>CM022709.1:0-630876 GCA_012295165.1 Asparagus setaceus | reverse complement strand
GTTAGGAGTTAGGAGTTAGGGTTTGGGTTAGGGCTAGGGTTAGGGTTAGGAATAGGGCTAGTGCTAGGGTTAGGGCTAGGTTTAGAGTTACGGTTAGGGCTAGGGTTGGGGTTTGGGTTAAGGCTATGGCTAGAGTTACGGTTAGGGCTAGGCTTGGGGTTTGGGTTGGGGTTGGGGTTTGTTGTGGTGTTCGGGATGGGGTTACGGCTAGGGCTGGGTTTAGGGTTACGGCTTGGGTTAGGGTGGGAGATAGGGTTAGGGTTAGGGTTACGGCTGACGCTAGGGTTAGGGTTTGGGTTAGGGTTGGGGTTTGAGTTGTGGTTGGGGTTTGGGTTAGGGTTGGGACTAGGGTTATGGTTAGGGCTAGGGTTAAAGCTGGCGTTAGGGCTGGGGCTAGGGTTAGGGTTAGTGTAGGGGCTAAGGTTTGGGTTAGGGCTGGGGCTAGGGTTAGGGTTAAGGTTGGGGTTTGGGTTTGGGCTGGGATTGGAGTTGGGGTTAGGATTAGGGTTAGGGTTAGGGGTTGGGATTAGGGTTTGGGTTAGGGTTTGGGTTGGGACTAGGGTTATAGTTATGGCTAGGGCTAGGGTTAAGGCTGGGGTTAATGCTTGAGCCAATGTTAGGGTTAGGGTTGGGGTTAGGATTAGTGTTAGGGTTTGGGTTAGGGTTGGGGTTTGGGGTAGGGCTGGGGTTAGGGTTGGGGTTTGGGTTGGGTTTGGGGTTACGGTTTGGGTTAGGGTTGGAGATAGGGTTAGGGTTGGGGTTTGGGTTACGGCTGGGGTGGGGTTAGGGTTTGGGTTGTGGTTGGGCTTTGGGTTAGGGTTGGGACTATGGTTAGGGTTAGGTCTTGGGTTAAAGCTGGCGTTAGGGCTAGGGCTAGGGTTAGGGTTGGGTTTGGGTTTGGGCTGGGATTGGAGTTGGGGTTAGGGTTAGGGTTAGGGTTAGGGGTTGGGATTGGGGTTTGGGTTGGGGTTTGGGTTGGGGCTGGGGTTAGGGTTATGGCTGGGGCTAGGGTTAAGGCTGGGGTTAGTGCTTGGGCTAAGGTTAGGGTTAGGGTTGGGGTTAGGGTTAGTGTTAGGGTTGGGGTTGGGGTTAGGGTTGGGGTTTGGGTTGGGGTTGGGGTTAGGGTTGGGGTTTGGGTTAGGGTTGGGGTTGGGAGTTAGGGTTAGGGTTTGGGTTGGGTTGGGGTTGGGGTTGGGAGTTAGGGTTGGAGTTAGGGTTGGGGTTTAGGTGGGGTTGGGGTTAGGGTTAGAGGCTGGGGCTGGGGTTAGTGTTGGGGTGGGGTTAGGGCTAGGGTTGGGGCTAGGGTTAGGGTTAGGGTTAGGAGTTAGGGTTGGGAGTTAGGAGTTAGGGTTGGGGCAGGGCTGGGGCTGGGGTTGGGGTTGGGACTAGGGTTATGGTTAGGAGCTAGGGTTAGGGCTTGGGATAGTGCTAGGGTTAGCGTTGGGTTTGGGTTCGGTTGGGGTTTGTGTTGGGGTTAGGGTTAGGGTTAGGGTTAGGGTTAGGGTTAGGGTTTGGGTTAGGGTTGTGGTTGGGGTTAGGGTTAGGGCTGGGGTTAGGGTTTGGGGTTTGGGTTAGGGCTAGGGTTGGGGTTTGTGTTAGGGTTAGCATTTGGACTGGGGTTAGGGTTACAATTAAGGTTAGGGATGGAGATAGGGTTTGGGTTGGGATTAGGATTACAGCTGGGTCTAGGGTTAGGGTTAGGGTTGGGGTTGGGACTAGGAGTTATAGTTATGGCTAGGGCTAGGGTTAGGGGTTGGGAATAGGGTTTGGGTTGGGAGTTGGGGTTAGGGTTAGGGTTGGCTAGGGTTAGGGTTAGGGTTAGGGTTGGGATAGGGGTCTGGGTTTGGGCTTGGTTTAGGGTTTGGGTTAGGGTTGGGGTTGGGGTTAGGGTTAGGGTTGGAGTTAGGGTTAGGGTTAGGGTTGGGGTTGGGGTTTGGGTTGGGGTTTGGGTTGGGGTTGGGGTTAGGGTTATGTCTTGGGCTTGGGTTAAGGTGGGGGTTAAGCTACGGCTAGGAGTTAGGGTTGGGCAGGAGCTAGGGTTGGGGTTAGTGTTAGGGTTGGGGTTAGAGGTTTGGGTTGGGAGTTGGGGTTAGGGTTTGGGTTAGGAGCTAGGGTTAAAGGCTGGCGTTAGGGCTAGGAGCTAGGGTTAGGGTTAGGGTTAGGAGTTAGGGTTAGTGTTAGAGTTGGGGTTGGGGTTGGGGTTAGGGTTTGGGTTGGTTGGGGTTTGTGTTGGGGTTAGGGTTGGGGTTAGGGTTAGGAGTTAGGGTTAGGGTTGGGGTTAGGGTTGGGGTTAGGGTTGGGGTTAGGAGTTGGGGTTGGGGTTGGGGTTGGGAGTTAGGAGCTAGGGTTGGGGTTAGGGTTAGGGTTGGGGCTGGGGTTAGGGTTACAGTTAAGGTTAGGGATGGAGATAGGGTTTGGGTTGGGGTTAGGATTACAGCTGGGTCTAGGGTTAGGGTTAGGGTTGGGGTTGGGACTAGGGTTATGGCACGGGCTAGGGTTAAGGCTGGGGTTAGGGCTAGGGTTAGGGTTAGGGTTAGGGTTAGGGTTAGGAGTTAGGGTTGGGGTTAGGGTTGGGGTTGGGGTTGGGGTTTGGGGTTTGGGTTAGGGTTGGGGTTGGGGTTAGGGTTAGGGTTGGAGTTAGGAGTTAGGGTTAGGAGTTGGGGTTGGGGTTTGGGTTGGGGTTTGGGTTGGGGTGGGGTTAGGGTTATGTCTTGGGCTTGGGTTGGGGTGGGGTTGGGGTTAGGGTTGGGGCTGGGGTTGGGGCTAGGGTTAGGGTTAGGGTTAGTGTTAGAGTTGGGGTTGGGGTTTGGGTTGGGGTTGGGTTGGGGTTAGGGTTGGGGTTTGGGTTAGGGTTAGGGTTGGGGCTAGGGTTGGGGTTGGGGCTAGGAGTTAGGGTTAGGGTTGGGGTTGGGAGTTAGGGTTGGGTTGGGGTTGGGGAGTTGGGGTTAGGGTTGGGAGTTAGGGTTGGGGTTGGGGTTGGGGTTAGGGTTGGGGCTGGGGTTAGGGTTGGGGAGTTGGGGTTGGGGTTAGGGTTGGGAGCTAGGGTTGGGGTTAGGGTTGGGGTTAGGGTTAGGGCTGGGGTTGGGGCTAGGGTTGGGGCTGGGGTTGGGGCTGGGGTTGGGGCTAGGGTTAGGGTTAGGGTTGGGGTTAGGGTTAGGAGTTAGGGTTAGGGTTGGCTAGGGTTAGGGTTGGGGTTGGGGTTGGGGTTTGGGTTAGGGTTGGGGTTGGGGTTAGGGTTAGGGTTATGGTTGGGATTTGAATTGGGGTTGGGGTTTGGGGTTTGGGTTAGGGTTGGGAGTTAGGGTTAGGGTTTGGGTTGGGGCTGGGGTTGGGGTTTGGGTTAGGTTAGGGTTGGGGTTGGGAGTTAGGGTTGAGACAGGGCTTGGGCTGGGGCTGAGCCTAGGGTTGGGGTTAGGAGTTAGGGTTAGGGTTAGGGTTGGGGTTGGGTGTAGGGTTAGGGTTGGGGTTGGGGTTGGGGTTTGGGTTAGGGTTAGGGTTGGGGTTAGGGTTAGGGTTATGGTTGGGATTTGAATTGGGGTTAGGTTTGGGGTTTAGGTTAGGGTTGGGGTTAGAGTTTGGGCTGGGTTTGGGTTGGGATTTGGGTTTGAGTTGTGGTTGGGGTTATGATTAGGGCTGGGGTTAGGATTAGGGTTTGGGTTTGGATTAGGGCTAGGGCTAGGGCTACGGTTAGGGCTAGGGCTAGGGCTAGGGTTAGGGTTACGGTTTGGGTAGGGGTTAGGGTATGGGTTAGGGTTGGGGCTAGTGGTAGGGTTAGGGTTGGGGAGTTTGAGTTGGCGTTGGGGTTGGGGTTTGGGTTAGAATTTGGGGTTCTGGTTTGGGCTAGGGTTGGGGTTGGAGCTTGGGTTTGGGTTGTGGCTGGGGTTAGGGTTAGGGCTGGGGTTACGGTTTGGGCTAGGGTTGGGGTTGGAGCTTGGGTTTGGGTTGTGGCTGGGGTTAGGGTTAGGGCTGGGGTTACGGTTAGGGATAGTGTTTGGGTTGGGGTTTGGGTTAGGGTTTGGGTTCGGAATAGGGCTAGGACTTGAGTTTGGGTTGGGGCTAGGGCAAGGATTAGGGCTAAGGCTAGGGCTAGGGCTAGGTCAGGATAGGGTTAGGGTTAGCTTTAGGGTTAGTGTAAGGTTAGGTTAGGGTTAGGTTGGGTTAGGGTACGGGTTTGGGTTAGGGTTAGGGTTCGGATTGGGGTTGGAGCTCGGGTTGGGGTTGGGGTTGGGTGTAGGGTTAGGGTTGGGGTTGGGGTTTGGGTTGGGGGTTGGGTTTGGGTTTGGGTTGGGGTTGGGGTTAGGATTAGGGCTGGGCTTAGGGTTGGTTCTTGGGTTAGGGTTGAGGTTAGGGTTAGGGTTGGGGTTAGGTTTAGGGTTGGGGTTGGATTTGGTGTTTGGGTTAGGGTTGAGGCTAGGGCTAGGGCTAGGGTCAGGGCTTGGGTTAGGGCTGAGGTTAGGGTTAGTGTTAGGGTTTGGGTTAGGGCTGGGGTTGGGGTTAGGGTTTGCTTTTTGGTTGGGGTGGGGGTTTGTGTTGGGGTTGGGTATGGGGTTACGTCTAGGGCTAGGGTTAGGGTTACGGCTAGGATTAGGGTTGGAGATAAGGTTAGGGTTGGGGTTAGGGTTATGGCTTGGGCTAGGGTTACGGTTAGGGTTACAGTTAGGGTTACGGTTGGGTTGGATTTGGGGTTGGGGTTTGGGTTTGGGTTTGGGTTTGGGTTGGGACTAAGGTTATGGCTAGGAGCTAGGGTTATGGTGGGGTTAGGGGTTGGGGTTAGGGTTAGGGTTGGGAGTTGGGTTTGGGTTTGGGTTGGGCTAGGGTTAGGGTTAGGGTTGGCTAGAGGCTGGGGTTAGGGTTAGGATTTGGGTTAGGGTTATGGTTGGGGTTGGGGTTGGGGTTGGGGTTTGGGTTGGGAGTTAGGGTTAGGGTTAGGGGTTAGGCTAGGGTTAGGGTTAGGATTGGGTTAGGGTTATGGTTGGGGTTTGGGTTGGGCTAGGAGTTCTGGTTATGGGTAGGGTTAGGGCTAGGAGTTAGGGTTAGGGTTAGGGTTGGGAGTTAGGGTTAGGAGTTTGGGTTAGGGTTAGGGCTAGGGTTAGGGTTGGGGTTGGGGTTGGGGTTGGGAGTTAAGGTTAGGGTTGGGGTTTGAGTTGGCGTTGGGGTTGGGTTTAGGGTTAGGGTTAGGGTTAGGGCTTGGTTTGGTTTTGGGTTGTGGTTGGGATTAGGGTTGGGGTTGGGGTTAGGATTAGGGATAGGGTTAGGGTTGGGGTTAGGGTTTGGGTGAGGGTTTGGGTTTGGGTTAGGAATAGGGCTAGGGCTAGAATTAGGGTTGGGGCTAGTGGTAGGGTTAGGGTTAGGGCTTGGGTTTGGGCTGGGGTTAGGACTTGTGCTAGGGATAGGGCTAGGGCTAGGGTTAGGGTTGGGGTTAGGTTTGGGGTTTAAGTTAGGGTTGGGGCTAGGTAATGGGGTTGGGGTTGGGGTTTGGGTTAGGGTTGGGGCTGGGGCTACAATTAGGTCTAGGGTTAGGGTTGGGCTAGGATTAGGGTTGGGTATAGGGTTAGGGTTTGGGTTAGAGTTAGGGCTGGGGCTAGGGTTAGGGTTAGGATTATGTTTATGGTTAGGAATAGGGCTAGAGCTAGAGTTAGGATTGGGGCTTGGTCTAGGGCTAAGGCTAGGTCTGGGGTTAGGGCTAGGGTTAGGGTTAGTGTTAGGGTTTGGGTTAGGGTTAGGAGCTAGGGTTATGGTGGGGTTAGGGTTAGAGTTAGGGTTGGGGTTGGGGTTGGGAGTTGGGTTTGGGTTGGGGTTTGGGTTAGGGTTGGCGCTAGGGCTGGGGTTAGGGTTAGGATTTGGGTTAGGGTTATGGTTGGGGTTTGGGTTGGGCTAGGGTTACGGTTATGGGTAGGGTTAGGGCTAGGGTTAGGGTTAGGGTTAGGGTTGGGGTTAGGGTTAGGTCTTGGGTTAGTGCTAGGGTTAGCGTTGGGGTTGGGGTTGGGGTTGGGGTTAGGGTTAGGGTTGGGGTTTGAGTTGGGGTTGGGGTTGGGGTTAGGGTTAGGGTTGGGGTTAGGGCTTGGTTTGGTTTTGGGTTGTGGTTGGGGTTAGGGTTTGCTGGTTGGGGTGGGGGTTTGTGTTGGGGTTGGGTATGGGGTTCGTCTAGGGCTAGGGTTAGGGTTGGGGTTAGGGTTTGGGTGAGGGTTTGGGTTAGGGTTAGGAATAGGGCTAGGGCTAGAGTTAGGGTTGGGGCTAGTGCTAGGGTTAGGGTTAGGGCTAGGGTTTGGGCTGGGGTTAGGGCTTGTGCTAGGGTTAGGGCTAGGGCTAGGGTTAGGGTTGGGGTTAGGTTTGGGGTTTGGGTTAGGGTTGGGGCTAGGTAATTGGGCTGGGGTTGGGGTTTGGGTTAGGGTTGGTGGGGCTACAATTAGGTCTAGGGTTGGGGTTGGGCTAGGATTAGGGTTGGGTATAGGGTTAGGGTTTGGGTTAGAGTTAGGGCTGGGGCTAGGGTTAGGGTTAGGATTATGTTTAAGGTTAGGAATAGGGCTAGAGCTAGAGTTAGGATTGGGGCTTGGTCTAGGGCTAAGGCTAGATGCAGGGTTAGGAGCTAGGGTTAGGGTTAGGGCTAGGGGTTAGGAGTTAGGGTTAGGGTTAGGATTGGGTTAGGGTTATGGTTGGGGTTGGGGTTGGGGTTAGGGTTAGGAGTTAGGGTTGGGGTTGGGATTGGGGTTGGAGTTGGGTTGTGGTTAGGGTTAGGGTTAGGGTTGGGGTTGGGTTTGGGTTAGGGTTGGGAGTTAGGGTTAGGGTTGAGTGTAAGGTTAGGTTAGGGTTGGGGTTTGGGTTAGGGTTAGGGTTAGGGTTGGGGCATGGGTTAGGGTTAGGGTTAGGGTGGGGCTTGGGTTTGGGTTAGGGTTAGAATAAGGGTTAGGAATAAGCTAGGGCTAGAGTTAGAGTTTGAGGCTTGGGCTAGGGCTAGGGGTTAGGAGTTAGGGTTAGGAGTTTGGGTTAGGGTTAGGAGTTAGGAGTTAGGGTTGTGGTTTGGTTGGGTTTGGTGTTGGGGTTTGGGTTAGGGTTGGGGTTGGGGTTGGGGTTGGGGTTTGTGTTGGGATTAGGGTTAGGGTTAGGAATAGGATTAGGGCTAGAGTTAGGTTGGGACAAGGGCTTGGGCTAGGCCTAGGGTTAGGGTTAGGGTTAGGGCTAGGGTTAAGGCTTGGGTAAGTGCTAGGGTTGGCGTTGTGGTTGGCGTGGTTTTGGTGTTAGAGTTAGGGTTGGGGTTAGGGTTAGGGTTAGGGTATGGGTTAGGGTTGGATTAGGGTTGGGGTTGGGGTTAGGGTTAGGGTTAGGGTTAGGGTTGGGGTTTGAGTTGGGGTTGGGGTTGGGGTTGGGGTTGGGGTTGGGGTTTGGGTTGGATTTGGGTTTGGGTTAGGAATAGGATTAGGGCTAGGGTTGGGGTTGGGAGTTAGGGTTGGGGCTGGGATTAGGGTTAGGGTTAGTGTTAGGAGTTTGGGTTAGGGGCTGGGGTTAGGGTTAGGGCTTGGTTTGGTTTGGGTTGTGGGCTGGGGTTAGGGTTGGGGTTGGGTATGGGGTTCACGTCTAGAGGCTAGGGTTAGGGTTGGGCTAGGGTTGGGGTTGGAGTTAAGGTTAGGGTTGGGGTTAGGGTTAGGGTTGGCTAGAGGCTGGGGTTGGGGCTGGGGTTAGGGTTTGGGTTAGGGTTAGGTTGGGTTAGGAGTTGGGGTTGGGGTTTGGGTTTGGGTTGGGACTAAGGTTATGGCTAGGAGCTAGGGTTATGGTGGGGTTAGGGTTAGGGTTAGGGTTGGGATTGGGGTTGGGGTTTGGGTTAGGGTTAGGGTTTGGGTTAGGGTTGGCTAGGAGTTAGGGTTAGGATTTGGGTTAGGGTTATGGTTGGGGTTTGGGTTGGGGCTAGGAGTTCTGGTTATGGGTAGGGTTAGGGCTAGGGTTAGGGTTAGGGTTAGGAGTTGGGAGTTAGGGTTGGGGAGTTTGGGTTAGAGCTAGGGTTAGGGTTGGGGTTGGGGTTTGGGTTGGATTTGGGTTTGGGTTAGGGTTGGGGTTGGGGTTGGGGTTTGGGTTAGGGTTAGGGTTAGGGTTGGGGTTAGGGTTAGGGCTAGGGTTAGGGTTGGGGTTAGGGTTAGGGCTAGGGTTGGGGTTAGGGTTAGGAGTTAGGGTTAGGGTTAGGGCTAGGGTTAGGGTTAGGGTTAGGGCTAGGGTTGGGGTTGGGGTTGGGTTTGGGTTAGGGTTGGGGTTAGGGTTAGAGTTGGGGTTAGGGTATGGGTTAGGGTTGGATTAGGGTTGGGGTTAGGGTTAGGGTTAGGGTTAGGGTTAGGGTTGGGGTTTGGGTTGGGGTTGGAGTTAGGGTTGGGGTTGGGGTTGGGGTTTGGGTTGGGGTTTGGGTTAGGAGTTAGGGTTGGGGTTGGAGCTTGGGTTAGGGTTAGGGTTAGGAGTTGGGGTTAGGGTTGGGGTTGGGGTTTGGGTAGGGTTAGGGTATGGAGTTAGGGTTGGGGCTGGGAGTTAGGGTTGGGGTTTGAGTTGGGGTTAGGGTTGGGGTTAGGGTTGGGGTTTGGGTTTGGGTTAGGGTTGGGGTTGGAGCTTGGGTTTGGGTTGTGGGCTGGGGTTAGGGTTGAGGCTGGGGTTGGGGTTGGAGCTTGGGTTTGGGTTAGGGTTGGGGCTAGGGTTGGGGTTGGGGTTGGGGTTAGGGTTAGAGTTGGGGTTAGGGTTAGGGTTAGTGTTAGGAGTTTGGGTTAGGGTTGGGGTTTGGGTTGAATAGGGCTAGGACTTGGGTTGGGTTGGGGTTAGGGTTAGGGTTGGGAGTTAGGGTTAGGGTTGGCTAGAGGCTGGGGTTAGGGTTAGGGTTGGGGTTGGGTTGGGGTTGGGGTTTGGGTTAGGGTTAGGTTGGGTTAGGAGTTGGGTTTGGGTTAGGGTTAGGGTTGGATTGGGGTTGGAGCTGGGGTTGGGGTTGGGGTTGGGTGTAGGGAGTTAGGGTTGGGGTTGGGGTTTGGGTTGGGGAGTTGGGTTGGGTTTGGGTTGGGGTTGGGAGTTAGGATTAGAAATTTGGGCTTAGGGTTGGTTCTTGGGTTAGGGTTGAGGTTAGGAGTTAGGGTTGGGGTTAGGTTAGGGTTGGGGTTGGATTTGGTGTTTGGGTTAGGGTTGAGGCTAGGGCTAGGAGCTAGGGCTAGGGTTGGGGTTTGGGTTGGGAGTTGGGTTTGGGTTAGGGTTTGGGTTAGAATTTGGGGTTGGGGTTAGGGTTTGCTTTTGGTTGGGGTGGGGGTTTGTGTTGGGGTTGGGTATGGGGTTACGTCTAGGGCTAGGGTTAGGGTTACGGCTAGGATTAGGGTTGGAGATAAGGTTAGGGTTGGGGTTAGGGTTATGGCTTGGGCTAGGGTTACGGTTAGGGTTACAGTTAGGGTTACGGTTGGGTTGGATTTGGGGTTGGGGTTTGGGTTTGGGTTGGGACTAAGGTTATGGCTAGGGCTAGGGTTATGGCTGGGGTTAGGGTTAGGGTTAGGGTTAGGTTGGGGTTGCAGTTTGGTTTAGGGTTAGGGTTTGGGTTAGGGTTGGCGCTAGGGCTGGGGTTAGGGTTAGGATTTGGGTTAGGGTTATGGTTGGGGTTTGGGTTGGGCTAGGGTTACGGTTATGGGTAGGGTTAGGGCTAGGGTTAGGGTTAGGGTTAGGGTTGGGGTTAGGGTTAGGTCTTGGGTTAGTACTAGGGTTAGCGTTGGGGTTGGGGTTGGGGTTGGGGTTAAGGTTAGGGTTGGGGTTTGAGTTGGCGTTGGGGTTGGGTTTAGGGTTAGGGTTAGGGTTAGGGCTTGGTTTGGTTTTGGGTTGTGGTTGGGATTAGGGTTGGGGTTGGGGTTAGGATTAGGGATAGGGTTAGGGTTGGGGTTAGGGTTTGGGTGAGGGTTTGGGTTTGGGTTAGGAATAGGGCTAGGGCTAGAATTAGGGTTGGGGCTAGGGTTGGGGAGCTAGGGTTAGGGTTGGGCTAGGGCTAGGGCTAGGTTAGGGTAGGGTTAGGGTTAGCTTTATGGTTAGTGTAAGGTTAGGCTAGGGTTAGGTTGGGTTAGGGTACGGGTTAGGGTTAGGGTTAGGGTTCGGATTGGGGTTGGAGTTGGGGTTGGGGTTGGGTTTAGGGTTATGGTTGGGGTTGGGGTTTGGGTTGGGGTTAGGGTTAGGGTTGGGGTTGGAGTGCAGGGTTTGGGTTGAGGTTGGGGTTAGGATTAGGGTTGGGGTTAGGGTTGGTGCTTGGGTTTGGGTTGGGAGTTAGGGTTAGGGTTGGGGCTTGGGTTGGGGTTAGGTTAGGGTTGGGGTTGGGGTTGGGTTTGGGTTAGGGTTGTGGTTAGGGCTGGGGCTAGGGTTAGGGTTAGGATTATGTTTATGGTTAGGAATAGGGCTAGAGCTAGAGTTAGGATTGGGGCTTGGTCTAGGGCTAAGGCTAGGTCTGGGGTTAGGGCTAGGGTTAGGGCAAGGGCTAGGTTGTGGTACGGTTAGGGTTAGGGTTAGGGTTAGTGTAAGGTTAGGTTAGGGTTAGGTTAGGTTAGGGTAAGGGTTATGGTTAGGGTTCGGATTGGGGTTGGGTTCGGGTTGTGGTTAGGGTTAGGGTTAGGGTTGGGGTTGGGTTTGGGTTAGGGTTGGGGTTAGGTTTGGGGCTGATTAGGGTTAGGGCTGGTGTTTGGGTTAGAGCTAGGGTTAGGGTTGGGGCATGGGTTAGGGTTAGGGTTAGGGTCGGGGCTTGGGTTTGGATTAGGATTAGAATAAGGGTTAGGAATAGCGCTAGGGCTAGAGTTAGGGCTGAGGCTTGGGCTAGGGCTAGGGTTAGGGCTGGGATTAGGGCTGGGATTAGGGCTAGGGTTAGGGTTAGGGTTGTGGTTTCGGTTGGGTTTGGTGTTGGGGTTTGGGTTAGGGTTGGGGTTGGGGTTGGGGTTGGGGTTTGTGTTGGGATTAGGGTTAGGGTTAGGAATAGGATTAGGGCTAGGAGTTAGGGTTGGGAGTTAGGGTTAGGGGTTAGGCTAGGGTTAGGGTTAGGGTTAGGGCTAGGGTTAAGGCTTGGGTAAGTGCTAGGGTTGGCGTTGTGTTTGGCGTTTGTTTTGGGGTTAGGGTTAGAGTTGGGGTTAGGGTATGGGTTAGGGTTGGGATTAGGGTTGGGGTTAGGGTTAGGGTTAGGGTTAGGGTTAGGGTTGGGGTTTGAATTGGGGTTGGGGCAAGGTTTGGGTTGGGGTTGGGGCTGGAGTTACGGTTAGGGCTAGGGTTGGGGTTGGAGCTTGGGTTAGGGTTAGGGTTAGGGTTAGGGCTAGGGTTAGGGTTGGGGTTTGGGTAGGGGTTAGGGTTTGGGTTAGGGTTAGGGTTGGGGTTTGAATTGGGGTTGGGGCAAGGGTTTGGGTTAGGACTGGGGTTACGGTTATGGCTAGGGCTGGGGTTGGAGCTTGGGTTTGGGTTGTGGCTGGGGTTAGGGTTAGGGCTAGGGTTACGGTTAGGGATAGTGTTTGGGTTGGGGTTAGGGTTAGGGTTTGGGTTCGGAATAGGGCTAGGACTAGAGTTAGGGTTGGGGCTAGGGCAAGGGTTAGGGCTTGGGCTAGGATTAGGGTTGGGGTTGGGGTTAGGGTTAGGGTTGGATTAGGGTTGGGTATAGGGTTAGGGTTAGGGTTAGGTTGGGTTAGGAGTTGGGGTTGGGGTTAGGGTTAGGAGTTAGGGTTAGGGTTGGAGTTGGGGTTGGGGTTGGGTTTGGGTTAGGGTTGGGGTTGGGGTTTGGGTTGGGGTTAGGGTTAGGGTTGGGGTTGGGGTTGGGGTTTGGGTTGAGGTTGGGGTTAGGATTAGGGCTGGGGTTAGGGTTGGTGCTTGGGTTAGGGTTGAGGTTAGGGTTAGGGTTGGGGCTTGGGTTGGGGTTAGGTTTAGGGTTGGGGTTGGGTTTGGGGTTTGGGTTAGGGTTGTGGTTAGGGCTAGGGCTAGGGTTGGGGCTTGGGTTAGGGCTAGGGTTATGGTTAATGTTAGGGTTTGGGTTAGAATTTTGGGTTGGGGTTAGGGTTTGTTTTGGGTTGGGGTGGGGGTTTGTCTTTGGGGTTGGGTATAGGGTTAGGGTTAGGGTTTGGGTTGGGAGTTAGGGTTGGGAGTTAGGGTTGGGAATAAGGTTAGGGTTGGGGTTAGGGTTGGGGTTGGAGTTAGGGTTGGGGTTGGGTTGGGGTTGGGGTTTGGGTTGGGGTTGGGGTTGGGAGTTAGGGTTAGGGCTAGGGTTAGGGTTGGGGCTAGTGCTAGGGTTAGGGTTGGAGATAAGGTTAGGGTTGGAATTAGGGTTATGGCTGGGGCTAGGGTTACGGTTAGGGTTTGGGTTGGGGTTTGGGTTGGGTTTCGGGTTGGGGTTTGGGTTTGGGTTGGGACTAAGGTTATGGCTAGGGCTAGGGTTATGGCTGGTGTTAGGGTTAGGGTTAGGGTTAGGGTTGGGGTTGCGGTTTGGTTTAGGGTTAGGGTTTGGGTTAGGGTTGGCGCTAGGGCTGGGGTTAGGGTTAGGGTTAGGGTTATGGTTGGGGTTGGGGTTGGGGTTTGGGTTGGGCTAGGGTTAGGGTTATGGGTAGGGTTAGGGTTAGGGTTAGGGTTGGGGTTTGGGTTAGGTCTTGGGTTAGTGCTAGGGTTAGCGTTGGGGTTGGGGTTGGGGTTGGGGTTGGGGTTAGGGTTAGGGTTGTGGTTTGAGTTGGGGTTGGGGTTGGGGTTAGGGTTAGGGTTAGGGTTAGGGCTTGGTTTGGGTTTCGGGTTTGGGTTTGGGTTGTGGTTGGGGTTAGGGTTGGGGTTGGGGTTAGGGATAGGGTTAGGGTTTAGGTGAGGGTTTGGGTTAGGGTTAGGAATAGGGCTGGGGCTAGAGTTAGGGTTAGGGCTGGGGCTAGTGCTGGGGTTATGGTTAGGAGCTAGGGTTATGGTTGGGGTTGGGGTTGGAGTGCAGGGTTTGGGTTAGGAGCTAGGGGTTGGGGTTGGAGTTAGGGTTGGGGTTTAAGTTAGGGTTGGGAGTTAGGTTTAGGGTTGGGGTTGGGGTTTGGGTTGGGGAGTTGGGGTTGGGGTTAGGGTTGGGGTTCTTGGTTTGGTTTAGGGTTAGGGTTTGGGTTAGGGTTGGCGCTAGGGCTGGGGTTAGGGTTAGGGTTAGGGTTATGGTTGGGGTTGGGGTTGGGGTTTGGGTTGGGGCTAGGGTTAGGGTTATGGTTAGGAGCTAGGGGTTGGGGTTAGGTTTAGGGTTGGGGTTTGGGTTAGGGTTAGGAGTTAGGGTTGGGGTTGGGGTTGGGGTTGGGGTTGGGGTTAGGGTTAGGGTTGTGGTTTGAGTTGGGGTTGGGGTTGGGGTTAGGGTTAGGGTTAGGGTTAGGGCTTGGTTTGGGTTTCGGGTTTGGGTTTGGGTTGTGGTTGGGATTAGGGTTGGGGTTGGGGTTAGGATTAGGGATAGGGTAAGGGTTGGGGTTAGGGTTTGGGTTAGAGTTAGGAATAGGGCTAGGGCTAGAGTTAGGGTTGGGGCTAGTGCTAGGGTTATGGTTAGGAGCTGGGTTTGGGGGTACAGGGTTTGGGGCTTGTGGTAGGAGTTAGGGCTAGGACTAGGGGGTAGGGTTGGGGAGTTAGGGTTGGGGTTTAAGTTAGGGTTGGGGCTAGGTTTTGGGCTGGGGTTGGGGTTTGGGTTAGGGTTAGGGTGGGGTTTGGGTTAGAATTTTGGGGAGTTTGATTAGGTCTAGGGTTGGGGTTGGGGCTAGGGTTAGGGTTGGGTATAGGGTTAGGGTTTGGGTTAGAGTTAGGGGTGGAATTTGGGGGCTAGGGTTAGGGTTGGGATTATGTTTAAGGTTAGGAATAGGGCTAGGGCTAGAGTTAGGGTTGGGGCTTGGTTTGGGTTAGGGTTAGGGTTAGGGTGAGGGTTAGGGTTAGGGTTAGGGTTTGAGTTGGGGTTGGGGTTGGGGTTGAGGTTAGGGCTTGGTTTTGGTTTGGGGTTTGGGTCTGGGTTGTGGTTGGGGTTAGGGTTGGGGCTAGGGTTAGGGTTAGGGATAGGGTTAGGGTTGGGGTTATGGTTTGGGTGAGGGTTTGGGTTAGGGTTAGGAATGAAATTTGGGGCTAGAGTTAGGGTTGGGGCTAGTGCTAGGGTTATGGTTAGGGCTAGGTTTGGGCTGGGGTTAGGGCTTGTGCTAGGGTTAGGGCTAGGACTAGGGGTAGGGTTGGGGTTAGGGTTGGGGTTTAAGTTAGGGTTGGGGCTAGGTTTTGGGCTGGGGTTGGGGTTTGGGTTAGGAGTTGGGGTTTGGGTTAGAATTTGGGGGTTACAGGTGGAGTCTAGGGTTAGGTTGGGCTAGGATTAGGGTTGGGTATAGGGTTAGGGTTTGGGTTAGAGTTAGGGCTGGGGCTAGGGTTAGGGTTGGGATTATGTTTAAGGTTAGGAATAGGGCTAGGGCTAGAGTTAGGGTTGGGGCTTGGCCTAGGGCTAGGCTAGAATGCAGGGTTAGGGCGGGGAGTTAGGAGCAAGAGGCTGGGGTTATGAGTACGGTTAGGGTTAGGGAGTGTAAGGTTAGGTTTGAGGTTAGGTTAGGTTAGGGTAAGGGTTAGGGTTAGGGTTCGGATTGGGGTTGGGTTCGGGTTGTGGTTAGGGTTAGGGTTAGGGTTGGGGTTGGGTTTGGGTTAGGGTTGGGGTTAGGTTTGAGTGATTAGGGTTAGAGTGTTGGGTTAGAGACTAGGAGTTAGGGTTGGGGCATGGGTTAGGGTTAGGGTTAGGGTCGGGGCTTGGGTTGGGATTAGGATTAGAATAAGGGTTAGGAATAGTGCTAGGGCTAGAGTTAGGGTTGAGGCTAGGGCTAGGGCTAGGGTTAGGGCTGGGGTTAGGGCTAGGGTTAGGGTTAGGGTTAGGGTTTCGGTTAGGTTTGGGGTTGGGGTTTGGGTTAGGGCTAGGGTTGGGTTTGGGGTTTGTGTTGGGATTCGGGTTAGGGCTGCGATTAGGCTAATGACTAGGGTTAGGGTTGGAGATAGGGTTAGGGTTGGGGTTAGGGTTTTGGCTGGGGCTAGGGTTAGGGTTAGTGTTAGGGTTGGGGTTTGGGTTGGGGTTTTATTTGGGTTTTGAGTTAGGGTTGGGACTAGGGTTATGGCTAGAGCTAGGATTACGGCTGGGTTTAGGGCTAGGGCTAGTGTTAGGGTTAGTGTTGGGTTTGGGTTAGGGTTAGGGTTAGGGTTAGGGTTAGGGTTGGGGTTGGGCTTTGGGTCAGGACTAGGGTTAGGGCTAGGGTTTGTGTTAGGGTTGGGGTTTGGGTTGGGGTTGGGGTTTAGGGTTAGGGTTTGGGTTAGGGTTGGGTTTGGGGTTTGGTTTGGGTTGGGGTTAGGGTTAGGGTTAGGATTAGGGCTGGGCTTAGGGCTGGGGTTAGGGTTAGGGATAGGGTTTGGGTTGTTGTTGGGTTTTGGGTTGGGGCTGGGGTTAGGGTTAGTGCTGGGGTTAGGGTTGGGGCTAGGGTTAGGGCTGATGCTGGGGTTGGGTTTAGGGTTAGGGTTAGGGTTAGGGTTAGGATTAGGAATGGGGTTAGGGCTAGGGCTTGGGTTGGGACAAGGTCTTCGGCTTTGGCTTGGGCTATGGTTAGGGCTGGGGTTAGGGTTAGGTCTTTGGTTAGTGCTAGGGTTAGCATTGGGATTGGGGTTGGGGTTGGGGTTGGGGTTGGGGTTTGGGTTAGGGTTGGGTTTAGGGTTAGGGTTGGGGTTGGGGTTTGGGTTAGGGTTGGGGTTTCGGTTTGGGTTTGGGTTGTGGTTAGGGTTCGGGTAAGGGATGGGGTTAGCGTTGTGGATAGGGTTAGGGTTTGGGTTAGGGTTAGGGTTAGAGGTAGGGAGTTAGGAGCGAGGGAGCAGGGGTTAGGAGTTAGGGTTAGGGTTGGGGTTTGGGTTGGAGTGTTAGGGCTAGGGTTGTGGTTAGGGTTGGAGTTGAGTATTAGTTTGGAGTTCTGATTAGGGCGGGGATTCTGATTAGAGCTAGGGTTGGGGTTGGGGTTGGGAGCTAGGGTTAGGGTTGGGGATAAGGTTAGCGTTGGGATTAGAAGAGGCTGGGGCTAGGAGTTGGGGTTAGGTTTAGGAGGTGGGGGCTTAGGAATTAGGGCACAGTCTAGGGGTTAGGGTTGGGGCTAGGGCTTGTTCTAGGGTTAGGGTTAGGGTTTGGGTTGGGGTTGGGTTTGGGTTAGGGTTAGGGCTGGGGTTGTGGTTGGGGTTTGGGTTAGGATTGGGGATAGGGTTAGTGTTAGGGCGGGGGTTACGATTAGGGCTAGGGTTGGGGTTGGGGTTGGGGCTAGGGTTAGGGTTGGGGATAGGGTTAGGGTTGGGATTAGAGGAAGGGCTGGGGCTAGGGTTCGGGTTAGGTTTAGGGTCAGGCTTAGGAATAGGGCCTGGTCTAGAGTTAGGGTTGGGGCTAGGGCTTGTTCTAGGGTTAGGGTTAGGGTTTGGGTTGGGGTTGGATTTGGGTTAGGGTTAGGGCTGGGGTTGTGGTTGGGGTTTGGGTTAGGATTGGGGATAGGGTTAAGCGTTGGGATTAGAAGAGGCTGGGGCTAGGGTTAGGGTTAGGGTTAGGGATAGGGTTTGGGTTGTGGTTAGGGTTTGGGTTGGGATTAGAGGAAAGGGGCTAGGGTTCGGGTTAGGTTTAGTGTCAGGCTTAGGATTTGGGCAAGGGCTAGAGTTAGGGTTTGGGCTAGGGCTTCTTCTAGGGTTAGGGTTAGGTTTAGGGGTTTGGGTTGGGTTTTGGGTTGCGGCTTGGGTTAGGATTGGGGATAGGGTTAGGTTTGGGGTTAGGGTTACGGCTGGGGTTAGGGTTAGGGTTAGGGTTGGGGTTTGGGTTGTGGTTGGGCTTTGGGTTAGGGTTGGGACTAGGGTTATGGTTAGGGTTAGGGTTAGGGTTGGGGTTTGGGTTGTGGTTGGGCTTTGGGTTAGGGTTGGGACTAGGGTTATGGTTGGGAGCTAGGGTTAGGGTTGGGGTTGGGAGCTAGGGTTAGGGTTAGGGTTGGATTTGGGTTTGGGCTGGGATTGGAGTTGGGGTTAGGGTTAGGGTTAGGGTTAGGGTTGGGAGCTAGGGTTGGGGTTGGGAGCTAGGGTTAGGGTTGGGGATAGGGTTAGCGTTGGGATTAGAAGGAAGAGGCTGGGAGCTAGGGTTGGGTTAGGTTTAGGGTGGGAGCTTAGGAATAGGGCACGGTCTAGAGTTAGGAGTTGGGGTTGGGGTTGGGAGCTAGGAGCTTGTTCTAGGGTTAGGGTTAGGGTTTGGGTTGGGGTTGGGGTTTGGAGTTAGGGTTAGAATTTGGGGTTGTGGTTGGGGTTTGGGTTGGGGTTGGGGTTTGGAGTTAGGGTTAGGGTTAGGGTTAGGTTTAGGGTGGGAGCTTAGGATTTGGGCAAGGAGCTAGGAGTTAGGGTTGGGATTAGAGGAAGAGGCTGGGGCTAGGAGTTGGGGTTAGGTTTAGGGTGGGAGCTTAGGATTTGGGCAAGGAGCTAGGAGTTAGGGTTGGGGCTAGGGTTAGGGTTGGGAGCTAGGAGTTAGGGTTAGGGTTGGGGTTTGGGTTGGGTTTGGGTTGCGGCTTGGGTTAGGATTGGGGATAGGGTTAGGTTTGGGGTTAGGGTTACGGCTGGGGTTAGGGTTAGGGTTAGGGTTGGGGTTTGGGTTGTGGTTGGGCTTTGGGTTAGGGTTGGGACTAGGGTTATGGTTAGGGTTAGGGTTAGGGTTGGGGTTTGGGTTGTGGTTGGGCTTTGGGTTAGGGTTGGGACTAGGGTTATGGTTAGGGCTAGGGTTAAAGCTGGCGTTAGGGCTTGGGCTAGGGTTAGGGTTGGATTTGGGTTTGGGCTGGGATTGGAGTTGGGGTTAGGGTTAGGGTTAGGGTTAGGGTTGGGGCTAGGGTTGGGGTTGGGGCTAGGGTTAGGGTTGGGGATAGGGTTAGCGTTGGGATTAGAGGAAGGGCTGGGGCTAGGGTTCGGGTTAGGTTTAGGGTCAGGCTTAGGAATAGGGCCTGGTCCAGAGTTAGGGTTGGGGCTAGGGCTTGTTCTAGGGTTAGGGTTAGGGTTTGGGTTGGGGTTGGGTTTGGGTTAGGGTTAGGGCTGGGGTTGTGGTTGGGGTTTGGGTTGGGGTTAGGGTTAGGGTTAGGGTTGGGGCTAGGGCTTGTTCTAGGGTTAGGGTTAGGGTTAGGGTTAGGGTTGGGAGCTAGGAGCTTGTTCTAGGGTTAGGGTTAGGTTTAGGGTCGGAGGCTTAGGATTTGGGCAAGGGCTAGAGTTAGGGTTGGGGCTAGGGCTTGTTCTAGGGTTAGGGTTAGGTTTAGGGGTTTGGGTTGGGTTTTGGGTTGCGGCTTGGGTTAGGGTTGGGGATAGGGTTAGTGTTAGGGCTAGGGTTGTTGTTAGGGTTTGGGTTGGGGTTGGGAGTTTGGGTTGTGGTTAGGGTTGGAGTTAGGGTTAGGGTTTGGGTTAGGGTTAGGGTTAGGTTAGGGTTAGGAGTTGGGGTTAGGGTTAGGGTTGGGATTAGAAGGAAATTTTGGGGCTAGGGTTCGGGTTAGGTTTAGGGTCAGGCTTAGGAATAGGGCCTGGTCTAGAGTTAGGGTTGGGGCTAGGGCTTGTTCTAGGGTTAGGGTTAGGGTTTTGGTTGGGGTTGGGTTTGGGTTAGGGTTAGGGCTAGGGTTGTGGTTGGGGTTTGGAGTTAGGGTTAGGGTTAGGGTTAGGGTTGGGGCTAGGGCTTGTTCTAGGGTTAGGAGTTAGGGTTGGGGCTAGGGTTAGGGTTGGGATTAGAGGAAGGGCTGGGGCTAGGGTTCGGGTTAGGTTTAGGGTCAGGCTTAGGATTTGGGCAAGGGCTAGAGTTAGGGTTGGGGCTAGGGCTTGTTCTAGGGTTAGGGTTAGGTTTAGGGGTTTGGGTTGGGTTTTGGGTTACGGCTTGGGTTAGGGTTGGGGATAGGGTTAGTGTTAGGGCTAGGGTTGTTGTTAGGGTTGGAGTTAGGGTTGGGGTTTGGGTTGGGATTGGTGGGGTTCTGATTAGGGCTAGGGTTAGGTTTGGGGTTGGGGCTAGGGTTAGGGTTGGTGATAGGGTTAAGCGTTGGGATTAGGGGCTGCAGGAGCTAGGAGGGTTGGGGTTAGGGTTAGGAGTTAGGGTTAGGGTTAGGGCTAGGGTTAGGGTTAGGAGTTAGGGTTGGGAGCTAGGGCTTGTTCTAGGAGTTAGGGTTAGGGTTTTGGTTGGGGTTGGGTTTGGGTTGGGGTTAGGGCTAGGGTTGTGGTTGGGGTTTGGGTTAGGGTTGGGGTTAGGGCTAGGGTTAGGGTTGGGGCTAGGGTTAGGGTTGGGGCTAGGGTTAGGGTTGGGAGCTAGGGTTAGGGTTGGGATTAGAAGGAAAATTTGGGAGCTAGGGTTGGGGTTGGGGTTAGGGTTGGGGATAGGGTTAGGTTTGGGTTGGGAGCTAGGGTTGGGGTTGGGGCTAGGGCTTGTTCTAGGGTTAGGAGTTAGGTTTAGGGGTTTGGGTTGGGTTTTGGGTTACGGCTTGGGTTAGGGTTGGGGATAGGGTTAGGGTTGGGGTTAGGGTTACGGCTGGGGTTAGGGTTAGGGTTAGGGTTGGGGTTTGGGTTGTGGTTGGGCTTTGGGTTAGGGTTGGGACTAGGGTTATGGTTAGGGTTAGGAGTTAGGGTTGGGAGTTTGGGTTGTGGGTCAGACTTTGGGTTAGGGTTGGCACTAGGAGTTATGGTTAGAGGCTAGAGGTTAAAAATGGCGTTAGGGCTTGGGCTAGGGTTAGGGTTGGATTTGGGTTTGGGCTGGGATTGGAGTTGGGGTTAGGGTTAGGGTTAGGGTTAGGGGTTGGGTTGGGGCTTGGGTTGGGGCTGGGGTTTGGGTTATGGCTAGGGCTAGGGTTAAGGCTGGGGTTAGTGCTTGGGCTAAGGTTAGGGTTTGGGCTGGGGTTAGGGTTAGTGTTAGGGTTGGAGTTAGGGTTTGGGTTAGGGTTAGGGTTAGGGTTTGGGTTAGGGTTGGGGTTAGGGTTAGTGTTAGGGCTGGGTTTTGGGTTGAGGTTACGGGTAGGGCTGGGGTTCGGGTTTGGGTTGGGGTTTAGATTGGGGTTGGGGTTAGGGCTAGGGTTAGTGTTGGGGCTAAGGTTTGGGCTAGGGCTGGGGCTAGGGTTAGGGTTAGGAATAGGGTCAGGGTTATAGTTAGGGTTAGGCAAGGGCTAGGGCTAGGGCTAGGGCTAGGGTTAGGGTTAGGGCTAGGGTTAGGGCTTGGGATAGTGCTTGGGTTAGCGTTGGGTTTGGGTTCGGTTGGGGTTAGGGTTGGGGTTAGGCTGAGGGCTAGGGTTAGGGTTAAGGTTTGGGTTAGGGTTAGGGTTAGGGTTAGGGTTAGGGTTAGGGTTAGGAATAGGATTAGGGCTAGAGTTAGGGTTGGGACAAGGGCTTGGGCTCGGGCTAGGCCTAGGGTTAGGGTTAGGTTTAGGGCTAGGGTTAAGGTTTGGGTAAGTGCTAGGTTTGGCGTTGTGGTTGGCGTTGGTTTTGGGGTTAGGGTTAGGGTTGGGGTTTGGGTATGGGTTAGGGTTGGGATTTGAATTTGGGTTGGGGTTGTGGTTTGGGTTAGGGTTGGGGTTAGAGTTTGAAATTTGAGTTTGGGTTGGGGTTTGGGGTTTGATTGTGGTTCTGGTTATGATTAGGTGGGTTCTGATTAGGGTTTGGGGTTTGGGGTTTGGATTAGGGCTAGGAGCTAGGGTTTGGGTAGGGGTTGGGTATGGGTTAGAGGTTGGAGTTAGGGTTGGGGTTTGAATGGGGTTGGGGTTTGGGGTTAGAATTTGGGGTTACAGTTAGGCTAGGGTTGGGGTTGGAGCTTGGGTTTGGGTTGTGGGCTAGGGTTAGGGTTAGATTTGGGAGTTCAGGTTAGGATAGTGTTTGGGTTGGGGTTAGGGTTAGGGTTTGGGTTGAATAGGGCTAGGACTAGAGTGGGGTTGGGAGCTAGGGCAAGGGTTGGGAGGAGCTTGGGCTAGGGGCTGGGATTAGGATAGGGTTAGGGTTAGCTTTCGGGTTAGTGTAAGGTTAGGTTAGGGTTAGGGTACGGGTTAGGGTTAGGGTTAGGGTTCGGATTGGGGTTGGAGTTCGTGTTGGGGTTGGGGTTGGGTTTAGGCTTAGGGTTGGGGTTGGGGTTTGGGTTGGGGTTGGGTTTGGGGTTGGGGTTGGGGTTGGGTTTAGGATTAGGGCTGGGCTTAGGGTTGGTGCTTGGGTTAGGGTTGAGGTTAGGGTTATGGTTGGGGCTTGGGTTGGGGTTAGGTTTAGGGTTGGGGTTGGGTTTGGGGTTTGGGTTAGGGTTGAGGCTAGTGCTAGGGCTAGGTCTAGGGCTGGGGCTTGGGTTAGGGCTAGGGTTAGGGTTAGTGTTAGGGTTTGGGTTAGGGCTGGGGTTAGGGTTTGTTTTTTGGTTGGGGTGGGGGTTTGTGTTGGGGTTGGGTATGGGGTTGCGTCTAGGGCTAGGGTAGGGGTTACGGCTAGGGTTAGGGTTGGCGATAAGGTTAGGGTTGGGGTTAGGGTTATGGCTGGCGCTAGGGTTACGGTTTGGGTTACGGTTTGGGTTACGGTTAGGGTTTGGGTTGGGGTTTGGGTTTGGGCTGGGACTAAGGTTATTGCTAGGGCTAGGGTTAGGGTTAGGGTTAGGGTTGGGGTTGCGATTTGGTTTAGGGTTAGGGTTTGGGTTAGGGTTAGCACTAGAGCTGGGGTTAGGGTTAGGGTTAGGGTCAGGGTTATGGTTGGGGTTGGGGTTGGGGTTTGGGTTGGGCTAGGGTTAGGTTATGGGTAGGGCTAGGGTTAGGGATAGGGTTTGGGTTGTGATTGGGTTTTGGGTTGGGGCTGGGGTTAGGGTTAGTGCTGGGGTTAGGGTTGGAGCTAGGGTTAGGGCTGGTGCTGTGGTTGGGTTTAGGGTTAGGGTTAGGGTTAGGATTAGGAGTGGGGTTAGGGCTAGAGCTTGGGTTAAGACAAGGGCTTCGGCTTTGGCTTGGGCTATGGTTAGGGCTGGGGTTAGGGTTAGGGCTTTGGTTAGTGCTAAGGTTAGCGTTGGGGTTGGGGTTGGGGTTGGGGTTTGGGTTAGGGTTGGGTTTAGGGTTAGGGTTGGGGTTGAGTTTGGGTTAGGGTTGGGGTTAGGTTCAGGGCTCGGGTTGGGTTGGGGTTTCGGTTTGGATTTGCGTTGTGGTTGGGGTTCGGGTAAGGGCTGGGGTTAGCGTTGTGGATAGGGTCAGGGGTTTGGGTTAGGGTTAGGGTTAGGGTAGGGGTTGGGGCTGGGGCAAGGGTTAGGGTTAGGGTTAGGGTTGGGGTTTGGTTTAGAGTTAGGGCTAGGGTTGTGGTTAGGGTTTGGGTTGGGGGTGGATTTTGGGGAGGTTCTGAGTAAGGCGGGGGTTCTGATTAGGGGGTAGGGTTGGGGTTAGGGCTAGGGTTAGGGTTGGGGATAGGGTTAGGGTTGGGATTGAGGAAGAGGTGGGGCTAGGTTGGGTTAGGTTTGGGGATTGAGCAGGAATGGTGGGGCTGGGGGATTAGGGTTGTGGCTAGAGGCTGATGCAGGGTTGGGGTTAGGGTTAGGGTTGGGGTTTGGAGTTGGGGTTGGTGCAGGGTTGTGGTTGGGGTTTGGGTTAGGATTCGTGCTGGGTTACAATTAGGGCGGGGGTTACGATTAGGCTAGGAATAGGTTTGGGGCTAGGGTTAGGTTTGGGATTAGAGGAAGGGCTGGGGCTAGGGTTCGGGTTAGGTTTTGGGTCAGGCAGGAATAAGGCCAGGGCTAGAGTTAGGGTTGGGGCTAGGGCTTGTTCTAGGGTTAGGGTTGGATTAGGGGTTTGGGTTGGGTTTGGGGTTACGGCTTGGGTTAGGGTTGGAGATAGGGTTTGGGTTGGGGTTAGGGTTAGGGTTAAGGTTAGGGTTGGGGTTTGCGTTGGCGTTGGGGTTGAGGTTTGGGTTTGCGCTGGGGTTGGGGTTGGGGTTTGTGTTGGGGTTCAGGTTAGGATTGGAGTTAGGGTTACGGTGTGGGTTAGGCCTGGATATAGGGTTAGGGTTGGGGTTAGGGCTACGGCTGGGGATAGGATTGGGGTTGGGGTTAGGGTTTGGGTTTGGGTTGGGCTAGGGTTCTGTCTAGGGCTAGGGTTAAGGCTGGGATTAGGGCTAAGGCTAGGGTTAGGGTTAGGGTTTTGGCTAAGGTTAGGGTTATGGTTTGGGTTAGGGTTGTGGTTTGGGTTGGGGTTTGGGTTAGGGTTGGGGCTAGGGTTGGGTTTGGGGTTTGGGTTGGGGTTTGGGTTGGGTTTAGGGGTTAGGGCTGGGGTTAGGGTTGGGGTTTGGGTTTGGGTTCGGGTTTGGATTGGGAATGGGGTTAGGGTTTTGGGTTGGGCTAGGGTTAAGGCTGGGGTTAGGTCTAGGGCTGGGGTTAGGGTTAAGGTTAAGGCTAGGGCTAGGGTTAGTGTTGGGGTTAGGGTTGGGGTTGGGGTTAGGGTTTGGGTTAGGGTTGGAGTTGGGTTGGGGTTAGGGTTAGGGTTTGGGTTAGGGGGGGCTTGGGTTGGGGTTGGGGTTTGGGTTGGGGTTAGGGTTGGGGTTCGGGTTAGGGTTGGGGTTGGGGTTGGGGTTGGGGTTTGGGTTTGGGTTTGGGTTAGGGCTGGGGTTAGGGTTATGGCTAGGGCTAGGGTTAAGGCTAGGGTTAGCGCTAGGGCTAGGTTTAGGGTTAGGGTTAAGGCTAGGGTTAGGGTTAGGGTTAGGGTTAGGGTTAGGGTTGGGGCTTAGGGCTGGGGTTAGGGTTAGGGTTTGGGTTTGGGTTGTGGTTGGGTTTTGGGTTGGAGCTGGAGTTAGTGTTTGTGCTGGGGTTAGGGTTGGGGCTAGGGTTAGGGCTGATGCTGGGGTTGGGTTTAGGGTTAGGGTTAGGGTTAGGATTAGGAATGGGGTTAGGGCTAGAGCTTGTGTTGGGACAAGGGCTTCGGCTTTGGCTTGGGCTATGGTTAGGGCTAGGGTTAGGGTTAGGGCTTTGGTTAGTGCTAGGGTTAGCGTTGGGGTTGGGGTTGAGAGGTTGGGGTTGGGGTTTGGGTTAGGGTTGGGTTTAGGGTTTGGGTTGGGGTTGGGGTTTGGGTTAGGAGTTGGGTTTAGGGTCGGGGAGTTGGGTTGGGGTTGGGAGTTCGGTTTAGGTTTGGGTTGTGGTTGGGAGTTGGTGGGGGTTAAGCGTTGGATAGGGTTAGGGTTGGGGTTTGGTTAGGGTTAGGGTGGGGTTGGGGAGGGGCAAGGGGTTAGGAGTTAGGGTTAGGGTTGGGGTTTGGGTTGGTGGGAGCTAGGGTTGTGGTTAGGGTTTGGATTGGGATTGGTGGGGGAGTTACGATTAGGGCTAGGGTTGGGGTTGAGGGCAAGGGTTAGGGTTAGGGTTAGGAGGTTGGGGTTTGGAGTTGAGTGTTAGGGACTGGGAGTTGTGGTTAGGGTTTGGATTAGGATAGCGGGGCTTTTAGAGGTTCTGATTAGGGCTGAGGTTGGGAGTTGGGGCTAGGGGTTAGGAGTTGGGGATAGAGGAGGGTTTAGGTTGGGATTAGAGGAAGAATTGGGGCTAGAGGTTGGGTTAGGTTTGGGATGGGGGCTTGGGAATAGGGCACAGGCTGGAGTTAGGGTTGGGGTTAGGGCTTGTTCTAGGGTTAGGTTTAGGGTTGGGGTTGGGGTTTGGGGTTAGAGGTTAGAAGTTTGGGTTGTGGTTTGGGTTGGGATTTGGGATTGGAGTTAGGAGTGGGGCTGGGGGTTCTGATTAGGGCTGGGGGTGGGTTGGGAGCTGGGGAGGTTAGGGTTGGGATTAGGGAAGGAGTTTGAGCTAGGAGTTGAGTTGGGTTTAGGGTGAGAGGAGGAGGCTGGGAGTGGGCGGGGCTAGAGGTTAGGGTTGGGGTTAGGGCTTGTTCTAGGGTTAGAGGGTTAGGTTTAGGGGGTTTGGAGTTGGAGTTTTGGGTTTACGCTTGGGTTAGGGTTGGGGAATAAAGGTTAGGGTTGGAGTTTAGGAAGGTTCTGACTAGGAGTTGGGGTTAGAGGTTAGGGTTGGGGTTTGGGTTGTGGTTGGGCTTTGGGAGTTGGAGGTTAGGACTAGGGTTAGGGTTAAAGGGGATTTGGGTTAGGGTTGGGAGTTTGGGTTGTGGTTGGGCTTTGGGTTGGGTTGGGACTAGAGTTATGGTTAGGGCTAGGGTTAAAGCTGGCGTTAGGGCTTGGGCTAGGGTTAGGGTTGGATTTGGGGTTGGTCTGGGATTGGAGTTGGGGTTAGGGTTAGGGTTAGGGTTAGGGGTTGGGTTGGGAGTTTGGGGTTGGGGTAGGTTGGGTTTATAGCTGGGGCTAGGGTTAAAATTTGGGGTTAGTGCTTGGGCTAAGGTTAGGTTTAGAAGTTTGGGGTTAGGGTTAGTGTTAGGGTTGGAGTTGGGGTTTGGGTTGGGGTTAGGGTTGGGGTTGGGGTTTGGGTTGGGGTTGGGAGTTGAGTGTTAGAGAATTTGGGTTTGGGTTGAGGAGTTCTGGGTAGGAGTGGGGTTCGGGTTGGGGTTAGGGTTTAGATTGGGGTTGGGGTTAGGGTTAGGGCTGGGGTTAGTGTTGGGGCTAAGGTTAGGGCTAGGGCTGGGGCTGGGGTTTGGGTTAGGGTTAGGAATAGGGTTAGGGATAGAGTTAGGGTTGGGCAAGGGCTAGGGCTAGGGCTAGGGTTATAGCTAGGGTTAGGGTTGGGGCTAGGGTTAAGGCTTGGGATAGTGCTAGGGTTAGCGTTGGGTTTGGGTTCGGTTGGGGTTAGGGTTGGGGTTAGGCTTAGGGCTAGGGTTAGGGTTAGGGTTAGGGTTTGGGTTAGGGTTAGGGTTAGGGTTAGGGTTAGGGTTAGGGTTAGGGATAGGACTAGGGCTAGAGTTAGGGTTGGGATAAGGGCTTGGGCCAGGGCTAGGGTTAGGGTTAGGGTTAGGGTTAGGGCTTGGGTAAGTGGTAGGGTTGGCATTGTGGTTGGTGTTGGTTTTGGGGTTACGGTTAGGGTTGGGGTTTGGGTATGGGTTAGGGTTGGGATTTGAATTGGGGTTGGGGTTGGGGTTTTGGTTAGGGTTGGGGTTAGAGTTAGGGTTGGATTGGGGTTTGGATTGGGGTTTGGGTTTGAGTTGTGGTTGGGGTTATGATTAGGGCTGGGGTTAGGATTAGTGTTTGGGTTTGGGTTTGGATTAGGGCTAGGTTTAGGGTTACGGTTAGGGCTAGGGCTTGGGGTTGGGCTAGGGTTAGGGTTGGGGTTTGGGTAGGGGTTAGGGTATGGGTTAGGGTTAGGGTTGGGGTTAGGGTTGGGGTTTGAATTGGGGTTGGGGCTGGGGTTTGGGTTAGGGCTGGGGTTACGGTTAGGGCTAGGGTTGGGGTTGGAGCTTGGGTTTATGTTGTGGCTGGGGTTAGAGTTAGGGCTGGGGTTACGGTTAGGGATAGTGTTTGGGTTGGGGTTAGGGTTAGGGTTTGGGTTCGGAATAGGGCTTGGACTAGAGTGAGGGTTGGGGCTAGGGCAAGGGTTAGGGCTCGGGCTTGGGCTAGGGCTAGGTTAGGATAGGGTTAGGGTTAGCTTTAGGGTTAGTGTAAGGTTAAGTTAGGTTAGGGTTAGGGTTAGGGTTAGGGTTAGGGCTGGGGTTGGAGTTGGGTTAGGGTTAGGGTTAGGGTTAGGGTTGGATTGGGGTTGGTGGGATTGGAGTTGGGGTTAGGAGTTAGGGTTAGGGTTAGGGTTGGGGTTGGGGTTTGGGTTTGAGTTGTGGTTGGGGTTTGGGTTTGGATTAGGAGCTAGGGCTAGGGTTAAAAATTTGGGGGTTAGTGCTTGGGCTAAGGTTAGGTTTAGGGCTGGGGTTAGGGTTAGTGTTAGGGTTGGAGTTGGGGTTTGGGTTGGGGTTAGGGTTGGGGTTGGGGTTTGGGTTGGGGTTGGGGGTTAGTGTTAGAGTGGGTTTGGGTTGGGGTTGGGAGTTTGGGTTAGGGTTGGGGTTGGGGTTAGGTTTAGGTGGGGTTGGGGTTGGGGTTAGGGTTAGAGGAGTTGAGTGTTGGGGCTAAGGTTAGGGCTAGGGCTAGGGTTTGGGTTGGGGTTAGGAATAGGGTTGGGGATAGGAGTTAGGGTTGGGCAAGGGCTAGGGCTAGGGCTAGGGTTATAGCTAGGGAGTTGGGGTTGGGGCTGGGGTTAAGGCTTGGGATAGTGCTAGGGTTAGCGTTGGGTTTGGGTTCGGTCGGGGTTAGGGTTGGGGTTAGGCTTAGGGCTAGGGTTAGGGTTAAGGTTTGGGTTAGGGTTAGGGTTAGGGTTAGGGTTAGGAATACGACTAGGGCTAGAGTTAGGGTTGGGATAAGGGCTTGGGCCAGGGCTAGGGTTAGGGTTAGGGTTAGGGTTAGGGCTTGGGTAAGTGGTAGGGTTGGCATTGTGGTTGGTGTTGGTTTTGGGGTTACGGTTAGGGTTGGGGTTTGGGTATGGGTTAGGGTTGGGATTTGAATTGGGGTTGGGGTTGGGGTTTTGGTTAGGGTTGGGGTTAGAGTTTGGGCTGGGTTTGGATTGGGGTTTGGGTTTGAGTTGTGGTTGGGGTTATGATTAGGGCTGGGGTTAGGATTAGTGTTTGGGTTTGGGTTTGGATTAGGGCTAGGTTTAGGGTTACGGTTAGGGCTAGGGCTTGGGGTTGGGCTAGGGTTAGGGTTGGGGTTTGGGTAGGGGTTAGGGTATGGGTTAGGGTTAGGGTTGGGGTTAGGGTTGGGGTTTGGATTGGGGTTGGGGTTGAGTGTTAGGGTTGGAGTTGGGGTTTGGGTAGGGGTTAGGGTTGGGGTTGGAGCTTGGGTTTATGTTGTGGGCTGGGGGTTAGAGTTAGGGTTGGAGTTTGGGTTAGGGTTAGGGTTAGTGTTTGGGTTGGGGTTAGGGTTAGGGTTTGGGTTCGGAATAGGGCTTGGACTAGAGTGAGGGTTGGGGCTAGGGCAAGGGTTAGGGCTCGGGCTTGGGCTAGGGCTAGGTTAGGATAGGGTTAGGGTTAGCTTTAGGGTTAGTGTAAGGTTAGGTTAGGGTTAGGGTTAGGGTTAGGGTACGGGTTAGGGTACGGGTTAGGGTTAGAGTTAGGGTTAGGGTTCGGATTGGGGTTGGAGTTCGGGTTGGGGTTAGGGTTGGGTTTAGGCTTAGGGTTGGGGTTGGGGTTTGGGTTGGGGTTAGGGTTAGGGTTGGGGGTTGGATTGGGGTTTGGGTTGGGGTTGGGGTTGGGGGTTAGAGTTAGGGTTGGGGTTAGGGTTGGGGTTGAGGAGTTAGGGTTAGGGTTAGGGTTGGGGCTTGGGTTGGGGTTAGGTTTAGGGTTGGGGTTGGGTTTGGGGTTTGGGTTAGGGTTGAGGCTAGTGCTAGGGCTAGGGCTAGGGTTGGGGCTTGGGTTAGGGCTAGGGTTAGGGTTAGTGTTAGTGTTTGGGTTAGGGCTGGGGTTGGGGTTCGGGTTTGTTTTTGGGTTGGGGTGGGGGTTTGTGTTGGGGTTGGGTATGGGGTTACGTCTAGGGCTAGGGTAAGGGTTACGGCTAGGGTTAGCGTTGGGGATAAGGTTAGGGTTGGGGTTAGGGTTATGGATGGGGCTAGGGTTACGGTTAGGGTTTGCGTTGGGGTTTGATTTTGGTTTGGGGTTGGGGTTTGGGTTTGGTTTGGGACTATGGTTATGGCTAGGGCTAGGGTTATGGCTGGGGTTAGGGTTAGGGTTGGGGTTGCGGTTTGGTTTAGGGTTAGGGTTAGGGTTAGGGTTGGGGTTGGCGCTAGGGCTGGGGTTAGGGTTAGGGTTAGGGTTAGGGTTATGGTTGGGGTTGGGGTTGGGGTTTGGGTTGGGCTAGGGTTAGGGTTATGGGTAGGGCTAGGGTTAGGGATAGGGTTTGGGTTGTGGTTGGGTTTGGGTTGGGGCTGGGGTTAGGGTTAGTGCTGGGGTTAGGGTGGGGGCTAGGGTTAGGGCTGGTGCTGGGGTTGGGTTTAGGGTTAGGGTTAGGGTTAGGATTAGGAATGGGGTTAGGGCGAGAGCTTGGTTTGGGACAAGGGCTTCGGTTTTGGCTTGGGTTATGGTTAGGGCTGGGGTTAGGGTTAGGGCTTTGGTTAGTGCTAGGGTTAGCGTTGGGGTTGGGGTTGGGGTTGGGGTTTGGGTTAGGGTTGGGTTTACGGTTAGGGTTAGGGTTGGGGTTTGGGTTAGGGTTGGGGTTAGTGTCAGGGCTGGGGTTGGGTTGGAGTTTCGGTTTGGGTTTGGGTTGTGGTTGGGGTTCGGGTAAGGGCTGGGGTTAGTGTTGTGGATAGGGTTAGGGTTTGGGTTAGGGTTAGGGTTAGGGTAGGCGTTGGGGCAGGGGCAAGGGTTAGGGTTAGGGTTAGGGTTAGGGTTGGGGTTTGGTTTAGTGTTAGGGCTAGGGTTGTGGTTAGGGTTTGGGTTAGGATTCGGGCTGGGGTTACGATTAGGGCGGGGGTTAGGATTAGGGTTAGGGTTGGGGTTGGGGCTAGGGTTAGGGTTGGGGATAGGGTTAGGGTTGGGATTTGAGGAAGGGCTGGGGCTAGGGTTCGGGTTAGGTTTAGGGTCAGGCTTAGGAATAAGGCACAGGCTAGAGTTAGGAGTTGGGAGCTAGGAGCTTGTTCTAGGAGTTAGGGTTAGGAGTTAGGTTGGGGTTGGGTTTGGGTTAGGGTTAAATTTTGGGGTTGTGGTTGGGGTTTGGGTTGGGATTGAGGTTATGGTGGGAAGGGGGTTACGATTAGGGCTAGGAATAGGGTTGGGGCTAGGGTTAGGGTTGGGATTAGAGGAAGGGCTGGGGCTAGGTTTAGGGTCAGGCTTAGGAATAGGACCAGGGCTAGAGTTAGGGTTGGGGCTAGGGCTTGTTCTAGGGTTAGGGTTAGGTTTAGGGGTTTGGGTTGGGTTTGGGGTTACGGCTTGGGTTAGGGTTGGAGATAGGGTTTGGGTTGGGGTTAGGGTTAGGGTTAGAGGTTAGGGTTGGGGTTTGCGTTGGCGTTGGGGTTGAGGTTTGGGTTTGCGCTGGGGTTGGGGTTGGGGTTTGTGTTGGGGTTCAGGTTAGGGTTGGAGTTAGGGTTACGGTGAGGTTAGGCCTGGAGATAGGGTTAGGGTTGGGGTTAGGGTTATGGTTGGGGTTGGGGTTAGGGTTAGGGTTAAGGTTGGGGTTGGGGTTTGGGTTAGGGTTAGGGCTGGGGTTGTGGTTGGGGTTTGGGTTAGGATTCGGGCTGGGTTACAATTAGGGCGGGGGTTACGATTAGGGCTAGGAATAAGGTTGTGGCTAGGGTTAGGGTTGGGATTAGAGGAAGGGCTGGGGCTAGGTTTAGGGTCAGGCTTAGGAATAGGACCAGGGCTAGAGTTAGGGTTGGGGCTAGGGCTTGTTCTAGGGTTAGGGTTAGGTTTAGGGGTTTGGGTTGGGTTTGGGGTTACGGCTTGGGTTAGGGTTGGAGATAGGGTTTGGGTTGGGGTTAGGGTTAGGGTTAGGGTTAGGGTTGGGGTTTGCGTTGGCGTTGGGGTTGAGGTTTGGGTTTGCGCTGGGGTTGGGGTTGGGGTTTGTGTTGGGGTTCAGGTTAGGGTTGGAGTTAGGGTTACGGTGAGGGTTAGGCCTGGAGATAGGGTTAGGGTTGGGGTTAGGGCTACGGCTGGGGCTAGGATTGGGGTTAGGGTTAGGGTTAGGTTTGGGGTTTGCGTTGGGGTTGGGGTTTGGGTTTGGGTTTGGGTTGGGCTAGGGTTCTGGCTAGGGCCAGGGTTAAGGCTGGGGTTAGGGTTAGAGTTTGGGCTTGGGGTAGGGTTATGGTTAGGGTTAGGGTTGTGGTTTGGGTTGGGGTTTGAGTTAGGGTTGGGGCTAGGGTTGGGTTTGGGGTTTGGGTTGGGGTTTGGGTTGGGTTAGGGTTAGAGGTTAGGGTTAGGGTTAGAATTGGGGTTGGGGTTGGGGTTTGGGTTCGGGTTTGGATTGGGAATGGGGTTAGGGTTTTGGGTTGGGCTAGGGTTAAGGCTGGGGTTAGCTCTAGGGCTGGGGTTAGGGTTAGGGTTAAGGCTAGGGCTAGGGTTAGTGTTGGGGTTAGGATTGGGGTTGGGGTTTGGGTTAGGGTTAGGGTTAGGGTTAGGGTTAGGGCTTTTGTTAGTGCTAGGGTTAGCGTTAGGGTTGGGGATGGGGTTGGGGTTGGGGTTTGGGTTAGGGTTGGGTTTAGGGTTAGGGTTGGGGTATGGGTTTGGGTTAGGGTTGGGTTTAGGGTCAGGGCTGGGGTTGGGGTTGGGGTTTCGATTTGGGTTTGGATTGTGGTTGGGGTTCGGGTAAGGGCTGGGGTTAGCGTTGTGGATAGGGTTAGGGTTTGGTTTTGGGTTAGGGTTAGGGTAGGGGTTGGGGCAGGGGCAAGGGTTAGGGTTAGGGTTAGGGTTGGGGTTTGGGTTAGTGTTAGGGCTAGGGTTGTGGTTAGGGTTTGGGTTAGGGTTGGGGTTGGGAGTTGGGGTTAGGAGTTAGGGTTGGAGTTGGGAGTTAGGGCTAGGGTTTGGGTTGGGGCTAGGGTTAGGGTTGGGGATAGGGTTAGGGTTGGGATTAGAGGAAGGGCTGGGGCTAGGGTTCGGGTTAGGTTTAGGGTCAGGCTTGGGAATAGGGCCTGGGCTAGAGTTAGGGTTGGGGTTAGGGCTTGTTCTAGGGTTAGGGTTAGGGTTAGGGTTGGGGTTGGGTTAGGGTTAGGGTTGGGGTTGTGGTTTGTGTTGTGGTTGGGCTTTGGGTTGGGGTTAGGGTTGGGGTTAGGGTTAGGGTTGGGATTAGAGGAAGGGTTGGGGCTAGGAGTTAGGGTTAGGGTTAAGGTTTGGGTTAGGGTTAGGGTTAGGGTTGGGATTAGAGGAAGGGTTGGGGCTAGGGTTGGGGTTGGGGTTAGGGTTGGGAGCTTGGGTTAGGGTTGGGGCTGGGGCTGGGGTTGGGGTTGGGGTTAGGGCTTGTTCTAGGGTTAGGGTTAGGGTTAGGGTTGGGGTTGGGTTTGGGTTAGGGTTAAGGCTGGGGTTGTGGTTGGGGTTTGGGTTAGGATTCGGGCTAGGGTTATAATTAGGGCGGGGGTTACGATTAGGGCTAGGAATTGGGTTGGGGCTGGGGTTAGGGTTGGGATTAGAGGAAGGGTTGGGGCTAGGGTTCGGGCTGGGTTTAGGGTTAGGCTTAGTAATTGGGCCAGGGCTATAGTTAGGGTTGGGGCTAGGGCTTGTTCTAGGGTTAGGGTTAGGTTTAGGGGTTTGGGTTGGGTTTTGGGTTACGGTTTGGGTTAGGGTTGGAGATAGGGTTAGGGTTGGGGTTAGGGTTACGACTAGGGCTGGGGTTAGGGTTAGGGTTAGGGTTTGGGTTGTGGTTGGGCTTTGGGTTAGGGTTAGGACTAGGGTTAGGGTTAGGGTTAGGGTTAGGGTTAGGGTTGGGGTTGGGGTTTGTGTTGTGGTTGGGCTTTGGGTTAGGGTTGGGACTAGAGTTATGGTTAGGGCTAGGGTTAAAGCTGGCGTTAGGGCTTGGGCTAGGGTTAGGGTTGGATTTGGGTTTGGTCTGGGATTGGAGTTGGGGTTAGGGTTAGGGTTAGGGTTGGGTTGGGGTTTGGGTTGGGGCTTGGGTTGGGGCTGGGTTAGGGTTATGGCTAGGGCTAGGGTTAAGGCTGGGGTTAGTGCTTGGGCTAAGAGTTAGGTTTAGGGCTTGGGTTAGGGTTAGTGTTAGGGTTGGAGTTGGGGTTTGGGTTGGGGTTAGGGTTGGGGTTGGGGTTTGGGTTGGGGTTGGGGTTGAGTGTTGGGTTAGGGCTGGGTTTTGGGTTGGGGTTAGGGGTAGGGCTAGGGTTCGGGTTGGGGTTAGGGTTTAGATTGGGGTTGGGGTTAGGGTTAGGGCTGGGGTTAGTGTTGGGGCTAGGGTTAGGGCTAGGGCTGGGGCTAGGGTTAGGGTTATGGTTAGGAATAGGGTTAGGGCTAGAGTTAGGGTTGGGCAAGGGCTAGGGCTAGGGCTAGGGTTATAGCTAGGGTTAGGGTTGGGGCTAGGGTTAGGACTTGGGATAGTGCTAGGGTTAGTGTTGGGTTTGGGTTCGGTCGGGGTTAGGGTTGGGGTTAGGCTTAGGGCTAGGGTTAGGGTTAAGGTTTGGGTTAGGGTTAGGGTTTGGGTTAGGGTTAGGAATAGGATTAGGGTTAGGGTTAGGGTTAGGGTTGGGGTTGGGGTTTGGGTTGGGGTTAGGGTTAGGGTTGGGGTTGGGTTGGGGTTTGGGTTGGGGTTGGGTTTAGGATTAGGGCTGGGCTTAGGGTTGGTGCTTGGGTTAGGGTTGGGGCTTGGGTTGGGGTTAGGTTTCGGGTTGGGGTTGGGTTTGGGGTTTGGGTTAGGGTTGAGGCTAGTGCTAGGGCTAGGGCTAGGGTTGGGGCTTGGGTTAGGGCTAGGGTTAGGGTTAGTGTTAGGGTTTGGGTTAGGGCTGGGGTTGGGGTTAGGGTTTGTTTTTGGGTTGGGGTGGGGGTTTGTGTTGGGGTTGGGTATGGGGTTACGTCTAGGGCTAGGGTAAGGGTTACGGCTAGGGTTAGGGTTGGGGATAAGGTTAGGGTTGGGGTTAGGGTTATGGCTGGGGCTAGGGTTACGGTTAGGGTTAGGGTTAGGGTTTGGGTTGGGGTTTGGGTTGGGTTTTGGGTTGGGGTTTGGGTTTGGGTTGGGACTATGGTTATGGCTAGGGCTAGGGTTATGGCTGGGGTTATGGTTAGGGTTAGGGTTGCGGTTTGGTTTAGGGTTAGGGTTAGGGTTGGGGTTGGCGCTAGGGCTGGGGTTAGGATTAGGGTTAGGGTTAGGTTTATTGTTGGGGTTGGGGTTGGGGTTTGGGTTGGGCTAGGGTTAGGGTTATGGGTAGGGCTAGGGTTAGGGATAGGGTTTGGGTTGTGGTTGGGATTTGGGTTGGGGCTGGGGTTAGGGTTAGTGCTGGGGTTAGGGTGGGGGCTAGGGTTAGGGCTGGTGCTGGGGTTGGGTTTAGGGTTAGGGTTAGGGTTAGGATTAGGAATGGGGTTAGGGCAAAGCTTGGGTTGGGACATGGGCTTCGGCTTTGGCTTGGGCTATGGTTAGGGTTGGGGTTAGGGTTAGGGCTTTGGTTAGTGTTAGGGTTAAGCGTTGGGGTTGGGAGTTAGGGTTGGGGTTGGGAGTTGGGGTTTGGGTTGGGGTTGGGTTAGGGTTAGGGTTAGGGTTAGGGTTTGGGTTGGGTTTGGGTTGTGGTTGGGATTAGGGTTGGGGTTGGGGTTAGGATTAGGGTTAGGGTTAGGGTTAGGGTTAGGGTTAGGGTTGGGGTTGGGGTTGGGGTTAGGGTTAGGGTTGGGGTTGGGTTTGGGTTGGGGTTGGGGGTTGGAGTTGGGGTTGGGGTTAGGGTTGGGGTTGGGTTTGGGTTAGGGTTGGGGCTAGGGTTGGGGTTGGGGTTGGGGTTAGGGTTGGGGCTAGGGTTGGGGTTGGGGTTGGGGTTGGGGTTGGGGTTAGGGTTGGGATTAGAGGAAGAATTTGGGGCTAGGGTTGGGGTTAGGGTTAGGGTTAGGGTTAGGGTTGGGAGCTAGGGTTAGGAGTTAGGGTTAGGGCTAGGGTTAGGGTTAGGGTTGGGGCTAGGGCTTGTTCTAGGGTTAGGGTTAGGGTTGGGGTTGGGTTTGGGTTAGGGTTAGGGTTGGGTTAGGGTTGGGGTTTGGGTTAGGGTTAGGGTTAGGAGTTAAGGCTAGGGCTAGGAGTTAGTGTTGGGGTTAGGGTTAGGATTAGGGTTGGGGTTGGGGTTAGGGTTGGGATTAGAGGAAGAATTTGGGGCTAGGGTTGGGGTTGGGGTTAGGGTTGGGGATAGGGTTAGGGTTGGGAGTTAGGGTTGGGGCTAGGGCTTGTTCTAGGGTTAGGGTTAGGTTTAGGGGTTTGGGTTGGGTTTGGGGTTACGGCTTGGGTTAGGGTTGGAGATAGGGTTTGGGTTGGGCTTAGGGTTAGGAGTTAGGAGTTAGGGTTGGGGTTCGTTGGGGTTGGCGTTAGGGTTTGGGGTTGGAGTTTGGGTTAGGGCTAGGGTTGGGGTTGGGGTTGGGGTTGGGTTAGGGTTGGGGTTGGGGTTGGGGTTTGGGTTAGGAGTTGGGGTTAGGGTTGGGGTTTGGGTTGGGGTTTGGGTTGGGGTTGGGGTTTGGGTTGGGGTTTGGGTTAGGAGTTGGGGTTAGGGTTGGGGATAGGGTTAGGGTTAGGGTTAGGGTTAGGGTTAGGGTTGGGGTTGGGGCAGGGGCAAGGGTTAGGGTTGGGGTTTGGTTTAGTGTTAGGGCTAGGGTTGTGCTTAGGGTTTGGGTTAGGATTGGTGGGGTTCTGATTAGGGCTAGGGTTAGGGTTATGGTTAGGGTTAGGGTTGGGGTTGGGGCTAGGGTTAGGGTTGGGGATAGGGTTAGGGTTGGGGTTTGGGTTAGGGTTAGAAATTTGGGGTTAGGAGTTAGGGTTAGGAGTTAGGGTTAGGGTTAGGGCTAGGGTTGGAGTTAGGGTTGGGGCTAGGGCTTGTTCTAGGAGTTAGGGTTAGGGTTGGGGTTGGGGTTGGAGTTAGGGTTAGGAGTTAGGGTTGTGGTTGGGGTTTGGGTTGGGGTTGGGGTTGGGGGTTGGAGTTAGGGTTGGGGTTGGGGTTGGGGTTAGGAGTTAGGAGTTAGGGTTGGGAGCTAGGGTTAGGGTTGGGATTAGAGGAAGAATTTGGGGCTAGGGTTGGGGTTGGGGCTAGGGTTAGGGTTGGGAGCTAGGGTTAGGGTTGGGGCTAGGGCTTGTTCTAGGGTTAGGAGTTAGGTTTAGGGGTTTGGGTTGGGGTTTGGGAGTTCTGGCTTGGGTTGGGGTTGGGAATAGGGTTTAGGTTGGGCTTAGGGTTAGGGTTAGGAGTTGGGGTTGGGGTTGGGGTTGGGGTTGGGAGTTGGGGTTGGGGCTAGGGTTGGGGTTGGGAGTTGGGGTTGGGGTTTGTGTTGGGGTTGGGGTTAGGGTTGGAGTTAGGGTTCTGGTGAGGGTTAGGCACGGGGAATAGGGTTAGTGTTGGGGTTAGGAGCTAGGGTTGGGGCTAGGAGTTGGGGTTAGGGTTAGGGTTAGGTTTGGGGTTTGAGGAAGGGGCTAGGGTTGGGGTTAGGGTTGGGGTTAGGAGTTAAGGCTAGGGCTAGGAGTTAGGGTTGGGGCTAGGGCTTGTTCTAGGGTTAGGGTTAGGTTTAGGGGTTTGGGTTGGGGTTTGGGTTGGGGTTTGGGTTGGGGTTTGGGTTGGGGTTAGGGTTTAGGTTAGGGTTAGGGTTAGGGTTAGGAGTTAGGGTTGGGGTTAGGGTTGGGGTTGGGGTTGGGAGTTGGGGTTGGGGCTAGGGTTGGGGTTGGGAGTTGGGGTTGGGGGTTTGTGTTGGGGTTGGGGTTGGGTTAGGGTTGGAGTTAGGGTTGGGGCTAGGGTTAGGGTTAGGGTTGGGGATAGGGTTAGTGTTGGGGTTAGGGCTACGGCTGGGGCTAGGATTGGGGTTAGGGTTAGGGTTAGGTTTGGGGTTTGCGTTGGGGTTGGCGTTAGGGTTTGGGTTTGGGTTGGGCTAGGGTTCTGGCTAGGGCTAGGGTTAAGGCTGGGGTTAGGGCTAAGGCTAGGGTTAGGGTTAGGAGTTAGGAGTTAGGGTTAGGGCTAGGGTTAGGGTTAGGGTTAGGGTTAGGGTTGTGGTTTGGGTTGGGGTTTGGGTTAGGGTTGGGGCTAGGGTTGGGGTTGGGGTTTGGGTTGGGGTTTGGGTTGGGGTTAGGGTTAGAGTTTGGGCTAGGGGTAGGGTTGGGGTTGGGGTTGGGGTTGGGGTTTGGGTTCGGGTTTGGATTGGGAATGGGGTTAGGGTTTTGGGTTGGGCTAGGGTTAAGGCTGGGGTTAGCTCTAGGGCTGGGGTTAGGGTTAGGGTTAAGGCTAAGGCTAGGGTTAGTGTTGGGGTTGGGGTTGGGGTTAGGGTTTAGGTTAGGGTTGGGGTTGGGGTGGGGGTTAGGGTTGGGGTTTGGGTTAGGGCTGGGGCTTGGAGTTTGGGTTGGGGTTGGGGTTGGGTTTCGGGTTAGGGTTGGGGTTGGGGTTGGGGTTGGTGTTGGGGTTTGGGCTGGGGTTAGGGTTATGGCTATGGCTAGGGTTAAGGCTAGGGTTAGCGCTAGGGCTAGGGTTAGGGTTAGGGTTAAGGCTAGGGCTAGGGTTAGTGTTGGGGTTCGGGTTAGGGTTGGGGGTTAGGGTTAGGGTTTGGGTTGGGATTGGGGTTGGGGTTTGGGTTAGGGCTAAGGCTAGGGTTAGGGTTAGAGTTTGGGCTAGGGGTAGGGTTATGGTTAGGGTTAGGGTTGTGGTTTGGGTTGGGGTTTGGGTTAGGGTTGGGGCTAGGGTTGGGTTTGGGGTTTGGGTTGGGGTTTGGGTTGGGTTTAGGGTTAGGGCTGGGGTTAGGGTTGGGGTTGGGGTTGGGGTTGGGGTTTGGGTTCGGGTTTGGATTGGGAATGGGGTTAGGGTTTTGGGTTGGGCTAGGGTTAAGGCTAAGGCTAGGGTTAAGGCTAAGGCTAGGGTTAGGGTTAGGGTTAGGGTTAAGGCTAAGGCTAGGGTTAGTGTTGGGGTTGGGGTTGGGGTTAGGGTTTAGGTTAGGGTTGGGGTTGGGGTGGGGGTTAGGGTTGGGGTTTGGGTTAGGGCTGGGGCTTGGGGTTTGGGTTGGGGTTAGGGTTGGGTTTCGGGTTAGGGTTGGGGTTGGGGTTGGGGTTGGGGTTGGGGTTTGGGTTGGGGTTAGGGTTAGGGTTGGGGCTAGGGTTAGGGTTAGGGTTAGGGTTAGGGTTAGGAGTTAGGGCTAGGGTTAGGGTTAGGGTTAAGGCTAGGGCTAGGGTTAGTGTTGGGGTTCGGGTTAGGGTTGGGGGTTAGGGTTAGGGTTGGGGCTTAGGGCTGGGGTTTGGGTTAGGGATAGGGTTTGGGTTGTGGTTGGGTTTTGGGTTGGGGCTGGGGTTAGGGTTAGTGCTGGGGTTAGGGTTGGGGCTAGGGTTAGGGCTGATGCTGGGGTTGGGTTAGGGTTAGGGTTGGGGTTGGGAATAGGGTTAGGGCTAGAATTAGGTTTGGGTCGAGGATTTGACAAATGCTAACAAATCCCAAAATATATTAGTATTTTATTGTTTTGGGATCTAATATCCCAAAATTTACTTTGAAACAAACAAGTTTATGAAATCCAAAAAAATCAAAACACCCCACTTCCTCATCCATAAACTTGTAATCCCAAAAAAATTTTGAAGCAAACACCCCCTTATAGGTAGACACGCAGCACCCTACCATAACAGTACAATACTGCTGCTGCTTGTTTCTGTCGCTCTTTCTCTGTCAATGCTCGGTGAACCAAGCAATTAATTGACGGACCATCTATTACACACTCAACATAGTACAGTTTTCGTTTGGGTTTATGTGGTTGATATTTATATGTGTTAATGTAATTTAAATAATAAAAACTTGTGGAATTCTCTAATGAGCGTTCATCCTCTTGAATAACGGAAGTGGGGTTTTTATTCAAAACTGTCTTTGTTTTACTACCAGAAACATCTTGTCCGACGTTACTCAAAACTTTCACCAGTCTAATCTTTGAATGGACTTGGATGAGTCCCTTAAGCTAAACGAAGCCAAAATCTATGTGCCGTATAAGAAATTGGAGTTGATTTGCCAAATAATCATGACTTTGCTTTTACATGTGCTGGTGAACCATCGGTAAAGCTAAAACATATCTCCTTTCTCTCGATGAACAGAAAGCAGCAGCATTAGCTATGTATTATATACATCAGGAATCGACATCAAACAAAGGAACCCCCTCCCCTCTCCAACCACCACAAAAACCAATTGCTAGGTGATGGGAGTATGGGGTGATATGATGGCGACCTGGCTCTGCAAAAATCATCAGCCATCAAAGGAAAATAATCAGCATAGAGCAACGATGAAGCTTTCGACACCATCACCAGAAATGCTTGCTTAGGAACTCCAAACCTATCTAGCAGTCATCCACCCATCTCAAAGTCCAGCTTCTGCTAGGGCAGCAGTAACTGTATCAGATGCTTCTTCAAGTGTCCGTTGTTTTTTCACCACATTGAAGGCCTCAACAACGTCCCCAACTTCCCAATCCATGAAGTCATCCACACCAATACCACATTCTAGGCCAGCACCAACCTATGAAAATAAAGACAAATGTAAAGAACATTAAGGTGACAACAAAAACAAAAACAAAAACAAAAAAGAGTTTGATTTCCAAATTAGGATGGAAATGGAGCTTGACTGAAAGATATTACTATATATTATATATAGACAAATTTGCAGGAAAGCATGTTTTCCTTCCGAATGTCATTTGAGTTGCTGAAAGGTCCTTCATGCTATAATACATTTAGAGGGATGGGGGGGTGTTGCTGAAGCTACATTGAAGGGAGCAATTTCCTTCTGTCCAGAACTATAGAAAGGGGAAACTGACACATGAACGAAAGGAAAGAGAAAGGATAAAGTAAAATCTCCCTATCCAACCAAATGAACTTTCTTTTGATTTCTCAGCAAACTTCCTCATTTTAGCCCTTAAATACACTTTGCATTCATAAAATGAGAAGGGAAAGAAACAAATACAAGAAACCAATCTATTAGTTGATCTAATCTTTTATTAAACATTCCTAAAAAACTACTCAAAACAGTTCCTGACAATGCCTAGTGCTTAGCAAATGGGTAAGGTTAACCCAAACTAAACTCATGTCCGATCCTATTTTCTAACCCAATCCTAACTCATGTTCAACCACAATTCCGAATAAGACCGGTAAAGAAAGGCAAATAGGAACTAAAATTTGTAGTAGAATTTTGTCCCTATTGGATGAACTTCCTTGTATCAAAGAGTAACAAAATTATACAAGAAGATAGTTTTAAAACTCATAGACACTACATCCAGGACAAAGGGTACATAGGGGTATGTTATGAAGAAAATCTTAGGGTGAACTATAGTAATTAAGCACCAATTAGGAAGAAAATAGATTTTTTTTTTTTTAAAGTGGACTTTACAATGATCAGTTTGTTGCATGGAGCCATGAACAGAAAATAGTAAAACTGAAATCTATGATGATTTATTAACACTGTCTTATAAAGGAATGGTTTTTTGGTATCAAACTGGTACTTTATATAAGATGGTGAACAACAATGGTTCATTGGTATCAAACACGGTCTTATAGGACATACCTCTTTCACCTCTTCTTTTACCCGGCGTAAAGAATCAATCTTCCCCGTGTGAACTGTCTTTCCATTTCGAACAACATGAATACCACATTCTTTTATCACTTTTCCTTCAGAGACCATGCATCCAGCCACACGCCCGCTGCCACTGCTGAAAGTGGCTCGGACATCTGCTGCTCCTATAGATATTTGTTCCTACCAAATATACAGAAGGGGGAAATTCATCAGCATGAATTTCAATATATATAAAAGTTAAAATTAGCTCATCCCTTGTCTTTTTTACCTCAACAGGCTCAAGAAGTCCTTCCATTGCACTCCTCATTTCATCAATAAGTTCATAGATGACTCTATATAGTCTAATCTCCACATTCTTTTTATTTGCATAGCTCTTAACTGAACCTGGAGCTTTTACATTGAACCCAAATATAATGGCCTCAGTGGCAACAGCCAGATCCACATCACTAGTGCTCACATCACCTGGAGCTTGAAGGAGGAATTTCAAAGTCACATTATCCTGGGGGAGTACTTGAAGAGCATTCCTGATTGCTTCAATTGAACCCTATTCATTAATGAAAATGATACCATGTCAACCGGGATAACTTATAATCATGAACATACTATTTGCTTACTTAAAGTAGATGAAACAAAGAAAAAATGCAATCATAAGACAACCAATACCTGGACATCAACTTTTAGAATAATATTTAGCTGGTGTGTGTCTAATCCAGACTGCTTTCCTGCTGAAACAACAGAAGCAATTGAAGATAGAGTGACCTTCCCCTCCCCCGCCTTTGCAGATATCCTTGCATCCCGTGATGATGCAGCACATGTTTCAGCTCTTTCCCGAGCAACATCTAAAGAATCTACGACCTCAAATTCATCACCAGCAATAGGAACATCACTCAAGCCAATGACCTAGAGGCAGGAAACAAATAGAATAACTGAAGAGAACACTCAAATAGAAAAGGTAAACATCACATTCTGCAAGTATAAGAAGCTTTTATGCCTAAAACAGTTTTATATATTGCAAGTATAATAAATCTCAGAATATAGCCTAAGAATTAATGAAAATGAAGAAGGCAGACAACATAACAGTTGAACGACAATACCTGCACAGCCATTGAGGGCCCAGCTTCATCAACGCGCCCTCCTCTGTCGTCAAATAAAGCACGCATCTGAGAATTGACGATTAGTACAGAGACTATCAGTAAAAAATTACATAAATCATCTCTAGGACAGAAAAGGTTGGCCTTAAGTGGTCATATTTAAGGTTGATAAGTTCTTCATTTCACCTTTCCATGTGCTGCACCACAGACAACAATATCACCCTTCTTCAGCGTTCCATTCTGCACAATGAGTGTGGCAACAGGTCCTCTTGATTTATCAAGACCTGCCTCTATCACTGTCCCCTTTGCATTTCTATGAGGATTGGCCTTCAACTCTTGTAACTGTACATATTGAGAAGAGGAAGATGATTATTTAATATAACATCACATCTAACACGGTAAAAGCATTTATATGGCACTGAAATTTATTCATTTACTTCTGCAACAAGCATAACAGTTTCCAACAGCTCGTCCACATTATCTCCTTTAAGCGCACTAATCTGATACAAAAGACATAAAAATCAGCTTCTTCTAACATTTAAGAATTATAAAATCATAAAGTCACTAGTCGAAGTTTTGTAAACAACCTGAACCATAGGGATGTCACCACCCCACAGTTCTGGCATGAGGCCGACTGAGGAAAGTTCTTGCATAACCCTGTCAGGATTAGCTCCATCTTTGTCTATCTGAGAACAAAAATGGATTCGATATAGACAGAATTTCTCACAGAATATTATATAATGAACTAGTTACAGTGGTATCTAGTGAACATAGACCTTGTTTATAGCTATTATGATAGGCACCCCAGCAGCCTTGGCATGAGCTATGGCCTCACTTGTTTGGGGGCGGACTCCATCATCAGCAGCCACCACAATGATGGTAATGTCAGTAACTCTTGCACCACGTGCTCTCATTGCACCAAATGCCTGTTACATGTCACTAACTTAACTGGATGAAGCCGTATATTAGTTATAAACTCAAATGGGAGAATTTGAAAAGTGTGGATGAGAAGAGAAAGGGCTGAAACTACCACAACAATTTGGTCAAATTTCAAAATATTCAGAGTTGCAACAATGCTTTATGTTGTGTACCTCATGCCCTGGTGTGTCAAGAAAAACACAGGGCTGGAGCTTTCCGTCGACAGGAACAGGGACCTTATATGCTCCAATACCTTGTGTAATGCCGCCAGCTTCAGATGCTGCCACCTGAGAGAGTGTAATTTGGCAGATACTTTTGAAGATAAGCAACTGAATTAAATTTAAATTCTCAAGTTGGTAAGAGATTCAAATTTTACCTTGCTCTTGCGGATATAGTCCAGGAGAGTTGTCTGTAAGTACATAAAAAGATGAGCATACGCCAGAGCAAAAGGTATTAGCTTAGATTTAAACCCAAATCATGCCGAGGTCAGGCAAACGTAAAATCAAAATCACAGGGGAAAAATAAGTACCTTTCCATGGTCGACATGACCCATTATTGTAATAACTGGGGGCCTGTCTTCCAGCATGTCCAAGTCGTCCTCATCAAGCACTTCTTTTTTTTTCGCCATTTCTTCTATTTTGACTGGTTCTGATTCCATAACTTCTACTTCGTATTCCTTGCATATCATCTTGACCATATCTTTATCTAATGTTTGCACTGCATCAGGCCTAACCCCCTTTGAAAACAAATAGCCTAGGATATCTGCTTCACTAACTGCTAAGCTGTATGCCAATTCCTCAGTTAACATGCCCTCTTTACCTACCTCAAGAATCTCTACTTTAACAGGTTCAGCATCTTTAGCCGCCTGGAGTCTTGCGGCCTTCCTACTGGCCTTCCTACTGGCCTTGCTCCATTTCCTTCCTTTCCTTGCTCCAGCTACACCAGGAATAGGAACATCAAGCTCTGTATCATCAGGTATTTCGGCATCATCCACCAGCCGTTTCCTTAAACCCCCGGCAGCACTTGATTTCCTCCGACGCTCCTCTTTAGCCTTTGAGGTCATGGGCCCCTTCATAGGTTTGGATGGGGCTAACACGGCTTCTGCATCAATGGGATCCACGATTGGCTTCTTAACCGCAAACTTATCAATGAGAATCGGTTTGCGGTCCTTGACAGCACTTGGTTTCCTTGCTAGAGATTGAGGAGGCGGCTGAGGAGAAGCAACTGCAGGCTTAGCTCTAAGCTTAGGCGTAGGCTTGGAAAGTGAAGGCATCTGAGGTCTCAAGGGTACAACTGATGGAGAATCCGACTGTTTTGTCTCTGCCACAGGAGAAGGAGCCTTCTGCCCCTTATCATCTTCTTTATCAACCATTTTGGGTACTTCTTTAACCACTTTCTGCACATTGGCCACAGGATTTCCCTTGCGCCAGACGCTCTTGAGTGTTTTGGACTTGCGTGCTGAAGTAGTTGGGTTCACAAACCTAGTTGATGACTTGCTGCTTGCATCTGGCTTGTACCCATCCTTACTTTCTTTGCTGACAAATTTACTTGGAGTCGAAGTCTCAAGCTTTTCTGCCTTGTCCAGAACTTCCTCAAGAGACTCTATAACTTGATTTCTGTCATCCAACACCACAGCGGAATTATCATTAACGGATTGACGGAGAGGAGGACCATTGGGACGGAGCTTTATGACAGGCTTGGGAGCAGGTTTGAGTACGAGATCAGCATCGTCGTTGGTGCTGCTGCTGCTGCTGCTGCTGAAGGAGGTGGGTTCCTTGAGGGAAGATGAAACCCCTTTCTCCTCTATTAAATTAGTAGTGGTGGTGGCCATACATTTACATATCCTTGTGCTGCTGGTGTTGGTGGTGGGAGAGGAAAAAAGAGGCCAGTGCTGCCTTGGAATCATCCAAGCACTGAAGTTACTGGTACTAGAAATTACGTGAAGCCTCCTTAAACGGTGGTGGTGATTGGCACTAGAGGCAGCTACTAGAGCTATTAGAGTGCTCTTGCATTTATCACTGTTATTATTGCAGCGTGGTAAACAACAAGGGGCCGGCCTCGCGCTTCCCAGACTTGCAAGGGAAGCAGGAGAAGCCATTGCCACTGCCGCTGCCGCTGCCGCTGCCGCTTATAAATTTGATCACCTAATTGGTTGCATACACCAAATTGTTTGGGAGCTGCAGACGAGCTGAGGTTCAAGGAAAAATACCCAAAAAGATTGAATCTTTCTGTCGTCTTCTATTGCTGGGTTGTATCGTGCTGAATTGTATCGGAGCTATCTATCTACCTTATCTCCAGAATAGAAAACTAAAATAAAAACACGAACAAAAGGGTTTAAACTCAACTCCAACTGGGGAGGTCAAAAAAATTTTAAAAAAAAACCCCAAAGTTCCAACGTTTATTCAGGAAAAATTAATTGCTGAGAGTTAGAGATTTGGGCAGACAGAGAGGAAGCTTACCAAACCAATTGAGAATCAATCAATCTTGCTAAAGAATCCCTCGGCCGTCTCTCAGATTTTCGATTGGACCCCCTCAGATTTATTAGTGAAAATGAAATGAAATTAATAAAGCCCTCTTCTTTGCTTTTTTTTTTTTTTTTTTCCTTTCTTTTTTCCCCTTTCTGGTGGCAGGGGCAGGAGCGAAAACGATAAAAGTAGAAGCAGAACCAGAAGAAAAAGAAGAGAGAAGGGAAAAAAACACGATTAGACAACCATACACATTTAAATAAATATATATGTATTGAATGAAAATGTGGGTATATATATGTGGCGGTTTCTCCGCTTGTCATATTTCCTTTCCGCGAGATGATAAGGTTTTCGATATAACCTGTAAGGTGGAGACTGGACGGTGGACACTTTGAATGAATCGGTCTCTATTTTCTTTTCCTTAAAATTCTATTCTTATTCTCATATGTGGGCCTAAGTAATACATTTTATACATAATGTAATGTATACAACCCCTCTCATCTCTATTCTACTCTCATCTCATCATCATTTGCTTATCAGTTTAACTCAATTAACTTAATTTTCTATTTCTTAAGACAATTCTAAGCTGTTAAATATGCAACTTTAACCTTTTTCTACAGACATGATGAATTCAACAAAATTGCACAAACATAACATCAAAAGTTTTACTAAAAATCAATATCAAAAGTTTTACTAAAATCAATATCAAAAGTTTTACTAAAATCAATATCAAAAGTTTTACTAAAATCAATATCAAAAGTTTTACTAAAATCAATATCAAAAGTTTTACTAAAATCAATATCAAAAGTTTTACTAAAATCAATATCAAAAGTTTTACTAAAATCAATATCAAAAGTTTTACTAAAATCAATATCAAAAGTTTTACTAAAATCAATATCAAAAGTTTTACTAAAATCAATATCAAAAGTTTTACTAAAATCAATATCAAAAGTTTTACTAAAATCAATATCAAAAGTTTTACTAAAATCAATATCAAAAGTTTTACTAAAATCAATATCAAAAGTTTTACTAAAATCAATATCAAAAGTTTTACTAAAATCAATATCAAAAGTTTTACTAAAATCAATATCAAAAGTTTTACTAAAATCAATATCAAAAGTTTTACTAAAATCAATATCAAAAGTTTTACTAAAATCAATATCAAAAGTTTTACTAAAATCAATATCAAAAGTTTTACTAAAATCAATATCAAAAGTTTTACTAAAATCAATATCAAAAGTTTTACTAAAATCAATATCAAAAGTTTTACTAAAATCAATATCAAAAGTTTTACTAAAATCAATATCAAAAGTTTTACTAAAATCAATATCAAAAGTTTTACTAAAATCAATATCAAAAGTTTTACTAAAATCAATATCAAAAGTTTTACTAAAATCAATATCAAAAGTTTTACTAAAATCAATATCAAAAGTTTTACTAAAATCAATATCAAAAGTTTTACTAAAATCAATATCAAAAGTTTTACTAAAATCAATATCAAAAGTTTTACTAAAATCAATATCAAAAGTTTTACTAAAATCAATATCAAAAGTTTTACTAAAATCAATATCAAAAGTTTTACTAAAATCAATATCAAAAGTTTTACTAAAATCAATATCAAAAGTTTTACTAAAATCAATATCAAAAGTTTTACTAAAATCAATATCAAAAGTTTTACTAAAATCAATATCAAAAGTTTTACTAAAATCAATATCAAAAGTTTTACTAAAATCAATATCAAAAGTTTTACTAAAATCAATATCAAAAGTTTTACTAAAATCAATATCAAAAGTTTTACTAAAATCAATATCAAAAGTTTTACTAAAATCAATATCAAAAGTTTTACTAAAATCAATATCAAAAGTTTTACTAAAATCAATATCAAAAGTTTTACTAAAATCAATATCAAAAGTTTTACTAAAATCAATATCAAAAGTTTTACTAAAATCAATATCAAAAGTTTTACTAAAATCAATATCAAAAGTTTTACTAAAATCAATATCAAAAGTTTTACTAAAATCAATATCAAAAGTTTTACTAAAATCAATATCAAAAGTTTTACTAAAATCAATATCAAAAGTTTTACTAAAATCAATATCAAAAGTTTTACTAAAATCAATATCAAAAGTTTTACTAAAATCAATATCAAAAGTTTTACTAAAATCAATATCAAAAGTTTTACTAAAATCAATATCAAAAGTTTTACTAAAATCAATATCAAAAGTTTTACTAAAATCAATATCAAAAGTTTTACTAAAATCAATATCAAAAGTTTTACTAAAATCAATATCAAAAGTTTTACTAAAATCAATATCAAAAGTTTTACTAAAATCAATATCAAAAGTTTTACTAAAATCAATATCAAAAGTTTTACTAAAATCAATATCAAAAGTTTTACTAAAATCAATATCAAAAGTTTTACTAAAATCAATATCAAAAGTTTTACTAAAATCAATATCAAAAGTTTTACTAAAATCAATATCAAAAGTTTTACTAAAATCAATATCAAAAGTTTTACTAAAATCAATATCAAAAGTTTTACTAAAATCAATATCAAAAGTTTTACTAAAATCAATATCAAAAGTTTTACTAAAATCAATATCAAAAGTTTTACTAAAATCAATATCAAAAGTTTTACTAAAATCAATATCAAAAGTTTTACTAAAATCAATATCAAAAGTTTTACTAAAATCAATATCAAAAGTTTTACTAAAATCAATATCAAAAGTTTTACTAAAATCAATATCAAAAGTTTTACTAAAATCAATATCAAAAGTTTTACTAAAATCAATATCAAAAGTTTTACTAAAATCAATATCAAAAGTTTTACTAAAATCAATATCAAAAGTTTTACTAAAATCAATATCAAAAGTTTTACTAAAATCAATATCAAAAGTTTTACTAAAATCAATATCAAAAGTTTTACTAAAATCAATATCAAAAGTTTTACTAAAATCAATATCAAAAGTTTTACTAAAATCAATATCAAAAGTTTTACTAAAATCAATATCAAAAGTTTTACTAAAATCAATATCAAAAGTTTTACTAAAATCAATATCAAAAGTTTTACTAAAATCAATATCAAAAGTTTTACTAAAATCAATATCAAAAGTTTTACTAAAATCAATATCAAAAGTTTTACTAAAATCAATATCAAAAGTTTTACTAAAATCAATATCAAAAGTTTTACTAAAATCAATATCAAAAGTTTTACTAAAATCAATATCAAAAGTTTTACTAAAATCAATATCAAAAGTTTTACTAAAATCAATATCAAAAGTTTTACTAAAATCAATATCAAAAGTTTTACTAAAATCAATATCAAAAGTTTTACTAAAATCAATATCAAAAGTTTTACTAAAATCAATATCAAAAGTTTTACTAAAATCAATATCAAAAGTTTTACTAAAATCAAATGAAACTCATGACTTAAGTTGTAATAAAGTCCCAAATGCACATATAGATATAATTCCTTCACTTGCTTGCTCTCACACACGTACATCCACTTAACTAACGAGTTGTAGCATTACTTGTTGATGCCTGCAGCAGCAGCAGAAGATCCGCTGCAAAACTTCTCCTTTGCCCAAGCAATAGCTTCATCCACTGCGGTTGCTCCCTCTGTTTCCCTCATCTCTCGCCTCCTCCTGCTGCAGTACTCTCCTCCATACTCATCATCATCCTCAATCACTTTGATGATTGATGACCTCTCACTCTCTTTATCGCTCTCGTCACCCACTATACTTGCAACAATTTCTCCTCCTTGTTCTTCTGCCGCTGCTTTGTTCTCTGCGGTGGTTCTCTGGGTATGAGCTTGAACCGCATTTCTTGGCAGGGGCTCAAGATATAAGGAAGATACGACTGAAGAGACTGGAGACCCGGGAGCAAAATCGTACATTTCACTTATTAATGTAATCTTACTATTAGCAATAGTTGTCTGATGATGATCAGGAGATGGACAAAAGCCAGGTCGACGTTGCTGGTGGTAGCAGTAGTAGTGTGGGAATGAACTGGCATCAAAAGGGCTTCCTTTAGCGTGGTGGTCTGATGAAGGCAGTGGCTGCTGAAGCAGTGAGGACGCTGATGATGACAACCCCATGAAGGTAGTGGATGTCCTGTTGCTGCTCACTTCTACATCATCATCTTTATCACCTTCTTCTTTTGTGTCTCTGACTACACCAGCTGATACTAATACTGTTGATGGTGCTGAGGTATCACATTCATCGTATTTGCTTGCTCTGCTTCTTCTTGGGATCGTGATGGGTCTGAATATTGCATACATGTACACATAATAATTCATGAGAACCATACCTTGAAAGCATCAAATCTACATTGACATGATCTACACTAATGTTGCAGCCTAATGTGCAGGGTCACGAAAGAGAGGGAGAGAGGGCGTTGTCAAGTCCTGAATACTATCTGAAAAGGATGTCCTTGAGCTATTAATTAATGTTTTCCCCCCCTAAAACATTGATTGAGCCAATTCAGAATACTAATTAAGTTATTTCTTTACTCAAGAAAATATTTAGCTGACAGATGATTAAGTTAGGAGCTGACTCCATATATTTTTATTCTAGCACATAAAACTTATGATGTATAATAGTAATTGAACTTCATATTGGGTAATCGGACTACTCTCTCGGGGTAACCTGCAGAATTTGAATAACAAAATAAACTAAGGTTCATTAATTACTCTGTCAGAAATGCTAACTTGAGTACCCCCAATGTTCTGTTAAAACTGCAAATTGCTTAAGAAATTTCTATTACTCAAACTGAAAATTTATCAAGCAATGTGAAATTGTTCTAAGGAGGAGGATTTTCTTATGGAAGGTTTACAATCTATAATTCTATATACAGGCAACATATATACTAGATTATAACCCACCTTGATATATATATATATAAGCATAGATAGTGCTTAATCTTCAGGACTTGCCAGTTAATCTGAAGGGTAATTAATAGCATATAGTACCTGAGCTTGGAAGCAAAGGAATCGAGAACGGCGTCCTGGTCATCTTGCTGCTCCTCCTCACGGTGATGATTATAAGCTCCAGGCATGATCAGTTCAATATCCTGATCGGAGCTCAAAACTGATATTGTCGAAGAACTGCAGGAAGCCTTTGATTTTGATTTTGATCCAGACTTGGATTTTGACTTAAAAGACTTGGTCGACGATCTGCAAATGAAACATGTGCAGGTCCTTGAGCTCCTACCTCCGTTGCCATTCATGTTGCTGCATGATCCAAATATGTCATCGTAAAATCCCTCCTCTGTCTGCACCAGTAATCCTGCTGCCCCTGCGGGTGTATTTGTGTTCTCCTGTGTCATACAAGACGACGATGATGACGATGGTATGTTGAATCCTGGAAGACAACGACCTCCTCCTTCTCTAATTGACGATCTGCTACTGCTGATTCTTCTATTTCTCATCCTGGAGTGAAGTTGAGAACAATCCGCAGCAGGTCGTACAGAAGAACACCTGCTGCCTCCTTGTTTAGAATCAGGATTAGGATGATCAGACATACAATGATGACGACAATGAGACCCAGGGTGTCGGCAGAAGATCTCATCATAAAAATTGGTAACTCCCGAGCTAATACCAGCAGCAGTGGCAGGGGCAGTTGTACCAAAGTCGCCGGAGAAATGACGGCGGAGGAGAAAATGATTGGTAGTGCTACGCGGTGGGCCTCCAAAGACGTCGCAGAAGTCCAGCTGGTGACCATCAGGCTGCGGCATGTGTTGGTGATTATCGGTGCGTTGGCACTGCCTTCGGTGATCCTCATCCTCCTCAGTACTGTTGCTGCTTCTGAACCTATGATGATTATCAGCAACAAGTCTATTTCTCCTGCTTCTGCTGCAGCTCCGGGGATGATGACCGTCTGCTAGTTGATACAGCTCCTGATCCGTTGAGTGACGCCGAGGTGACATAGATCCCCTACTGCTGATGGTATTACTTCTCCATATTGGTAGCCAAGATTCCTCCATTTCGATCTATTTCATACCTATATAGACATCTTCAACATCCAGTATTGCCTATCGTCTATCCAACAGTGCTGCTTTTTTTTTTCCCCCAGATTTAGTGTAAATAGAGGAATGCATGGGGCCAAGTCAAGCAAGTTGTATGTTGAAGAAGGGCAGTCGTCCGTACGAGGAAAGGGGAAAAGATGAGGCTAATTAATGCCGGTGGCTTGCTTTTGGCCGGGGCCTCCCACCTGCAATTGCGACATCCCTTGGATACTTCTCTTCAACCTTTACCTTCTACCATAATTCTTAGTACCCCACCTTAATCATCATCCTCATTGATGACACTGTCCCACAATGGGGGAGCTGTGTAGGGGCCATTGGGGCCTTGGCCCCTCCTTGAAGAATTGGTAAAAAAAAAAAACAGCTACTTAGATGAGTTCTGTTGCAGTTGGGAGATGAAGGCTGAGGAAGGGGGTAGAGGACTTTTCTCTCTCTCTCTATCTATCTCTTTTCCTTTGTTGGTGTTTGTTGTTTTGTTGAGAAATTCTTGTGTTTCGTGGGACTTTTATCCTTTTTTCTTCCGTCTTTCTTGGTTGAGAAGGAGGCAGCATGTGACAAGCTTCTCGGGAGAGGGTGTGCGTTCGTTTCTCTTTTCATTTGTGCGACCATTTTTGAACCAAGCCCCTCACATCTTCAATAGTTTCATATTTGACCCTCATACCTTTGAAATTGCTTATTATTCACTAAAATCCTTCGGGATCTTACAAATGAGTCCCTCTAGTTAACTCACATTAGATTTGAGGGGACGTTCCCATTTTACCTCTTCGTTTAGTTTCTCAACCCATTTCTTAACTGGTATAAGCCCTTAAATGGAGCTTCCCAACAATCACATCCCCTCTAAATATATATAATTCTCTAACTGAACGGTAATTTAGTAATTGAAATTGTTAGATTACTAGTTAACTCAATCATGATTTGAAATTTTAACTGAAAAACTATTAGGGTGACCAATTTGCAAACCCCCATATAAATTGAGAGACTAATAAAACAATTTCAAAGATTTGATGAAGCTTAGATACTAAAGTGGCAAAATGTAGACAAAGTCAGCTAGGATTTGAGATAAATAATTAAATACAAATACAAGAACTTAAGCCTGATAGCAAATCTCAGGCTAACTTTTCTCAATTTATTCATAAATTTTCTTCCTGTGTAAACCAATAAAAATCACAACTCTTTATATAGAGCTGCAAACTTATCTCTAATACAATTTAAAGATTCAAAACTAGAATTTAAAATTCAAACCACAACTTCATCCTACTATAGTGCAAATCAAAACTAACCCTCTCTAAAAGAATCCACATAACTTATAGAGGGTAAAATGTAAGATGCATCAACTTTCCTAAAACTTCTCCGTTTGGATTTCTTTCCGTGGGAACACAAATATATCATGAGTCGTATGCGTTTTTCCACTTTACTTTAATATGCTATCACACGTGGTTAATTATTATTCCTTCCCCCAAAAAAAAAAAAAAAAATCCTCGCTCCGCGAGTGCAATTTTATTCTAACACATAATTCCTGACAACCCGGAAGGGTGGCGTAGCAGTTGTAAGGTCTCATGCACGCAATGGGGCAAGGACAGGCGTCTCGCTCAACCCCAAATTGTCAAAATCGACCGCCGTAGCCACGAACCCGAGGGGAGATTAGTCCCATGTGGAAACACTGTGGGGATACTTCCTGGTCAAGCACCAAAAAAATATATATATATATAATTCCTGACATCAGCGTCATCCAGGTCCCTGGTGTAAAATTATAGACTCTGTATAACTATTTTGTGGGATCAAGGTAAAGTAATAATCTCCCCAAGAGAACATATGCATGCAGTAGCAGAATAAGGCATAAGCATTTGCAAGCGGACCAGCTAGAGAATCTTAATTATCACTATTGTATGAATTGCTGCGGTCTCAAATTAATAAAGGCTATGGTGTCATCTCAGTCCTTTAATCTTTATTAGGGTACCATGATTATTAATTAGTTGACAAGCTAGCTTAGCTAGGTAGAATAAGGGAATTGGACTGGCCATGTGACAGAAAGCGTGCACGGGTTTGCCAATGCCAAGACATTCCATGATGCTGCTCCATAAATTTCACCTTTTCTGTCCCCAACTACCTTTTGCATTTGCCTTTGCCTTTGCCTTGTATCTAATGATTAGTATGCATCATAGAGGCTGGTACTATATTGCATGGCTCGGTTACAGAAAGCGCTCTGCGGCCTAGGCATTCGACCCGATGCCTAGAGCCTAGGCGGTTTACCTTTTTTTATTTGTTAATTATAATAATTGATAGTAAATGCTAATATTATAAAAAGCTTAGGTGTTGGATTGACGCCTAGGCAGATTTCTTTCTTCGTTAAGTGGTGAGGAAGGAGATTTTGCTGAAGGTCGGAGGAGGTAGAGGTGTTCATAATTGGAGGCTGGAGGAGCTTGAAGGAGGTTGGAGGACATGGAGGCTGCAATGGGGGAAATCACAATCAAGGCCTAAAGAGTGCACTCCACGTAAGCAGCCCACGCTTCTCTAGGCGCTCCCAAAATCCAAGTGGTAGCATAGATACCACCTAGGCTCTAGGCGCTAAGCAGGCGGCTTCGGTACCGCCTAAGCCTAGGCGGAAGCTTTTTAAAACATTGCATGGCTGGTACTATATTGCATGGTCAGGCATGTTCAAAGTAATCAGTCAACACTTGCATATGTACGCTTTTAACTCTTCATCCCCGTGAACTTCCGTGTAAATTAAGTTGGATGCCAATGTGTTTGGCACCTTTCCACATTTCTTTATGCATGCTTCTTAGTATCTGTGACAGATACAAGTGTGGGTTGGTTTATTCAAACGGTTAGTTTAAGCCAACCCATATAAGACCCCAAACCCATGTATCTCGATCCATATCCGTTAATAAGGGTTTTTTTTTTAGGCTGGGTTTCTTTTTCTTTTTTTTTTTTTTTTTTTTTGTTTGTGAGGTGGAGCTAAACAAGTAGAAAGTATAATACTTTTGGTGGGATTAAATACAAAAGCAGATTTACAAAAGTCAACATGAGGCTATACAAATATAATCCATAGTTGAACTTCCTGCATCCATTGACACAAAAGAAACATGATATTAAATATTCTTCAATCGATTCCTGTTCCAAGGAAAATGTACACATCTAGAGCATCTCATACCTGGTGCAACAACTAGATGTCTGGGAGTAATTCTTTATCATCCACAATTTCATTCCTTCTAAGAACTCAAATCCACCTGAAAGTCTTCTACTATGACTATATAAAGCGACAACCCACAATTTTCTTCACAGATCTTTCTTTGATCAATTTCCTTGTCTTCTTTGCATCCTCCCACAGCCCTACTACTGCATAAATATTTGCAAGAACTACTGCATAAATATTTGCAAGAACAACATAGTTCACGGATCTTTCAGGATCTAACTCAAAAAGATTTGCTGCAGCAATTCTTCCGAGGGATGTATTTCCATAGACACTACAAGCCCCAAGCAAAGAGCCCCAAAGTGATCAGTTGGGTGTAGCGTCCATATTACATGAGATCATAAGCTTCTTTCAATAGACCTCCACGTGCAAGTAGATAAGTGACACACGAGTAGTGTTCAACTCTAGGACGGATATTGACGCAGCGCGGAAGTTGAAATCTCGGAATCCACCGAGGGTTGATCTCCGAATCCACGAAGAGCTTCGAATCCACGAAGAAAATATAATAAACGAAATTTTATTGATGAAAATATATGCCTCTAGGGCTTACAAGACTCTGTTTAAATAGAAAATAAATAAGAATCCTACAAGGACTCGAACTCCTACTAAAAATAGAAATAAGAATTCTAATTGACCCGAACTTTGCTAAAAATAGAAATAAGAAAACTATCCTCAAGAAAGACTCCCTACGATTAGGGAAGTAAATCGGTCAACTTTGGAATCAAACCGGATTTGCTTCCTAATCCAAACAGACTCCTAAAACATTACTAAAAATAGTAAAAAATCGACGAAAACGCTGATATCTCTCAATCCGGAAGAAATTTGACGAAACGAACGGCGAGCAAACCGAACGTAGGTGGGTTTGGTTGGCTCCGTCTCGAAAAAATACGCGATTTTAAAAAAAAATCGTCCAAATCCGACTTACGGATTGAAAGTTACGACCCGTTCTTCGTTGCAACCTATTTTCCTCGACCGGGTCCGCGTTTGGGCTTGTTACGATCCCGTTTCTCCATGAAGGTATCCGCAATGTGTTCTACATCAGTCTCCCCTGCTTGAAAAGAGCTCGACCCCGAGCTTATACTCGCATGAAGAGTTATTCCTTCTGGCGGATAATACTCAAACAAATCTGCAACATTGAAACTAGGAGAAATTCCCAATCCTGCAGGAAGGTCAACGACATAAGCATTGTCATTAATCTTCTTCAGTATTTTACAACGACCATACTTTTTATGCTTCAGCTTGTTGTAGGTGCCCACTGGAAAACGCTCCTTTCGCAGAAATACCATCACCATGTCTCCCTCCTCAAACACCTTCTTCCTACTGTGCTGATCAACATCTGCCTTGTATTTAGCATTAGACTTCTCTATTTTCTCTTTCACTTCTTGCTGGATAGCACGTATCTTTTCTGCCATATGATCTGCAGCAATACTCTGTCCTGGAAGCTTAGGTAGTGGGGCTAGATCAAGATAATGGTTCGGAAACCTTCCATACACAATCACAAAGGGAGCCTTGCCCGTAGTTCGACTCTCCATACAGTTATAAACAAATTCAGATGTGCTAGAGCAAGATCCCATGTTTGGACGATCACCGGAGATGGATCTAAGAAGGTTACCGAGAGTACGATTGACCACTTCGGTTTGTCCGTCCGCTTGAGGGTGGTAGGCGATCAATTTAAGTGAAGTATTGAATCGCTGTCACAAAGTCTTCCAAAAGTGGGATAAGAACTTAGCATCACGATCAGATGTGATGGATCTTGGCACTCCATGAAGGCGAACTATCTCCCGAAAAAAAAGATTGGCAATGTTGCTAGCATCTGCAGTCTTCTTGCAAGGAATAAAGTGTGACATCTTTGAAAACCTATCAACAACAACAAAAACAGAATCCATGCCTCGTTGGGTTCGGGGAAGGCCTAACACAAAATCCATCGATATATCATGTCATGGCGCATCAGGAACAGGTAAAGGTGTATACAATCCCGTGTTTTGGGACTGTCCCTTGGCAACTTGACACACTGGACAACACCGCACGTATTTTTCTGTCACCTTCTTCAGCTGAGGCTAGTAATATCGCTCTTCAATGGAAGCAATCGTCTTGTCACGCCCCAAGTGTCCTCCTAGTCCGCCAAAGATGAAGGTCTCAGATATTCGCTCTCAATGAACTCTGGGGTATGCACAACTGATCTCCATGAAATAAATAGCCATCCTGGATATGAAAACCTCTGACTGATTGATTTTGTTGGCAGTCGTTCCAAACCTCCTTAAAGTCTTCATCTTCTGCATACAGCTCCTTCAAGTATTCAAATCCAGTCACCTCTGCCTGCAAAGTCACCAACAAACCAGCTCTCCGATTGAGTGCATCTGCAACTTTATTCTGCTGCCCTGACTTGTGCTTCAAAACAAAGGTGAAACGCTGCAGAAACGCTATCCAACGAGCATGCATACGGTTGATGGTAGTTTGACTATTGATGGACTTCAAAGCCTGATGATCAGTATTAAGTAGAAACTCCCGCGAGATTAAATAGTGCTCTCAATGCTTCAAAGACTGAACTATGGCATACAACTCCAGTTCATACGTAGTCCACTTCTGTCGAGCTTCGCTGAGTTTCTCACTATAGAAGGCAACTGGACGCCCTTCTTGAGATAGGACACCGCCAATTCCTACGATGGACGCATCACAATCAACTTCAAACACGTTTTGAAAATCTGGAAGGGCAAGTACTGGTGCGGTGGATAATTTCTCCTTGATCAATGCAAAGCTACAGTCCGCATCTTCTCCCCAATTAAACTTGCCTTTCTTCATGCACTCAGTAATAGGTGCCACAATGCTGCTGAAATTTTTAACAAATCTCCTGTAGAAAGTGGCTAGGCCATGAAAACTACGAACTTTGCTGACGGTCTTCGGCGTAGGCCAATCTCGAATAGCACGCACCTTCTCTTCATCAACATGGATACCCTTTGCACTGACGACAAAGCCCAAGAACAATAGGCTACTAGTCATAAAGTTGCACTTTTTCAGATTGATGTACAACTTGTTCTCCTGCAAAACTGTTAGTACCTCCCTCAAGTGGTCCAGGTGCACGGACTCAGTCTGGCTATAAATCAGGATATCATCGAAATAAACTACAACGAACTTGCCAATAAATGGCTTTAATACCTGATTCATCAACCGCATGAAAGTGCTAGGAGCATTGAAAAGGCTTAAAGGCATGACCAACCATTCATACATGCCTTCTTTTGTCTTGAAGGCAGTCTTCCACTCATCTCCTTCTCTAATCTGAATCTGATGATAGCCACTCTTGAGATCAATGTTGGAGAATATTTTTGATCCAGATAACATATCCAGCATGTCATCCAGGCGAGGGATAGGAAATCGATACTTCACGGTAATCTTATTGATAGCTCTACTATCCACACACATGCGCCACTCCCTGTTCTTTTTTGGGACAAGTAATGCTGGCACGGCACACGGACTCATGCTAGCTCGGATAAGGCCTTTATGTATGAGTTCGTCCACTTGTTTTTGCAAGATCTCTCCTTCCTTCGGGTTCATCCTATAGTGTGGCAGGTTTGGTAAGCGTGATCCAGGGATGAAATCGATCTGATGTTGGATGTCGCGAAGCATCAGTAATTCGGAAGGCAGCTCGTCAGGCATAACTGCGTCAAATTGTTACAAAAGGGTCTGGACTTCATGCGAAATTTTGGTGACGGCAGAATCCTCTTTTCCTGAAACAACAAGAGCATAAATCTCGTCAGACTGTTTCACATCTTTCATAAAATCTTCATTGTTAACCAAGAACGTCTTCTTTGCAGCAATATCTATTTTGATTGGCCCCTTTTCAGTAAGAGGTAGGAGCACAACTCGGCGACCATCCTTCTTGAAGATATAAACATTGTCCTTCCCCTGTGTGTGGCATCAACATCAAACTGTCATGGCCTGCCTAGCAGCATATGACAAGCGTCCATCTCAACTACATCGCACATCACCTCATCAACGTAATTACGGCCAATGGAAAAAGACACCCGGCACACCTCATCAACCTGCACGTCATTACCCTTACGGATCCAGCCAATCTTGTAAGGAGCGGGATGTTTCTCCGTCTTCAAACCTAATTTCTCCACCATACGCCGAGAGACAATATTCTCACTACTGTCACTATCAATGATGACATCACAAGTCTTTTGTTTCACCGTGCATCTTGTGCGAAAAATATTATGCCTCTGGGGTGGTTCTTCTGTCTTTGGAGCCAATAATAATCGTCACACAACACATGAGAGTTGATCCCAATCATCAGCACCAACCCCTTCACGGTCATAGTCTTCAGCGTCATCTTGCTCTATATCCTCCTCCTCTTCATGATCCACTATATTCACGGCACCTCGTTTAGAGCACTGATTGGATCGATGACCAGGTAGTCCGCATCTGTAGCACTTGATTGGATCGGGTTTGGCATATGGGTTTGGTGGTGTGGTCTTCTTTGCTGCTGTCGTCGTCGGGCCTGTACCTTTCTCAGCTGTAGAATCTTGATCAGGAGCAATTTGTATTTTATTCCATACGATTGAAACTTCGTCGCGCGACCGTCGGAAGTTGCCCACGAGCCTCTATTATTTCGTCCAAGTTGCTGCTCTACCTTTTCGGCTAGGCTAACTGTGTCTGCCAAGGTGTACGTCTGCTGCAAAGACACACGATCCTGAATTGCTAACCTCAATCCCCCGGTGTAACGAGACATCTGTTGGGACTCGTTCTCGTTTAAATTGTTGCGGGAGGACAACCGATAAAATTCCTGCGTGTACTCATCAACTGTTCTTCCCCCTTGTTTGCAATTCTGATATTGTCCGAACAAGACCTGTTCATAGTCACCTGGTAGGAAACGGGCTTTCAGTAACTTCTTCATCTTCTCCCACCTATCGACCTTCGGCTTTCCTTGGCGAGATCGATTCATGCATACTGATTCCCACCAAGCAGATGCTCCACCCTTAAGTCGGTAGGCCACCAACTTAACCTTCCGTTCATCTGGAATCTCCATATACTCGAAAAATCTCTCCACTTCTGCAATCCAGTCAAGAAATTCTTCAATATGAAGTTGTCCATTGAAAGATGGCAGATCCATCTTCATCTTGAATCCTCCAAAGATCATAATTGTCCGTCGGCGGCGGTCTCTGCGATCATAACCGCGGCGTGGGGCTTCATAGTAATCACTGTCGCTGTGAAATTCATCTTGTGGAGTCGGATCACGTCGTTGGCGACCATCAACGCGATTTTGAACTCCTACCGTGTTCAGACGCTCTACCGCCAACGCAAGTCGCTTCATGGTAGTCTTCATCTGATTAACATCGGTCTTCAACTCATCGAACTCAGTTCAAGAAATAGGGGCTTCATCACCTGCCATCGGATCGGAGGAACAAGTCTCGATACCAATTGGCCTTGTGAAGTTGAAATCTCGTAATCCACCGAGGGTTGATCTCTGAATCCACGAAGAGCTTCGAATCCACGAAGAAAATATAATAAACGAAATTTTATTTATGAAAAGATATGCCTCTAGGGCTTACAAGACTCTGTTTAAATAGAAAACAAATAAGAATCCTACAAGGACTCGAACTCCTACTAAAAATAGAAATAAGAATTCTAATTGACCCGAACTTTGCTAAAAATAGAAATAAGAAAATTATCCTCAAGAAAGACTCCCTACGATTAGGGAAGTAAATCGGTCAAATTTGAAATCAAACCGGATTTGCTTCCTAATCCAAACAGACTCCTAAAACATTACTAAAAATAGTAAAAATCGTAGCGATATCTCTCAATCCGGAAGGAATTTGGCGAAACGAACGGCGAGCAAACCGAACGTAGGTGGGTTTGGTTGGCTCTGTCTCGAAAAAATACGCGATTTTAAAAAAAAATCGTCCAAATCCGACTTACGGATTGAAAGTTACGACCCGTTCTTCGTTGCAACCTATTTTCCTCGACCGGGTCCGCGTTTGGGCTTGTTACGATCCCGTTTCTCCATAAAGGTATCCGCAATGTGTTCTACATCAGATATGATACTTGCTCACCATTAGACTAAAGAATTTATCCCTTTGGTAATCAATCCGGAATGAATGCATGCAAAGAGAAGAGAAAGAAAAGTGAGATCATTTGGCTTCACTCCACCATCCTCCATCTTAATAAAGAGGGTACTTGCACCTTCGCCATAGCCATGTCTACCGTAACTGGTGATCAATGATATCACATTTTTATCTTCCATCTCGTCAAAAGTTTGATGAGCATCCTCAAGCTCTCCTATCTTGGCATACATGTCGATGAGAGCATTTCTCAAGGCTACATCAAGGATAGGTCGTTTCTTGAGAGCACATGCATGAATTTGTCTTCCTAAGTTTAATAAAGTAACATTGGCACGTATATTGCTCATGGAACAGAGGATGGCATCATCCAATGCCATACCTGTTCTATGAATCTCACGGAAAAGGTTCAATGCGTCCCTATAAGAGGTTCTCTCTGATGAGTAACTGCAGTGCAGGAGATCAAATCATGTTTGAGCATTGAATCATACACTATCTTTGCTTTGTGTATCCTCCTGCATTTTGCATAGGCATCTATCAATGGTCCAGCGACAACATTGTAATTCCATATCCCAAATTTATAATGAAAGCATGGGTCTGATTCACATTGCTTAGGGCTTTAGTAAACCTGTATGCCTTCAAAGCACTTGCGAAAGTGAAATGATCTGGAAGAAAGCCTGTTTAAACGGGAATAATAAAAGATTAAAATAAAAACATTGATAAACTTACAAGTTTACAAATAAGTAGCAAATTATGAAGAAGCATGGATTACACTGACCACTGGCGGTGTAAAGGAATGGATTATAAGCATTAGGAACAGATGTGAAAGTTGATGAATATAGCTTGTAGTGTTCTATAAAAAGCATGTAACCAATAGATGCAAAATAAGCATGCGTCGGTGTGAAATAAGGCAGAGGTCGGAGACTGTAATTATATATCGTGCGAGTAAAATATTAATTTAAAAAAAACTTTAAGCATGTTGATTATATAGTATGTTGAATGGAAGATAAGCTGACAAGGAACTGACGACATATTTGCCGATCTCGTGCCATCAGCCAAGGCGAAATACTCCTTAGCGGTACGATCCCTTCTCTATTGGAACCCTAGCGTGCACGACCACGGTGGGGATGAAGACCCATGAGTAAGCAGCCCGAAAATAGTAGCAAATAATTGAGGGAGGAAGAAGAAGAAGAGAAGGAGGAGACTTTTTCTTTCTGTGTATATTTTATCTCCTCACAGGGTCTCTTTTTTTAAGGGAAAAAAGGACCCGTTATGAAGAAACAGAAAGAGATCTTTTCGCCTTAAGAATTTCTCACGTTCCTGAGAACGTGAGAAATATAACTAACTTTTAAATAATAATTAATTAATTAATTTAGTTATATCTTTATATTTGGTTTGGTAGTTATTTATCCAACATTTGTATCCATCAAGCTTGTCTGTCTGACATGCAAGAACTTAACACGGAAGCGTTTGTGTTGCACAGTTTCCACATCTTTTCAAGTTTGACTTCTCATAAAAATGCAAGCATTTCTGATTGGGGTATATATTGTAGTGCCTTTCTGGAGATTAGTTCATGTGTAATAGCAAAGATGATCATCTGCTTTTAAATCAAACAGAGAAAAACATATTTCTTCTTAAGTGGTTTCAAGAGCTAAAACTGGTTTGTATCCTTTCTGAGCATTGCTTCCCAGTCTAAGTCCCCATACCAAATTTATACAAATATATAAGCAGGTTGTCAGATTGCCTATCCAAGCAAGCAGCATCACAAATCAAAGGAAGAAGGAAAAACTTTAAGAAGGCATAGTGAGCATTACCATCTTTTAGCATGGAGCAGAATGATCCCCAATGCATCATCCCCTAACCATCTAACTGCATATCCTCCAATCACCAAATTCCAAGAGATGGCATCCCTCCTTTCTATTCTCTGAAAAAGACAGTGAGCATCCTCAACCGTCCCACACTTGGAATGAAAATCTAGAAGAGCACTCTGAACAAAGAGATCTCAGGAAAATCTACTCTTCTCAATGCATCCCTGGATTTCCTGCCCAACTCTGGAGGCACCCATTCTAGTAGAAGCGAGGAGAGCGGCACCAAAAGTGAATGGATTGGGAGAGAAACCAGAGCAGCAACGCATCAAAGAGAACAATTCTGAGAAACCATTCTGAGCATAGCCTGAAATCATGGCAGTCCATGAGACGATGCTCCTTTGAGGCATTGCGTCGAACACCTTGCGGGCAGAAGCCAAGTCAAGAGCAAATCTGGGGAGTAGCCAATTGCGGTAAGATGAGTTTGGAGGGAGGTACCATCTTGTCTTGAGTTGGAATCGATGCGGAGTTGGAGGACAGATGAGTAGGCAACGGCGGCGGCGGCAGAGTTTGATGATGATGAAGATGAAGAAGCAGGAGAGATCCAAGAGCTCCCCCCAAGTATGAAAGTTTAGAGTCGGCAGTTATAAGATACGTACGGTTTTATTTGTTCAAATTCCTTCAAGAGATCATCTAAGGAATCAAAAACATTAATTTGAGAGATTTAAAAACAAAAAAGCCATTTGGCTATCACTTCTATCATCTACCAAGAGATAGGAGGGCATGTGGGCCCCACAGTTTTGTGGGGCTCACCGGCCCCCATCTTTTGGTAGACGGTAGATGTGGTAGCCAAATAGCATTGTTGATTTAAAAAAAAGTTACGAGTTGGTTTTAACTAACTAAACATTCAAATTATGGATTAATAATTATAACCATGAAGGATTAATTGCATGCATGAATTTAAATGTTATTACTGAATCAAAAGACTCAAATCAAATGAAGGTATCTCTTTGATTAAATATATATATATATATATTCTTAAAGATATAATTTGCAATTCATATTACTCGTATGTGTCCTTATACTTTTTTATCATTATTATAGCTTAGCATTCGCATGTCTTCTATTTTTCCCCCAGGGTAAAGAGAGTTTACATCCATGTTCAACATCCTGGAAAATTTTCGGTCACACTAAGTTAAAAGCTCACAAATAACTTTTGAATGACTTCTGTAGCACACCATGCACATAAGCTATATGATACAATAAATTTTGCCTGAAAAGCTATTTCCGCTGCTCCTGTAACCCTGCAACCGTTGTAGATAGGCAGACATACCCCATATCAGTTTTCACTCTGCAATCTCTACCAACTTTTTCTTCGAATCGCCTAGTACAAGTCGTATGAGCATTCATTAAAATAAAATAAAATAAGGGGGTAAAATAACATTATAGCCAATATAAATTTTGGGATGGCAACAGCAAAGAAATTACAACATAAAACATTATGATTCAGCGCAAAGGTCTTAAACAAGGAACAGGCCCCTCAAAAGTTAAAACCGTGATCAACAGTAATCACACCTGCAGTTAGCTACAACAAAACCTTTCCAGAATCCTTATCATAACATAGTTCAGCAGGATCTGCAGCACTTTATGACAGACACTTGCAAGTTCCTAGGCAACAAAAAGTCATGTTGCTTAAAAGATGTCATACTCATCTTCGCTAATATCAGAATAGTCCCGATATAAATCATCATACATCAGTTCAATATCAGAATATCCAGTCGGATAGTTGTCGTCTTCACCATCAAAATACCCATCCCACTCGCACTCAGCCATAAACCCATAATCATGGGCGGAATCATTCGGATGTCTCAGCTCTTTAATTCTTGCACATTTTGCTTTAAGATTTGCATCTGAATCCAGATTCACTCGGAAACAACAGCGGAGATCAAGGTACTCAAGGTGGATGCATCTATCAACAATTTCTGAAAGCCCCTTGTTAGTGAGCTTGTTCCCGATTAGTTGGAGCTGGCGCAACTCAGGCATGTTGTTGGCTATTCCAAGTGCCTCCTCATCACTCTCATATTGATCATACCGGTTTCCTTGTCTATTGAGATGGAAGCATTTAAGATGTGGGCAGGCTTTACCAACATATTCACATACTCTTTCACTATATGTCCCAACTGTAAGATTAAGCTCCTCCAGCTGGGGCCAACGACTGACTGCCGCACACAAATCATTGGTGCTAATCTCGTAAGTTTGGATTAGCCGAAGGCACCTCAAGTTACTAGTCCTGAGACAAAACAAGGTTAAGGAGCTAAAGTTTACAACTCAGAGTAGAAAAGGACCACAATAACCAAATCCATCGTTTTTTTTTTCTTTTTTAATTTTATTTTTAGAGAGAGAGAGACTTCTATGATAACTAAATTGTCTTAAAAAATAAGATCATATAATAAGCTTGCATATCAACATAGGGAAAACTAGGCTTGGCAAACGGGTCGGGTTGGGTCAGGTCTGGTCGGGTCAGTCATAACCCAACCCATATAAGCTTGACCCGACCTGACCCGTTTAACAATCGGGTTGACTCGTTTATTAACTATTATCTATTATTTTATATTTACAAATATACATATCTCTATTCTTCAATCAAAAATTTACGCGCACACCCTCCACTGCTCCTCCGCTCCAATTCCAACAAACTAACTGCTATCTCCTGTAACACATTTTCACAAACACCTCATCTTCACAGACCGATGCCCATCAAAAATTGATATCCATCGACTCTTTAATCACAATTCTCTCTAAAAACACATAAAACTGATAAATTAAATGAAGATCCAACAAATTAGACAAAAACAACAAAAGCCCAAAACAAAAATTAAATGACGAAGGGGAGACGAAGACACCCAAAAACCAAACCCACTTGCGCCTCTCCAATGCTCCATCTCTCGATTTTAACATATGGGTCGTGTTCAAAATCTCATCTTGTGAAGGAAAGAGTGGAGTTCTACAATAATGAGGATTTCAGTCAAGGGGAGTTGCAATGACACGTAGAGAGTTGGTCGCCGCTCACCGCCGTCGCCACCATTGCCCGCCCACTGCCGTCTCCATCATTGCGGTCAGGACGACAGCCGGGAGTGGTCACCTTGCTGGTGATAATTTGAGCAAAGGGAGTGAAAGTCAGAGTTGAATGGGTACTATAGAACTTAAACGGTCATAAACGGGTCATTTCGGGTAACCCTATTAATAATCGGGTAATGTTGACCTGACCCGAATATGAACCATACCCATTTAACTTGACCCGTACCCATCAAGAATGGGTTGTGTAGGGTCAGGTCAACGGTCGGGTCAAAAATTGCCACCCCTAGGGAAAACTCATATCTGATTGAAAAAAGAAACAGTTTGGTCCGATTGGATTAACTGGTCTTTCCCCTTGAAGACGAAGCAGCTGAGCACAAATTAAAACTCAGATAGTTGCATTGAAAAATTGTTAAAATTTTGGCCTGCTCTCTACCTGATAATTATATGGTTACAAGATGTCAAGCTTATTTTTGTGAAGGAGAGGGATTTTTCCATAAACCAATCTAGCAAAAGTGGTTGCCATAAATGAGAAAGCAACATGATTAAATTGTACAGGATATGCCCTTTTCTTTGAATAATTTATGTATTAATCAACGTTGAAAAGAAAACAAGGATAATTACTTAAGGACAAAAATAAAAAAAAACCAAACAGGAAAGTAAAGGGGAAAAAAAGAAATTCATGAAACGCTGTAGAATAACAGTGGGAGAAGAAAGAAAAGGATGTCCAACTTGGAAAAATAACCAGCAATAAATGGAAATTAGAGACTGAAATGAGTTGTGGGGTGAAGGGAGGGGGCACAGGAACTGTTACAAAGATAGTCGGCCTGGATAGAATACTTTAATATTACAATCTATATTAAGAATGGTGCTAAATCATATGTATGCTTAATGGATAATTCAATCATTAGGGGAACACTAAAATTATATAGCATTACAGCAGGGGTATATATACTTTACATGCTGAAAACTTTCAAAACCAGAAAAAGATACGAGAAAATTGATATTGTACAGAAAATTATAGAGAAAATATTGTGACCTACTTGCTGCCCTCTGGAAATAGTTAAGATCGTTTGGAAAATAAAGGCTGTTTGAGAGTTGAGTATTCCTTTGGTTCATTATAAAAAAATTTACCTCGACTACACTTTGATCAGGAAGAAGTGGAAGGACCAAAAACATGTGTACTGTTGCGCACAGAAATGGTGCAACACCTATTTCTCTCTTGCCTGTTTACTAGATCTCTATAGCTGGTGTTAAGTTTTCCACATTAAAAGAACACCTCTGGAGGGCCCTCCTTTTGAGAATAACAATTAGAGACTACAAATGAATACAAGGCTGTTGTGGGACATATGCATAGAGATATAACAATTCATATTGGTAAGTCTCCTTCGAACTCAAATGTAAATCCTTAGCAGGACATGGTACTCAAACAATGTAAAATCCTTAGCTTAAGATACTGATACAATGTATAATCACTTACCAGGATAATCATCGTCTACATGTGTATGTTGAATAAATCATCTTTAAACAGAAACCGAATAAATTATAAACATATAACGCGTCTAAAAATCAAATAGAGTTATGAACTCACCATTCATACCTTTGGTTTAACCTATGTTTCATGGGTACTTCTATCATGAAGCCATACCCGTACCAGACACTTCTTGGACACTCCTTGAATATAAATAATAAGATATACACTTATTCACATGTGTACTATTATATGATGTTTTTTTTTTAAATTTAGAACACTCATCACACACTCCTTGAACAAGGGCATCGGGTTCATTTCAGCACATATTCAGTTCTAAGCTACGATTTCAAAGGGCCATTTGCTATCTAGTTCAGAATTATGCTTTCAGCCCATGCATTTCAGCCATGTCCCTGTACCCTACCTTTTACAAATTTGACGTGTCTCGTACCCGTACCCGTACCCGCACCCGCCACCCGTATCCATGCAACCTAGGTTTTAACTTTTATTAAATAGTATAGGAACATGATATGTCTCCAGCATGTCTAGAGTTCATTGCTAACTTCAGGATATGTTGAAAGGAACAATTGGCTCGCGTTCATCAAGCATCAGAGATTCAGCATGTTCAAGTATCTGATATGTAGCAGATGAGGATACTTCTCCAGCAAAGTATTGGTGCTACATAGGTGCCAATGCTCCCATGCATTATATTTGTTCGTTCCTTCATTCATTCATTTCAAATTGAGATTGAATCTCGTGATTCCCATGAAGACAGCAAGAAATGCAACGGGATGTGATGAGAAAAGAATAAAAGAGTGAAAAAGAATGAAAGAAACCTGTCAGCAACGTAGGACAAGAGGTCATGAGAGCCAAGATATTCAAGGGAGAGGACCTCCAATTGGCCTTGGCTCCTATCAACTGCCTCTTTTGTCATCCCTTCAACATCTTTGTCGTCTCCTGGATATGTCATCATCTCCACCACCTTCAACAATCAAATCAAAACAACACCCAATCCTAACCCCAATTTTAAAGATGACTGCCGTTTGTGCATCATCATCATCATCATAAGGAAATAACGGGCATGAGGTGACGGCTCATTTTGCTAAATGAGCTACTAACTATCAAGAGATAGTCATGCGGTGAGACACACCTTACCAAGAGATAGCCGTGAGACACACCTTAGTAGCTCATTTAGTAAAATGAGCCGCCACCTCATACCCATAATTACCTAATAATAATGGTAGGCTTAATATCAGAAACCCCCCCCTCCCCTAACTTTGAGGTTTTATCATAAAACGCCCCTAACAGGGTTATCCCTTGCTATCTTAAATTTTTAGCAGACAAAAATACGCCCAAGTAGGCATTTCACCCCCACGTGATAAAAAAATATATAAAATATTAGTTTTAACATATTAATCTGATTCCTTGCTAAAAAACCTTCCCACCGAAAATCCATACGGGGGCATATTTGTCCACTAAAAATTTAGGGTAACGAGGGATAACTGCGTTAGGGGGGTTTGGTGATAAGTGGTTTTCTTAAGGCTAAATATCAGAAAACCCCCCTTAACTTTGGACAATTATCGGAAAACCCCCCTTAACTTTCAAAATATCAGAAAAACCCACCTTAAGTATTGGGATTATCACAAAACCACCCTTTAACTTTTAGATTTTATCAGAAAACCCCCTTTAACTTTGAGATTTTATCAGAAAACCTCCTTAAATTAAGGGGTTTTCTGATAAAATCTCAAAGTTAAGGGGGGGTTTTCTGATAACCCCTAAACTTAAGGGGGGTTTGCTAATATTTTCAAAGTTAAGGGGGGTTCTGGTAATCATCCAAAGTTAAGGGGGGTTTTATGATATTTAGCCTTTTTTTAATAACCCCTAAACCTAAGGGGGGGTTTTTCTGATATTTTGAAAGTTAAGGGGGGTTTTCTGATAATCGTCCAAAGCTAGGGGTGGTTTTCTGATGTTAAGCCATAATAGTATAATAAAATTTAATTGAAAAATAAATAAATAAATAAATAAAAAGATAGGTACCTTCCAGATTGAAGGGTCTAAGGAGAGATTACGCCATGGGCGACAGACTAACTGGGCGTTCATCAGAATCTCAATCACCCCTACCTTGTTGAAAATTACGGACAGAACATCATGAGGCAACTCCGCCCAATTCCTCTCTCCCTCTCCTTTCTCCTCTTCCTTTTCGGCTTCTCCTCTGCCGCCGCCGCCGCTCATCGCTTTGTTTTTTTTACTTCTTACTTTTACAAATCCACAAAGAGAAGGGGAAGAAAAAGGAAACCTTATTATGGGCTTTTACACCCCCTCTCTTTATAACCCTTCACCGTGTTTTTAAGTTTTTTAAAGGGAAGTTTCACAAAACCCCTCTGCATTTTTGGGATTTTTACAGTCACATTTTAAGGGTATTTTTCACAAAGCCCCTCTTACTTTTGGAGTTTTACTATGAACTTTGAAAATCACATAGAACAGCCCTAAGTTCATGGGGGCTTTTCTCTACTTTTTAAAGTTAGTGATAGTTAGAAAAATATACTCCTCTAAGGGCTCGTTTGATACGTTGGTATAGAGGGGTAAAGTTTACACTGTCAAACATTATCCTACCTTTACTCGTTTGTTGTCCTTCTAAAACTTCATCAATGTTAAAAGTTTAACATCATATGAGAGTAAACTTTTAACCAGTTAGGGATAGGAGAAAAGGAGTGAAAAGTTGAGGCTTAGCTCGACTATGTATGTGTAATTACAAAACCCCCCTAAAAAGTTCTAAAACTTACAACAAGCTTCACGAAATCTGAATTGACAAGATCACTTGTAAAGTAAAATAATTATAAACAACCAGCCAAACAATTATAAAATTATAAAATTACCCTCAATAATGTATAGCTCAGTAAGAATTAAAAAATTCTGAAATTTTTCAAAACATACAAACAACCCCGACCAAACTTAAAATTTGCACAAAAAACACCCTGAAAATTTTTTAAATTGTGAAAAACACCCTTAAATTTTTGAGATTTACAAAAAGACCCTAAAAATTTTAAAATGTACAAACAATATATTGAAAATTCTAGGAACTCCAAACATCCTCCTTAAAAAGTAGAATTTACAAAAAACACTGTAAAAGTTTTATAAATTACAAAAACCAAATTTCAAATTTTACAAAAAATATCCTAAGAATTTCAATCCTACAAATAGTACACTAAAAAATAGGAACTACAAACAGACCCCGAAAAGTTTTGAAATTTGTAAAAAAAACACCCTAGAAGTTTTGAAATTGTAAAAACCACCCTCATACTTCAAAATTTACAAAAACCTTGAAAAATTCAAACCTTTAAATAGTGTACTATTAATATAAGATTACAATTACAAATAACCTTGGAAATTTGGACTTTGCAAAAAATGCCCTAAAAACTTCAATAATTGCAATAAACACCTGTTGTGCCATAGAAATAAGCAAGTGTCAATCAAATTTAACTGGTTGACACGTGTCTCAAGTGGACCGCACTCTAACTCGACTCAGACAGGCCAAGAAAGGAGACAAACTTCCCTACTCGCCAGGATGGAGCCGAGGAGTCGACCTTCTCGCCAGGAGGCGTCCCTTCTGGTCAGGCCGAGTCACCCTTCTGACCAGGCCGAGTCGACATTCTCGCCAGAAGGAGTCGACCTTCTCGCCAGGTCGAGTCGCCCTTATCCAGGAGGAGTCGACCTTCTGGCCAGGCCGAGTCGCCCTTCTGGCCAGGAGTTGATCCTTCTCCCCAAGCCGATTTGAACGGCGGTACTTGTCGCCAAGAGTCGACCTTCTCACCAGGAGGAGTCAACCATCTCGCCAGGAGGAGTCGCCCTTCTCGCCAGAGTCGACCTTCTCGCCAGAGTCGCCCTTCTTGCGGGCCAAGTCCCTTCGCCGAGTCGCCCTTCTCCCGGGCTAGGTCGAGGACTCCCTTCTGCCGACTCGAAAGGCGGTACTTGTTGCCAGGCCGAGTCCCTTCTTGCCAGGCCGAGTCGTCCTTCTCGCCAGGCCGAGTCCCTTCTCGCCAGGAGTCGCCCTTCTCCCCAGGCTAGGTCGAGGACTCCTTTTTGCCGACTCGAAAGGCGGTACTTATTGCCAGGAGCCGCCCTTCTCGTCAGGCCAAGTCGTCCTTCTCGCCAGGAGTCGATCCTTCTCCCCAGGCCGACTTGAAAGGTGGTACTTATCGCCAGGAGTCGACCTTCTCGTCAAGAGGAGGTGACCTTCTCTCTAGGAGGAGTCGCCCTTCTGGCCAGGCCAAGTCACCCTCCTGGCTAGGCCGAGTCCCTTCTCGCCAAAAGTCACCCTTCTCCCCAGGTCGGGTCGAGGACTCTCTTCTGCCCACTCGAAAAGCGGTACTTGTCGCCAGGAGTCGACCTTCTTGCCAGGAGGAGTCGACCTTCTCGCCAGGAGGAGTTGCCCTTCTGGCCAGGCCGAGTCCCTTCGCCGAGTCGCCCTTCTCGCCCGGTAGAGTCCCTTCTCGCCAGGAGTCGCCCTTCTCCCCAAGCTGGGTCGAGGACTCCCTTCTGCCGACTCGAAAGGCGGTACTTGTTGCCAGGCCGAGTCCCTTCTTGCCAGGCCGAGTCGTCCTTCTCGCCAGAGGAGTCGACCTTCGCCAGAGTCGCCCTTCTCCCGGGCTAGGTCGAGGACTCCTTTTGCCGACTCGAAGGCGGTACTTGTCGCCAGAGTCGACCTTCTTGCCGGGCCAAGTCGTCCTTCTCGCCAGGAGTCGATCCTTCTCCCCAGGCCGACTTGAAAGGTGGTACTTATCGCCAGGAGTCGACCTTCTCGTCAAGAGGAGGTGACCTTCTCTCTAGGAGGAGTCGCCCTTCTGGCCAGGCCAAGTCACCCTCCTGGCTAGGCCGAGTCCCTTCTCGCCAAAAGTCACCCTTCTCCCCAGGTCGGGTCGAGGACTCTCTTCTGCCCACTCGAAAAGCGGTACTTGTCGCCAGGAGTCGACCTTCTTGCCAGGAGGAGTCGACCTTCTTGCCGAGGAGTCGACCTTCTTGCCAGGAGGAGTCGACCTTCTCGCCAGGAGGAGTTGCCCTTCTGGCCAGGCCGAGTCCCTTCTCGCCAGGAGTCGCCATTCTCCCCAGGCCGGGTCGAGGACTCCCTTCTGCCGACTTGAAAGGCGGCACTTGTAGCCAGGAGTCGCCCTTCTCGCCAGGCCAAGTCACCTTTCTCGCCAAGCCGAGTCGCCCTTCATGCCAGGCCAAGTCCCTTCTCACCTGGAGTCGCCCTTCTTGCCAGGCCAAGTCCCTTCTCGCCAGGCCGAGTCGCCCTTCTAGCCAGGCCGAGTCCCTTCTCGCCAGGAGTCGCCCTTCTCGCCAGGCTGAGTTAACCTTCTCACCAAGAGGAGTCGACCTTCTTGCCAGGCCGAGTCGTCCCTTCTTACCAGTCCAGGTTGGGAAGCCAGTACAATCTCGAGCCCAGCGCCAAACAACCAGTTACCATCACATTAAATGCATTGTCAAAGTCATCATTGCTCTAGGCCCAAAAGTCCTTATGACCCATCACCCACCATGTCTCATCCATCACCATCATATCAAATCAGAAGTGACTCCCGCCACTCAGTAGCTGACACCTATTAAGTGACTACTGACTAAGCAGACTGCTTGGACTCGGCCAAAATTATAGAATTGCCCCTCTTCAACTACTATAAATAGAGGGACTGTTAACACCACCAAGGTGAGCAAACTCTGCACACTTAGACGTAGAACTCTTCGGTTTATTTGGTTACTTCTCCACTCAAGCTCAAAGTACTGACTTGATCGTTAGAGGAAAAATCCGGAGAACCCAACTCCGGTCCTCTAACGTATTGCGGTTTTGCAGATAGCTCCGGCGACAGTGGTTCACCGGGGATTAGCCATCAAGGGAGATAAGGGACCCTAATCATCTCCAATCTACAATTAACTGACTGTGTGATTTAGACCATCAACAACACCCTTAAAAATTAAAAATTATGAAAAACACTGTGAAAATTTCAAAGATACAAACAGTAAAATAAAAATTTATAAATATGAAATTTGTAAAAACACCCTGAGAGTTTAGAAAATTACAAAAAAACACTTCCAAAAAATTGAAATTTATAACAAATACTTGTTTGTAAGTTTTGATCTTTTCGGGATATTTTCTCAGAATTTTGAATCTTTGAGGGTGTTTTTCATAATTTTTAAACTTCCGTGGTGTTTTCTATAAATTCTAGAATGTTTAGGGGGATGTTTGTAATTCTATATTGTCAATGTACTTTCTTATAGGTTTGTTCAAAATTTTAGCGTGTTTTTATAATTTTTAAATGTTTGTGGGTGTTTTCTATGATTTTTGAAGCTTCTAGGGTGTTCTACAAATTTTTAATTGTGGATGAGGCTTTTCATAATTGTCAGATTTTTTAGGAAGTTATTTGTAAGTTTAATTTTGAGGGGGCTTTTTGTAAGTTTTGCATTTTGAGTTGAGAGTGGTAGAGATCTTTTTGTGTTAAATTTTCACCCTTATGACAAATTAATACCAAACATAGGAATGTTTCCCCCCACTAACTGTTCTAGGGTAATAATTGTCATATTAAAGTTTAACCCCGATTGTTTTAACCTCATACCAAACGGACCCTCAGATTGAACCATTAACACCATGAGGAGGTCCGCTAAGAAAATGTAGAACTTGAGAAGGATATTGTGGGACATCCCAAATCTCTGGATGGTTTAGTAGGAAAAAAGTTTAAGTCACTACAATAAAAGTTGTAACTTATGATAATTCTTTTGTCGCCTCAAGTCACATTTCCCTGTCAGCAAAATGGAGTGTGTCACAAAACTTGCGAACATACATGTATCAGAGTATATTTATGTCGTGTTCCAATATTCTTGTTTTGCTTGTCAATTCATGTCCTTTATAAAAGTTTTTTCCCCCCAACCAAGCAACAATTAAATCCCCGCTAAGATCATATCAGCTTCAAATGCACGTCTCTTTATATTTCTACCAGATATGCGGCAATGTGAATTAAAAAAAAAGTATTAAACGTAGCTTGTTCTTCTTAACTAAGCAATGTGGAACTAGAGAACGAGTTCATCTTGTTCAAGTGTTCCAATGAAAGATGAAACGTCTTTTTCACTTTTATTTTATTTTTCATCAACGACACAAACATGAGTCGTGGCTTGCAACATTTTTTATTAGTGTCATTGCTTTTTAATCCTTCACAATTACCCACAACACTTCCCACATGAGTAGTAAAATAAGTATGGGAATATGCAAATTTTGTTGTAGTGACTAGTGAGTACAAAACACCAGAAAGTATAGGTGTTTTGTACTCACTAGTCACTACGGAAAAAAGTTATTTTTATTTTGAGAAACCATTCTGAAAGGAGCCTGAAATCATGACAGTCCATGAGCCGATGCTCCTTTGAGGCATTTCATCGAGCTCATTGCGGGCAGAAACCATGTCGGTGGTGACTTTATCAGAGTGAAAGACGATGAATTTAGTGCTCAAGTGCAAATATGGGGAGTACCCAATTGGCTTAGGATGATTTTGAAGGGAGATACCCTCTTCTCTTGCGTTGGAATCAAAGCAGAGTAGGAGGAGAGACGAATAGGCGGCAGAAGCAGCGGCAGAGGATGATGATGATGAAGCAGGATGAGAGTAGAGAGATTGAAGAGCTTCCTTGAATCTACCCAGCTTGCACAAGCTTCTTATCTCCATCATCATTATCATGAAGATAATTGAAGATTTATTCGCGCGCTTTTTTCCCTAATCAAGGACATCAATTGGTATGAAACTTGAGGCCATAAATAGGTATGAAACTTGAGGCAGGCAATTATCCGATAGTTTAGTTTTATTTGTTCAAATTAGTTCGAGAGATCATCAAAGGACTCAAAAACAATTTGCGAGATTTAAAAATCCCGAGTTGGTTTTTTACTAAACATTTTGCTGCATATGCATTACAGCGCAAGGGTCTTAAACAAGAAACAAGTCCCTCAGAACCACAATCCACAGTAAACACACCTGTAGATAGGTACAACAAAACCTTTCCAGAATCCTATCATAACTTAGTTCAGCAGAATTCGCGGCAGCACTTTCTTGACAGACATTTGCAAGTTTCTAGGCAACAAAAAATCATGTTGCTTAAAAGATGTCATAGCCATCTTCGCTAATATCAGAATAGTCCAGGAACAAATCATCATACATCAGTTCAATATCAGAATAGCCAGACGGATAGTTGTCGTCTTCACCATCAAAATACCCATCCCACTCGCACTCAGCCATAAACCCATAATCATGAGTGGAATCATTCGGAAGTCTCAGCTCTTTAATTCTCGCACATTTTGCTTTAAGATTTGCATCTGAGTCCAGATTCACTCGGAAACAACAGCGGAGATCAAGGTACTCAAGGTGAATGCATCTATCAACAATTTCTGAAAGCCCTTTGTTAGTGAGCTTGTTTCCGACTAGTTGGAGCTGGCGCAACTTAGGCATGTTGTTCGCTATTCCTAGTGCCTCCTCATCACTCTCAAATTGACCATACCTGTTTCCTTGTTCATTAAGATGGAAGCATTTAAGATGTGGGCAGGCTTTACCAACATATTCACATACTCTTTCACTATATGACCCAAATGTAATATCAAGCTCCTCCAGCTGGGGCAACTGACCAACTGCCTCACACAACCCCTCATCGGTAATGTCATAAGCTGAAATTAGCCGAAGGCACCTCAAGTTACTAGTCCTGAGAATAAAAACAAGGTTAAGGAGCTAAAGTTTAAAACTCAAGAGTAGAAAAGACCACAATAATATCAAAATCCACCTTTTCCCTCTTCTTCTTCTTCTTCTTTCTTCATTTTTTTTTTTTTTTTGGGTGGATATAGACTTATAAAAATATGATAACAAACTCTCTTAGAAAATAAGATCATATAATAACTCTTGAAGTCCCTTTCCATTACACCAAAACTCTAAAGTTGTGGTAAGGGTTGAGGGTTATATTTTCATATTCTACCATGCCTTGCAGATTGAGCCCCCTTTTTATGGGCCGAAACCTGGACTCACATAGCAGTGTCAATTTTTAGAAAATCCGCTTTAAATTTGTGACCGGTGGATTTGAACGTGGGTTGCTGTGATACGATCTTAAAGTCCCTAAACATTATACCAAAAACTCCGAAGTCATGGTGAGGATTGAGGGTTATATTTTTATATTCTAACAATAACATTGCAGATCAACATAGTGAAAACTCATATCTGATTGAAAGAAGAAATAGTTTGGTCTGCTTGGATTAACAGGCCTTTCCCCTTGAAGATGAAGCAGCTAAGCACAAATTAAACTCAGGTAGTTGCATAGAAAAATTATTAAAATTTTGACTTGCTCCCTACCTGATAGCTATATGATTACAAGATGTCAAGCATATTTTTCTGAAGGAGAGGAATTTTTCCATAAACCAATATAACAAGAGAAATTACAGTAAATAAGAAAGCAACATGATTAACTGGTACGGATATGCCCTTTCCTTTGAACAATGTATGGATTAATTAACGTTAGAAAGAAAACATGGATAATAGATTGAGGACAAAAACAAAAAACCAAATAGGAAAGTAAAGGGAAAAAAGGGAAATTCGAGAAAAGGATGTCCAATTTGGAAGAACCTCCAACGGAAAAACCAGAAATAAATGGAATTTAGAGACTGAAGTGAGTTGGGGATGAGGGGGAGAGGGGCACAGGAACTGTTACAATGATAGTCAGCCTGGATAGAATACTTTTTAATATTACAATCTATACTAAGAATGGTGTTTAATCATATGTATGCATAATGCATAATCCAATCATTAGGGGAACAATAAAATTATGTAGAATTACATCAAGGGTTTATATACTTTTGACTGCTGAAAATTCCCAAAAACCAGAAAATTATATGAGAAATTTGACACTGTATAGATATTAACAATTTATATTGGTACGTCTCCTTCGAACTTGGATCCTTTCTAATTTTTGCATGTCAGTGGAAAGACCACATTTCAAATCTAAATGCTCATCTATATTTAAGATGATCATGGTCCATTCCAAATATAACCATCACCAAATCCTTTGTGAATTGCACCCGGTTCCCAGTGTTAAAGGCGAAAAGCGAGGTAAAAGTGACAAGGTCCTGTGTAGCTTGAGGCGAGAGGCGCCAGAAAAGGTGATCGCTTGAGTAAAGAAAGGCAATAAATATTCAAAAAATCACAAAAATGACATATAATATACTATCAAACACAATAACAACAAACAAACAGCAAAGCTTTATACTAAATCTTTTGGATCGGCTACATGAATCTTACTCTACCATTCAGTTCTCAAGTAAGGGCTATCTCCTCTGTTAGGTTGACTGACCATTATCATCCTTCTTAATCGCTTCCAACAAAAAGTTCTCTTAGGCCTACTTCTACCTCCTTGCCTAGTAACTATAATCTTATCAATTTTCATAAGTGGTGCATTTAGCGTCCTCCGTTGCACAAGACCAAGGTATCATCATTTTTCTCTCATTTTATCCTCAATAGGATCAACCTCTAACTTCCTATGAATACACTCATCTTTAATCTCACCTCTTGGTGCATATCTACAAGTCCATCGTAACATTCTCATTCTGCAGCATTCATTTTTTTGTACACGTGCTTCCTAATTGCTATGTTGTCCTATAAATAATATACATGAAACACAATATCAATAAATCACAATGAGAAATAGATGAATCACAACCGAATGTTAGAACTTAGAAGTTAAGAACTATGATAACTAACAACATATAAATTATCTACATTAAATAATAACTCACAAGTCACAAGTACTAAATACTAATTTCTAATTACTAACATAAATAATTTAAGATATAAGTTGTAAACTGTCAAGGTTCAACATGTGAGATGTCCTGAAAATGATAAAAGTCGCATTACTATGAAAAATAATCCAAAAATAGAAATTAAAAAAAAAATTTAAAAATTTAAAATTTACCAAGGGTGGTCTAAGGCGGTCACCAAATGCCAAGAAATTAAAAAAAGCAGAGAGGATTAAAGAATTGTAATCCTTGATAAGCTCTAAATTGGCCTGATACATTCATCCTAATCTTTTATTTGTTACAATATAATGTACCTCAATGGAGTACATTCAAAGTAAATTACCATTTCATTGCTAAGTTCAGGATATGTTGAAACGAACATTTGACACACGTTCATCAAGTATCGGAGTTTCCAGGTATCTGATATGAATCAGATAAGGATACTTCTCATGCAAAGTATAGGTGCTACATAGGTGCCAGTGCCCCAGAATATCTACTATATATCTCTCGAGCTATACTAGAACACAGGATTAAATCCCAAACCCATGTATTTCCATACTAAATCCGGTTTAAAACTGAATGGATGCACAATAACACATATCTCTTACTATTAAACTTGTGCCAAACTGCAGATTGGATAGTTAATCAAGTTATCAATATTATCAGTAGTAAAAAAGAACCATCGTCACTCTAAGAATAATGGTAAGTAGCCATGCATGGCTATTCTAACTATCACAATTCACAAAATTAACTATACTTACTCTCCTGGTTAATCAACTTACATAATAGCACATAAAAAAAACACTCAGTGACTAGCTCAAGAATGCAAGTAGACATGCAAAAACGCACCAAATTCCAATGGAGGGCGCTGCAAATCAAATATCCTCGATTCATCTTAGCTTAACGATTTAGTATTTAATGACCCCAGAAGTTTGGAAAAGAATTAAAAGGCTTTTAGTTGTCTTGTCAGATTATCCATTAATGGCCTCAAATGAGCTCCCCTCTCCAAATAAATCCCCCCTCTATCTTGACTATGAACATTCCCTCTTCAAATACATGATATGCTGAGAATCATTATGTTGTTCATTCATTCATTTCAACTTTAGTGCATTCGATGTGATGAGAAAAGAAGAAAAATAAAAGAGTGGAAAAATGGAAAAACCTGTCGGCGACGTAGGACAAGAGATGATCAGAGCCAAGGTATTCAAGGGAGAGGACCTCCAACTGGCCTTGGCTCCTATTCACTGCCTCTTTTGTCATCCCTTTTACATCATTGCCATCCCCGGGATATGTCATCATCTCCACCACCTTCACCAATAAAATCAAAACAATAACAAACACCAACACTTAATTCCCCATTCCTAATTATTAATTTTAAAGATAGGCTATTGTTTGTTCACACACACACACACACACACACACACACACACACACACATATATATATAGTTTAAGAAAAGCCACCTTTTTGGGTTGTGTCAAATTTTCATAAATTCCAGAAATGCCCTGGCATTTTAAACACAAAATAAATACCTTTACACTTGCAATAAACAATAAAATGCTCTCACCGCTGTAAAAATCAAACCGAAATGTCTTCAATTTTTTGCATCATGCACGCATTGCGTGCACCAAAGTACTAGTATATATATAGAGTAATAATATTGTGAGCTGGTGAGCTCAAATCTTATCGTTAGCTAGACTAATTGGCTCATCAAATTCAAAATAGGCACCGTACATCTTGTTGAAAACATCATCAAATGTACATGATAAAACTTTCATAAAGTTTGGAGGCTTCCAGAATAGAATCAAACTAGTTTAATTTGCTGAATAGCCGTCCTTTTTGTACGTAGCTAAAACAATAATTAAAATTTTTTAAATAATATAATTTTTTCTATATATAGATCATGATGAGTGCAAATCACGATGGGCGGTGCCGATTATCATTTTAAATAACCTATTGAACTAGCTCACGATAAGAACCTAAGCTCACCACCTTATTTTATCATTTCTCTCTCTCTCCCTCTCTCTCTCTCCTCTCTCTTTATATATATATATATATATATATATATATATATATATATATATATATATATATATATATATATATATATATATATATATATAGAGTAATAATATTGTGGTGGTGAGCTCAAATCTTATCGTTAGCTAGACTAATTGGCTCATCAAATTCAAAATAGGCACCGTACATCTTGTTGAAAACATCATCAAATGTACATGATAAAACTTTCATAAAGTTTGGAGGCTTCCGAATAGAATCAAACTAGTTTAATTTCTTTGAATAGCCGCCCTTTTGTAATGTAGCTAAAACAATAATTAAAATTTTTAAATAATATAATTTTTCTATATATATATATATATATATATATATATATATATATATATATATATATATATATATATATAAACAAAAGTATCAAACTAAAGAGAAATTTAAAACAAAGAAAATAAAAAGAAAAGGCAAATCTACCTTCCAGATAGAAGGGTCCAAGGAGAGATTACGCCATGGACGACAGACTAACTGGGCGTTCATCAGAATCTCAACGACCCCTGCCTTCTTGAAAATTACGGACAGCACATCATGAGGCAGCTCCGCCCAATTCCTCTCTTCTTCTTCTTCTTCTTTCTCCTTCCCCTTTTTGGCTTCTCCCCCGCCGCCGCCGCTGCTCATCGCTTTACTACTTTCTTATCAACAACAAATACACACGATCTTCTTTGACTTTGCCCTACCTACAGAAAAAGGCCAACGGAAAAAGAAAAGAAAAGAAAAGAAATGGAACCGTATTTAGGCAGAGCATTTTTACTTTTACACCCTTGTTCTTTCTCTATTTTACAAACAAATATCCTCAACGAAGGGTAAACTGCAAAAATGTAGCCCCATTCATCCCCATATTTTGGTGCTTTACCTCCCAGTAATTTTTTTAAGAGTAAATTTCAAATAAAAAATATATATAATAATAAAACGTGTGAGTTTGGGGTTTTTACCGAACTTTGAAAATCATAGAGAGCAGCGCAAAACTTCATGGGAGTTTCTATGCTTCCTAAAGAAAGTGGTAGTTAAACAAATATACGTCTATTACTATTATTTAAGAAAAGTCTTTTTTTTTTTTTTTTTTGTGTGTGTTCTACCGGCCTATATGAATAATGAATTCAAATAATTCTATGAAATGTCCTCACAATTTACACATATAGCTTAAGAATGGATAATCTCGAAAAACTCAAAAGATTGTCATTTTAACTCCATTCATCTCATGTTCTCCATAAGGACCTAGCTCTCCCTATTAACCACAACTGACTTTCTTAATACCTCACTTACTCATCATTCCCTTCAACCTCTCATCATTTTTAACCTAAAATTTGAATTGTTTATGCACGCATAGGGGGCACAAGAAATACTAGCACCCCTTTAAGAGAACACCGTCAGGGCAGGGAGTTTGCTGACAAAATGTTCAAGTTCCCAAATTTCAGGCGGTTTAGTGGGAAAAGAGTTTAGTTTAGGGGGTCAAGCGCCAAACACACAAAGTTCGGCCGTCGGTTTTCCCCCCTAAAATCAACCGCAGAAAAATGCCAAGAACACGAGATGAAAGAAGAAGGATACATAACTAAAGATTGAGTGTTGAATTCCTCTCAAACTACATGCATCAGACATAATACTGTTCCACAATTCCAAAACATTAACAGTAAGTTTGGAAGTCTAGTGGCCTTTGATGTTGATAATATATAGTTGAAGAGTGTAAGAGTTATACTGAAGAAATTCCCACCACGATTTAGCAAGGAGAGCAAAACATTGAATTGGTGAAGATTGTAGACATATATCAAGGCTGTCCTGACTTCTCCTAATAATCCCATAACAATATCTTAATTAGCATTAGTGTGGGAGGTGTTTAATTTGCTTTCGTGTTTTCTCTTGTATGAATAAACAAACAAAGGTATGTATCTGTTTTTACTTGAAGAAGAAAGGGATGGGTCAATGGCATCATCTACTATTATTATTATTAATGATTAATGATGATCGCCTCACTCACTATTATCCTGATCACCACACACTAATTAACAAAGTGAAAGATGGAATGGGTTGAGCAGTAGGACTGTCAAGAGTAGAAATGGGGAGGGAGCCTGGGAGTGGCCCGGGCAAGGAGTGGCTTCGCCTTAGGCATGGTCATCCCGTAAACCTCTTGGGTATCAATCTTCTTCATGCCGTTGTCTGGTGGGGCCCAGTTGAAACACTGGAAGAGCCTGGCCAATGCCAACAGAACCATGGCAACGCCCAGAGGTGCACCGGGGCACTTCCTCTTCCCAGCACTGAAGGGCAATATCTTGAAATCAACCCCGTGACTTATCTCCACTCGCTGCTGCTGCTGCCTCTCAGGATCAAACTCATCGACATTGTTGCCCCACACGTGGGGATTGCGTCCCAGAGCATGGGTGTTGATGAAAACACGCGTTCCTGAAGGAACATAGAAGCCCATTAAGTGAGTCGGCCTCATGGATTCATGGGGAATTAGGAATGGGCCTGCTGGGTGCATTCTGAAGGTCTCCCTCACTACGCATCTCAGGTAAGTCAGATGGGGAAGGTCTGACTCCATCACCAGCCGTTCACGCCCCACCACTCTGTCTAGCTCTTCTTGTATTTTATGGAGGACGGAAGGATGGTTTATGACCTCAGTCATTGCCCATTCATTCGTCACTGCAGAGGTGTCTGTGGCAGCAGCGATCATGTCCTGGGAGGAACAAAATACACATCTTAATTATATAATTTTATTACAAGTCCTCTAATGTTATCATATTTAATTAACAATCAGTTATACACACATAGTGAGTACTAAATTACCTGCATAAGAGCTTTGATCTCAACATCATCCATATGTTCCTTGCCATCCTCACCAGGCAAAGACAGTAAAACGTCTACAAAGTCCATCATCATATGATCATCATCACCACTACAGCCTATCCTCCTCTTCCTGTGCTCCTCGATTATCCTCTGATGGAACTCATCCACTTTCCTCTCTACATGCTTCATCTTCTTCTCGCACCCCGTAGGATCAATCCACCTCCACACGGGCAAGTAGTCGCCAGCATATATCAACCCCAACAGCCTAAACAACTCGTGGGTTATCCCCATGAACTCCACTGCCTCCTTCTGCCCTGCACTCTCTGTCCCAAAGTACTGCTTCCCTAGCAGCATCCTAGTTACATTGTTCATGGAAAAGGCTCCCAACAACTCCCTAAGGTTCACCAGCTCCCCAGCCTGGGACCTGGACCACACTTGTTTAACTAGATGTTGAGCCTCATGTGCCCGATGCCCTGCAAAGGAGTCGAGGCGTTTGGTGGTCAGCAGGTGCTCCATGCAAATCCTGCGCATCCATTTCCAGTGGGGGCCTAAAGGTGCAAGCGCAACGTCCCCAGAGCCATAAGCCAAATAGGTGGCTGCCAGGGTTCTGGGCCTTGATGCAAACACTTCGTCTTGCCGAATCAGGATCTCTCGGATAACATTGGGGTCATCAGTGGTGATGGCATCTACGCTCCCCAACCGGAGATAGACGAGGGGACCGTAAGTGGTGCAGAAATCAGCAAAGTCCCTGTGCGGGAGAGGACCCAACTGTAGGAGGTTCCCAATGATGGGCCACCTCGGTGGACCTGGCGGCAACCTTACTGAGCTGCCTCTCTTTCTCCTTCTTTCTAGCCTAAACATCAACACCAAATATAGTATCAACAATATTATGATAACAAATGGAACTAAAATCAATATACCCATTTCAACATTAATCAATTGATGATGGATTCTATTTTGCTCTGTTCCTAGAGTAAGCACAACCAATTGCCTAAGGTAAGGAATTAGCCTCTGTATAGATACTGGAGATCATGATTTCTGCATGTTCATTTTTGGAGGTGGTTGTGTTAGTTGAAAAGCAACTTAGGAATGAGCATGATCTTGACATGCAATAGAAATAGCAGAGATTTTGTTGGGCCAATAAGGGGGGCTCGGATGATCATATGGAAGCTTCTTATGTATCGATGAGTGACCTAATACTTGGAGAAGGAAAGATGATGACTAGTCTTGGTTGGTGAATCATGCGCTTATAATGCACGGTCAAGGATGTAAATGTGTGGTTTACTGCAGGTTAATTATGCCCTAAAAGTTTAGGGTATTTACAGATATGACCTTCCAAATCATACAATTAAAATTTTAGCACATATTTGCATTCCTCTGGCTTCCCTTAATTGATGTCAACATAGGCAGAACTTCTGGAAATAAACGTTCTCTCAAAACATAAAGTTTGGAAACATAACCATCAATCAATTAATTTAGTAATGCCCGCAGCTACCTAGTTTATCAAGTTTACAATCCCGTCCTTCATTGCCTCCCCGTGTCTTACCCTTGCCAGCAGCAGACACACAACAAAGGACATATGCTGAATGATCTTCATTCGGGATCACTGAAGCTTTGCTATGTAACAACTTGACAAGGAATACAGAAAAATTAATTGAAGCTATGAGACATATACAGTTTACTCGTACAGAGCACCCGATCGCACAGCGACCTGATGATATATGCTTCTCGTAATAATTTCAGGCCATAGAGGGCATAGAAACTGCCCACACATAAAAAACAGGGACACCTGATATCCAAAATCCTCCAAGGTGAGACACTGATCAGTGGGAAAAGACTATCATGCCCTGTCATCTGAAATTGCAGCAATGGGCTCGGCCTCTCGCCAATTTATCCCACAGGCAAATCATTTGTCTTGGGGATTGATAGTGAGCAGTGTAATAGTTCTCCATGCAGCCGTACTGACAAAATTTCCAATTGTGAGAGTATTGGACTGCCGTAGTGGTGTTAAACTGCTCGACCCACATGCCCATACTCACATCCTCCATCTTGAACAGCTGCAAATTTATTTATGTTAAACAGGATGTTTACTAGATATCAGTGCCACAACATTCATTTGGCACTGAGAAAGTAAAAGGCAAGATCAGTCTCACCCTTAGGCTTTGATTCGCATGATGAAATACTATGAACTTTGCAATGTCACTTGAAATTATGTACCCAGGTCCATTGGCATATGGTGGATATATATCTTCTGGCCACTCCTGAGCAAGCACCAGAACCAGGAATAAGATGAGAAAAACTAAATCACTCAGTAAATGGAGAAGTCTAGTGGCAATATGTCAAGCAGGCTTTACAAGAGGATTGACCCAATTTCTCTAATTACTAGATTAACATAAAATCACTGTAATCTGGGGTGAGACTTCAACCTGCGGAAGTTAGCAAGAAAGGAATGTGGTAAAGCTTAGAAGGCCCACCATAATCGTCTGCCTTTAAGCAGGAACGGGTAGGGAGCAAATTCTCAAACCTACGAATTCGAGATTGGAAACCAAGGAGGAAAGTACAGCAAGATGATAAGGCTTGCACAGCAGAGCTGCACTCCTTAAGGGGCCCCCTTTTGGAACAAACTCCAATGATAATTTCAAGCTAAAAAAGAAAATGCTAAAAATAATGAATAAAAATGTTGCACTGGCTGCTTACATTTTGTATATCTACAGGAAGTTTTCTATAGTCAAGCAGTTTTGGCCAAAATAAAATTTTATTTCGTCTTCTCTCAGAAGCATATAAATTATAGTCTAGACACTAGGTAGTATACACAATTAATTAAGGGGATGAGCTCATGCATAATCCACTAACTGCATAGTGCAGCAAAATTACCCTGGCTGATGCCAGATACATGTTACAATACAAATGTACACTAAATAGGACAAAAGAAAAAGGCATTAACCTAGAATATATTGTGTTAACTCCAAAAAGAGAGGAAGTTCAATTAAGAATAGTTTCCTAGAATCTCAAAATCACATGTCAGGAAATTACCTCATATGTTACTGCCCATTTTCCACTTCTTAGAGGCCGATGCAGGAGGTTGAGGTTACCCATGTAAAGAGATTTCTCCCGAGAAACACCCCTAATCTCCTTCAACACGGCATCCACCCTAATAAATGTATCGTCGTCACATTTCATTATGTATGCAGCAGTCAGATTTTGAACCTGCAGCATTAGTGACAAAAAGAGAACTATTATTTAGCGCACAATGAGACATAAAGGGTTCAATTAAGAAGCACCGAAGTAAATAGAACGCACCCCATATTCGCAAATGGCCATTGTCTTAAGAACAACTAGCTCATAGCGATCCATAAATGGCAAGATCACAATATCTCCAAAATACTCTGCTTCCTTCTTTAGAACTGAATTGACCTCCTTCCTTGCATTCTAATTATTCACATAAGAAAATATTTATAGGTGAGTAATACTTCACAAAAATTAAAGGAAAATGATGCAATAGCAGTGACTAAGATTCTGGTGTACAAAATTAAAATTCACACATTTAACCCGTTTCTTCCTTAGTCTAGGAGATGTGGAGGATGGCCTCAGTTGCATGAGCTTAAAGTACATGGCTAATAAGGCTGATTTTCCTACTCAAGCCTTTATTGGCATCCTTTTTATTAGCAATTTAATGTAATGCACATCAAAGTTCACTTCTAATGGTTTACAGTATCTGAATCGAATACACAGAAGCATGGAGGTAAAAAGCAACCAAAACTTGATCACAGGCATTTATAAAAGACCTACCAACGCGACAAAGAAACGAGCTACTACATTTGAGGACTTGATGTTAGAAGATTGCATCCAGGTCTTACGAACAGCCATGCGCTCGGCAAAATGATTAGTTGCAGACAAAATGCCAATGAAAAGTTGAATGGGTTCCTCTGGTAGAGGAGGAGATTTCCACTTCTCTGACATTTCCAAGACTCGTTGAAGCGAAAAACTTGGATGAGATTTGGGTAGGGAAGTGGCATATACTGAATGTACCTCCACATCTCCCTTGATGGCTAGACCTGTTGCATCTTCAAGAGTGAATCCCTGATAAAACACACCCATCTACATTGTAAGACAATAATTTTACACCATAACACAACATGGGAGATCTGTATCCCTTCAGAAAACATTTTAGTGTCCAAAACTGGATCTTTGATACCATCAGTTCACCTAATCAACAAGAAAGTATGCTTGAAGATGGAAACTTAGAAGGAAAAAAACAGTATATAGCTTATCATACCGGTCGGTACGGGAATGAAGTAACATGTCGGCCTCCAACATTAATGTGGTATCCTTCAACACCAGCTCGTAATGTTAAGATAAACAATCTTCCCTCTGCAAAAGGAAAAGGCCATGTCATTGCTGGTTTCTTTGCACGACCTATGAACCTACGCAACCAGGAAGTTGTTTTGGATTCTTTTGAGTCCACGATATCACTCCGTACCCATTTCTCGCACTTGCTGAACCCGTCAACTGTCCAGAAACAAATTCACAATTATAATTTCAAGATAACAGATGCAAGATCGAATATAGAGAAGATGTCGTGTCAACAATTTACAAAAAAATTATTAGACAATTCATCACACATTGGTAGACATTCTCAAACATGCTTGCCACAATAAATGCATCTATTCTGTGAGATGCACAAGGATTGGTTTCAGTTTCAAACCCTCTTGTAGTTGTAGATTTTTCTTGTAATATCCATAAAATATTTTTAAGATTCATTAAAACTGTGCATTTCTCCTAAGAGAACTTAATCCAAATATGGATAGAAACTAAATCCTCTTATATTGCTAAATTGTGAACTTGATGGTCATACCATAATTGGCTGAGTGCGTACTCATAACTATTTGTTTCAAGCATAGATATAAAGAAAATAGATTTACAACCCAAGAACAAAATACTTAAGTTGAAAAGCAATATCAATAATACTAAAGAACGTATTAGATAATTATACAAAATGTATTCATAAGTTCATAACTCAAATATACTGAAATTTATGATGAAAATATATGTCAACCGTGATAATGATGCACTTACAGAATTGGGTATTTTACTGTCAAAAATTGCATGCTATTGTAATCATTGCATGCATGATAATGGTTTAGCATCTTTTATCTACATCTACATGGGATTCTATAGCAAAGAATTTGACTGTATTTTCAAATCTCATCGCAATCAATCCAAAGAGAAAATGAGGTAGTTCCTTAGTGATTCTTTCGGGACCTTGACTTGTCACATGAGTCTGAATTTCATATTTCCGCGTGTGAAAAGAAGTCTAGATATCTTCATATAAAAGACGTTGGCTAATTAGTACCGCGTCTTCAGAATTGTAACCTTCCCATGGCATATAAACTACTAACACGTTTTTTCCTAAAGCAAGTTCCCCACCAACTGTAGCCGCACCATCTGCTAAAATATGTCCCTTTTTAATGCATTTACCCTGCCGAACCTGGGTTTTTGGTGCATACAAGTATTTTTGTTGGAACGTTGATACATAACTAATGGAATGCTTGTAGTGTCCCCGTCACTTGAGAAAATGATCTTATGAGTACCAGTATAAATGATCTTTCCTTCGCATTCAGCTATAACGGAAACCCCAAAAAAAACACCGAAAAACCCACACAAAAAAAATGCACACATGCACACACACAGGAGAAAGAAAAAAAAAAGAACAAAGAAAGGAAAAATACCATAAAACACCAGCTAAATTTTTTGCTACAAGAAATAGCTTATGTTATTATGGTGATTCACATGGATGCTTGGAGTGGCTTGATTTGTGAGGGTAAGCTTATAGTGACTACAATCACATTGCTAACCCTTTTGTCGTGCATATGAAAATTTTCAAAACATATAGTTCTCATGTGTTCAATCATATTTGTGATTAATTTTACATTTCTGATGCTTGTGCCTCTTTTTTCTTGGGTCTACTTCCAATTTCTCCCACGATATCTCGATAAAGGGCTTAAAAATAAAAAACCTAGAACTTCTTAGTTTGATAATCAACTATTTCCCTTGAAAAATGAGAAATCAACTGGAGAGATAAATAAACATTGAGGATCAATTCACTCGCCATAAATTTTGATCAGTACAACTTTGAGCCATTCCAGATACAATCTTATCTTGTACGTAAATGAGTAAATTATCTGAGAGATTTTGATTTCCTGTGCAATCCAGCTAGGAACTATAAGCTCGAATTGGATAGTGTCTGATTCCCTAGAAGAAGCTTTATACAATCTGATCACAAAATCTATTCATGCTACATTGCCGTTCTGAAATTTTAGATCTATAATTGTAGTTCTTATGATTTCTATGAGCTTTTGAGTGCATTTGAGAATCTAGGAAAGATATGTAGGCTCACCAATAAAAACATAATTTGATTTAGTATTTGAATATATGTAACTGTTGTGTGACTTGAGAAACATAATCTTTTTGAAATATAGGAGTATTTTGTCAAACGCATTATGCCGATTAAGCATCTCCTAGTATCTCATATACTTGAAAGGGAAATTGATGGCATAGTTTTCTAGATATGTTTTTTCCTATTATTTCATATTTTTCCAGGTAGCATCTTTTCCACTTTAAATCTAACGTGTTCATCTTGTCCAAGGGCGCCTTTTTTACTTTTGGAAAATGAAGCATGGTTCCACAGACCATGTTCGTTAGTAAAGCTAAGACAAGACAAGTTATATACTTATATCTATTACATGAGAATTCATGCTGCATCTGAAGCCTTAGAAATAGGCACCCACAAAGCAAAATTCAATCTACATCTTTCTGTTTGGATCTGGAAGAAAATTGTGCTCCAAACAACCAATGATCATAAAGGTCAACAATTAAGGCAAATTGTATGATTAGTAGATGACACATATATCATGCTGCAGCATGGACAGGCATGGGAATCTACAAAAGGCTTAAGCATGATGAGAGTTAATCCCACGTACAGTTTCCTGCATCTGGGTTTGCCTAACAATATGAACTTTGAACAGTGAAATAATAACTATAATATGGATTTTGCTAACGAAAAAGTGGGAAGTCAATGCTTTACCAAGTGTCAAGTAAATGGAAGCAGAGGTATTTCTTCTCCTAGACATATGGGCATATACTGCATGTTGCATCAGGGAGGAGTTGGCAGTAGAGATCTATAACAAGGAAAAAGATCTCAGTTGTTTGATTCGTGCTCTCAAGTTAACCAGCCATTTTTCCCCCTCTCTTTTCTTTGCTCCTATGGTCATAAATTTCCAACGTTTTTCGTCTCATGATATGGAGTTCAGAATTCAGATGTGCTAAATTTAGGTACAACCGAGTTTGGCCACAAGGTCAAAAAAGGGGATAGCATGAATTGCAATTTAGGAATCCAGATAGAATCTCTAAAATAGGTTTAACATGGATATTTAACAGTACCTGAGTCATCGTCATCCTTGGAGGGGAGGCCATTGCACCGCATGGCTTTGCCCCACTGCATCCTGTAACAGGTGTTGTGCTCAATGACGGGAGTATGACTCCAATCTCCCCTCAATCTTGGGTTGAGATGCAAGATCCTCGGGGGATCCTCGCCGTCCACTGCTTTCAGACCTTGAAGCTCCACCGAAAACTGAGAAACCAGCACCACATTGTCCCCCTTCTCATACTCTTCGTGAGCCTCAAGCGGCTTTCCAATGATAGTAATGGCGGAACCAACAGAAAGGCCGCAGGGCAAGAACATGAGCCTCTCCCCGTCGACCCCAGCTGCTGCTGCTGCATCCTTGCCGCTCATGGAAACGGAAGTGGGGCAAGCTTCGGAGTTGGGTTGGATAAGGGATGTATTCTGGTTCAGATTCAGATCGACATCACCAGTAGTCGTGACTGGGTCTTGTAAATCCTCCAGCTCATCCCAAGCCCTGGTGCCGAGGGTCCACGCCTCATCGGCCATTCTCTCTAACTCGGTGAGATTGCCGGCGGCGGCGGCGGCGGCTCCTCCGAGGATGCGGCCGTAGCGATACTGAAGAGGCTTGATCTTAAAAGAAAGAATGGGATTAGGGTTTTGGAGATCCGGGGAGCTGTGGAGGCCGGTGAAGGTGGGGTCGGGGTCGTCATCAGAGGAGGTGAGGGAAGTGGCGATCTCGATGAATCTGCGGAACTTTAATGATATGAAGATCAGATAGAGGGCGGCGCCGGCGAGGATCAAATGGTACAGCTTCCCCCTTCGAACGCCCTCTACGCTCCTTCCCCTCTTCATCTCTCTCTCTATCTCTACTCCAATTCAAATATAATTAATTACATCTCTATACTTGCAGACAGATAGATATGAGTGTGAGGAGGAGGTTATACACGATTTCTTCGCAGATTTATGAGATCTCCGACGACGATGAGTATTTTCCTTTTTCTTTTCTGGGGGAATTTGTTACAGGAAACGGAGGACACTAATAATTGCCGGCCAGAGAGAGAAGGGGGGATGGGGAGACCTGAAGTGGACTCCAAGAAAATTAAAAACAAAAAAAGAAAATTAACCGCAAGGAAGAAGATGTTGACGTGCCTCTTTTTCAAATATCTTAATTTCCTATTATTAATTAAAATTTTATATATATATATATATATATATATATATATATATATATATATATATATATATATATATATATAGCAAGGCTCTATAAAGTTAAGTCGATAGGAGATAGTGTCCACCAACTTTTATATCCATTGATGTTGTCTTGGAATAGGTGAAATCAAGAGGTACACAAATCTTAAAGATGGGCTTCACATCTTTCACGGATCCCAATGCAATATTAATGATTAGAAAAGTTGGTGCACCACTATTCATTATGAACTTAAATTCATAGGAGCCTCGCTTCTATATATATATATATATATATATATATATATATATATATATATATATATATATATATATATATATATGAGAGAGAGAGAGAGAAGAAGCCCTATAAACTTAAGTTGATAGGGAATGACCCATTATTCATTATGAAAAGTTGGTGATGCACAAATCTCAAAGTGGCTTTATATCTTTCACGGATCCCAAAGCAAGATGAGTGGTTAGAAAAGTTGGTGCACCACTATTCATTATGAACTTAAATTCATAGAGCCTGTTTATATATATATATATATATATATATATATATATATATATATATATATATATATATATATATATATATATATATATATATATATATAAGATTAATGGGTATCATTGACATATGAGGGATTCCCTCATATCTGTTGACGTGACACAATCTCCACCAAGTATAATATTAATAAAATAAGAGGCATTCTCTCTCCTACTTTATTCTCTCTCCTACACTTGGTGGAGATTGTGCCACTGATGATATGAGGAAAATCCCTCATATGTCAAAGATACCCATTAATCTATATATATATATATATATATATATATATATATATATATATATATATATATATATATATATATATATATATATATATATATATATATATATAAGATTAATGGGTATCATTGACATATGAGGGATTCCCTCATATCTGTTGACGTGACACAATCTCCACCAAGTATAATATTAATAAAATAAGAGGCATTCTCTCTCCTACTTTATTCTCTCTCCTACACTTGGTGGAGATTGTGCACCGACATGTATATGAGGAAAATCCTCATATGTCAAAGATACCCATTAATCTATATATATATATATATATATATATATATATATATATATATATATATATATATATATATATATATATATATATATATATATATATAGCAAGGCTCTATAAAGTTAAGTCGATAGGAGATAGTGTCCACCAACTTTTATATCCATTGATGTTGTCTTGGAATAGGTGAAATCAAGAGGTACACAAATCTTAAAGATGGGCTTCACATCTTTCACGGATCCCAATGCAATATTAATGATTAGAAAAGTTGGTGGATGACTATTCCCTATCAACTTTTTTTTTTGATAAAAACGAAAACTTTTATAAATCATGGAGAAATATCATAAGATGCTAATTTGGCTACAAAACTTGGAAAATTAGAAAGCCATATACATGTATTTTGTCTACTAAGGCCATCCTTTGCTAAATGGTGAGCTAAGATGTTTCCCGTCCTTTTAGTATGAAAGAATTGCACCACCTCGAAATTTTCCGCCTCCATTTGAATCTCATCGATCACATGGCCATAATGTGTTAGGCTCGGGTGCATTGTCTTCAACTCTTGGATCACCTCTAAAGCATCCGATTCTACAACAACTTTTCTGTACCCTTTGCTTATCGCAATTCTCATCCCATGTAAAATGCCGAGAGCTTCCACTAGCTGTGACCTCCCAACTGTAGGTAACTTCCCATTAGCAACAAGTAAAATTTCTCCATTATTGTCACGAATAGCCACTCCAAAGCTAGCTATGTTTTCCTCCCATTTAATTGCGATATCTGTATTGATTTTCACCATACCATGTTGAGGCACTAACCATCGATATTCATTCACTATCAACCCTCCATTCCTCACTCTTGTACTACTAGCATCGGGGAAAGAATGTTGTACCTCTGCTGCTAATATAACTGTTTGTCGAATGTCTTGAGTCCCTCCATCCACCCTTATTTTATTTCGAGCTCCCCATATCGCCCACAGCAATACAACCACCTTTGTCAATAGCCCCTCGCCTCCAAGAACTTCCACTTGTTGAAGCCAGTCATATGGTTGAAAATATGTAAGCTCCTGTACATTGCACTCTACTCCCATCGCTGTCCAGGCTCGCATTGACCAATCACACTTCAAAAATACATGACTCCAATCCTCAGCCTTCGCACGACAAAAGAAACACTGGTTATGGATATGCATGCCTCTTCGATTAAGATTATCAATGGTCGGAAGAATTTCATGAGCCCATCGCCAAGCAAAAACACGAATCTTTGGTTGTACCTTTAACGACCAAATAATATTCCAAATAGGATATCTTTGTCGAAGAACAACATTATAATCCGTTCTATCTATAACATCCTCCTCAATCTCTCGTGCCACATAATATGCTGATCGAACTGAGAAAATGCCTTTAGACGAGGCTCCCCAAATGATCTTGTCTTCCATTTTACTTCGGAACATTGGAATCTTTGCAATTGCCTCAATCTCCTCCTCTCAAAACAAAGCTTTTATTAAATCTTTGTTCCATGATCCTGACTCTTCATCCATCAAAGTTGACACATGAATATTATTATGCCCTGGCGGACACTCGGATGAAATTTTTTGATTTGGTAACGATGGTATCCAAGAGTCTCCCCAAATTCTAATGGAATTACCTTTTGCTACTCTCCATATTGCTCCTTTTTTAATAACCCCTCTTGCAGCACAAATACTCTTCCACGTTTTTGATGCATTTATAGGACATGAGGCATTCATGAAATCTGTGTTCTTAAAGTACTTGGCTTTTAAAATTGAGTATGCCAAAGAGTTAGTTTTTTGTACTAGCCTCCAGCCTTGCTTCGATAACATAGCCAAATTAAAAGCTTGAAGGTCTCGGAATCCCATCCCCCCCATTAGATTTTGGCTTACACAAATCCCCCCACTTCTTCCAATGAATCCTCCGTTCCTCCCCCTGTTGTCCCCACCAAAACCTACTCGAGATAGCATTCAAATCATTTGAAAGTCCCTTCGGCAATAAAAAATAGCTCATAGAATAAATGGGAATTGATTGAGCAACGGCTTTGATCAACACCTCTCTCCCCGCCATAGATAGCAACCTCTCCTTCCAACCATTCACCCTTTTCCACACCCGTTCCCGTAAATGATCAAAGGATCTCCTTCTCGACCCTCCTAAGAATAAAGGGAGACCGAGATAGCAATCATTTTGCATTAATTTTCTAATGCCCAGTAGGTTCTGTATCCCTTGACGCCCATTTGCAGCAATATTTTTGTGAAAAATATCGCTGATTTGCATGCATTCACCATTTGCCCCGACGATAGCTCATACATCTTCAAGATTGCCTTCAAATTGTTACAGCTTTCAGTTGATGCTTGAGCAAAAAGAAGGCTATCATCAGCGAAAAAAAGATGTGAGATACTTGGGCTCCCACAACACACTTGGACCGCTTTGATGCGACCTCGTTCCTCGGCATTCTTTAACATAGCTGACAAACCTTCAGCACATAATAAAAATAGATATGGTGAAAGTGGATCACCCTGTCTCAATCCCCTCGTCGGAATAATATTTCCTTTCGGTTGTCCATTTACAAGAATGGAATAATTAACTGATCTAACACAAGTCATAATCAAGTGCACCCATTTGGTCGCAAAACCCAATTTTATCATCATTGCTTCTAAGAAATCCCACTCCACTCTATCATATGCCTTGCTCATGTCAAGTTTGATCGCCATAGAACCATCACGCCCTCTGCGCTTGTTATTCATATAGTGAAGACATTCGAAAGCCACCAACACATTATCCGTAATTAAACGGCCGGGCACAAAAGCACTTTGAGAAGGAGAGATAATATATGGAAGAAAATTCTTTAATCTATTTGCAAGAACCTTCGAGATAATTTTGTACACCACGTTGCATAAAGATATTGGTCTGAAATCGGTAATAAACTGAGGGTTCTTAACTTTAGGAATAAAAACAATATGGGTATTATTAATCATTGACAGAGAATGCCCCTATTCAAAGAATGAAGACACCACTTTGCAAAGGTCCTTACCAATCGTTTTCCAATATTTCTGGAAGAAAATTGCTGCATAACCGTCAGGTCCTGGTGCTTTCATAGGCTTCATGTCAAATAATGCTCTTTTAATTTCATCATCTTTCATAGCACATAGGAGAACATCATTCATATCTGCACTTACTTTTCTTTCCACGGTTTCAAGACAACTCTGCATGGCTTGCATGTGCTCATCTCCTTCATTGCTTTTAGCATAAATATGCTCAAAATAGTTCACCACCTCTCTACAAATATCCTCACTATCTTGCAGCCATCGGCCATCCTGAGTCTTTAACCCCTTGATCCAATTGTTTCTTTTTCTTTCTGTAGCTTGTTGGTGGAAAAATGATGTATTTCGGTCTCCCTCTAATAGCCATGATACTCGAGATCGCTACCTCCACATGATTTCTTCTTGATCCAACAAATTGTTGAGGTCGTCTCTAACACCCCGACACACATCCTCTCCATAACCATCAAAATTTCCATTCTGGATCATTTTCCATCGTTCTTGTTTCTCCCTTATTTTCCTCCCAAAATGGCCTATGTGGTCACGATTCCAACGGCTGAGGGCAACTCCACACTCTTTTAACTTTGTAGAAATTCCTTCCACACCCCGTCCTCCAATTGTCGACGCCCATGAATCTGCCACCACCTTCGCACAGTCCTCTCGCTTACACCACAATGCTTTGAATTTGAAACTCCTTTTAGATTTCATAGTCGGACATTGTACCTCCTCAAGTGTTAGTAGAATTGGACGATGATCCGAATAAAAAGATGACAAATGTTTCACTGCTGCATTCGGATATTTGTAACACCAAGTTGCATTAGCCATATAGCAATCCAACCTCTCTCAAACACCATCCATCTTACTCCAATTTCGAGCCCAAGTGAATTTTCCTTCACTATATCCAAGATCACTCAACTCGCATTCATCTATCACTCGTCGAAAATCAGCCATTTGACGTTCTGGCCTATCACCACCTCCCATCTTCTCATCACTACTAACCAACTCATTGAAATCACCCCCACATATCCATGCTTCCGCATCATCCTTCTTCAAATGTCTAATTAAATTCCATGAGGTCCATCGATTACCCATTTTCGGATCGCCGTAAAAACCAGTAAAAACCCAAGAGCTCCCATCGCCCTCTGCAATCCGAGCATCAATGTGATTCGTAGAAAAATTATTGATAGTCACGTTATTCTCCTTTCTCCAGAACAAAGCTAAACCACCGCTACGCCCTTGTCCTTCACAATTGACCCAAAATATATCCCAATCGACAGACTTTATTTTAATTTTATTCCACTCCCTGCCACATAATCTAGTCTCAATTAAAAAAATTACTTTAATGCTCTTTCCCTTTAAAAGGTCGAGGAGCGCATGAACTGCTCGAGAGTTACCAAACCCTCGGCAGTTCCAACATAGTAGACTCATTGCTTCCGGCGGGGTTGCGTAGCAACCTCTGCCGATTTAAATCCAAATAACTCTTCTTCTCCTAACCCCTCAACTCCTTCCATTCTCTCCTCACCTGTGCAAAACCTCTTTTGTTGTCCTTCAATTGCATCATTTGCCACAAACTTTCTCTTTGAGCCTTCAGGAACGTATTGGGACTGATCACCTACTTTTCTTGACCCTGCGGAAAATCGGCGAACACGTTGAGGTTGTGGTCTAGTTTCCTTTGGATTAGTCATGGGACCACTCCCTTCAGCCCCCTTCAACAAAGTATTTTGCATCTCCCTCCTTTCGAAGTTGTCTTCACTACCATCTTCTTCATCCACCACTTGCCTTCTCTTTTCAGTCCCCAAGTCAGGTTTCATTCCTCCATCTATATGATTTGAAGATGCTCGAAGCCATGTCCCATATTGAATCACTGACCGACCGTCCTCTTTGCATTGTTTCAGCGCTACGCTGCACTCCGAATCCATGTGTCCCAATACACCACAACAAAAGCATATAGTCGTAAGTCTCTCATATCGAAAATCCACCCACACTGTTCTTCCTTTGCCAATAGTAACCATCGCACCTCTTTTCAAAGGTTTTCTCACGTCTAGGTTCACCCGAACTCGAAAATATTGACCCAAACACGATCCGTCTTCTTTGGCATCCACGGCCTCTACTTTTCCGATCAACCCTCCAACTTTACGCCCAACCTCCTCTCTCATCGCCGACAACGGGAGATTGTAAATTCTAACCCAGAAGGAAACCCAAAAAAGTGCAATTGAATTTGGTTGTTCATCTCCTTTAACACCTCCAATCACAAGAAGTTTGTTGTCGAAATTCCATGGACCTCGCAGCGCTACTTTGTCCATATCCGATTCACATTGGAACTGAAAGAGAAACAAGTTTTGTCCAATCCTTGTAATAGCAGCATCTTTTTTCAGACCCCATGATTTTTTCATCGTCCTTTGGAATGCTTCAAAATTAACAGACCTTGTTGTAAGCAAATGACCCACCAAACGAAAAGCACTCAAGTCGTCCTCCTTGAACCCATCAACATCCTCCAAAATCACACCAACACCTTCCTCCTCTGTTATAGAGAATTTTTCCATCAAATCCTCAATACCCATCGTCATGGCAACCTGTAGAGAAAGAAAAGAACAATGGTTTTCTAGGAGAACCCTAGAGAAGCCCTAAAGCCTTGTAGGAGAAGACCTAATACAAATTAGGAGAGAGACCCAGGAAAACCCTAGAAGAGAGAAACCCTAACGAGAGGGAGCGCGGATGCAATGCGATTAGTACATAGATGTCGGCCGCGGGTCATTCCCTATCAACTTAAGTTTATAGGAGCCTTGCTCTCTCTCTCTCTCTCTCTCTCTATATATATATATATATATATATATATATATATATATATATATATATATATATATATATATATATATATATATATATATATATATATATATATATATATATATATATATATATATATATATATATAGCAGAGAAGTTTTATGGTCTTAAGTTCATAATGAATAGTGGTGCACCAACTTTTCTAACCACTCATCTTGCTTTGGGATCCGTGAAAGATATAAAAGCACTTTGAGATTTGTGCATCACAAATCTCAAGGCAAGATGAGTGGATAAAAAGTTGGTGCACCACTATTCATTATGAACTTAAGTTCATAGGAGCTTGCTTCATATATATATATATATATATATATATATATATATATATATATATATATATATATATATATATATATATATATATATATATATATATATATATATATATATATATATATATATATATATATATATATATATATATATAACTGAACAACTTCTTGAAACCATATAACTAATATCTGAAACCATACAATCTGAATAATCTGAACAGCCAATACGCCCTCAACAAAACCATACAATATCCAAAAAGGACAATACATGTGAAAATCATACAGAATCATTCATCCACTATGAAAAGGAAAAAAATTTGCTTCAGACTTGCGCCAAAATAGAGGCGTTGTGATTGAGAAGAGATGGTAAAGATAACCAAAAACATTTAATTTGGTTGGTGGCAAGCTAAATATAATATAGAGAACTGTATAGAAAAACAATATACTGGTTTTTCAATATTAGTCCCTTAAATCACTACTATTTTGATATTAGTCCCCCAAATCTTTATATTTTGATACTAGTATAATGCACATGCTTTGCACGTGAACGCATATGTATTAAGTTTTGAATTTTTTATTGAATAGTAAAACTATATGTTAATAAATAAAATTATATAATAAGATTGCTTAAAAGAAATGTATGAATTAATTATTATTGTGTAATTATTATAATTGAATATTTTTCTTATAATGATCGCCCAAGGCTAACCTTTTTAAATAGGCCTTCCAAATCTAAAATTGTTCTTAAATAAAACTGCCAATTCTATAAGTTTCTTTAAATATGTCCTTCAAACTTGAAAGTTGTTAACTTAACTCTAAATTAACTAAGCTGCATTAATCTTGCTACTTTTTCCTAATGTTCCTAGATAGTTATACTTAATACACGCAACATATTACAATAGTTACTTCTCATTATAATTATTTAATAGGGTAAATTATACTAAGCCATTATGAACTTTCCCAATGAACTTTCAAAATCACACTAAACCCCTAATGACTTTTCTGTTCAAAGAAAACCCCAATAACTTTCTCAATTTTGCAGATAACCCCTATAGATTAGAACCTAAAAATAGCATAAAAGGCATTTTGAAAGTTATTGGGGTTTGGTGTAATTTATCTAAAAGATGTTGTGGACTTTCTACAAAAGTTATTAGAGGTTTAGTGTGATTTTGAAGTTCATAGGGTCTATTTAATGCAAAATGCTAAAAGTTCATGGGGTTTACTGTAATTTACCTTATTTAATATTATAATTTTAGTTCAAATAATACTATTAAAATAATTACACTATCTATATACTATAAAATATTTATCTAATTTAATTTTTTAATTATGCTCTTAAATATTTAGTACTATAAATATTTTATAAATTTTATTATACTGTCATTAACAATTAATAGTACTATTATTAATATTAAATAATTTTATTGTAAAAGTTTAGTTTTTAATCATTACCAAGTATAGATTATTCAGTATCATGTAATAATCTTTGAGAAAATACTCTAAAAATAATATTAAGTTATTTATTTAATTTATTTAATAATATAATACTAAATAAATAGTGTAATTCATAATTTATGTGATATTATTAAAATAATTACACAATTTATGATTAAATATTTATTCTATTTATTTTATTGCTCATTGAATTATATTATAATTCTTAATAGTATTTAGTAATATATTATTATATTTATACTATTATTTTAATTATTTTATTATAATCCATAAATAATTATTATAATAATTTAATTGGTTACAACTAATAGTTGTATATACTTATTTTATAAATTATTTTATTATATTTTTAAAATAATTAATAGTTATAATATTATTGATAATTATAATTATTTAAGAAGGTGAGGAGGTGCATAGTTAATAAGAGGTTGTATTTATTTAATGAAAGATTAATTAGAAATAATGGTATAGTTAGAATTTATCAAAATTTAAGAGGGCAAAAAAAGAACTTAAAACTTTTAATACCCAAATCACATTTGGGGGTGATCTCAGGAAATGAGCCTTTGATGATTCGGTCATTCGTTGGTACCTTTCACATGCCGATTGGTATCGAAGACTCAAGGCCGGGAGTATTAATTGCTGGGAGGACATGGAAAGCTTGTTCCTCAGCAACTTCTTCGATGACGACACCGAAGTCTCGATTGGAACCCTTTTGGATGAAAAGCAGAAGAATGGGGAGACAATTGACACTTTCGTTAAGCGTTTCCGCAATAAGGCCATAAACTGCAAAGATCCAATCACCGAGGAATTCATATTGCGGACGTGCCACAACAATCTTTCCATTGATCTGTTGGAAGTCATGGGGGTCGTCCCGCCAACTACATGGAAAGATCTGAAAATACGAGGAGAACAAGCCGAGCGCTTCCTCAGAAGGAAGAAAGCTGAAAGAGGCGAAAAGATGGCTGACCCCTCAGAAGTAAATTTTTCCTCTCGTAATAGAGGAAAGGCATCTGTGACTGCTGTTGGTCAAACGTCGCAACAACGGCCGCGCCAAAAAGCTTCTAAATCAGAATTCCACAGGACATATTCTTTCAGAGACGAAGAAGTTCCGATCATCTTCAAACACCTTCTTGATAACAACAAAATCAAGTTGCCTCCGATTACAAATCAAGAGGAGGTCGACAAGACTTCTGACCCTAAATACCGTATGCACTACGAGGATCCTCCATCCTACTAAGGATTGCTTAGCTCTCAAGGCCATCATCCAAGCCTTGGTCGAAGCCGGCGTCTTAACGCCGAAATAAGCTAAATGCGAGATACCTCCGATGAGTATAAGAGGTTAAACTGCTCCTCCGTCACTCCGACAGGTATATGAGTATAAACTGCTCCCTTTCCTCCGATGAGTATAAGAGGTTAAACTGCTCCTCCTTCTTACTCCAATAAGAATATGAGTATAAACTATTCTAAAATGAATGCAACCCAGTTTTGCAAAGAAAGTCGGGGTGGATAATCCATGAACGAGGTCCACTTCCACATTGAGCAATCAAACTTTCCTACGCTAGGATTGTCTCAAAATTCCTATCCCTGGTCAAACCTTCCTACGCTTAGGACCACAGTCAAAATCCCCTCTCGATTCTTTCCATGAACGAGAGGTCCACTTCCAGATTGAGCGATCAAACCTTCCGACAGTTAGGATTGTCTCAAATATCCGCCTCGGTCAAACCTTCCTACAGCTAGGACCATGGTCAAAATCCTCTTGATTCCTTCCATGAACGAGAGGTCCATTTCAGATTGAGCGATCAAACCTTCCGATAGTTAGGATCGTCTCCAAAACTCCTATTCGATCAAACCTTCCTACAGCTAGGATCATTTTAAATTTTCACTCCCACTTGGTCAAACCTTCCTACGCTAGGACCACGGCCAAAATCCCTCTCGATTCCATCCATGAACGAGAGGTCCACTTCCGATTGAACGATCAAACCTTCCGACAAGAAGGATCGCTCCAAATTTCTATCATGGTCAAACCTTCCTACGCTTAGGACCATGGTCAAAATCTTCTCTCGATTCTTTTATGAATGAGAGGTCTACTCCAACAAAGGGTTCGCTACCAAGAGAAAACACAAACAAGCCGCAATAATGACCGATGTTTCTCAAGGCATTCAATTACAACTCAAATGATGACTTTCAAGATGAAGATGATTAGTCCAAAATCGACTTCGACATTTTAATCCATTCAAATACAAATGCAAATGATATTGATCCCAAAGTATGGTCACGACGCCAGAGCCGTGGTTCAAGAAATTGAAGCAAAACATGGGCCTCTTCTACAAAGTTCAACGCTGAACGTAAGCAAGGCACATCTTATCCAAAGTATTCCGCACTTCGACAAAATACGAGGAGTCCAAAACTTTGGAGGGGTATCTGTAGGCATCAAAAATTGTCAAGAACCTCAAATATGACTAAATCATGAGAAGATCAAGGACAACGTCGTCGAAATCTCAAGAAGCCCAACACGGGGAAGATTGTGTCTCGCCACAAGGCGAGACACTTATGTGTGCCTCGCCACTAGCGAGACACCTTAATGTGTCTCACGCGAAGCAGACACTGCGGTGTGCCTCGCCACTAGCGAGACACCTTGATGTGTCTCGCTATAGGCGAGGCACTTACTTGTGCCTCGCCAAACACGACACCCGTAATACTTAAAAACGAGCTCTTGAAGGATCTAAATCAATGCCGGTGGGGCCCAATTGACTTTATCAACAAGAAAGAGACGCTCAGCCTACTTCAATGGACGGTTATACGCCGAAGATACCACTAGGCGTAATTCTAGGCATTTAATCGCGCCTAAAAAGCGTGAAAACCGCTACGCTAGGAGGACTCGGCCAAAATCCCTCTCGATTCCATCCATGAGCGAGAGGTCCATTTCAGATTGAGCGATCAAACCTTCCTACAGCTAGGACCATGGTCAAAATCCCTCTCGATTCCATCCATGAGCGAGAGGTCCACTTCCAGATTGAACGATCAAACCTTCCTACGCTAGGACCATGGTCAAAATCTTCTCTCGATTCTTTCCATGAACGAGGTCCATTTCAGATTGAGCGATCAAACCTTCCGATAGTTAGGATCGCCTCCAAAACTCCTATTCGATCAAACCTTCCTACGCTTAGGACCATGGTCAAAATCTTCTCTCGATTCTTTCCATGAACGAGGTCCACTTCCAGATTGAGCGATCAAACCTTCCTACGCTAGGACCATGGTCAAAATCCCTCTCGATTCCATCCATGAACGAGGTCCATTTCAGATTGAGCGATCAAACCTTCCTACGCTAGGACCATGGTCAAAATCCCTCTCGATTCCATCCATGAGCGAGAGGTCCACTTCCAGATTGAGCGATCAAACCTTCCTACGCTAGGACCATGGTCAAAATCCTCTTGATTCCTTCCATGAACGAGGTCCATTTCAGATTGAGCGATCAAACCTTCCTACAGTTAGGACCATGGTCAAAATCCTCTTGATTCCTTCCATGAACGAGAGGTCCACTTCCAGATTGAACGATCAAACCTTCCTACGCTTAGGACCACGGCCAAAATCCCTCTCGATTCTTTCCATGAACGAGAGGTCCACTTCCAGATTGAACGATCAAACCTTCCGACAAGAAGGATCGCCTCCAAAACTCCTATTCGATCAAACCTTCCTACAGTTAGGACCATGGTCAAAATCTTCTCTCGATTCTTTCCATGAACGAGGTCCATTTCAGATTGAGCGATCAAACCTTCCTACAGTTAGGATCATTTTAAATTTTCACTCCCACTTGGTCAAACCTTCCTACGCTAGGACCATGGTCAAAATCCTCTTGATTCCTTCCATGAACGAGGTCCACTTCCACATTGAGCAATCAAACTTTCCTACGCTTAGGACCATGGTCAAAATCCCTCTCGATTCCATCCATGAACGAGAGGTCCACTTCCACATTGAGCAATCAAACTTTCCTACGCTTAGGACCATGGTCAAAATCCTCTTGATGTGTCTCGCTATAGGCGAGGCACTTACTTGTGCCTCGCCAAACACGACACCCGTAATACTTAAAAACGAGCTCTTGAAGGATCTAAATCAATGCCGGTGGGGCCCAATTGACTTTATCAACAAGAAAGAGACGCTCAGCCTACTTCAATGGACGGTTATACGCCGAAGATACCACTAGGCGTAATTCTAGGCATTTAATCGCGCCTAAAAAGCGTGAAAACCGCTAAAGAACTGGAGGGACGACATCGCCGCAACAATGAGGCAGCTTATATTGCCTCGCCGCTAGCGGTAGCTTACACTCGCCAGTGAGCGAGGTAGCCTGGCGCGAGGTTCGAGCAGCCGCCGCTAATCAGAATTTCCGCACTTATGACACTTATGTTTCAAGAGGGCACGCTTCCCAAAGATTATAAATACCCTCCTACGCCCACTCAAGTGGGGGTCGGCTATCGAAGGGGCAATCGAGATCCAAGCTTCCTGAGTTCAAGAACACGATCCACACGGAGATTCCTTGAGTTTAAGCCTTGACTTATTCTTGAGAAGAGTAGATATCTTACCTTGCTAAGATATTTCTTTGAAGTTCTTGTTTCCTTTGCGAAGCATCAACTAAACCCCGCCGATTCGACGATCACGCTTCGGTGGTCCACGGATTACGATCCCCAAGACAGCAAAGTCCCACAAAACAAGAGATCTACACTTGTAGCGTCTTTTGTTCGAGTTTGTGAGAGAGTTATTTAATTTTCATTGTAACTGAGAACCAAAAGTGTAATTTTCTCTAGTTTTACAAATGGAAACAACTTTCGACCCAAACATCAATGTACAGATCCTCTTCTCTCTCTTCAAATCCTTGGAAGATTCATTGTCTTCATCATCTTCGATTTCTCTTCCATTGTCTGTTGTTCTTTATTTCAAAGAGCTCTACATCTTGATCTATAGATCGTGGTTGCTTTAGGATTACTGCTCTCGGTGTATAAGATTTGGCTTCTGCTACAAAAATCCCCAAAATTCTGATAATTTTCATGATTTGAATTTGGAAATCGCAACGATTCTTGATGTTTTGTTGCTTCGAATGCTAAACCTCTCTTATTTTTGGGTTTCTTGTGTGTAGTTTAAGTGTTAAAGGTTTGATATTAGTCCCTTAAATCAGCATTATTTTGATGGGATTTGTATGAGATTTTTCGATATTAGTCTCTTAAATTCACAAGTGGAGTGTTAGGATTTCTTGTGTGTTGTTAAGATGTCTCTATTGGGGAAGAAAGAGTACTGGGTCTGGTCTCTATTAGGTTCAGGTACTGGGAGAACAGATGAGTATTGGGTAGGATCTCCATTTGTGTGTTTTTAGTGTGTTGTTTTATCGTTGGAGAAGAAAGGTGAAGAAACGGGTTTGGGTCTCTATTCGGATTAAGTGGGTTTAGGTATTAGATCGGGGGTATAATTGTCCTTACAAAGAAAAAGTTATCTTAAACGAAATATTCCCATTATTTATAACACCATCTAACCACATCACATGGACTAATAATAACATATTTATGCAATTTGGGGGACTAATATCAAACTATATAGATTTGAGGGACTAAAATTAAAATAACGGTGATTTAATGGACTGGTATCGAAAAACCTAACACCCGGTCAAACACAACACAAATTGTAAGGCAACAAGTCCGTGTCAACCATTCTACCAATACAAATTCACGACAGCGACTATATGACGATTATGAGAGGAATTGAGGGCGGGCATTTAGTTACTGTGTGGTTTGAAAGAGAGATACATATATAAAAAGTGAAAGAGAAACGAACGAAAAGAAAAGGAGAATAAATTCTACATTCCGCAACAACGAAATAAACTACTTAATTAAGTAGTATTTTTCCTTTGAAAGTTCTGCCATTCGGTAAGGTATGTATTTTTGCATGAAAATCATTATGTTATTCTTCTTTCATATATTTGCAGCAAATAAAAGAGTGTCTCCAAGAAATTGTAAGAGTCAATCACTTTCGTGTTGTGCAGACTCCTAACTTGGTGGCGTGGCGGCGCTGAACTTAATTGACATTTAACCATGCTACTAATCACCGAAGGCAAAAGAAAGCCACAGTCGTTTGACCATCCGCGCCCCATGAATGAATATTTATATATTTATTTATTTATACTAGTAAAAGGAACTCTTTTTGCAATTTGCAAAAGTAGGTGTACTTTTATTCATTTGCCTTTTTTTGTGTTGGTCTCCTTCTGCTTTATTATTATTATTATATATATATATACATTTTTTCGTAAGCGGTGACGAACGGACGGGTTCTGCTCCTCGCACCATAAAAAAAAAAAAAATAATAATAATAATAAAATAGATACCGGATTCCATTAGGAGGACAGGAGCGGAACAATTATAAAATGAGCGATAACATAGAGAGAGAGAGAGAGAGAGAGAGAGGAGGCTGAGAGAGCGTGGACCTTTTTACGGTCTCCGAATCTGTTAGGGCGGCTCCAGAGCGAAGCAGAGGTACCACAGCCCACCCATTCTCTCTCACTCTTATCTCTTTCTTTTGCTCTCTTCTTTTATTGAAAATTTCTTTGATCGCCTGGATATTTTTATACATATAGTGTGATTCACTGGTCGGATCCACTTTGTCTCAGGTATTTTGAATTGGTATTCATCCTTTTGATCTCGTTTCGGGTCATTAGTCTTCTTACTTTTCTCCCCTGATATTTTGTACTTTTTTCCCTTTTATTATTATTATTTCTCATCAAAATCTTGTCTAGTCTTTGTCTTTGCTTAGATTTCTTTTCTTTCTTTTTTTTTTTTTTTTGGTTCTGATATGTTAAAACTTGGCTGTTGTAGAACATTAGCTTATTGGATGTCAGATATGTTTATCCTCTTTTTGCTCCTAAACAAGATAACGTAATGAATTTTTAAAAAAAAAAATTCGATTACTATTGTCGTAAAGCTTAAGAAGTTGTTCTGGCTGTGTAACTTGAAAAAAGTGCTACTATTCCATTCCATCCTGAATCTGTGAGAACATTTGATTGGTTATCAATATATTGGATATTTGTCACTATTTTTACTATTTGAATAAAGTTAAACCAGGGCTTGTGAGAAAATTTCTTTACTAAACTAGTTATTGTCATCATCATCATCATTGATTGTGATTCGAATCAGTAATGCTTAGCCACACTAGTTTAATTTCTCACAGGTTCCAGGTCCCTTTTTTTTTTTTTTTTGGCTTGCTTGCTTCGGGCCTTGAGGATAAATAAGCCTTGAAAGGAGTTTAAAGCATATGGAGAGAATCTGAAGTGTTAGGGGTTACCTGAGACCAGCTGAAAGAAATGGGTTTTGAACCACTGGTTTGGTACTGTCAGCCCGCGAAGAACCAGATATGGGGGAAGGTGGTTGAGAATGCTTTTGGTGCTTATACGCCCTGTGCCATCGAGACCTTGGTGGTCGGGATCTCACATCTGGTTCTTTTTGGTGTTTGCTTTTATCGCATATGGCGTACTGGGAGAGATCTCACTGTTCGGAGGTACTCCTTAAGGTCTCACTATTACAATTACATGCTGGGCATATTGGCTGCCTACTGTACCGCAGAGCCTTTATTTAGGTTGATCTTTGGTTTCTCCGTCTCCAATCTTGATGGACAGACCGGTGTTGCTCCCTTTGAGGTTAGTTGCTTCATTCGTAATCTGTTCTAGTTTTACTCCTTCAACTACTGATCTATTCTTTTGGTTTTCACAGCACCTTCATGCAAATTATACAGATAATTCATTTATATTTAATCATCTTTACTGGTCAACATTCCTTCAAATGTTCTTCTTCTTTCCTTTTTCAAGAGGGAGATTTTCACCATTCTCAATTATTGCTCTTGCAACTGTTCTATAAGTGTTAAACAAAATTTTGCAATGTATTACAGTTTCTGTGAACATTAGTGTGCACTCACTTATATGTGACTATATTTCTATGCCCCTCCAGAGTCTCATCTAAACCTGTCACTTAGTGTACGTTTTTCCTGAAAACCTTTTTTCTTTTTTTAATTTTACTTCTCTTCCATTTTATTTAAGCTTTAAGATATATCCTTCTACTTCCACAACCATTTCATCCTACGAAACTAATATTGATGTTTTATATTTGCTTGTTGCCGCCTTCTCCTTGTCTTTCTCACATGTTTCTTTCTATTGCTCGTCACACTATGTCTTTTATAGGCTACACATCGTGATGGCATGTTTGCCTAAACTTCTACCTTCCCTATGGGCTAATCATTTACCTTTCAGGGAACCTCCTACTCTTGCCAAATTCTTGAAGCAAGTATTAGTTTTGTTTGTATGGTTGAAATTCTGACCTTATTCTCATTGGAAAATTCAGGTCTTTGGCGGACATTCTTGAACAGAACAATGTTTTCTAATGTACTTCTTTTGAAGCGTGATTTCACTAATTTGGCTAGTTGAGGTCTTTTTTCTATATATTTATTTCTTTTCTCTTCCCTTCAGATGCTTACGCTGATAGTTGAAGCTGTCGCTTGGTGCTCTGTGCTTGTTATGATTGGATTGGAGACTAAAATCTATATCACAGAGTTTCGGTGGTATATCCGTTTTGTAGTTATATATGTTCTGGTGGGGGAAGCTGCTCTTTTCAGTCTTGTTGTCTCCGTTAGAGGGTATTATGACAAGTGAGTTACTCAATCTGTCAGTTTCTTGCTCCTACTACAATATCTGTTTAAAACATTTGTTAATTTCTTTGTGCTGATAAATGACTTAATTTACCCCATCTTTAGATTTCTTTCTCCTAAGAACAGGATAGATTGTTAATAGAAACAGAGTATATATGCTTGATAGTATGTCATGAAAATGCAAAGTTCTGAAAATTGACCTTGTAGCCATCTGTGCATGAAAATGTAAGCTTAATGCAATTTTCTTTAAAGTTAAAAAACATTTATATGGTAGTAAAGTTTATGGACTGAAAATCTCAATCTATTTTGTTTTCATGTATTTAGCTTTAGATGGAGGCACATACCACATTAATAGTTTTGGTCTTGTGAACCTGGTGTTTAAGTGAAAAGAACTTACATCTTCCTTTCCATACTTTCTTTGTCTTGTGCAGATCGGTGTTCTATCTGTACACCAGCGAGATAGTTTGTCAGGTTTGTTTAGACATTTGGATTGTTTTAAACATGCAGTTCTTAATCGTCAATCTATGATTATGAAAGTATTTTCTACTTGTTTTCATGTTTATTCCCTTAAATGTGTGCTGTTAGTTATAGATATTCTCTTCATGCAGTTTTTGTTTGGAATCCTCTTACTGCTCTATGTCCCTACTCTGGATCCATTTCCGGGTTATACACCCCTTAGAGCTGAAGCCCTTGTTGATAACACAGACTATGAACTGCTTCCTGGAGGAGAACAAATTTGCCCTGAGAGACATGTGAATGTATTTTCAAGTAAGCATATAGAACTTAATCTTTTACAACTTGTAGCTGGAAACATGTGGAATTGATCCTAGCTCTTGCTGACGTCTGCATAATGTAACCGTATCATTTTTTATTCTTTCAGAAATATTTTTCACATGGGTGACTCCAATCATGCGACTGGGATATAAGAGGCCTATTACTGAGAAGGATGTCTGGAGATTAGATACATGGGATGAGACGGAGACATTGTATAGCCGGTAATTATCTTTCCTGGGTATCCTCTGAATCACTTGACCTTTGTCTTGTATACTCTTATAATGCAATATCCTATCCAGGTTCCAGAAATGCTGGTCTGATGAATCAAAAAAGCCAAAACCCTGGCTTTTGAGAGCACTATGCTTTAGTCTTGGGGGAAGGTATGCCTTCGATGGTTCAATTTTCTTTCTTCATGTTAGCTGTTGGTTGTGGTTGAAACTTGAAATTTTCTGTTTAATGCGCTATACATTTTCTATAATAATTTTCATGGTTACTCTATGACCCGAGAAATTCTTATGTAATATTGCTTTGGCTGCAGATTTTTGCTTGGAGGTTTTTTCAAGGTAATAGTTTAGAGTTATGATTTTATTTGTACTGACATCGTTTCATGTCTGTCTAGTAATGTTCTTTTAATTTAAATAGTATACTCACTGAATGTTTTCTATATCACTATATATTGCTAAATTTTCTGATAAGTTGTTGTTTACCTACCGCTCACATTACCTTCTGTTTAACTTTGCATTAAGAAACAACACAAATAATAAATACTAGATACTATGCTTTCACTAGCAATCCCCAAATGGTTATAAGACACCTAAGTGTAAGATTAGACAAAGTTAACAAATCAACACCACACAACTTTAGTTCCTGTCGGGTCTTAATCCAATCAACCAAATAACCCTATTGACTTATATGCCTCACAGGTCTTGCCAATTGCAAATAAAAAATTATAAATAAAAGCAAACTCAACTCGAGACTTAAGTTTCGACCATGTAAATGCTCGACGGAGCATGCTCAAACATAATACTGAAAGAATTTGTACATTACATTTGAAACCCCATCCATTAATCTTCACTTACTTCAGTTAGTTAATATTCAGTTATGTACTTTAAATTTGTCTTAACCATATGAAAAACTGTTTTTAAAAATTTTAGAATATAAGCAATTGAATCTTATCCTTGAGGCCAGATTTCTCTCCTCTCAATCAAATAAATGCTAATAGAAATCTTGACTTTTAAAAATAGTTAAAATACTAACTTAGAGCATCAGTTTTCTCTCAGTTATGAAAATCTAATTAGTTGCAAGTTGAGCAAATTGTTTATTCTCATCTGCAAAATGTATGTATAAGATGTTCATTAAAGATGACTGGCATGTTATATAAAGGCATGTACAATGATTTTGCAGATGCTGAGAAAATATTACATAAATATTGGCTTTTCCGTGCTTGTGAGACGTTTGATTGAATTTCGGCCTGGCCATATAATTACTTTGAATAGTTATTTTCTTTTTGATTGAAAAAGATTTTTGTCAAAGGAACATTCAGATGTGAATTGTCGCTACTGCAAATTAATGATCTCTTAGTCATGTTACAATACACATTGTATGCAAATTATGCTCTTTCAGTGAGTTTTGACTATTTTATGTTCTCTTTGGATCTTGTAGATTGGCAATGATGCTTCTCAGTTTGTGGGCCCGCTAATTCTTAACCTGCTTCTTGAGGTCAGATTCCATTGAAGTTTCACATATCTAATTCCTTTAACTGCATGTTTAATCTTATTGATTGTAAACGCACCCTGTTTTTTAATGTTGAAACCTTTTACTTTCTTCAAAATCTTTTGAATGAAAATGCTGAAAATGCTAGCCTATTTCAGTAAAGAGTTCATAATGAAACAAACAAAGTACAACGAGCCGTAATTTCCCTGATGCATAACAGCGAGAAGTCCATCTACAAGGCTCCACAGATTAATTCATAATTTCCCTGATGCTAGAAAATGATGAAGTGCTTTTCCTTTGCACAAAGCACATAATATAAATTTCTGAGAAATCAAATTTTTTTGTGAACAGGCACACTAACAATTACTTTTTTATGTTGATAGGATGCTAATTGGAGAAAATTTAAGATTTTGATATGAGAATTTAGCAATGTATCTAGAACGCCTGTTCCTTTATTCTTAGTTGGACAATGATGCATTTTTTCACTTTAATTATACCTTTTCTATGATTTTGTGATTTTATAGAAAATTTATATGATGTTTATTATTATGTGCAGTCTATGCAAAAAGGGGATCCATCGTGGAACGGCTACATTTATGCATTCTTAATTTTTGCTGGAGTGGTATGAACCTTAAAATCCTATAGAGTTACATTGTTTCTGATGTTCATGTTCCAATCATTTCAGCTTACTCCTATATTTCCATATCATGTCTTATCAACAATATCCTCATTAAAGGGTACCTATGAAATGTCAAACTTATTTCAGAAATATGTGGCAGCGTTTGAACTGCTTGTAAAATTGTATTTGCTGTTTTTATTATCTTCTGGCACCTACTCATCCCAAAAGCATATGTCAGTAATATGTCATATTATATGACAAGTATTCTATTGATGTTTGTCAATCTCGTCTCTCACAGCCACCATAGCAGCAGTTATATAAAGCAGGAAGAATATATGAGTAATATCAAATAAATATATGGCAAGTATCTCATGTTTTCTGCTCTTCTTGGTCATTATGAGCGTTTTTCAAAAATTAACATATCTTCTTTAGTATCTTTTGGGGGAAATAGTTCCTCCCAAGTACTGGCGTCAAATGTTAGGATGGTGTCAAACCATCAGGTTTATAAGGGAATAATTCCTATAATGGAGAGGATACTTTGGACAGTGCAACATTTCACAATCCAAGTTGAAAATCACCATCAAGATACATACTGTATTATTCAGTATAAAATGTTTGGAAACCAAGGAATCAAGGATTTCAAGATCCATATGAATGAAGAGGACAAAGATGGTATTATTGATTAATTTTAGATTTGGAGCCTAAAGATTGCCAATGAACTTGGTATTTATGTATTTTATAATATCTGAATTAAACCATGAGTTACATTCTTAATTTTATGCGGAACTCTTCGTTGGTTGTGTATTTATCCCTCTCTAGCCTCAGCAATAATACAGTGTCACTAGCAAACAACTAGAACTAGCATGGCTATTTAGTTTAATGTACCCAGTTTAAGTTCATGCAACTTAATTTCGATCCTTGATGGAAGTTTATTAGGATAGCTGAAGGCTTTTTATTCCTTTCACTTTTTCTCACCTTAATTATTGCTTTGTTGAGCATAGTCTAAACCACATTGATCTACCTACTAGACGGGTGTGTTTGGCAACCCTCTAAAACTGGCCCAGGATTGGTGCTTTTCTGTTTGGCAATACACTGGGCCAATGTTGGCCCAGTTTTTGTAAGCTAAAAAAGCCCTCTAAACTGGTTTTAGTTTGGACCAGCCCTCCCTGGTCCAAACTAAAACCAGTGTAGAATGAAACTGGGCCAGGATTAAACTAGGCCAGGACTGATCCTGGCCCAGTTTTTGACATTTTGCCAAACACACTAACTGTCTCCAAATGGCAACTTGATTCTTCTTAATAACCATACGGAAATCTCGTAAATTACCTCCAAAGAGCACCGTTATTCGTTTTCATAATAGTGAGATGGACATCTCTTCGCTCCTAGTCCTACCTATATTTTCAACATAAATGTTTCTTATTCTTAGTAAACAAGTGGCTTCCATGGGTAATCTCCCTGGATAAGGTCTTAACTGGTTTTCAAGGTTCCAACTTCCAAGTAAGTTCCTTGTGGACCTTTGGCTCCTGATGCAACACTCCTGCTGTATCTCACTTAAGAAAAGCGTGAAAGAATATGATATTACACAACATCAATGTAATTTTTGTCCATTGTGATATATGGATCGGAAATTGAGGTTCTATTGGGTAAAAAAATCGAGTTTGGCTTGTGTTTCTCACCGGAAAATTAGTAATGCCTCACTGGAAAATTGTGTTTATACTTATATTATTTGAAGTGGTTAGTAATGTCTTTCGATAGGATGAATAGTTCTGTTTACTTATTTATGAATAACAATCATGGAACTTGTCCTTTTTTCTTATTGCAAGTCTGTTTTTTCCCCATCTTCATCTAAAAGAGCTTAGTCCTTCCCTAGATAATACTAGTTTTTTTGTAGCATGCACACAGATCTTGAGTAACTAACCGAAACAACATATTAGTTTAACCAATAATCTGTTGGTTACATATGTATAATCATGTGAGATTAAGGTGATTATTTTCTAAATTTTGTGATGCAGACTATGCTGATAGAAGAAACTTCTCTTTTCTAGCATCTCTGGGCAATCACAAATTTTATTTCTTGAGTTATCATTTTCGCTTTTTTGTTCTATTGGAACTAGTAGTTTTTCTGCCTTACCTTGTATTCTGCTATTTAATTGAAGAATATGCATATTTGATGCAAATAATATCATCGTGGGTTTCCATAGCATCAGCATTATATTGAGTTGGTAAATAGTTTGGTATCTGCTGAAAGGTATGCTTTGCTCCCTCACCTCTTCTCTTTTTCGTTCAGGCACTGGGGGTGCTATGCGAAGCACAGTATTTTCAAAATGTTATGCGTGTTGGGTTTCGGTTGAGATCGACTTTGGTATGTTGTAAACTTTCTGTTGCTATGCTTGATGTACAAGTTTCATTGACCAACTATCAGTACTAGGCTTACTAGTTTTGGGACACTATATCTAGGAAATATATTCCTTATCACATTTCAAGCTTTTCTGGATCCTAATAAATAACATGCCACTCGTTTAAGTTATTGAAGGAAATGAATAAAATGTAGCCAACTATAATATATACCCAATGGAATCTTTGATGAACCTTAGCTACTCATAGGTGTAGATTGTTCAGCCGTATAATAATGGAGGCTGAGTGATTCATGGCAGCCACATGTTGTATTAGAAAACAACTTGAATTTTGTCATACTATATGTTAAGTGGTAGTTTTCACTGACTGTTCTAGTGACTAGGGACATCCTGACAATTTAAATATCTCAATAAGTGCCGACTGATAGGGTTGGTCAGCCTAACATAAAACTGGGTAGTGGACTCACAATCATTTGTACCCTTTCATTGTTGAATTGTGTGAGCCAATAGCTTTTCATTTTCTTTAACAATAGCACACGAACCATATGTTATGCGACATGGTTTGGATTTTCTTTTGCATTGATAGCATATGTATTCATCTTTTCCATGTCAAATGCTCAAGTAGGTTTTGCTTATGCAGGCTACACATTTCTCCATCTTTGCTCTTGCAATAGTGCTACTTGATCTATGACACTGGAATCAAGCATTTTATACTATTATACTTTTGAAAAATGATTAAATTTGTTTATACTACCTTTTTTACTCAGTTCTTTAGTCCACTTTTTGTATATTTTTCTGAACAATAACTATATGTTTCTCTCAAACTAATGTGTGCACCGGTATCCAGAACATGCAACAGCGCTATATTTGTGGCTTTATATCCAGCTTAGCTACATTACCTGTATCTGAGTCTAGTAGCATAAATAAAGACAGCAAAACTGACGTCAATGATATTGGATGTCTGGAGTATGAGGCATTATGTCTCAAATTCAAAGCATTATGAATAACTTATTTTTATGGCGAAGTTTGTTAGACATCCAATAGTCGTATTTATGGAGACTTCCCAGAGGTTCTGACTTTTATTCTTGTCGAAGAGGTTTTGAAAAGGTCATTTTCCTTTTTTTTTTGGTGTGGATATGTTTGTCCATCGTGTAACTTGAGGAATAACTTGAGTAATATTCTTCCATTTTCCTTTTTTCCCACGTGACTTGTTTGCCTGCCATGTAACTTGTGTAATAACTTGTGAGAGATAATGTTAATATCTGTTCTTCTCATATTCCCAGAATGAACATGAAGTTAATGTAAAAGATGTATAATTATTTAAATTTTAATTCAATCTTCAGAAATCATAAAAAATAACTGCAACTAAATCAACTTTACTTAAATGCTAACTTCATCTTCTAATTCTGCATGTTGCTTCAGAAGATTCCTCTTCCTCTCCTCTTCACTTCATCTTCTAATTCTGCATGTTGCTTTAGGAGATTCCTCTTCCTCTCCTCTTCACTTCATCACCTGCATCTTGCCAATTTCCCCTTGATGGTTGCTTTACCAATTTTATGCATTCAACTTCAAAATTGAAACACAAATATCGTTGTGAATATGCTCAACGGTTCCTACTGATGCTTCCTTCCTTGTCCATCTTTATTTTTAGTATAGTAGCATATTAAAACATATCTGCACATGTGAGGAATCCTTGCTTTTGTCAATGTTGCAAGATGCATCATTTTCTTGTTGCGAGATATACATTTCTTTAGCTTCCTTAATGACAATGGAGAGAGTCCAGGGCGAGCTTATTTGAAATAGTAGTTACTTTATCCCTTGACTTGTTATTGGTTGTACCTGCCAAGGGACTAAAGCAGTAACAAAATTTTATTCTTCATTGATAAAGTATTATAGCCGGCACAGAGTTATTTAGAGTTTGCTTGGTACCAGCTGAAGACAGATAAACAATAACCTGCCTAAACTCGTACTGTTTTCTCAATGTAAACCAACTGTCCGTATGTATAATTCGTGCCTGATCTCCGTGCACTTAAGCACACATTTTAACTTCAAAACTACTCTATTCTAGTGAAACTTTTTCCACCGCCATACTCTTCATTCGTATCACTCAGATGAATAATAACTATTGGTAATACGGTTTTTAATTTGCATTAGCTCTTAAAGGAATAAGTCCTTTGTTAAACAGCATCAAATTAATTTTAATGTTCATTGGTTAAATAAGCCGGTCCCATAAATTTGGGATAAAGATGTTGTTGCTATTGTATGTTCATTGGTTAAACACTCGCTTTTTGCTCCCTGTAATCATGTTTGCCTTCCTGGTCGGACTTGCTGACGTTGCTGTGAATTTCATGCATCACTTTAAACAGTTTGCTCATGTTTTGTGAATTTCATGCATCACTTTAAACAGTTTGCTCATGTTTTCTAAATTTTAATTATCTAGATGATAACCTGAAAAGTGTCAAGGAATTTACTTCTGAGTATATACTTTTCTCATGGTTCGTAAACGTCCATGAACGCATTTTTATCTTAAATTCCTCTGTATACTTACAAGTTATAATTTCAGGTTGCTGCAGTGTTCCGCAAGTCACTGAGATTAACACACGAGGGTCGAAGAAAATTTGCTTCTGGAAAGATAACTAATTTGATGACAACTGATGCAGAATCACTTCAAGTATGTGCTTAAATACTCTTTGTAGCTATTGGTAGATCATTTTGTGTCCAAGTATATTCTACATGCAAATTGAGTTCCCAAATTCTCTATAGCTATTGTTTGATGGACTATATTTATTTTTGTCAAATGAGTTACTAGTTTCTTACAACTGAAGACAACAGGTCATTACTAATTGTTAATTGCTGGTCGAATTTTGAAATTTAGAATAAAGGCTTAACGAGTATTGGGATATTTTAACATGTATCAGCCTACATGATTTATAAGTTGTACAGTGATCATAGTATTAGGATATATTAATTGTTAATTGGTTGTTGACTTTTGAACTTTAGAATAAAGGCTTAACGAGTATTAGGATATTTTAATTTGTATCAGCGAAGATGATTTATAAGTTGTACGATGATCATAGTTTTCACTTAATGTGTTGCAAATCTTCCATGAGAATCTTGCGTCAGCTCACGTTGGCTAAAAAAAAAAATTGTTCTTCTATTTTATGGAAACAATCTGCATCTTATTCTCCATGAAAGTGGAATTCAGCATTTTCCGGTTCACGACTGAAATGTTTTTTCTTTTTCCTTTTTTTTTTGGCAGCAAGTTTGCCAACAGCTTAATAATCTATGGTCAGCTCCTTTTCGGATTATAATAGCCATCGTCTTTCTCTACAAGCAGCTAGGGGTTGCTTCCCTTATAGGTTCATTGATGCTGGTCCTAATGTTTCCAATACAGGTAATTTATTTTATTATCTCCCACTACTTTTATTGACTTGGTTGCTTAGTTATGAAATCACTTTGTATGCTGCATCTTCTCACTGGTTTAGATAGGGATCCATCACACAAGCCTTTGATCATTTTATTGAAAAAAATGAAGGCTAGTACAGAAAAAATAATCATTTTATTGAGGTGTAGTTCATGTGTTTACTTGTCTGTGTCTATGCATAATAGTGATAGTCCTGGCTTCGTGTTATTGAGAAATTTACTTTCCGGACCACTTCTGTAAGGGCCCTGACAAAGAATGGTTAACAGCCGGCATATGTTTAGGATAATGTGAGCCTATATTGGGTTAAGATGAAGCCGGTTGTTGTAGTCCCAATTCAAACACAAGGAGATTTCTGATGGGCGTCATATTGCCAACTGACACCTCTGCTTAATCGTAGCGCAGTTACCCAGATTTAAGCCCAGTAGTTACCAAACATTAAGTTTCTAGTTCAATTGTTTCTTCATGAAGTACACTTGATTCTTGATGACTCAAAATTTCTCTCTTTTCTGGTTAAATCTGGGTATTTTCAGGTTATTCAGTTATATGTGCTTCCATAGTAAAATGGAGTACATGGCCTGCAGCAGTGGTCAGAACCAACTAGTTAAATGGTCAATAAGTCTATGCATATCTGCTTTTCTTTTTTTTCTGTTGTATTTTTTGGGGTAGGAGCGGAGCTAGGGTTCTCTCATTTTAGTTTTCAACTACAATGTAGGATTACAGTTTGACTTTTCAACCTGAGATAAAAATTCCATTTTGTATGTCCTCTTTCTGTAGCAGAGAAAAATTCCTGAGAAAGCTATGGATAGTAATTCCTTTCTTTAGAAATTTCCTGTTTAAAGATTTTTTTTGCCTATGTCTAATATTTTGTTCGTTTTGTTTCATTGTGTTAGACAATTGTGATCAGCAAAATGCAGAAGTTAAATAAGGAGGGTTTACAACGTACTGATAAGCGTATTGGCATGATGAATGAAATATTGGCTGCTATGGACACTGTCAAGTACGCTGCGATTTGATCCACACTATTATTGTTTTAGAATTTTAATTTTGTGGGTCATTTTATGCTTTGATTGAAACACAGATGTTATGCATGGGAAGACAGCTTCCAGTCTAAAGTGCAAAGCATTCGCAATGATGAACTTTCATGGTTCCGGAGCTCTCAGCTACTTGCAGCGGTATATAAACATAATATCCAGACAATTCCTGCTAGCATTTCTTTGTTTTATCTGTGGAACTATGGAACCAAAACTCAAATGTGTCTGCTGTTTTCTTCCAACTTGCTATCATCCTGATTCTCACTTGCTACTGCTTTTGCAGTGCAACTCATTTATCCTCAACAGCATTCCAGTTGTTGTTACTGTAATATCATTTGGGGTGTACTCTCTTCTTGGAGGCGACCTGACACCTGCAAAGGCATTCACATCACTTTCACTGTTTTCAGTTCTTCGCTTTCCTCTGTTCATGCTTCCAAATCTGATCACTCAGGTAGTGCACATTTCTTTCTCATCAGCGATTATTTTGCATATACATGAGAATCTCTCATCAACCTTCTAAATCTAATATAATATTTTTTACTCTGAGCGTACTTACTCATAGTAGATGGGTACCTCTACCCAGTTTCTTATTCACCTTAACTGCTGTGTTCTTCTTCTATGGAAACTAATTTAATTTTGCTTGCAGTAGTAATTTAAATAACTTCTCCTTCATGCTTATGAAAGCTCGCATAACATCTAGTTGTATATATGTTGATTCATTTTCTATCCTGGTGTTTGATTTATTTCCATGATTTTTCAACTTTCACCTTCGTTTGTTCAGCTCATTTACCATTGGATATCCAATTCAGGTTGTGGTAATGCAGCATTTATATCCTTACATTCCTCTCCTTAATTCCCACCATAAATTTTTGAGGTGTGAAGAAAAATTAGTATTTTGGCAGGCTATACTGTACAATATATTGGAAGTGTCTTCCTTTTATTTCTCTTTTTTGACTCTTTTATGATTTGTGTGTTCAAGCTTGCTTGTGGTTGTCTATGCATGAACCCATGTGGAAACTTGTGGTTTATTGCCTTTTACTAAGTATGGAGCCTAAATATTCCTACTAGCACTCAAGTTGGCTGTTTCCTTTTTCATTACGGAACATATAAATTCCTACTTGCACCTTAAGTCTTGATTGCAGTTATAATTTTTGTCAGATGTGCTGAGTTAGTTTCTGAAGTCATTGTTACAACTTTATTTCATATATCGTTGCGTTTTTCTTATGCCTGAGCCTTTCAAATTAAAATGCATCTGGCTATGGAGGACTAGGCTTCAATAAAGTATTTCACAATTAAAGAAGAAGAAGAAGAACAATAGGATGTCAACATGGCATTAACCCTTTGAATTAGAGCGAATTCCCTGTCAAAGGAAACTATGACAGGAGAGGGTATTGAAATAAGTCCAAGAAAGTTAGTGCTTGGTAAAAAAAAACCTACCTTATTCATTATGCAACTTAATCTAGTACAACTAAGTACTCATGCATAGTTGTATGAGTCTAGGAAAGAGTGCAGGGCTTGCAGGCAAAGGGTAAATATAATGGATTTGCTATACGAAATTGTATACAAATATATGTTAAAAACAAAGTTAAGAGAACATTAAACATACTTATAAGCCTGAAACCAAGAATATTGGATTGGCTAGGCATTTCAAATAAATTAATGAAACTCTATTCCTGTTGTAAATTACAGTATATGGTGCTGTATAGATGTATTTGAACTAGACTGTACAGGGCCAAGGTGTTGTTCTAGTACTGCAAGGGAGAAGAAGCAGAGGATAAACGAAGAGTAGTGACTATAATTTCCAAACTCCTCCCAAACGACTATACCCAAAGGTTGTGTGGTCCTTGACGACTCATTAAATTTGATGGCAATCCAAATGGAAGGACCCCACACTTATTGTGTAGTAGTGCAGGAGTAGTTTGAACAGTGTATTTCATTTAGAACTAAAACAAAATATAAGTGCAAACAAACTAGGTGATTATGCTGCGTCTAAATAGTCCTTCGCCACTTCTGTTTTTCTTGTTTTTGCTGCTTCTGAAAAGAAGCAAATGTGGGGTTAATGTTGATATGACAGCCCCTAACCCCTGATTCAACCCTAACCCCTTTTCTTTGGCAGTATAAATGGTGGCACGTTGGGGCGTGGGTGGTAACTCTTTCGTTTGTTTTTTCTGCTTGCTCTTCTTGCTATCTTATTTTGTCTTCCCTTTCCCTAAGCTTGTGTGTTATGCTGCAGTGGACCACATGTCACGCTCAACCATTTTCAGGACTCTATAGTAGGACATATTATAATAAAATAACCCCCCAAACACCAAACAGCCCAAAATATAATGAATACTTGCCTACATGTATCGTCATGCGTGTGAGTTGAGTGTTTGGTTCTTTTTTTTTCATTTAAATTTTTTTTTTGGGGAGAGGGTTGGTGTTAGGATTTGTAGTAAATACTGCATCCATCTAGTTGTAAATTAGAATTTTCCGAAACTAAAACAGCGTACTACCAAAATGAGAATTTGTAAATTGATGAGTGGAAAATCTTCCAAGGGATAGGATAAGAGTAAATACGCAAGGAAGTAGCTAAAGATTAAAATGATGGGGTACCGGTTGAGATAGTTTTGGCTTGTGCAATGGAGACCAATAGTAGTCACAGGTTCATAGTTTACGAGAAAGAGTACTACAGGTAGGCCTAAATGGACATGAGTCCAATAAAAAGATACATTAGTTTTACCTTACCTACAAGATGGCCACTCAAGTAGCTGAACGGAGGAAAATGAGTAATGTAGCTGATTTCAAAAGTTTGGAGATAGGAGTTTTGTTTTTGTTTGATCTCAGGAATGAACCGTGGATAGTGACCACAGCGGTTAAAGGAAATTAATCTCAAGTCTTTGACTGTCTGTTCTTGATATCTCCATTTCCAATTTCTATTCTTGGGAATATGAAAGAAACATCTTTCTTCCAAGTAAGGTACTATTCTCCCGCTTTATTTTGCACTCTTCCTTGCCTCTTTCTATATCTTCAAGTTGGGATTATGAAGTAGAATATATTTCTGGCAAATAAGTATTACTTTTTGTGATATATCATATAAGAGATTTTTTTTGATAAACCTGTACATTTGGTTACAGGATTGTCAACCACAACTACTGTAATTAGACTATAATCATACTGTCTGTATACCTTCTGACTATAAATGGTTACTTGGCAATCTTTTTCTCTTATTCTTTTAATCTTAGCTAGTAGCGGAATGATGAAGACATGGTTTGTAGCCTTCCTCCGGAGAGCTGTTTTCTTGGGAAGCATATGTATATGACACTGTTCTGTTCACTGATACATTGCCATAAGATATATATTCTCTGCTCTACCTTACATCGCTTCCTGTTTGGCAAGCTCTCAAAATTGGACTAGGTTCAAACCTGGTCCAATTTTGTGAAGAATTCAGTTAGGTAAAAACTGGACCAAAGCTGGCCCAGTTTTTTCTAGGCCAAAAAAGGGCCAGTAAACTGGTTCTATTTTGATCCACCCTCCCCCTTGGATCAAAATAGAATCAGTTTAACTTTAAAAGTGGGCCATGACCAGTCCTGGCCTAGTTTTGTGCAATTTCGCAATATATTCATCTGTTTCACTTCGTGGCCTATTAGTTTATGGAAACAAGTATATTCTCATTTCAAATTAACCATATGATCTGTGTCATTTTCTTCTCTAGGTTGCAAATGCAAATGTTTCTCTTAAACGATTGGAGGAACTATTATTGTCTGAAGATAGGATACTTTTGCCAAACCCACCTCTTGATCCAGAGCTTCCAGCGATCTCAATAAAAAATGGCATTTTTTCATGGGATTCAAAGGTCTATTTTTATATCCTGTTTTCCTATTTTGAGTTCTCTCTCAAGTTCATCATTTTTAGTCATATCATATGTAGTTGTTCTTAATGGATTGTGTATTTACTTTTGCCCATTTGATTTTCAGTACATTTTTTCTTCTGCTGTTAATTTAACATTTAGTCAGTTGCAAATTTAAGCATGTTAGCATTCTCAGGTGGACCCTCTTTATGGAATGTACTTTTATTTTATTTTATTTGTACTAAGTTATATAAGTTTGATGTTTATTCATATTAAATAATCATTCCTAGTAACACTAGTCTTTCCACATTAGAATCATGTTTCGACATGCTCCATCTAATTTTGATGCTGTTATTTCTCATTTCGACCAGAACCGTTTATGTTGCTCTTTCTTCGCTTACTTTATTCTCAACACACCCAAGAAGTTTGTACTTGGGCTTGATGGTATGGTCTGCTTTTACAGGCATGTGCATACCAAAATGAACTCTAGTCTGAAGAAATATATTATGCTATTTTGACTGAGGAAAAGGTCATTTCATTTGACTTAAAAAGATGAATGGAGAAAAAATTATTCTAAAATGTTTGGTTCAAAAGAATAGCAATAACACTCCTATTAGCCAGACCGTGTATGGGCAACAGATGTTACTATCCTGATTCATGGTATAACCTGAGCTTGGTGATTAGTCCCAGGACAGACCCGGTAGAATAGAAATGTGGGCCTAGGTTGGCCAGTGAACATCCATATCTGCTTTCCGAAGAACTTGCATACCCTTTCATTTACTAATATCCCCATCTGCATTCCAATAGCCAAAACTTCAGGCTCTTTTTTTTATATCCATATAGGTTCTTTTATATGATTTGTTGACACAGACACAAAGTCATGCTCTGCTGCGATCAACTTGCTTCTGACTCGCAATTCCAAAATTTGGACTTGATGGTGCAGCTGGATGTGCGTTTTTCTAAATATATGTAATATGAATAGGTAACTCGTATGAATATATTTTGTTGGTACTTGGGTTGTTAATCAGATAAAAAGAATCTAAAACAGTAAAATGATCTATTAAACAATAAAGAAATAAAAAGTAATCTTTTCTGCACCTAATACATCTACTGATTTTAATTGATTTTTAAGTTCTTTTTTTCACTGAACTGAATAAATAGATCCTTAAAGTTGAATTTCTTATTTGCATGTTTAGGCATGGCGTCTTGTATTAATTGCTTAATGTTTTTCAGTCGTAAGTTTTGTTTACTGTCTAGAAAATAGCTAAAAGTGTACACAATTACAGGAAGAGAGACCCACATTATCAGATATCAATTTGGATATACCAGTCGGTAGCTTGGTTGCTATTGTTGGAAGTACTGGAGAAGGGAAAACATCACTTATATCAGCAATGATTGGAGAGCTACCACCAAAATCAGAAACAAGCACAGATGTTAGTATTAGAGGCGCTGTTGCCTATGTTCCTCAAGTTTCATGGATTTTCAATGCAACAGTAAGTTTCATTGTCCTCTACGTCTCAATCCATAGTTTTCAAATTGTTCTCTACTGTTCAATGTTCTGGTAATTGCCAGGTACGGGATAATATACTGTTTGGATCTCCTTTTCAACCTGTACGCTATGATGAGGCCATAAAAGTGACTGCACTTCAGCATGATCTAGATTTGCTTCCAGTGAGTGCATAATCTTTAAGATGGAGCCATATAAAATTTACCTATTGACATCACCATAATACTAATTTCACTTCTTTCTTTTTTGAAAGCCAAGTTGATTAATTTTAATATTTTATTGGATTCTTTACTTACCTATTCACTTGTTTATCAGGGTGGCGATCTCACGGAGATTGGTGAAAGGGGAGTGAATATCAGTGGTGGACAAAAGCAAAGGATTTCCTTGGCAAGAGCTGTGTATTCTGATTCTGATGTATATATATTTGATGATCCTTTGAGCGCACTAGATACTCATGTTGGTCGACAGGTATTATTGTTATTAGTGCATTTATGGGGAACTATGCTACAAATCTATTTCTTTATCTAATTTTTCTTGTGGGAAAAGGAAATACTCTGCATGTTTCACAGTTGTTGACAAAGAGTGTGCGAACAGACTATCCCAGACCATCTTCTGAATGCAATACCCAAACTATATCTGAAAAACTGTCTCATGCACTATCAAATGAATCTTGAACATGGAAAACTTCATTCCATAAAGCTAAAAGTTAGAATTTCAATGATGACCTCGTAAATGATGCATGTCCTGCGCTTTTGGATGTCTCTTTGCATCTAGAAGTAATATCGTTTTACGTGTTCCATGTAAAATCTTTTTGCTATTCTCTGAATGGTTAATGGGTGTGAAAATTTTAGTTCATATATTTTGAACATATCTAGTTTGGTCTTCGCATGATTTTCTGTCACCAACTTCAAGACTTGGGACCATATAGTTGTTTCGAATAATCAGAGTGCTCTCATTAGTCATTACCTTTGTTTAGTAGTGTGAGTTCAAAACTTTGTCCACTGAATAATTAGAAAACTATGGTGATCGTATAATTGATTTATCTTTTCATACATGTATCACCAGTGCACTCCTAAGGAGCTAATTATATGCAGTTAGGCATATTCTCCTGTTTGAAATAACTTATGGAGTTATGTGAAGTACTGGTACACTTATATTTTTCTGGTCCTTGATAAGGGTTGTAATTGAGTGTCATCCATAACCAGCTCATCTCAGCATGATCATAGTTATTTTCTAAGGACTGTAATTTCCTGAGCTTGACCTTTTGGATTAGGATGTAAGCAGTGGGTCAGACTTTCCTCTTGAGGAGATCTTCAAGACTGACCTTCTCGATAAAGTAATAAGCACAAGTTTTCCAAATTCAGAATATTACTTCCAACAAAATTGAAGGAATAATTCCCTAGTTTTAGCACCTAGCTCCTCACTAATGGTCACCAAATGAGGTGAAAGGCGGATCAACCACATCATTTTGTGATGTTAGTTTGTTCTATTCGGTACTTCTGCATATACGCAAAATCCCTTCTATTACAGAATGCTTCATGGAATGAAGAATCCCACCAAACCATTGTGGTGGGGGCTACTTCTTACTGTAGGTGCTAGTTTATTGTATTACATGGGGATTTCATCTCATGAGGATGTGGCATTAAATGTGGGTAGTGTGTGACTGTCACAAGACTCACAACTCAGCAACTGGTGCATATCAGATGCGTGCTATTGAGATGTCAGGGAACTAGAGAACTGATCTAGCAGTTTTGAGAGAGGAGCCTATGAAAAGTTAGCAGTTGAGCATGCATAAATCAGAGCATTACTAGGATGAGTAATCTCATGGAAAGCCCTTGCTCTGACTGTTACGCTAAATATATGACCCCTACATTAAGCATAATGTTCTTGCGTAATAATAGCTGAGAAGTACCACAACTACCACTGAGGTGAGCACCAGCCATGCAAACTAAAAGCTTTTAAGATATGTCTGGGAGATTGTCAAAGTGTAGCAGGACTACCTGAGCTGTAGTTATATGAAATAGAGGTTTAACAAGTAGGTAAAGAAGTGTAAGTTAAAATTGACTTGTACTACATAAGTTTCAACAAAGCTCTAAAACATGGTTTCATTATGCGTACGGTCTGATATCGGTAGCGATTAATCAGATTATGCTTTCTGAAATATATATATATATATATATATATATATATATATATATATATATATATATATATATATATATATATATATATATATATATAGTAAGGCTCCTATGAACTTAAGTTCATAATGAATAGTGGTGCACCAACTTTTTATCCACTCATCTTGCCTTGAGATTTGTGATGCACAAATCTCAAAGTGGCCTTTATATCTTTCACGGATCCCAAAGTAAGATGAGTGGTTAGAAAAGTTGGTGCAAAGACTATTCATTATGAACTTAAGTTCATAGGAGCCTAGCTATATATATATATATAGAGAGAGAGAGAGAGCAAGGCTCCTATAAACTTAAGTTGATAGGGAATAGTCATTCACCAACTTTTCTATCCATTGATGTTGCCTTGGGATCCGTGAAAGATATAAAGCCCACTTTGAGATTTGTGTGCATCTTGATTTCACGGATCTCAAGGCAAAATCAATGGATATAAAAGTTGGTGGACACTCCTCCCTATCAACTTAAGTTTATAGGAGCCTTGCTCTCTCTCTCTCTCTCTCTCTATATATATATATATATATATATATATATATATATATATATATATATATATATATATATATATATATATATATATATATATATATATATATATATATATATATATATATATATATATATATAATTCATGAAAAATATAAAACATTCCAAGCAAAAGACTAACAATAATACCTAAGTTATTCCAATCAAAGTCGTTATACACTTAAAAGTAAAACTACTAAAAGTTCATAAACTAAAAACACTACCTTAAGTTATTATAATACTTAAAAATACTAATAAAAATCCTCAGTCTTTCTCATCATCCTCGCTGCGATTGGTGGCGGAAACGGCAGCAGGAAACAGCGGCGGTCAGCGTCGACACTCAACGACGGTCGGAAGCGGTGATAGTCAGAACTAGTGGTGTTGGAGAGGAGGCTGCATTGGGGTGACTAGGTTTAGGGTTCGGAAGCAGCGTATGATTTTCTAGGGATCTTTTGGGGCATCGATTGGGGGATTTTAGGGTAATTAAGTGTTGTGGGGGTCAGTTTGGGTATATTATGTGCCAGCATAATTTCATTATGCAGATGCATACTCTTTAACTTCTTGAGTATGCGATTTGATCGCATAATCGAGCGGGTTTCAGCTACCCAACATTGAGTTTTTGAACAAGGAGTTTGGTATTGGGTAGGAGTACTCGGGCGAGTACTCGGCCTGGTAGAGTGTGTTTTTGAACATTGAGTTTCAGCTGTGTGATCATGAGCAAGCCATCAAAGCAAGATAGATGTAGACATAGAGGAAAAGATTGTAAATGAAGGGTTGATCGTGGTTTGGTTCAACCTGGCTTATGTCCATTTCCTGTGTTTCTATGTCAGATCTTGAAAGGCAGCAATAGGGATTTTAAATTATTAAAGATAAGATTTGAACCCAGGACTGCTTGAAACCTAGTTGTCTAATAAGATAGCAAATTATAGCCATAATATATCTAGTCTGAGATGCAATCAGCCCTTACAGCGAGTGATGCTCTTGGTCTTGAGTTGGTGGCTCACTTGGTCACTTGGAAGCTTGAGAAGGTTATGCCTTTACGTACCCTGGAGTCTCCTTGTGTTCTTTTCTTGGATATATTTATTCTTGATTCTCTTCAGTGTTGGCCTTTTCATTTCTTGGAAGTACTATCCTTGACTTATTATCCAGTTTCATCATTGGCCTGGATCTGCTGTTGTGGACGTGGCTCTGAGTTTTGCTCCATCAACTTCCAGGCCCACAGTTGGCCAGTTTATGATTCTAAGCTATATACAAATTTATCCATACGCATGTTAAGGTAGAGCAGATTAGTTGTGTTAATGTATCCATACACATGCTAAATCTATGTATTTTATAAGCACATGCATTGAATGAGTTACTTGATGTCATCCAAGAGCTGAATGCTTGGTAATTTTTCTGTCTTCGCTTTTGTGTACAAGTTATTTATTTTGTACATTTTAAAATATAGTTTTTTTTACCAGTATATCTGTTCTGGTCATACTATGTCATCTAATAAGTACTGGATGCTTTATAATTTTTCTTTTTATTCACTTTCATGCACAAGTTATTTATTTTATACATTTTAAAATCTACTTTTTTTTATCAATATACTTTAACATTCATACTTCATACTATAGTTGAGTTCGTCTATACCTCGTGGAAAATGCGAAGCATGTTCAAATTCATTTTGAGAATGAAATTGTTTGATGCCAACTGATATATTCTTATAGGTGTAGCAACTGTTAAAACTAGTCATCCTATATTATACTAGGTACTTAACAACCTCTGTTGTATGAACTTTTGTTTATCAATTTCTTCTTCAGGTTTTTGATCAATGCATTAAGGACAAACTGAGGAGCAAAACCCGTGTTCTTGTTACAAACCAGCTACATTTCCTCCCAAATGTTGATAAAATTATCCTGGTTCATGAAGGTATGATTAAAGAGCAGGGAACCTTTGAAGAACTCAGTAGTAATGGAGTGCTATTCCAAAAGTTAATGGAAAATGCTGGGAAAATGGAGGAGCAAATTGAAGAAAAGCAAAGTGATAACCATGGACAGGATTCTGCAAAATCCACTGAAAATGGGGAAACCTTGAGGACGGAGAATGGCTTGTTGAAGACTGATAACAATGTAAATAAAGGGAAGGTAGAGAAGTCTGTGCTAATCAAGCAGGAGGAACGTGAAACAGGCGTTGTTAGTTTGAAAGTTCTAGCAAGGTAACACTTTGTATGATTATCTTTTCTTTGCTTTTCCTTCAAGCACATTAATTGGTTGGTTGCTTAGAAAACTTTACTATGAATAGTTTACATGGAGAGGAATTAAAGTATATGATCACTGGTTTATACATAAGCCCTCACCAAAGGTAAGCTTGATTCCTCAGCTGATGCCTATGCTGCAGGGGTGCTTCATAAATGAGGATGTAGCAAACACCAGATACATACCAGATACTTGGTGGATAATTATTAGCTTTTCAGTGCAGTTTTATGTACTAAGCACCAGATACATATCATATACTTGGTGAATAATTATTAGATTATCAATGCGGTTTTAGTAGTAATAGTCTAGATACTTTGGAGATGTATCAGTGAGTGAATCAGTAATTTAGTGCATGAATAATAGGGTTCACAGTTCAATAGATTTGTGGATGCCCTTATGTGATAGGATCTGTTCCATTATAAAAATGTAAACAGTTACTTTTGGGTAGCTATTGAATACCTCAGAAGGTTATTTTTATATGGCTTCTGTGATATACTTAATCATTTCAGTAATACTAATTCATTAAATGGTTAGCTATGTATGTATGCATGAACATATATTTGTACATAGTTATGAAATATGAATATCGTGTGTCCAATGCAATGTACAAGTATCTGCAAATTAGGATTTGAACCATTCATATACCTGTATTTCTTTTATTATTTTGTTACTGTATCTGTATCCAGAAATTGACTGAGGCTGAACATTTAATCATTAAAGTCTCCAATACTGTTCTTCAAAGAGGAGAAATTCTTTTAACCTTTGGACAAATCTTGATACTTAAGAGTGATGGCCCCTACTTTATCGCCTTTACCGCTCACGTGTAATGGAAATTTACAACAAATGAAAGACGACCTGTTACTTTTGAAGAATTTGATGACTTGTACCTTTCTTTTAACTCATTTTAATCTTGTACTTAGTACTTAGCCATAGGTTGGTCCATAATATAACTTTCTACTTACACACAAGTACAAAAAAAATATAAACTTCTCACGTGCTTATAAACATGCACATACAAGCATGAAAAAAGGACAAATTTCTCATTCACTCAGGCAGAAAAAAGTTGAACATATCTCCTTGCCAGACTGCCAGTTTCCATGAAGATATGGTTAATCAAAATGCATGAGAAAAAGAGAATGATTAACCAATATGCACAAACACGAAAGACTACAAACTTCTCATTTACTCAGAAAGTAGGAGCAAAAACACATATCCCACCAATTGTTCTGAAGATATGAGTTGGTCATAGTGACCGAGTGAAGGAGAATGAACGGAAAATAAATAAAGCCATCTGTAAGTTTGTCATGGAAAAGCTGTCAACTCCTAACTTTTATATTGGATGTGAAGCTATAGTAAAGCCCTATATATCTTTATATACAAATACAGGCATATATATTTGAAATATGTGTTTGGTTATCTTTGTGCACGTGCACACCCTAAGCATATGTACACAAGTTTTGGTTAACGTTTCAATCTTGAGAACTTTTTAACATATGCTACTCTTTCTGTCTCAAAATTTCAAAACTACCACTTTATTGTTTTTAACATTAGATTCTGTCATTTTGGGAGATGACAAGACAGGGAACTTACATGAATCATAATTATATCAGTTTGTTGAGGATTATGAATGATTTGCTGCCCCGTTCATTAAGCACACTGGATATTCAGATGAATCTGTGTGAGTTATTGAACTTGAAAGGCCAACACCAGCTGGCATCTACTTGTTAAGTCTTTGCAATTTATTTTTGCTTTGTCTATTTTCATCAGAATTAGGAGGGGAAGAATTACAGCTAATTTTCTTTTTTATATTTGCTCTGCTCTGTGATATTAGATTTAACAAGTTCATCTTTCTGTCTCTTGTCTGTATCTCGGTTCTAATATTCTCATTCTCATATTTAGGTTGACATGTCATTTAACCCTATATGCTTATCTTGTAGGTACAAGAACGCATTGGGTGGGTTTTGGGTTGTTATGATACTCTTTTTATGCTATATTCTTACCGAAGCTCTCAGAGTTTCAAGTAGCACATGGTTAAGTTTTTGGACAGATCAGAGCTCACCGAAGGACCATGGTGCTGGTTTCTACAATTTGATCTATGCCCTTCTTTCTTTTGGCCAGGTATTTCTGGACTGTAGGAGTTTGATATTTAATTATGTTCAAGACTTTTATGCCTACGGATTCAATCTATAAGAGGAACCTGAGGCTTAACTTTCAATGTTTCACTTGTGTTCAGGTACTTGTGACACTGACAAACTCTTACTGGCTGATCATTTCTAGTCTTTATGCTGCCAAAAGACTACATGACGCCATGCTTAAGTCTATCTTACGGGCTCCGATGCTATTCTTTCATACCAATCCACTTGGACGGATAATAAACAGATTCGCAAAGGATCTTGGCGATATTGACCGCAATGTAGCTGTATTTGTGAATATGTTCTTGGGTCAAATCTCACAACTCCTTTCAACTTTTGTTCTGATAGGCATTGTCAGCACTATATCTCTTTGGGCCATCATGCCACTTTTAATTTTATTCTATGCTGCCTATTTATACTACCAGGTATGTCCTTTTCCCAATTAACTCTACACTTGAAACTTGATGCAAGCTTCTGACGAGTGACAAATTTGTTCTTCTAGTCCATCCACTTCCTTTTGCATTCAATATCTAATGGAGTGTCATTTGTTCATTAAATTGATTCAATATTATCCAATTTCGTAATCAAATAAAAAGCTTTTTTCTCGGAGCAATGATATAATTGCCAAACTGATACTGTATTTTTTTTTCCTTTTCTTCTTAGAGCACTGCAAGAGAAGTAAAACGGTTGGATTCTATAACCAGATCTCCTGTCTATGCACAATTTGGAGAAGCGCTAAATGGTCTGTCTACAATTCGTGCATATAAAGCATATGATAGAATGGCTGCTATTAATGGTAAATCCATGGACAATAACGTCAGATTTACTCTTCTGAATATGAGTGGAAACCGATGGCTTGGCATTCGGTTGGAAATACTGGGAGGCATTATGATTTGGTTTACAGCAACTTTTGCGGTCATGCAAAACCAAAGAGCAGAACATCAGAAGGCATTTGCATCAACAATGGGTCTTCTTCTTTCTTATGCATTAAATATTACAAACTTATTGACTGCTGTTTTGCGACTTGCAAGTCTTGCTGAGAATAGTTTGAATTCTGTGGAGCGGGTGGGAACATACATAGAATTGCCTTCTGAGGCTCCTCCAATTATTGAAAGTAATAGACCACCTCCAGGTTGGCCATCATCCGGAATAATTAAATTCCAAGATGTAGTTCTTCGATATAGGCCAGAGCTTCCTCCTGTTCTGCATGGTATATCCTTCACAATTACAGCAAGTGAGAAGGTTGGAATAGTTGGTAGGACTGGTGCTGGAAAATCAAGTATGCTTAATGCATTATTTAGGATCGTTGAACTGGAAAGAGGACACATTTTCATTGATGACTGTGACATTTCAAAATTTGGACTGCGTGACTTGCGGAAAGTTCTTGGGATAATTCCTCAAGCTCCTGTTTTGTTTTCAGGTATAATTTCTCTTCTATGCTTGCGATGCTTTTGATTGTCATCTGCTTACTTTCCCCTTTTATGCTCATGAATTCTTTAGTACTTTTGTGACCAGCAAGAGTCAAGGTAAATTGATGCCATTTACTTTTAGAATATGATACGTAGATGGTGGACATTAACTTGAGGTGTCCTTTTTAGGGCAAGGCTATTTTTGGATTTTTAAAGTAACAGGCACTATCCTTTTATATCAGAATATGGTCCCCCTGCCAACCGCCCAATCCTCACACTTACACACGCACATGAACCCATACGCACGTATAGACACATACATACTCACAGCACACCACCTATTTGTCCTACCTAAAGAAAAGAGAAGTTTCCATTTCCTTCCTCAAGAGGTATTTTGGTGCAGGAAACTCTAAATGTCATATAGGCTTGGGTATTGTATAGACCAGTGAAGAACTGCTGTTTTCAACTTCTAGCTTTTATTTTTATATTTTGCTTTCAAATTTTAGATTGTAGGCAGTATGACCTGTCTCATCTTGGTTGTTTCAATGGAGTATGGAAGTTGCTGACTGTATTGTGTAGAGAATGAGAGAAGGCAAAGTTATTATTCATCTAACCCTAACCTCTCTTAAATAGAGATTAGGAGGATATTACAAAATAGTATGAAATAAAATCATAATCAATCATATCTTATAATATCTCAACAATATCTCATAATATCTCCTAAATCTAAATACCAATAATATCTAACACTGCCCCTCAAGCTGGACCATATATTACTTTATATGTCCAGCTTGTTACAAATCGAAATAAAACAACTAGTTGCAAAAAATTTGACAATCTCATCTTTGTCCGAAATACTTGAAGACGTTAGCAATCAGAAAAATATAGTAACAACCAGTAGAAATCCTAGGCGGTCAGCCAGTATAAACCCTAGGCGGGTCAGCCAGTAGAGAGAAACCCTAGGCTGGTCAGCCAGTAGAAACCCCAGGCGAGTTTGCCATTAGAAAGACCCTAGGTAGGTTAGTTAGTAGAAAAAAATCCTAGCCGGGTCAGCCAGTAGATGCAACGTTGGAATCAACTACGTACTTTTGTATCCAACCATTGGGATATGACGAAGAGCAATACTGTTCACTAGGTACAGTACATGGGTTCACTGTTCATTGATGAACATAAGTCGTGATGAACAGTGCTTTTCCCGCTTTTGAGGTTAGGGTTTTTTAAGGGTAGGGGCTTTTTTTTAATTGAAGTTCAAAGATTTAGTAAACAAATAATGTAGAAGTCAAAGATGTCGAAGGCGCGGAAGATGTCGTAGCCGCCGAGGGGAGCATGAAGGCCATGCAAAACCCCCTCGACGGCCTTGAGATCTAAAAAGATGGGAGAAGTTGCTAGGATCGAATTGGCTCTGATATCATGTAGAGAAATAAAAAAGACCAAGATTATTATTCATCTGACCCTAACCTCTCTTAAATAGAGATTAGGAGGATATTACAAAATAGGTAGGAAATAAAATCATATTCAATCACATCTCATAATATCTCAACAATATCCCATAATATCTCCTAAATCTAAATACCAATAATATCTAGCATATTGAATATCTTTTTTTCCTTCAGGAACCATACGATTTAATTTGGATCCCTTTAGTGAACACAATGATGCAGATCTTTGGGAAGCATTGGAGAGAGCACATCTAAAAGAAGTCATTCGAAGGAATGCGTTGGGGCTTGATGCCGAGGTATGCTATTATATCCTTTCTCATAGTTTTCTCATTGTACCATGTGTCATAATGCCTGCCAGAGTTTGAACTTATGACTCAGGTTTCTTTCCATTTTGCTTCTGTCTTAACAGTATAACTCAACAAATATTTTGCTGTCACTTTGATACTAGTTTGGTGTAAAATTGTAAATGATTATACATGATCATAGTAAGCTTGATAAAACCCTATTAAATTATAATTTTATTTACTTACATCTAGAAAATAATTGTGCAAGATAAAATATAATTTCGCTTCAGTTGGTATAATAGGCTATGTATTTTATTCTTCAGCATGTTGTTAGCGTTTCTGCATGCATACGTTAGTATGCGTCTGTCTGTGTTACAACAACCCACCTGCAAACCCTCACTTCCAACCCCTCCCCCATCCCATCTCCCCCACCCTACCCCCACCACGACCCACCCACCAATATGTACATGTACATGTTTTGAGTGTGTGGTTTGGGGACAGGGGATGGATCTTCCAATAAGAGTGCATGGCAAGAACATCATCAGAACTCTATCATAAGTTGGTTTGAAACCTTGCTTTACCTTCATAAGTTGGTTCCAAGTGACATGTCTGCTCAGCAGTTGCGAAAAAGATACCTTTTGATGCATGGTTTTAAATTTTCAAAAACTTACTGATCTCTTGTTTCTGGACTACTTTGGATGTGTAGAAGATCAAAGATGAATTGTGCAGACCATGTAGAGGATGACCCTCTACTCACAATGCTTATTTGTGTGTGTGCACGCGCTCACTGCTGTGTCTTTATAAGTATGTTAATGTATGATTTGTGTTTGTATGTGCACGTCCATATAAGTGCATGTGTATGGTAAATATGGAGTTCATTTTGGTCAATAATTTGAATGGGATATTCCTCTTGTGATGAAAGGTATTATTGTCCTTTGTTGAAGCGACAAATAGGTTATGGCTTCTTTTTCTATGACTGCGGTAACAAGCACTGATGTATTTAACCTTTTTGGCCCCAAGGTTTCTGAAGCAGGGGAGAACTTCAGTGTTGGACAGAGGCAGCTACTAAGTCTTTCACGTGCATTGCTGCGGAGGTCAAAGATTCTTGTTCTTGATGAAGCAACTGCAGCCGTAGATGTGAGAACTGATGCCCTTATTCAAAAGACAATCAGGGAAGAGTTTAAGTCTTGCACAATGCTCATTATTGCCCACCGATTGAATACAATTATTGATTGTGATAGGGTTCTTCTTCTCAATGCTGGTCAGGTATATTTTTCTGCCCTATATTTACTTTTACCATGCTCTGTGTGCCTGGTATTAACTGAGAATGGCCTTCTTTTGCTTCTTAGGGTTTTTGCTGTAAAACCGATAGTTATATTTCAATATAAAATTCTATAGCATTATGGTTGATTTACTTGTGATGAGTATTTAAGGTCACATTGATTTTGACAATTACTCCTGGTAAGTTATTAAGCGGCTTCATTAGCAATTTACATCTTGGCTACTATTTCATGTTTGGCTGTTTGGCTGCTTAGCAGCAGCATGATATGTATGAAGTTGAAGGGAAATTTCAACTACATTTGATCACAAACAACAAGCATGAAACACACAACTTTCTTCTACATGAACATTTTTCAAAATTCAATTTATCCTCTCTCAAAAATATTTCTCATATCTCTTTCTCTATCTCTTACAATGTCTTCACTCTATGCTAATTTTTGTTCTCCAGCCTTCAGTTTCAGTTTCTTCTCTCTCAATTTCTCCTCTTATAAGTCTAGAATTCTCCTATCTTCACTCTTCAATTCTTCTTTCAGGACGTCCTTCTCACATAAAAGCTACTTGATCACATTAAGCTTGGGGAGGCAAAGGGTAATGTTTCCATTAAAAAATTTGCACTTGGGTGCAGCTTGATAGATAGGGCAACCAAAAAACCAACAACCGTAGTTTTTTTTTTTTTTTTGCCCTAGTAGTTTCCAGAGAAGAGATTTGGCTGACAGTAACTTACCCTAGTCTCCTCATCAACAAAACCAAAACTCGATGAAACGCTTTAGCATTTGAAGGCTGACTTCATGCTTTCCCGCAGGGAAATTGGAAGAAACAAGATGGATATAGGCAAAATAGATGTTACAAGGTTAATATAGAATGGGTTATTAATAAATTCAACAAAATTCAAGGGTAAAGAATCCTCTTCAATTACTATGTGACGCTCACATAGGAACATTCTGGGAATATTCTCGTGGTTAGATAACATAAGGTATTAAATTGCAAATTTTAAAAACTTAAGATTATATATGCGCAACAAAAAACAAGTGAGGGTATATAAGTGCCAAGTAGGTAAAGTATGGGGTATTTAATTGCTAAACTGCTAATTAGCCCATTGTTAAAGCTAATTTGGTAAGAAAGATATTATTGGCCACTGTGGCAGGACCCATAAATATGTTTTGAATTATGCTTATAGAAACAAAAGAATATATCTCTAAATTGCATTATCATGAACTTTTTAATATTTGACATCATGCTTTTAGGGAATCATGAGGTTTACACTTGTGAAATGACAAGTATCAAAATGCTGCATCTGGTTCTTGATGTGTCACCAACGATTGTTTGTCTTGAATTGTAGGATCCAGATTCCTTTGATTACCACAATTATGTTGCGTAAGGAAAACTAGGTAGGAAAAATTTAGAGAGCTTTATGGTGCAGCAAAGGGCTCGGGGGGTATGGGTATGAACTAGTTCTAATTTCAGTGGTTTCCCTCATATAATGTATATTCAGTTTTATATTTGTATTTAGATTCGGTGTTGAGCTATATACTTTGCAAGAAGATCGTGCCTCTGGGTATGTGATACAAGCTTTAAGAGTATTATATTTGGGTTCATGTAGGATTAGGAACAGAGAGGTCGTTCACTTTTATACTCGCAATTTGCTTAGTGAATCTTTATCCCTTCTTTGCTCGTGACCTTAAGCCAAAGTCTGATCCACATACATCTGTGTTTTTTTTTCTTTATCTTATTAATGTTTTTTGTGTTACCAATTGCATAATCAGGGATTGCTGTAACAAGAATAATGCCAATCTGTATGCATAGATCTGTGTCAGTTCACATGCATGATTAAATGTGTTCTCAGTTTCTTCTTTAGTTTGATTGGAAATTATTTTATTTTAAGACTTAAGTATGGCTCATTTTTTCCATGATTTTTTATGCAGGTCTTGGAATTTGACACGCCTGAAGATCTTTTATCAAATGATGAAAGTGCTTTTTCAAAGATGGTTCAAAGTACTGGAGCAGCTAATGCTCAATATTTAAAGGTATTGTTATTTGGAATTAATCCTACTGTGATACAAGCTTTAGGAGTATTATAAGTCTGCCACTAAGGATTATTCTCTTCTTTATATTTCATTTTAAACAGAATTTTTCACGCTAAGTTGAGGCTGCAGAAACTATTTCTTTTTCTACTGAATGCTATTTCGATCCACAGCTAAGCTAATTAAAATTCTGTAATAGACTGTAGATAAAATATGTATAGCTTGTTTGCATGTTCTTTATGTATAGCTTTTTTGTTTTTATCATAATGATTTCACTTCTTTATTCCAATAAAAAAAACAGAGTCTAGTGTTTGCGGATAAATCCAACAAGGAAGAGACTGAAAGGCAAGATGGCCGAAGGAGATGGCTTGCCTCCTCCCGCTGGGCAGCCGCTGCCCAATTTGCCCTTGCAGTCAGCCTCACATCTTCCCAGAGTGACCTCCGGAGGCTAGAAATTGAAGACGAGAACAGTATCCTCAAGAAAACAAAGGATGCTGTCATCACTCTGCAGAATGTTTTAGAAGGAAAGCATGATGCTACGATTGAGGAGACACTTGATCTGCACCAGGTACCCAGAGATAGATGGTGGTCCTCTCTCTATAAAGTGGTTGAAGGTATGTATTATAGTGTAATATATTTTTAAATTGCATGTGATGTGTTTATATCCGGTAGAGAATGGGGACCTTCATCTTGCATAATTGTCAGGTATTAGTTAGTGTACCTTGGATTAGAATAAATGATTCTAGGTTTTCCTGGTAATGTAAAAGTTTCCATCAGTACTTGCCTTGTTCACTTCAGGCATGCCTTAGATGATGTGCCTATATGATTATCTGCTAGTCAAATTTTATCATTTTTTGCCAATCTGATATTAAAGCATATGATGAGGTATGGGGGTTCTCATCTGATGGTTCCCTAATTGTACATAATTTATTTGGTTTTAATTATATTATATTATACTGATAAAAAGAACCCCTTAAGTGCATTCGCAAGGTGTAGATTTCATGCCTGGTCTGCATTGCTTGGATTGTTTAGTAGAAAGATTTTAATATCTTTAAACATAGTTTGTGAGCAATACTACCAATATGTGAATATCTTTATGAAGGTTAATTGTGGAGTCATAAAAGAATATATGAAATTTGTCTTAATTGCAGATATTGTTTCAGTTTTTTGACTCAAATGTCATGCTTTATCAGGTCTTGCTATGATGAGCAGATTGGCTCGCAATCGGCTTGAACACCCACATTTCACATTCGAAGACAGATCACTTGATTGGGACCAAGTTGAGATGTAGAAGGATAAACCATAAAGAAGTGATGTCACATTTGCCGCCGCACGCACATTTTTGTTAGGCGGTATGATGTATTCCCAACCACATCTGAAGCTGGATTATTACGTGCTCAAATATTCTCCTAGGCACCAGACAGGTCAATTTGGTGGACCGAGAAGGTTGCTGTTGCGGGTATGTACCTCTAGCTGGTATGTACTGGCACCAATGTAAACTGCAATTACAACACAAGTAACTTCAACTGAATTTAAGGTTGGCTTGATGACGATCTGATATTTACTGCGATCATTTAAGTTAAAAGTTATTGTGTAGTCTACTGTGGTATTCTTTATCCTATTTTTGTTTTTGTTATCTATTCAACAGTATAATGTGACAACATTTATGGAAACGGTTTCCCCCTCTCTATTTTTTATTTTTCTTTTTTGTTGTATTATTTTGCATGCATGATCAAGTGAAGGAATTGTGGCCATCGGTTGTTTGATTTATTTTAGGGCGTATAAAAAATTTTCCGGTAGTCTTTTTTTTTTTTTTGTTTGTTTGGTTGAAGTTGGCAACATAGCGTGGTCCGTGCAGAGGGTATCACATCCAATCACTACTTAGCTCTCTTCAAAGTTGACATCATTTTCCATTTGCCTTGGTGAAATATTGACATTCATCTTGTACAACGCCAAATTAGTGCGGAGTCTAAACTAAAGATGCAATAGGATATTTTTAATATTTCTTCCTAAAATAAGCTCTGTTACTGGAAGTAAAACAGGACCACCTCAGTACGAAATTAGGAGAGGACCGACCAAGCTATACTAAAGAGTTAGTTGACTAAAACAAGAAGAAGAAGAAAAACAAAGACATAATTAAGTATAGTCAAGTTTGTGGATCCGATGAAGGTGAAATGCTTCCGAGATGGGCAGTTGTAGTGGCTTCTTCAGCAGGCAGAGAGATGCCCTCGAAAGCCTGCGCACACGCTCCAGCAAAGCCCATTAGCGCCTGGAACACATTTGGGAGGCCAGTTTGAAGATTGTTTAGCGTCATGGCTCGACTGTTTCGAACAGAGCTCAGATATTTTGCCTTCTCTTCTTCCACTTTTTTCTTGAGGGCTTCCAGTTTTGTGGCTGAAGCTGGATTCTCTTGATGCTTGTCCGAGTCTGAGAAACAAGTCAGCTCTTTCTCTAATCTTCTCTCTAGACTCCGAGATTTCTTTAGGAGGTTTTGCTCTTCTTTCTGCTGCACAAGTATGGAGTGGATAACCGACAGAAAGCTTTTGATCGCCTCCGAAGCCACCTGCATTATATTCTATTACATCAGCAACTAGGGAAGGTACTTAAGATGTTTTTTTTTTTAAAGTATACTTTATATTTCGTTTCGCCATTTAACTGTGTTTATCCTTTTATCTAATTAGTACAACGTTGACAAGTTTGAAGCCGAAAGTTCCAAAATAAAGTAAAATAACCCCGTTCGAAATTTGAATATAGACCAATTATTTTCCAAATGAGGATAGCTTATGAAAATGAAAGGGGTTAATTTTAGAAAATCCCCCTCAACTATGGGGGTAGTCACAGAAAACCCCCCTCAATTATGGAGTTGTTGTAGATAACCCCCCTCAACTTTCAAAATATTATTTATCCCCCTCAACTTTTCTCACTTAACCCCTAAACTAATATGATTTAAATCTAAAGGAACAAATGATTTAAAATAACCATACTATTCCTAAGACATTAATTTTTTTTACCATATTGTTTCTTTTTAATTATTTTTTTGTTAAAAATGACTTTCATTTTACTTCCCCACTCTTCTTATTCCTCCATCTTCATTGCTAGGTTTACGTACAAATCTAATCTTTTCTTTCTTTTTGAAACACTAAACTTTTTTTATTTTTTTTCTTATCCATGCTTGTAATGTTTGAAACAATTGGAACTTTTTTATTTATTTATTTTTTTAATATTAGTTTCCTCATTAAAACCCATCGAACCGAAGTCTAATATTTTTGATTGGGTTGGGTTTTTAAACTCACATGAACTTTTTTCAACCAAGGGTATATTAGTCATTGCATATTTCAAATTAATAATATTAGGGGGCTTATTTGAAAAAACTAGAAAGATAAAGGGGGTTTTGTGATACACGCCATAGTTAAGGGGGTTTGGTCATGTTTTAAAAGTTGAGGGGGTTATCTACAACACCCTCAAATTTGATTTGAGGGGAGTTTTCTAAAGATAAAATAGCTGAGGGGTTTTTTTGAGACAAGCCCCATAGTTGAGGGGTTTTTTCTAGAATTAACCCGAAATGAAAGTGGTAATGCATATAGGATATAGGATTAGCACCTTGTCAGGCAGTCTGTCAAGGGAGAGTTGCCACTCCTCAGAGAGATGAGGTAGTCCATATCCAGAACCAATCACCTCGCTAGTATCGGGGAGGCAGTCAGTGAGTCCAACCCATTGATTGAGAATTTGAACATAGTCACGCTGAGACTTGAGAAGGTTGCAGAAAGCATTGCACCAATTGGTGACCTCACTTTCTAGCTGGGCAGTAGCAAGGCGAAGGGACTCAGTAGTAGGATCAAGGCTATGATGACGATCAACAAGATTTGCTTGCTGCGCAATGTGGTTTTGAACCTGATGGCATTCACGCATCGTTCTCCACATCTGCGTGAGCCTTGAAAAGGAAAAGAAAGAAGAAAGAAAGAAAGAAAATATATACAAAAGACCAAAGAGATCAAATCATTCTTTATTTAGATTAAACCCTTCTACGTGATTAATAAAGCAACTGCTTTATCTACATTTGAACACAACTGTAGGGGATGATTAACATCTCCAGTGCAGAATATATCCAACAATGAAGTTGAACATATGTAACTTTATTCGAAAGTAGGAATTTAAAAAAGATGAACACTGGACAGCGAATAAACAATTACAGAAGTGAAGAATTATAAGAACTTGTTAAACTACTGATAAAATTTCTATCAAAATGAAGTTGATGCTCATGAAAAAAACGTAAACAGAAAGCAAAAGGTTAGGTAAAAATGAACTAGCAGCTTACCCAGAGGTTAATTTGGCCAGTTGAGGGTACAGCTCTTCATCCCTGAGTTTTGATATTGACAAGCATGTTTCACTAATTGATTCCTGCAGAGAAAGAAGTTGAGAATGCAAATTCTCAACGTCTCCTCTCATTTCCTCAATCTTCGTGCAGTCATTTTCTCTAGCTTCAAGTTTTTGCATTAGCAGGGTCTTCTTCCTGTGCAGAACTTTAAGCAGCTCCTCTTCCTAGAAGACTCATCGGTTAAAATGGTAAATCAGAAACAATTACTTGCTAGTAATTAACTAGTATTATAATCCTTCATGCAGTACTCGAGCAGAAGATTCCACTATGCAAAGCCCATGCACGAGTAGGATCATGTAAGATAGTAATTCTGTAAAGTGACGGCTAAATGAAATCCATGACGGCTTGCATGGTATAGCATATCTAAATTGGTATGACAAGGGTAGAAATGAATAAGGGTACATGTCTACGTGTGGTTGGACATGGATATGAGAAAGTTGGACACATGCGGTTATCTAGACATTTGTGCGGATCGAGTGGTTGAAATTATTTTGGTCCTAGACAAGTGGAAATAAACCAACTTTCTTTTCATGCAAGGGTGCAATTCTTGACTTTCTGAGTGTGTCCTACAATTTGATGACAAAGATTTTGCTGAACTTAGTTATCCTGCCTATAACCTGTATACTTTGAGTCTAACCCATTTCTCCCATACCCAATGTATATATATCCATACCAGTTCTTCTTACATTAGATCCATCCGTACCTGAAAGAATGGTATGTTTTTTTCTTACTGAAGGATATCCATATTTGGATACATATTTGTGATGGATATAGTAAATGTCATATTCATTCTGTATGCATATCTGTGATGGATCTAGAAATGCCATATCCATTCTGTAGTCTTCATCTGTTACACACTCTGCAGATGCAAGTCAATTATTCTTGCATGATAAGTGTTGTTTGATTTTGAGATTTTAACTGCCATGGTTCAGCAACATCACAGGTGTAAACTTTATTACCGTATCATGTACATGGAGGAACTGAAGCTTCATTATAAATAAAAAAAAAACGGAATTATATAATTCTGCCTGTCTGTTGGAGATTGGAAAGGTAGAAACAAGCAAATATTGAAAGAGAATATCTACCTTAACTTGCTTGTAAAGCGTTTGTTCCTTGGCATGAAGTTTCTCGAGCGTTGCACAATGGTTGGTGTACGTGCTGGCATCTCTTGCCTCTTGACCACTCGCATCTTCACTACATTGTGGTGATCTTCCCTCTTGACCATGAGCATGTTTACCAGACTGCGGCGATTTAAGAGACCAGTTCCAAGACAATGCACAAAAGACCGTTGGAGACTTGGAAGTCTTACCTGTATAAGTTATTAAGAAAAATGGGCAGTTAGACTGAAGGTTTAAGGAATGTGTGAATTCTGGAATGAGAAGATTCAAGTGCTTCATCCATCCAGAGTTAACAAGTGAGTAGTAGGCGGCAAAGGAGAAATACCCTTGACTTGTTCCATCATCCAGTGGAGGCGATGGATGTTGTGAGAATCCAAGAGAGAAAGCACCTCGTTTCCTGCAGCTGCTGCCTTCAAGAAGTAATCGTCAATCTCCTTCACAATGGCAGCCAACGACTTTTTGGTCCTCCACGCCACCAGCATGTCGGTCTCTTTTGTCAAAATACTCGCCACTGACGAGTTATCATCGACCGCCCAGATCTCGTTGCCCACACCCACATTATCCTCCTTCACAAAATCCAACGCGGCCAACGTATCCTGCTGCTGCTGCTGCTGCTGCTGCTGCTCCTCAGCCTCAGCCTCAGCCTCTTGTCGAAACTCAGTCTTAGCCTCAGCCCAATCCTCCTCATCTTCTTCCTTGGAAGAGGAGGAAATAGAAGAAGAGGGAGGGCCAAATGGATCCCAAAACTCCCAACAAGCTGCAGAGCCCTGGATGGGAGGCGGAGGCGGCGGCGGCGGAGAGCAGCTCTCGTCGTCGTCGTAATCATCATCTATTAATGTATCAAAACAAGAAGCTTTTTCTTCCTTGTTATCAGGCCCCTCCTTTCCTTCTTTTTGTTGTTGTTTCTTGAGGTGGGGGCTAAATTGGGGTGGGGGAGGAGAAGGGGGTAAAGGAGGAGGAGGAGGAGGAGGGGGCAGTCGGAGGCCAAGTGAGGCCTCCTCTTCTTCTTCTCCTCCTCCTCCTCCTCCTCCTTCTCCGGGGAGGATGATGCTGTTGTTAGTGAGGAGGAGCAAGGAGGACTCAACGTCGGTGAATTGACGGAGGGTGGCACCCGTGTTCTTGAGAGAGCGGAGGTAGGCCAGGTGAGCAGCAGCGAAGGCAGCACGGCAGCCGATGAGCTGCTTCATCAGCCTCTTCCTTTCTCTACTTCTCCTCACTGTTTCCTCCTTGTCTACTTTTGAGTTCACACAACCCATCTCTCTACTACTCTACTCTACTTTTACAAGGCTTATATATGAGGATAATACACAATGCCAATAGGGAGGGGGGGTTTTCCTTTCCTAATTCATCGATACCAAATCAACTGAAAACAAACAGAAAACAGCAAGAGCTATAGCCCAAGGGTTGTTGGGGAAAAGGGGGGAAAAGAAAAAGAAAAAGAAAAAGGAGGCTCATTGCTCAAGAAGGAAACAATTACTTATTTTATGGTAGAGAGGAGAGGAGAGAAATGAGAATGCAGGTGCTGGAAATGGGCCTTCTTTATTTATTTTATTTTATTTTATTTCTTGACTAGACTAAGACTAGAAGACACATCATCTCTCAAATGGTGAAGTCGTCGAAGAGAGGGTTGATGAGAAAGAAAGAAAGAAGGAAAAAATAATCAAGAAGAAGGTGAGAGAAAGCTTGGGTTTTCCCAAAGTTATTAAAGATGTACAGAAGAAGTCGAGAAGAAGAGGCTCCAGAGACAGGCAGAGAGGAAAAGAGAGACCCAAAAATCCCACCTTGACAAACAAAGAAAGGGGTGGGTAAAAGAAAGGCAGCATTTGGTTCTGATATGGCAGATCACGCCAAGAAGAATGAGGGGGGGAGGGGGGGAGGGAGGGGTAAGAAAAAAGTGATGGGGACAGGACACGAAAAGGGTGTATAGTTTTTTATTGTTTGCTTCCTGGGAACTGGGCCTACACTGCCACTCTCTCTCTCTCTCTCTCTCTCAAATCAGTCTGTCCCTCTGCAAAATGCATTTCTTCTTCTCCCACCTTTTTTTTTATTTTTTCTTTTTAAATATTCTATTATTAGTAGGGTATTAGTAGGGCATTGGGTGCTCCAGGAAAGAAGTAGCTTGATAAAAAAAATTAAAAAAGGGAAATTTGCTTGGAGGAACCAAAAAAAACTTGGGGGGACTGGCTGGAAATGCGTTTGTTGTTTCTATTATCCTCACTCTCTCTCCCAGTGCTTCTTCAATCATTAAAACCACAAGGATTAATTGATGAGTCTTTGGGTATTCCAATGCTTTCTCTCTTGGTGATAATTGATTGAGGACCAAAAAACATTGTCTTCTTTCTTTTTACAGGTTAGTGATATAATTACTCCTCCTGTGACAAAGAGGCCCGAATCTATAATAACATAGAAAAAGACAAAAACATTGAGATGGCTTTTTCTCAGGCCCAAAGTTGTTTTGAGTCTCTGCTTATTACGCGCTTGCTCACTCCCGTCTTTAAATAAATAAATTAAAAAAAAAACTATTAAACCCATGGCCGCAAAAGTCAAATATTTGGAAGCAGCAGCTACAGCTTAGAGAGAGGAGGAGGAGGAGGAGGAAGAGGAACACGACCAACAACAAGAAGAATATGGAGAAGCTTAAACCCGTTGCTGCATTAATAATGTTTCCTGGACACAGAAAAACATAACTAATTATTGCTGATTGATTAAGAATATTGCTTCATAAAATGGCTCCAAGTTTACCTCATACAAACAAAAGTTGTTGGCACACGAGCATTCAGTTATTTTACTCAGCCTGAATATAGCTCTTATACATACTTAGTTGAACTTAAAGGTGACTGAACGCCATTAACCTTCAACTTATCTAATTTTTAATATGCCTTCCAAAATGTCAACATCTTGTCATAGTAAATATGGTTTGTTATTTCTTTTCTTCAATTCTTATAATCGCGCAATGAAAAACTTCTAATAATGTTTAATTTTCCTCAAACAACTGTACCGACTTCTTGCTTAACTCGTGGTCTCATTAATTTCTGACATTATTATCTTCTTTGTTCTTAGAAGCAATTTGATGCTGTGTCTGAAGTAGCTTTCTTGGGCTGGTGGTGCTTAAAATAGAGAGCAACACTTCAACATTAATCAAATGATTATATATCTGGACTTTGGACACCTTATAGCCCACCATGCACGATACTTGGTTACCAGCTTATGTACTTTATATAGAGAGCAACACTTCAACATTTCTTATAATTCTGGTAGCTAAGATGTTTTCTTTCTTTTTTTTGGTTTTCCTTGCGCTTTTTATGTATCTTAATCCCGTTACCACATAGTCGTCTACTGAGTATTGCAAAATCAAACAGGTAGAAGACGTTATGATTCTTCTTATGTTACGCTTATCCAAATCTAACATTGTGTTCTTCTCAGTTTCACATATATTCTTACTCTGTACAAAATTGATCACGCCGCGACCCTCCCTCCTTCAGGGGTTTTCCGTAACACACCTAAGTTCGTGAATGTTTGTAGTTTTGTGCAGAATCCCCTTCACGTTGTATCATATGTATAGTCTTTTTTTTTTTTTCTTGATACATTTTTGTAAGTATTACACGTTTCGCTAGTATTTTTGTTCCTTCGTTTAGAGTCATCAAAGACACGCTTTGAAGTGAAAATTGAGAAGACAAGGTCAAAATTGATCACATAAAGCATAAGTAAGAGAAACAAATAAATAAGTTATCAGGTAATAATGAATAAACAAACAATTGTGATTCCTAGTTTAGCTAAACTTTGGGCATAAGATTAAGATTAACAACAACTTGAAGGAAGATTTGATGTTTAATCTAATACTAATGCTGATAACAATACAAGTACATGAAACTCGGACATATAACTCTTATCCACAATATGATAAAATAATCCAAATCAAGTGGTCAATAAAAATAAAAATAAAATAGTCTTAGAAGTAGCATCCCTAGATTATTTACATATAGCTAGCTAGCTGGAAGACTAATTATAACGCTGTTGCATCAGGAGCAGCATCATTAGCCGCAAGCAGCAGTACCCTCCTCCAAAGCCTTAATGGTTGCAGCAGCAGAAGCAGATCTAGCAGCCTCGGAGGCCTTTGCCGTATCATAAGACGCGTGCAGGCCAAACAACAAGTAGTAAACCAAGAGAATGGCAGTCCAAACCCCGAACCTGACAAAAGACTGCGCATCAATGGAGCCCAACAGGAATATGTTGATGGCAATGGATGCCGAGGGGAGCCAAGGCACAAGGGGAACCCCCCACAGCTTCGGCTTCTTGGCCTGAGGGACGAACATCCACAGGTAAAACGTCGACGCAAACCATATGGGAATCGACACTGCGTAGCCAATCCATCCTTTCTTGTCGAGAGCCCAGCACGCCGCACTCGCCCCTGAAGAGGCCAGAATGAAGACGAGGCAGGCGATGAGCTTGTCCCTGTCGGCAGGAGAGGTCTCTCCACTGACATAGTATCGTCTCACTAGCAGGGCAACGGCGACGAGCATAAAGATGAAGAGGGTGGAGATGGAGAGGAGGTTGGCCAGGATGGACAGCTCAGTGAAGAAGGCGATGGCCGCAGAGGCAACGAGCATGGCGACCGTGGCGTTGATGGGCGTGCCCGTCGATGGATGGACTGCCGCGAACCAAGGTGACACCATGTGTGTTCTTGCAATGTGGGTCAAGTACCTGCACCAAATTTTAGCAATTTTAACTATACAAACATATACATGAGAAGAAACTAAAAACTTCAAATTGTTGAGTTGAGAGTGGCTCTGATGCCACTTGTTGATTTGTGAAAGTGGCTTTGATATCACGTATTGAGTTGAGAAGGGTGGTGGACACTAAGAAATATTTTTATTATTATTTTTTAGTGGTACAACCTTCTATATTCTCTTCAATACTAACACTCTCCCTACTACAAACTACTACACTCTTTTACAACGCACTACTATTTTTCTTACTCTCTCTCCCTCTTTATTTCTTTCTCTCCCTCTTTATTTCTCTCTTGTTTTTCTCTTTTTCTTGCTACTGGGATGATATCCACCGAAGGCTTTGGGGGGTTATTTATAGGTGATATTATGGTAGGTGTACACTGTAAAAGTTAGGTCGTTACAATGTCGCTACAATAACGGTTAGTGGGTCGTGGTTGGTGGCATAGTAGGTGGCTGCTGACTTTAACACTCCCCCTCAGCAGCAACTTCTCTATTCATGAGTCCAAGCGAAATTCTAAATTCTTTTTGAATGCTTGGATTTCTTCTTTCACGACTTGTCTCTATTCATCATTTTCAGATGGCTCCTTCACGTCTTCTATTACAGCAACATTAGCATACTTGAAATTTAGCTTCCTAGATTTGGTCGATCTTCGAACTTGTCATGTTGTTCTTTACCGATATCTTCTATCTGACTCGGGCACTCCTCTTCTGGTATTATTTGATGAACACCAGTCTTCCATGGATTCTTTTTCTTCAGAGATGAAGGAGAACTTGGTTCTGTTTTCTTTGACTGTTGTGATTTTTTTCTTGACTTGGCTCCCCTAACTTTTCCTGTAACTGATCCTCTAGATCATTGGAGTCTGGGAGCACAACTTCTTGTAGAGTCCACTAAGACGAGGCTTCGTCACTACGTTTCTTGATATGAAGCATCGTTCGGTTGTGGGATCACAGCATCTCCATCCTTTTCTTTTGTTGTCATACCCCACAAAAATACACCTTACGGCCTTTTTATCGAACTTGGTGTGTAAGTGATTAGGCACAAAGACATAACACACACAACTAAAAATTCTGAAATGGCTTACTGTTGGTTTGATATTCCATAGCTTCTTAAAGGGTGACATGAACTCCAGTTTCGGTTATGGTAGCCGATTGATCACGTGCGCCGCAAGTCTTCATACACTCTGCCCAAAAACATCCTGGCACATTCTTGGCATGAAGCATGCTTCGACATATCTCCACAACATAACGATTCTTCCTTTCGGCAACACCATTCTGTTGCGGAGTATTTGAACACGTTAGCTATCGTCGAATCTTATGCTGCTTCAGGTAGTCGTAAAACTCCTTTGATGTGTACTCTCCCCTGTTATCTGTGCGTAGACAATGAATCTTCTTGCCGAGTTCTCCTTCGACTTCTTCTCGGAATTGCTTGAATTTCGAGAGTGCTTCAGACTTTTCCTTCATAAAGTAAACCCAGACATACCTCGAGTGGTCATCAATGCAAATGATCATATACCACATCCCACCAATTAATTCTTACTTCACTTGACCAAATACATCCGTGTGTACAAGCTCCAAAGGTTCTTTGACTCTAAACTGTGACTCTTTGTATGGTAATTGATGCGCATTACCGTACTAACAACCTCTGCATACGGTCTCTCCTCGAATCTCTAAGTGTGAAAGACCCTTGAACATTGACTTCTCCATCATGATCTTGAGCTTGTGATAGCTCACAAGGCCAAGCCGAGTATGCCATAGATCAGTCGTCTCATTCTTCCTGGCTATATTTATATATGTTGATGCCACCGACATCACATAGACAGATTCTACCTTCCGTCCATCCATAACAAGTTCTCCTGAGGGCTTCAAGTTTCTATAGATTTTGACATCTTGTGGCCTGAACACCACATAATTTCCGAAAGCCATCAACTGAGACACTGATATGAGATTTTCTGCATGCCTGGGACATGGTACACATCTTGTTGATGGATTTGATCTGGATTGAAGTGTGGCATGAACGTGGTCTTCCCAATATGAGTGATATGCAATCTTAAATTATTTGCTATCACTACTTCTCGACCGTCTCTATACTCCTTCATGTTGACGAGCTTCTCCTTGTCTCCCTTCATGTGGTTAGAAGGGTCAGAATCAACGATCTAATCTTTATTATAGCTGATTTCTTCCCGATCTGAAACCGCTATAAATGCGGACTCAGATTCTTCTACCATCGAGGTTAGTGTCATATCAACAACCTCGTCTTCGTCGACTGATACATCTTCAATGATAGCCACGGATGCTTGGGCATCTCATTCTTCTTCATCGTCTTGATATTTGCGTGATGTTGCAGCATTACCCTCTGCAGGTCTTCTCTTGTAACGGCAGGCTCTAGCAAAGTGTCCTTTCTTCCCACAGTTGTAGCAGCTATCGTCAGGTCGCCTTGCTCGATGATCACCTTGCTCCTCACTCTATTGTGTTCTGCCGGTGTATGGCCGTCATGGCTGCCTCCTGAGCCAACCTTTCCATACTCCTCTTTGCCCGCGCCTATTGGTTTGTCTCTCTCTCCTTGCTTGAAGTACTTCATCTTCACTTTTTATTAAAACGCAGGCCATTTTTTTGGCTAGGGTTTCCTATGTAGCGAGCAAACTCTCTAACTCTAATAATGTTGATTGAGTCAGTCAACCGTGTGTAGCAGCAACGAGCCCATGGTACACCGGTTTTGAACCGTGGGTGATTATTCTTCGTATCCTTGCATCTGACACTCTAGAATCAGGATCTAACTGAGCAATATCTGAACAGAGTGATTTTACTTGCTTGAAGTACTGACTAATTGTCAGATCCTTCTGGTGCAAGGTCATCAGTTGATTCTTAAGGAGCTGACGTCGAGCATTGTTCTTCTTCGAGAAGAGTGTGACAAGCATATCTCATGCCTCCTTCGGAGTTCTAGCATCTCGCATATAGTCTACAAGATCTTCTTCTATTGTCATCTTCAGCACATACATAGCCTTGCCGGCTTTGATGTTCCACTTCCTTAGTGCTTTGCCAGTTTCCCTAGGTGTTATAGTTTCGGCACCCCCGATGACCTCCCAGAGGTCTTGTCCTTGCAAATAGGACTTCATACAAGTCTCCAAGTAGCTGTAGTTTTTGCCGTTGAGTTTCTTAAGTGTAGCAGTAGTATTTGCCAGATCCGCCATTGTGACGTGGTATTGCTTCAGTATCTCCACGCAAGTCTGGTCCCTGACCAATCAACTTCACAGTCCCGGACTGAGCACGCACTTCGGCCTTCAATAACGCCGATAGAATCACCATAGGAGAGAGTCAGTCCTTGACCGCCTGCTCTGATACCAATTGTTGATTTGAGAAGGGTGATGGACACTAAGAAATATTTTATTATTATTTTTTTAGTAGTACAACCTTCTATATTCTCTCCAATACTAACACTCTCTCTACTACAAACTACTACACTCTTTTACAACACACTACTATTTTTCTTTCTCTCTCTCTTTATTTCTTTCTCTCCCTCTTTATTTCTCTTGTTTTTCTCTTTTTCTTGCTACTGGGATGATATCCACTGAAGGCTTTGGGGGGTTATTTATAGGTGATATTGTGGTAGGTGTACATTGTGGAAGTTAGGTTGCTACAGTGTTGCTACAGTAACAGTTGATGGGTCGTGGTTGGTGGCATACTAGGTGGCTACTGACTTTAACACAAATAGTATACAAGTAACTAGTACCTGGCTTGTCCTACGGCGGAGACGAGGAGGACGGTGGTCATGCCCTTGAGAGCTCCGAAAGCAACGATATACTTGGCCCAATCCATTCCCACAGAGGAGAAGGCAACAGAGAAGGGAGCATCAGGGTCAATCTGGTTATAAGGCACCATCATGCACAGCACCACAGCCAACACACAGTAGAAAGTGGTGGTGAGGGACATAGCACCGACTAGACCAAGAGGAATGTCCTTGGCGGGGTTCTTGGTCTCTTCAGCCAAGGTCGCCACAGCATCGAAACCCACATACGCAAAGAAGAGGACAGCGGCGGACGCAAAGATGCCGCGCGAGCCGTAGGGAGTGAAATCAGAGACGAGGTTGTGGGGATTGGCGTGGGTGAAGCCAGCGATGATGATGAAGAGGATGACGACGACGTGGATGATGCTGGCGATGGTGTTGAAGCGGGAGGTGGCCTTGGTGGACAGGACTGCTGCCAGGCAGACCACGGAGATGACGATGACAGCAATGGGGTCGAGACGGCTGTAGTCTTGGGAGAAGGAGGAGACGTGGATTCGGAAGTCGTCGGGCTTGTGGTTGAGGAGGGTGGCGAAGTATGAGGTCCATGAACGGGACACTGCTGCTCCGCTGATGACATACTCTAGGATTATGTTGCCAGCCGCAATGAAGGCCATGAAGTCCCCCAATTCCACCCGCAGGTATGCGAACGAACCACCTTAATTAATTAAAAATAAAATCACTTTCAAAACTTTCAAAACTTAGACAAATAACATATTCTTTTATGCATGAGTTTCAACTATATTCTATGATTTCTTTTTCTTTTTATTTATTTATTTATTTATTTATTTTTATTCCCTACTTCCAGTTCCTGCTCGTTGTCTTCAAATATTATTGAAAAGAAAAGGATAATACCTTGTTTGTATTCTATCAGCATTGTTGCCAGCTAATTCAATTCCAAACTTTCAAACAATTATACATGCATATCAAGTAATTTTATAATTTGAGATGTTTAAATTATGGTCTTATAGTAAATTTCATTGTCTTAATAGGCAAGATCAACTATTAATTAATCCTTTTAAATGCTACAGAGGGGACAATTATAATTATGTGTGCTTTTGCATAGAACTATAACAATAACGCGCGGGATTTATGGCCAATGAAAATCGGCAGATGGTAGATAATGCAGGGGTATAAGTATAACATACCGGCAACAGGGATTTCAACCGCGAATTCAGTGTAGCAGAAGACAGAAAGCATGGCGGAGATACCAGAGACGACATAGGAGAGGACTACAGCAGGCCCAACCTCGTTCCTGGCCTCGGTGCCGGTGAGCACAAAGATACCAGCCCCAATGACGGCACCCATCCCCATCCATATGAGATCCCACCACGACAGAGTCTTCTTCATGTCATGCCCACTCCTCTCCCTTACCTCGTTCAGTTCCGTGTCGTCCACTGATCGAGCAACCACCCGATCCTTTAGCCTTGGAACTATCTCCGCCAAGGCTTGCCTGTAGTTGGACCAGCTCTTGAATGACTCTTCCGGTAAAAAATCATCTTTGCTGCACTGCCATCCACAACCCCGACCACGCTTCACCTCGCCACCATTGCTGCTGTTCGAGTTCATCTTCTTCTTCTTCTCTTTGGAAGAAGATCTACATCACAAAAAATAGGGAAGGAATGAAAAACTGCCCGTGTATTAGATATTGTCTTCTCTCTCTAGACTAGATGTGCCATGTCTTTATAGATACATGCGTGCATTCTAATTCTACTAGAACTCATGCACATATTAGAATCCTACAACTGGATATACACGACCAATAAAATCCTAAAAATCGTAAATAGAGAGTTTCTGGTCAGCAGGTATAATGAAAATCCTTGTTTAGCTAGGAATTTCAAATAGAATTGGCCGAATTCAATGCAAGAGTCCTAACAAAAATTTTAGACAACTAAGTGAGGGTAGTCCCAATTTTGGATGAGTGGATGTCCTCCATTCTGAATTAGGGGTGTGACGGTCATTTCATTCACATTGATGACTAAATCACCTCTCTTTAAAAAGTTAAAAGCTCTGGAAAGTTCTAGGAGCTTTCAAAACCTAGGCTAATTAATGAACCATTCCAAAGATAAATTGAACATCTCTTCTTGCTAATAGAGGAAGTTTGAGGGTCTCTTAAACGAGGAGCTTACTAGAACATATTAGTAAAATAAAATAAAATTTAATTTGAAGCAATATCATACTAGCACTTCAACCATGTCACTATTTTGGACTAACGTGTAAGAAAAATAAAACTCAAATTAATTAAAAGAGCAATTAGAGTTCACAGAATTGTTATTTGTATCCCTGAATAAAGGGACTAAAATAAGTTAAGAATTGGACTCTGTTCTAGAATCAAAACTTATATAGACAGTAATAATAGAAAATGCCATAATTGATATAGTCGCAACTTGAAATTGGAAATCGAAACTAGACAAACATAAGGTGAAAAGAATAATTTCTTCCGTCTTCAAGATTAGTACACTTATCTTTATTCCATGCATTTATATGTAAACTCACAATAATAAAATTTAGGTAAATTACACTAGACCGCTATGAACTTTTAGTGTTTTGCAGTAAACCCCAGTGAACTTTCAAAATCACACTAAAACCCCAATATAATTTTTTGGAATTGTAGAAAACAACCATGAAATTTCTGAGTTTTGTCGATAACTCCAATAAATTAGAACCAAAAAACAACAGAAGAAGGCATTTTTGCAAGGTCATGGGGGTTCAGTGTAATTTACCTAAAGTTAATGGGGGTTTTCTGGAAAAAGTTACTTGGGATGGTTTAGTATGATTTTGAATGTTCATGAAGGTTTACTAGAAAACCCTGAAAGTGCATGGGATTTAGCGTAATTTACCTTAAAATCTAATATTTTTTGCAAAGATGTTAGTAAAACTAAAAAGATTTGATAAGGAAGAGCCATATTTAATTTTGTTTTACTCCACACGTGCAAGAGTAAATTCAGTCAGATAGCTCATTTCGCGCATACAAAACAAATTATCATTTTTTTCTTAATTCAAATTAACCATATTTAATGAGTACAACGTTCTACGATTCTAATTATTCTAGTATAAAGAAGATCTGTGTAAACGTAGTTAATTTGAGAGAGTTTAATTAGACTACATGACCATGCACCTATATATTAAATTCACTGTAGAATATACTAGAATCTTTCTTAGTTTACTATATATAAAATAAAATAAAATAAAAGTTACATCCTACCAAGTCCATAAATATACTAGTTTCTCCAAATTTCTTTTTATAGAAGTACAAAAACATAGATAGAGTAAATTAGATCTGAAAATCATCAAGTAGAAGAAAGAAAGGTAGAAGCAAATAAGAATTCTTTATATGAACAATACTTGGACCCTTGTGTCAATGTTATACTAGGGTTTAGTCTTTTGTTCTCAATTTATTTTTTTCTAAAAAGAAAATGCAGATATTAGAGATTAAGAAAACGTAAAAGAAAGTAATAAATTTTACCTGTGGCAAATTAATTCAGGGAAAGTAAATATCCGGCCGGCGGCGGCTGGCGACTTGGTGGGCTGCCCGTCGACGTCGACAAAAAAATCTGAGATTAATGAAACAAAAACCCTAACTCTAACTGACCTAAAAACAAAAACAAAACAAACCGAAACGTGTTAATCAGGCTAAATATATATAGCTAGTCGACTTGGTATTTATAATGTTTAGAGTTAGATTATGAAATTTCATTTTTGGGGGGGCCACATTACGCACCCGCTAATATTGGGGACTCGCCATTTTTTTCTATTAATAAGTTTTAGGTGCTTGATTATTATTTTCTTTTCCAATCTAAATACGGCAACCTTAAATTATTTCCGCTCTGAAAAGATATGTTAGTTTGAGGCTGTTGTGAGCTGTTTTGTACAAATAAATGATACGTATGACAGCTCTGGCCCTGCTGTTGCTAGTTTATGAGTTAGTTTCAATAATTAATAATAATAATAATAATAATAATAGGGCGATTGATTTTGTTTCAGAAATTTTAAAGCGCGTGTGATTCAGTCGATTGATCCTGTTTTTCAGTATCAACAACTTGATTTAGACAAACATTCTTGTGGATCAGTTATGTATGGAGTAGTGATGTTTTATTAATTTGTCAATCAAAACTAACATGAAACGGAAGTTATTATCCAATTTAGTTTGGAAAGTAAAAAGTTTAACAAAACACTGAAATTATTTTTATAGATGAGCTAATATAAAGGAATTAACATCTCAAATAGTAGTAGTAGTAGTTGTTGTTGTATCAGATTTGTGATCTCTCTGTATATACATTTGTTTCAAAGCCCCAACTCCTTAATCAGAAAGATTGAAATTTTATGAGAACACCACATAGAATAGGGTGATATATACCATTTATGGTTGTTGGAGTCTAGTTTAAAACTTGTAGCTTTAGCTCTTCGATATATATATGGTGCTAACAACCTCATCCGGTCATCCCTTCAGGGATTGTAGGATTCTTATTTTGTCGGATCCAGTTTAGAACAAAATATGTCATGCTTGATACTTTCCTTAGAAAAAACGTTAAGATTCATAATGTTTTCTAGCAGTAAAAATCGAACACTTATAAAGTATTGTGTGATCTTTTAGATTTGATCGTAGTATAGAGCGTGTTTTTTTCCTTGACAGTCTCCAACTTAATAGACGTCCAGATATAGAGTTTAGTCTAAAAATTGAACTTTTGGCCAAACTTAGCCTTAATATTCGTGTTTTTGAAGGCCAAATACAGTGAGACAAAAAAGATATATAATTAGAGGAATGAGATGACAGCAAAATACAATTAAGTGAGAAAGAAATGTTTGCATGATATTGATATTATGGACAAGCACTTTTGACTTGATGGGTGTATTTTAAGGAAGGAAAAGAAAGAAAGCGGCAAAAGAGAGTATTCATTTTGTTTCCGGCGGACCACGTGGCGGCCCAACTGACGGAAACTTTGTTTGGGGGGGACCCACTCTTCCTTTTTATTTATTTTTCCTTGTATTCCCTCCGTCTACGCTTTCGCTTTGCGTTGCAATTCTGTTAATTTTTTTTTAAGAGAGAGAAAGAGGAAAGGGGGAAAAAAGGGAAAAAAGAAAAAAAGGAGATCCATTTTCTCTCTTCTTCTATCTCCAATCTCTCTCTCTTTCTCTCCATTTTTATCCATAATGGCAATGGTACGTGCCCCCCTTTCTTTCTTTCTTTCTTTCTTCTTCTTGTTTTTTCACGTCTTAACCAATTATATTTTGTTTTTTTCTATCCATGTTACGAAAAAAGCTTCTTTTTTTTTTTTTTTTCCTTTTAGCATGCACGAACCCCGGAATATATTGATTTAGTTACGGGGGAGAAAAACTACATAAATTTGAGAGAATTCTCTCAACTTGGTTTTTCCTGCTTAGAATTGGAAATTTGGGGAAGATATAATCTTGGATCAATTTACATTTGTTGGGAATTTTAATTTTCTGGAATTGGTGGTTAGGTCCGATTTTGGGGGAAATTTTTTGGAGGTCTTCTGCCATCTATTATCTCAAATTATATGAATGAGGGATATAGCCTTTTTCAGGATCAATTCCTCATGAAACTTTGCAGAAATAAATAAAGATACCTATTACTTTTATGTTGTTCCATTTTCTACTACAATTCCTTCCATTATATAGCAAATCTTCTGCATATCCCATGCAAAAGATTTGAGCATTTTGGTTTTTTTTTTCCTCCCCCAAACATTCTTCCCATATAATTGTTTCGCAAAATGTTTCTGATCATGAGGATTCCTATGATATGATACTTTATGAATGAACTTCAAGAATAATTAAATGCCTGGGTTGTGAGTAGTTTCTTCAGGCTGATATGATTCGATTATCTTACAAGACCTTAGGAACTTTGATGCCTTCTCTCAAAAATGAACATCCAATAGGCAATAGCTAATTTCTACTACGATTTTGCTCTTGAATCGACATTTCCTTTATGATTACGCAATTCATTTATTATATAATAATTGGACATTTACATATTCTTAATTTGTGGACACGAATAATATTTCCTGTACCCTTACTCAAATACAGGACATGCTTGTGCCTTCTTACCCTTCTGTTTACCAATGCTTAGTGCCTAGCATACGCAGGCACGGAAAATTAACTGAATTGCATCGTTTACTTTGAAAACCCTACGGACTTACTAAGAAGCAAGCATTTGTAAGACATGTACTCCAGATACTCAGTTTTATACATTTTCCTCTCGGTAGTTAGTTATTTCCGTTTCAAATGGCTGGTTTGCTCTTCCATAATACGAATCCAATATTTGTATCAAACTATGATAAGTACTTGCGACCTCACATACCACTGGAGTTTTCTAATAAATTCCAAGCATAATTGTACTAAAGGGAGTTTTCGCCTTATGCATACTGTATTTAGCTGCATTGTCGCTCTATAATGAAACAAGTGTCATACTCCATTTCGTGTCTTTCCAAAAATAAAAAAGAAGATCATCATAAAATATTTGTAGGGCAAGCTGAAATTATTTTCATGTTAGATGATTCTTTTGAACAAAGTATTTAAAGGATGTCATTCTTCTCATAGATTTAATGCTTGTTTTTCATTTCAATAAAATTGAAAAAAAAAATAAAAAAAGTTGTCCCTTTCTGAGAAAATGTGTGACATGAGCAGGACAAGGGTCGACCACTGCCCAAATTTGGAGAGTGGGATGTGAACAATCCTGCATCAGCCGAAGGGTTCACAGTTATATTCAACAAAGCTCGAGATGAAAAGAAGACCAACAACAACCCAGCTGTAGTTGCACAACCACAAAGAAACAACATTAATGTAGTCGGGGGTTATGGCCACGAAGACCCTTATCGCTATCAAAGAAAGAGTGTATGCCTTCTCTTATTACCAACATCTAAACTTTTGACCTCTTTATTTTAATCTGAACTAGTCAAGATAATCAAACTCCCTGGATAGCATGTTTGCTTTCATTCAGTAACAAGTTTGTTTTGTTGACGAATTTTTGGATGCAGCGGAAGTGGTTCTGTTGTGGCTGAATGTTGTTGATGTTGCGCCCTGAGGGATTTGGTGATGCTCTTCTTTTGCTGGCTCAGGGTTGTACTCGTGCTCGGCGGAAACTCCATGCTATTTATTTCTTAATACCATTTCTCTGTCCTATGTATTTGTTACCCGTGGATCCATTAATCCTCATATGAATATATAGTATATATATGTATTTAATATAATTTGGAGAAGAAAGAGGAGAAAAAGGAGAGAGATTGAAGCTTAATCCCCCTCAGATTTTGCCTTTCTTTTTGGATTGATTACAATTCTTCTCCTGATGTTACAGGAACTCATCACTGTCGTCAGCTTCTGCTTTCATTACTGAAAAATAAACAAAAACCAGTTGATAAGAAATCTTGAACAGAAACAGTTTGTCTGCATGAATCAAATTTCTCCAGATATGTTCCAACAAAGTCAAGGATTTTAGCAGAATACCAGCATGGATTCAGCTCCGATACCCCAAAAAAAAACCACTTTTCCTCCTCTTTGTTAGAATCCAGTTTTGCATGACCTGACTCTGCTAAATTAGGGCTTTTATTTTATTTTACTTTATTATTAACTTTTTTTTTTTTTGAGTTTATTAATTGGCAGAGGAAAAAAGAAAGAAAGTTATTAGAAAGAAGATGTGGCAAACAAAAAAATAAAAATAAAAATTTGAACAGCAATGCTTCTGTTGTGAATCATAAACAACGATTCATTACCCAGCGAGCGAATCAAAAAGTGGGAAGTTACTGCACAGTTTCTCCCATTACCAGTGGAGTTTGCCTGCATACGATGTAACATCTACAGTTTTACGCAACACAAAAAACTAAGCTTGGTTGCTTCATGCGATAGGCAGCAATATACACATCTATCACGTTTGTAAACAGCATCCCCTCGAAAGTCAGAAACCATAAACAGTCTCCCAACCTCCCAAAGCACATAATGGAATGACAGGGATTGGAATGACAGGGATGAACAATATTACATTACAAAAAAAAAAAAAATTAAACATCTGAGAGATTCCAAAAAACTGGTTCAGCCGCTTTTGCCTCTCCTCATTGATTCTGAAGTTAATTCAGACTAGTCTTTCTTCTTCTTCTTAGCATCGTCGTCCTCATTGATTCTGAGCCTCAGTCCCCGGTGTCTCCCACTGTTCTGAACCTGCTTCAGCCTCAGATTCCCATCGTTTCTTCTTACTACCCTCTCCATACCTTGATCTCCTTGGTGCCGCCTCATCCTCGCTCTCGCTCTCCTCATTTTGAAGACTGCTCCTTGACCCCACAAACTTATCCCCGCCACCACCTTCAGTTGCTACCTCATATCTGCTGTCATTTGCCGTTCGACTCTGATCCTTCTTCACAATTCGGTTGTTGTTGTTGTTGTTAGGTAGTGGTGGTGGTGGTGGCTGAGGATGGAGGAAAGGCGATGATTGTGATGGTCGACCAGGCCGACCCATGCCTCCTGGCATTCCGCCCATAAACGGTGGCCTGTTAGCATTTCCCATCATCATACCCCCCATTCCCATTGGAAAGACGGGTCCAGGCTGGGGAGGTCTACCAGGAAACATCATCCCACCTCCACCAAAGTCACCACCGCCAAATCTAGGGCCATAGCCTCCAAACATCATCCCCCTTGGAGGAACACCAAACATGTCTGGTGTCCCGAAGCTGTCAGGGTACCCAAACCCATCACCGCCCATCATTACAGGAGGAAACCCACGGAGGAATGGCCTTCCTCCACGGGCCATGGGCATGTGGCCTTGCCACATCATCCCTCCTCTCCCCCTCCCTCTCCCTTGCGCCCCACCCTGTCCTATGCTATCCTCCTCTTCTTCACTCTCTTCTTCTTCTTCCTCTTCTTCATTATCCTCAAACAGCACTATATCTGGGTTATCTGATGCATCGTCATTGCTCACTCCTTTTGCTTTCTCCTCTTCCCGCTTGGATTCAGCAGCTATTAACATTTCCTGATCCACAATTTAATTCATTTTATTTAAATTTTCCACTAGAAAAGAAGAAAACTCAGTTATAGCTTGAATATTGAAACAATGAAGAAACTGTGATAAAACAAATAGATTCTGTTCTCTACTATTATTGGAAAGAACCTGAAATGCATTACAGGAAAGGCCTGATAATGCATGTCACAGCCCAAGATAGTATCAACTTATCAACTTCACAAACATACTCTAGATCTACTCAGCTTCAGTGGCTCGGTTTAACTGAAATTGGACTGACAATGCAGCTCCTTCCCCTTAATGATGGTTGCTAGGATGAAAACCCTAAAACCCCCCTCCTCCTACTTTATTCAAAATAAGAAACCATTAAAATGTTAATTTCCATCTTCGCATAGGAGAGCGCCATATGCCACAAAAATTTACATTGATGCTCAACATATCATAGTACAGTCCAGAACATTGAGATCAACTCATGGCTCATGACTGATTGGAGGAGCGCAAAGAAATGAATAGCCAAGATCTTGAGATCAACTCATGGTTCACTACATTAGGTTTTTTCTCCTCCATTGTTAGGTCCACCACCTTTTAACTATCATATTTGGTTCATATTTTTCCGCACCCCCAAACACCCCCACTCCCCAACCCCAAAAAAAACCTCTTAAAAAAACTCGGTTGCTCCAGACACTAAATCCTGGCCCTCTAGCATATCAAATGATCGATCGTTTTTTATTCAATCCTCAACTGAAGCCACTGGGCTGACCTCAAAGTAAAGCATGCATCCATTTCCAGTCGTACAGCATTTTGCCACTCATGCATCTTAAACATTTTATTTCAGCTATACTTGTTTTTCTGACATGTTTCCAAATTGCCACCATGCTGAAGCATAGAGCAGGATGGTTATAGATGTCAGTTGTCTTATAAAATTCCAGCTTAAGGGCTAGTTTCACATAATACTCACAGTGATACTTCATCCTATAATATCCAGTTTTAACTGATGATAAATGATAATTATCCTTCAGTTTCACCCCATGATGAATGATCCAAGTTACACGGATACGGGTGCTGGACATGGAAATTTTGTAAAGGTAGGGTACGGGGACACGGCTACACATACATGCATATATGATAATAATTTACATGGGACCATTTTTTTTTTTTTCATTTCACATGCTATTAAATAAAATTTATTCTCATAACATTTATATGTTTCTTTTATAATACAGATCTATAGTTAGAAATTTGCTCGTTTTTTAACTTGATATCCAAAAGACCTTTTATAATCATAGTTTTGAAGTGTGTACGGGCTGAATTGAACCCAACTTTTGTCCAATGAGGTTCAAAATTTGCATGTGAAATGTAGGATATACATCCAAGAAGTATATGACCTTTAACTTAAAACACGTATTATATAATTGAGTGCACATTTGAATAAGTGTAGGCAAATATCCAAGGAGTATTCACTGAAGTTTCGGTGTTGGGTACGGGTACGACATGGGTACGGCTCCAGATGGAAATACCCATGCTACATAGTAAATGATTGATCCAGAAAACTGAAAGTCTCTTAGACATCAATATGAAGTATATCTTAGAATGTTCTTAGTAATTTAATAGTTAAACTTCACATGTTCAATCTCCAGCCAAAATCCTAAAGCGTCTATCCACCATTAGATAACCACAAATTAAAAATGCCAAGATGGGGCTTTACATGAGTGAGACAATCATAAAAAACAAACATGATCTGTTTGGAAGTAACAAAATGTTAAAATAATAATAATAATAATAATAATAATAATATAATAAGAAATTTAAAAAAAAACATACCATGAGTTGACTATCCGGTTCAAGATAAAGCATAGAAGCCAACTGCTCACCAATAAAAGGCTCCAGCTCCTGGCAATCACGACTTATCTGCCAGTACATAAATTCAATAAAAATTTGCATATCCAATAGTAATACAATTGGCGTTTTCAAATCTTTTTTAAAATTTCAGTTAAGAGAAAATAATTTAGTCTCCACCACCCTGTCAGCTAAATGCTTAGAACCTAGAGGCTGCCCTTTCTAGAAAGTAATACTAGCAAAATATTGTAAAATGGAACAAAATGATCAGATAATCACTGATAATGCTTGTAAAATGTAGATTACTTCAAGAAATTCTTTGTTCCCCCATTAAATTTGAGAGACTCATCTGCTGTAATATCAGGACCAGTCAACTCTAACACATCATAGTGTATGCAGGAATGATCTACATAATAGTAAAGTAGCATCACCCTCTCTAGCAAGTAACAACAGTGATAATGATAATAATAAATTAATACTACTACCCAGGATGGCTATATAATTGTAATTCATCCAAATTTTGAGTACCTTACAAACATAAAAGCCTCACATATTTTTCTAGCAAATGGTCGCTCTTTCATAATGATCATACTATGTTTCCATCCAAATGACTAAAAAAACCTTGCCTCAAATAATATATGGATTCTTCAAATAGAAATGCATGGTAATGTAGATATATGGCTCGCAAATAAACTGTTAAAAAGAGCCTTGACAATTCAGGTTTTGAGATATCAATATCATACCTTCACTGGTAGGTTGTCATTATATGGATTCCTGAGATGATGTGTTTTATTGAATGACAGCTCACACAACTGCAATACAAACAATGTTATGAAATTCTTATAGCTAGGAGTTAAAAATCACAACATGGAGTCAGTATAGAGAGGATATATGTCTTTTACAGCAAACAAAGGACTACATGTGATAACAAAAGGAAAATTCATGCAATGCCACTCAAAACAAAAGCATCTAAACAACTAAGAAAGGAACATCCAAAAGTTTGCAAAAAGTAAAAGAATACAAAACCACAGAGCACCAAGAAATTAACCAATTTCCAAAATATGATTACAGATAAATGTAAATAACTTGGATTCTGTCATCATCTGAAAATCCATAAATTTAATAATACTAAGCTCACAAGAGACGTTATTCTTTCTTCAAACTTTGCAAGATAATGTGTATTTGCTACAATTATCTATCTCATCAAACACCATGAGCATTCTTCATTACTGCCTGAATTTGGCCCAAGATTACACCCGCGGTTATCTCCACATGCAGACTCCTTCTGCAGTATGAAGGCTTTGCAAACTATAAGTCCAAGTCAAGCCTTTGTGCAGATGCACATGAACTTGTCATCCATATACCAATTGTTTGCATGCCTAGGAGCACATGTTTCTCCCTTGAATAAAGCTATCAAACTATCAGGTGCATAATCTTAGCATCTGAAAAAAAAAACGTTATACATATGAGTTTTGGTTTGCTAACAATTTGCTAACAACTAGGAGTTCAGTATCTCGGAGACAAATTCAAACTGACAGGATATTGATTTGGTGCAAGATAGTATCAGGCTTGGATGTTCTAATCAACAAAGCCCAACTTGCAAGCAGGGTGGATAGATCTTAATGAAAAAAACATTATTGGTCTCCTAGCTCTCTAAGTTTAAAAAATCGCCTCCATGCAAAGCTATATTGAGCAGTAGCCAATGCTATGATATCCATACTCTCATAGAGTTTTTGTTGAGTTCTCAATTTGGTGTGATGCCTAAGCTACTGCACATGCTTCTAGTGAACTTGTTCACTCTGCTTCAGATATAACATAAGAATTTACATTGCCTTATTATGTGCAGATGGGGTTTACCTCACTACAAATACACCATAGTCTAGTTATACTAGGAAACCCCCTCCTAGACTAGGCTGAAATTAGTTGACAAAGAAAGCAGGGCTAGCTCACGTGTATGGTCATCATAGATGAGAGGAAGAGAAAATTGATGTTGACCATGTTTACAAAAGCCTAAAAGTACCTTTTCAGCAATCAGAGATCCCAAGCTACCAGGTTAAGTCAAATTTTATTCAAAATTTATATGGTGTTCATCAATCATCAATCACAAAACCTCAGGCTACAATGTTAACCTTGTTTAGATGAGCAGACCCGATGAGCAACTTGGTAGTACAAGAGTTTAAGAACTCAGCTAATTCAGAAAATGGAAGAAAATCAAGTGAAAGAACAATATAATTGTAGACATTGCATAATGAGGTTACTGACACTGAAAACAGATTGTTGCTTGCACATGAGTACATAATTTGCAAAATAATGTAAAAGTTATTGCAAGATCAAAAATCATATAGGGTCATCCAGGGCTTACAAAAAAAAATTTACAGGGAAAGGAAAGAGAGTGCGTGTTCTTTTTTCTTCTTCCTAGTGGGGTTGAGATTTTTTTTTTTTTTCCTTTTTTCCTTTTCTTCTTCTTCTTCTTTTCTTTCTTTTTTTTGTTGGTGGTGGGTGGGGGATTAGGGGGAGTTGAGGTTGCTTCTGATGTGAGATTCTAAACCAACGATCAGTAAACCAATAAAAGTTTTCCAGCATCCATACAAACACACCTCTGACTTTAAAGCAATGGCATTGCGACAGAAGAAACATACCTTTAACCATTTGACTGAAAAATTCCGGCCATAATGTGCCGTTCCATGTGCATACTTCCAGTTCCCTCCACCAATAAACCCACCAATTTTAGATGTCATCTTAGCACATCCCTTAACAAATCAAAGAGGAAACAAAAACCATTATATATTAATGGTGTTCAGCATAGTCAAGTGCTACAAAGTATATAGATGTACCAAACTAGAACAATTTTTTTTAAAGAATATTATATGAGGTTTGTGGAGAGTTAGCAGAGACTGGTGATTATGCCTACCTGGAAATGCCGAGTTCTGTTGACTGAGAATATTAAAATAACATTCTCTGTGGATTCAAAAGCTTCATTTAGTTTAGCTTCATTACTCCTTTGGGTTGCCCAAACACCTTGCTGAACAGAAATTTCCAGATTTTCTCGGTTGCAACTTTTAACAATAAAATACCTAGTTTTTAATGTTTCAAAAATGAAAAGATTATCAGAAAACAAGGACTGCATTCAGTCAAAGCCATCCAAATGGAATAGCAAAAATGGGGAAAAGCATACACCACTGCGTGGTAGAAATAGATGATAGACAGGAATATAAATGGAATATAAGTATTAGAAAGTTAAAGTTTGTTAGCTCAATAAACCCTTTAATCAAAATGAATAATTAGCAAATGATTTTTAAATGAATAGCTCAGTCATAAGGCCATCATGACTCATACAGTCTAAACCATCTATCATCTATTAAGGAAATAACCTAAATTAAAAGCAGATATGTCCCATATGAGCATCAGGTCTAATCTATACCTCAGATTGTCTACAAGCCGCTTAGACTCCATGATCTTTTGAAAGATGTCCTATAGCCTATGTTGCACAGATACGGGTGCGGACACGGACACATGTGCGGATATGGGACACGGCAAACTAGTCAAAGGTAGGATATGGGGACATGGCTATATCTATACATATTCAAATTAATTTTATAAGAAATCAATATTGTTTTTCCATTCACATGTTATGAGAACTAAAATCCCTATAACATATTTATGTTTCTTTTATTGAGTAGATTATAAATTGAAAAACTGCTTGTTTTTGAACTAGATATTCAAACGATCCTTTAAAATCATACTTATGAACCAGGTATGGGCTGAAACAAACCGACTCGGATCCAAAGGGTTGCAGAAATTTGAGGTGAAGTGTAAGATATACATCCAAGAAATAAATCACAAGTGTTTTAAACTAAAAAGTGTATTATATAATTGAGTACGCGTCTGAATAAATGTATGTATATACTTAAGAAGTGTCCAAGGAATGCTGCACATGGACACGGATACGGAAAGTGTCGGACACGAATAAGGGAGCCCGGATGAAGTGTACAGATAACCTAGCCTATAGCTTTCTCATTCCAGCTTTATTGTTTAATTGATCCATCACAAATATGACAATTATTTTACAACTATATCTACACATTGATATTAAAATAGCTTCATTTTTCAGTACTGAAGAGTAAATACATAACTGCTGCTTGGTTAAATGGATTATCGTTAATAAAGGACCACCTGTAATAGTGGTGCGACTCGCACCTAACATGGAAAACATAGGAACAGAAGAATAATTATACATTATTAATGCCTACATCAATATCATTATCATCAACATTCCTGACCACTTAAGGTTCAAGGAATCACGGACTCCTATACACTACAGATCAGCATATCACATTAGAATGGTATTAGTCTGCCCTACGCTTGTCATACTAATTTTCTATGAAAAAACTGTTTAAGCAATGACAATCAATATAATAATAGTCGACAACAGTAGGAAAATTCAAACAATATGCTTTTCACTCGATTTTCAAACAAAAATATCAAGATAATGCCAAATATATAAGCTCCAGACAGAACGACTAGTATAGGTCTCACAGACGCTAAGTACAAATTTAAGCTGGCTTTTGAGAAAATATTTCACCACAAAAATGCTACAAAAAGTATTTTTACAGAACCTGAGACAGATAAATCTAGGAACTCCAGACACACCTAGATTGCCCTTGAGGAAGCGGTGAAGCAGCTCTATTGGCTAGGTTTGATGAGCCATTTGGCACGTTCTGCACCTGATTCTCTCTAACATGTTGAGGTTGAGACTGCTGTGTTTGCGATTGTTGTTGTTGCATGCTTGGTGGTTCAACTGTAGTGGGTGGCCTCACTGCTGTGGGCTGATTTGCCACCCCAGAACCTTGAGGAAACTGAGGCCTCTCAGCTTGTTGATTATATCCAGTGTTCTTGTGTTGGAAGAATCTATTTCCAGAACCATAGTTGAATGAACTCAAATGTTGAATCTTCTGAAAAACTTCTTCTACAGTGGGAGGTGGTCCAGGCTGTTTTACATGCCTATAACGACAGTCAGGCCCATTTGGGCAAAAACCCAATTTGTACCTGCAACAGAGGTAACAGTAGGATATAAAATACAAATAAATAAATACACACATACATATGTATATATACATACATACATATATACACACACACATGTATAAACAGATTTAATAATTAAGGTCTCAGATTATATGAGAGTGAAAATTTGCGAAATTCTTATAGCAAAGAAAATGCAAAAAAAAATTGGCCATTTAGCCATCAGAGTTTTTTTCCTTAAGATTTGCTATCCATAGTAATAAATGTGACACTTCTCCTAATATAATACAAAGGGCTTTCAGTAGTTGCATAGAGCAGGCTATAGATTGTATCAGAAATAATTAGCATTTGGGCACAGAACTTCAAAAATCACATATTGTATCAGCTGACTTAACTACATAGCTATTATTGATTAAAAACCACCGAGAAATAGAAAGGAAAAAATCTTACTCCAAAAAATTGATAGTCAAAAATTTGTGAATAACCACTGACTGGCTCAGTGATAAGAGGTGGGACGGCATCATGGAAGGACCCAGGTTAACATGGGCAATGGCCTTTTTTCCAACAAAAAGTGCGGATGGAATCCAGAAGGAGCATTGAGAATTGTCTCGCATATCCTTTTGCTAGCATTCTTATTATAAAATATAAAAATAGAATAAGTTTCCCGTATGCAGTTCCAAAACCTAGACTTAAGACTTGAAGTTGTAATGCGCAGATAGATATCCTGTAAGAGTGTAAGTGAATGGTAGTAATAGCATGTCATGTGATAGTATGTCACTGAAATGAAAAGGGCTTCAATTGAAAAGGGCTTCAATTAGTATATCACTGAAATGAAAAGGAATGCTACAAGAATTGAGTAGTTTGATTTGCTTACGGACCTACGTAGGAAAAGGGGTTTAATTAGTGCGAAAACTAGGACACTGGTTGGTCTGAAAAGTCACAAGCTAGCTAAATGCAAGCTGTATACTATAGGCCAATCAAAGATACTCCCAAATCCTAATTATAAGACTTGAAACCAATGTTTGCTGCCAATAGGAGGAGGAGATTAAGAGGCTTTACTCACATGTTGCACTCCTTGATATCGTCATTAGTGTGCTTATAAACACAATCCTGCTCCCTGCACTCCCCGTAGAGGCGAAAGAATCGACACACGGGCATCCTCGCCTTGTCGTACTGGTGGAGGAACCCACAAGCATCTCCTTTCATGCACAGGCTCCTCAGCCAGTGCCTGCACACCGTCTGCCGGAAGCTCCGCCGCTGGTTCCCTCCTCCCCCTCCGCCGCCGCCGCCGCCGCCGGGAGGTAGATCGCCGTTGTTGACGGATCCAACGCCCGCTTGGGCTGCTGCTGCTGCGGCTGCTGCGGCTGCGGAGGCTGATGGGTTGGATGCCGGATCGGAGGAGGGGATCAAGGGGTTGGCGGCGGCGGATGAGGAATTAGGGTTTATGGTAGCGGTGGCAGGGGCGGTGTCGAGGCCGCCCTCGAAGTCAAAGTTGAGGGCGCCTTCATCATCCATGGCTGCTGCTGGATTTGTATGTATGGACGGATTCAAAACCCTAACCAGAGTTTATTAGGGTTTCCAATTTCTTGTATCTTCTCTAAAAAATTGAACAAAGTTATCTGTGCGTTGGGAGAGTACTAAACCCTAGGTCGTCGCTGCCAGGATTTAAAGAGGAGAATATTCACGGAAGGTGTGAGAAAGAGGGAGAAAGGAGAGCGTGAATTTTGGAGGAATTCTGAGGGAGAGATTGTTTAGTTCTATGTAGGATTTCTTGTACTCTAACCCAAAATCTTTTACAAAATGTTGCAATCACCTTATTAGTTTAAATAAAATCACTACTCCGGATTTTTTTTTTTTAAGGCTTTACTTCAAGATCTTCAGTCATCTGTTAAGTTTAATATGACGGAGAGTGTATCCCAGTTACGGATACGGGCACGTGACTCGATCGGTAGTATGTACATGAGAACTGGATCAAACAGGTCTTCATACATATACTTGAAGCTTCTCCGTCTAAACTGTTGTAAAAACAATGGTAAAATAGTAATTATGCAACTGAGGTGGCAAAATTGATAAAAGTCAACTTCCGGCCAAACTACCTCTAATCAAGGTGATTCAATGATATACAACTTAGCATGGTGGTGCTAAAACTTAATCATAAGGGTAAAACCGTAAAAGGAAACTATTCACCGACTATCTTGAGGGTAAAAACTATCCAAACACCCCAATATGATCCATAACTTCTTCTTTCGCGATCTGGAGGAAGAAGGAAAAAACAAATCCAAGCGTTGTTAGACAAGCAACACATAGCGAGCATCAAGAGAGAAAAAAACGAAAACAGTTGCAGATAGTGAGTATCCCGAAGGACGCACTCACGGAGATCCAACACTAATAATAGATGGGAAAAGACAAAACAAAGTGCGAAAAGAAAAAAAAAATGCATATGTCCAAGATGCTAAAAACAATTGTAAAAGCGACACAGAGCGTGAACAACACAAAAGCTAAAATTATCATCCAAACATGCATGCATATTGGTCATTACTATCTGAACTACTCGTGCAAAACAGTTTAATTGATTCTCAACTGGATAGAATCCATGTCACGTACCACTTCCTTAATCCAATCAAGATTCTCATAATTAGCATCTTATTTGAAAAGACATTGGTTGAGCATACATGCAAGTCACTTGGGATCCGAAGGTTTCTGACACCGACCAAACCCTCTCATACGAACCACAGGTCTAACAAGCATGACCACGACCCCACATATCTTTGAAGATTCAGACCCCCGAAATTAAACCCATCAGATTACTTTTTCTTAGTTTGTTGTACATAAAATGTTATGCACAAGTCCCAATAATCTCAGCTCGTAGAAAATATACTTTCATAATACCCAATACCAGTCTAGATGATATCAACACGGGGTTCAATCAGAGTGCCCTCTATGTCTAGGAGCTCAAAGAAGACGAATCCTGAATTATGAATTCAAATACATTATCTGTTCTCATAACTCGTGTAAATGGGGAATTCCAAACGAGATCCGGTATTCACGAGGGAATACCATGGATATAGGATATATCACAAAGTCAAACAAATTGATATTAAAACAAGATTAAATAGAAAAATTCCCCGGACTAGTATACTAACTGGTAATATCCCATCCGAACAACTTGATAACACAAATTGGGTTTCGACTCGTGCACGAATGAGCCAAAAGTCGTGGCCCAACATAATCTGCTCAAAATTCATAATATACGGATTCCATCCTTCATGTACAGCAAGATCAGGAATAACCGCCTAAAATCGTCTAAGTCTGTGATATCAACTATCTCAATACATTTCTATCATCACAACACACATATAAAGGCTCACAAAAACATGATTCAGACATAAGGGATGTGAATAAGCATGTTTTTCGGAGAACTAGTTTTTGAAAGATTTCGAAAAATCCCCAAAACTTCACAAAATATCAAGCTACGTGCAAATACCTCAATTGTCGTATGTAATATTCACTTCAAGGAAGCTAACTAAGCAAATGAAAGTGAAATTGGAAGTTGAAATCTCAAAGTGAAATTGGAAGTTGAAATCTCAAAATATGCGCATAATTAGAATTTGACAATTTATAGGTTGAGCGCATGCGCTCGATGGTTAAGTGTGTGCTCTTAGTGACACACCACGTCAGATAAGTGGCAAATCTATCTTCTTGAACTAACTTGCTGCCCGATAGGGAGTGTGTGTTCACCAGAGTGAGCGCGTATGCTCAACTTGGTGGACTACAATTTTTCTGCAATTTATCGAATTCTACTATTACATGCTCCAATGAAACCTCATTCCAAGGATTACCCATCTCTTAGATTCATAGCAGGAATTATTTACAACTAGTTTGAGTTTATTTCATCAAAAATCCAAAGAGAAATCTCAACATTTTGGTATTATCCAAAAGTATAAATTTTTATAAGGAAAATAGTTAGATCTGAGCATACCCGCGATTCCACGAATCAAAACATGCATTGAAAACTAAAACATGATTAAAATAAATGCCTTAAGTTACTGATCTAACAAGAAGAGGTAGATATGCTTGCCTTGAGAGATATTGGTTGCAAAACCCGAATTTTCATTGTTGATCGAGCAAAACTTACATGGTGGGATCTCAAAGAGGACATCAAAGACATGAGCTTTGCATCTTTGTACTCTTGAATTGTTTCATCCTCGTCAAGAAGCTCTTTCCAAAGTATAGTTTTCCTTGTCCAAAATAGTATCCACTGAAATGGGCACGCTATTGGTTATATAATGAAATAATCAAAAATATTATATCTACATCATCAGAAGCAACAGAAAAAGTAAAATAGTGACTTGTATAAAAAAAGGCATTTAGCTGTTATTTCATATTAATAGACTTTTAACGTAGCTAACTTGTTCAGCTTTAGCTTACTTAATAATCAATTCACACTAACAAAAATATGAAATCCAAAGCAGAAGGACCAAAGAACTCATAGATTAGATTGAAGAAGAAGGGGAGAGGGTAGTTCTAGGAGGTGGAAGCCTACAGGAGAGCCCGGAGGAAAAGCACTAACCGCCAGGAGGAAATAGGTATTTGGATCGAGTAAAAATAGTTAATTGGACAGCGAGGAGGAGGACCGGAGGCTGCATCATGGGATAATGTGTTTTCAGGTGACAAAAAGGTAAAAATAAATGTAGAAAATTAATTATTATTATTTATGCAAATTGAGGGAAGTTTTTATTATTATCTGATGGACGGATGAATAATTATAGGCGTGTGCCATGTCTTACTAATTTCACTTATTATTAGATTTGCTTCCTTAGAAAGTCAAAACAACAGAACTGATATAGGTTAACTTAAAAGGAGCGTTGGAAACTATTTATATGAAGGGAGGTGTGAGTTGTGTGATGTATCTGTCTATTTAAGTAGCCAAAATGCTTGAAATTAATTGTTTATTAGCATCATCTTCAAACATTTCATTAACATATTGCAAAATGCGTAAGCCTTACTTGTTCTTTTGGCCTACTTTTATTTTATTGGTTGATACTAAGGTTAGGTATGTAAGTGGCCAATTTGGCAATGTTGCCTGTAGTAGCCTTCAATTATGCTTGTCATCAAATAAGCTAGTATTCTGGTGCGCACACTGTATATGCATGACATGATATACACTTGTGCGCACATAAATATTGGTTAAACATTTATAATTAACATAAATACGTATTAAAAAAGTAGTTGCAATAAATAATATAAGTGTATGGTAATTCAAAACTAGTAACATTTGGATGATAAAAATAGTAAATTTATGCAACTTAAATGTTACACCAAATATGTGACAGAAGAAACTTTTTTCAACTATAAATATGTGATAAAAGAAATATCTTAAAGTAAAGATAGATACGTTACATACCTAGTGATTTGTTGCACATCTTTACCATCCAACAAACCTATGTGCAATAATCTATGATGATACATATTACTGTATTTGTTAGTTGTGCTGTAAGGTATAATTGAAGACTAATTGCTTGTTATTTACATAATTATTTTCAACCTTTATCGATAGAAAAGAACTCTTTACATATAATATTGCTTAACATCTCACCAGTTTAACATATAATTATATGACATAATTGCTTGTACGTTATAATTCATTGATAACTAAGGGTCTCAAAATTTGGGAACACTTCAATACAAAAATCTTATAGAAATATTAAAGATGGAAATACAGAATCTTAAAAGGAAACTAATCAATTGAAGGATAATTGTTTTCAGGTAAGCACTACGAAGAAAGTAATCAATGTAAGCAGATCTATTTCAATATTAAAGATAGAAATTCTATGAAGAGAGAGTGAAAAAGAGATCAAGAGCAAGAGAAATGAGAAATTCGAAAAGGGTTTGTGAATTTGAAAAGTGAGAGTAATTTTGAGATAGTGGATAGTTTCTTAGTCATGAAATAGTAAGGATATCTATGAATTAAATTGGTGTTTGCTTTTTCCTCTAAATTGTCCCCTATTAAGTTGTAAAATACTAGATATTGTGCGTAATTTTAAGGATATTATTGGATTTTTTTTAAAGGATGACTAGCATGGAGATAGAGCACTAAAATAACTTTCTTAAATAGATGATGATGATGATAACAGATGTTGGAAATCAAATCCAAACTTATATATAAGGATGTGAGCTTGTGATTTGAGACATTGTGGAATAACGAGAGGGCGATGAAGGAAATACATGAGATCAGAGATAAACATTGGAAGGATCAAATATTAGGCTACACATGTCAGAGTTTGGAAGGGATTAAAGTCTTTAAATGTTAAATTAGTATAGAATAATTAAGAATACTAGCACTATTTTAGGCTCAGTTTGCCAACCCAACAAAAATAAGACTAGACTTACTTTTTTTTAATGAGGTCATGACCGGTCTAGAGCGGAGGGTAGCCTGTTTCGAGACTAAATAAGATAGTAAAAGCTTGGCCATGGTGTATCTTCAGTGGGTTGCCAAACGACCTCTTATTTATATATATATATATATATATATATATATATATATATATATATATATATATATATATATATATATATATATATATATATATATATATATATATATATATATATGTGAATGCTCATGACCTGTTTGTTTGATACACCGATTATCGATTTATTTTGAATAACTAGTTTTTATGCGTGCAATGCGTGGTTAAATATCAAAATAATTTAATTTTTTATTTATTTCATTATTATAAATAAGTCGATTCATTTTGAGTTCACATCTGTAAAATTGTATTATTATATTTGTTATAATTTTTATTTAAACAATCTAAAAAATCGATGTAATGGATTTTTGTGCTACTTAGGATCAATATACTTAATTGGGATATCTTAATTGATTCCCTAAGAAAAAATATCAATTGACACAATAATATATTCAAGCGAGAATAGTAAAAGAAAATAAGTTAAATTGATGCTACATGTCATATTCCAAACTCTACCAATCCCAAGCTATAATATGGAGTCAAGCATGAATAACAATATCATTATGAACTGTAGTTCTAGTAATAAAGAAACCATATTTCTTATTGCATTGAAAGCAATTGCACATCACTTTAGGATATTATAAGCTCATGTTTTATAATAAACAACTCAAAAGCAAACATTAAAAAAGAAGTACGACAAACATGATATATATATATATATATATATGAGATCTCACCTACATCATTTGATAGACTTAAAATAATAAAAGACAAAAACTAAAGATTAATGGTAACTATAGTATAATTTTATATGATAAAAGCAATCACATAAGCATACAAAACTACTAAAAATTTTGCATGAAAATCCCTTATAAAAATTCCTAACTCTAATCAAAAATTAAGTTATAATATAAAATGTTCAAAAATATTATCCTTTATTCTTTTTGTTTCATATTTTAATTGAGCCGAGATCAATCTTTCTCCGCTTTATCTTTTTCTGGGCAATTCTAGAGTAGCGTCTTCATCATCTCGTCGATTGTGATATCACCGAGTTGGATTTCTTGTGCTATTATATTTCTTTCACCTTGTTCATCTTTTATCTCCTCATCTAACTTCACCAGAATTTGAGCGTCTTCAGATGTTCAACACAAATTCTGGAAATATGGACTCGATTATTTTTCTGTTTCAATGAGAACAAAAGTTAATTTCATATATATGAATTTTTTATTTTCTAATTTATTACTTGAATAGAGTTGGCCTTCGTTAGTGGTAGTCATATTTCTGTAAATTAGATTAAAATATACATGTTAGTTTTGACCACTATCTTAGAATATGCCATAGCCTTGAAAATAAATTTATTAATTGTTGTTCCTCATAAGGTTTAGAATATTATTAACTCATAATATAGTTTGAGTGATAAAAAATAAGTGCATGTTGAAGCAAAAAAGTTATACAAAATGAAAATTATAAATTAGAGAAATGAACATGAATAAATATAGCTAATTATTCGATAAATTAATTACCTCTAGAATAGCTATTGTGACTTTGAAGTTAATTACATATTTGTTGGTTGGAGAACTTCCTTGTATACCACATTTTTGTGTATCTTCCATCTTCTTTAAATTTTCCTTTCGATGTTATTAGGACTTTGGTTGTTGTCATTGAAGTCTCTCGTGATAAAAGCAACATATAGTCATCCATGAGAGAAAATCTTTGGAGTGTTTTTGCAACTACAAATTGGTAAGTGGCTATTTGTAATTCCTTTTTATGTACCATTAGGTTTGAAATTCTTATGGTTCTTTGTAAATTTTGAAGTTTGATTGCTTTTTTGAGTTTTGAAAATTTTTAGGGGTTTTACAAAGTACAAATCGTTTAGGGGCTGTTTGTAATTCCTATATTTCCAATGTGTTGTTAGGTTTGAAAATTTCAGGTTGTTTTTATAAATTTCTATTTTGTGTGTGAGTTTTTTGTTATTTTTTAAAAATTTAGAGATTTTTTGAAAATTTTAAGGTTTTCCTTATAAATTTCAAAAAATTTAGTTATGAGATATTGAAGGGGTTCTTCCATTAAGAGACTCGTAAATTAAGTAAATAACCCTAGTTTTAACACATTCACAACATAGAATATACCTTTAGTTCTGAAGGTAATACCCAAACATCACAAAAATTAGGATATTTTGGTTCACATGGAATTAGAATATAATTAGGTTATTACAAAAATTAGGATATTTAGTTCACATGGGATTATGCTATAATTAGGATATTTGAAGTTGAATTAAAATATAATTAGGTTATTACGAAAATTAGGATATTTAGTTTACATGGGATTATGATATAATTAGAATATTTAAAGTTGTAGTTCACATGAGATTAGGAATTATTTGAGCTTATCTTAATTTTATCTGTCTCTAGAATCTCATACTTAGTGACCGTTACATGATTAAAGTATCATGTATGGATTCATCGTGTCATCTTGGGAAATGTAGTCTGGTGAGAGCCATGGAGTTGTTGTTGGTCTTACAAGGTTTGTTGCTTCTTTATCCTGCTCACCAAAAGATGTTCATATGCGAGGAGGTATAGCTTTATATTTTTTCTCTGAAGACTTACTTTGTTTCTAGAACTTAGTTAACGATTCTTGGTATTCTGATCATATATATTGGCAGTCTTCTACTTGATTGAAGCACTCTTTAGAAACAAAGATCCGGGTGAAGAGGATTAAGCTACTATGACCCAAATGTACCAAGACTAAGGACCTGCGGAATTCTGCAAATTCTAGTTCGAGCGGACTAACTAATAATCAAGAAGATAAAAAGAGCTACATAGTAGAATGCCTGTTCTCGGTGCTGAATGAGAACAGTGATGCACAATGTATTGCTGACCTGAGCGGTCCCTTGTTACTTTCTGTAGTCTTACTACTAAATTGTCTTAGAAACTTTTATATCCGATAGATTTTTCTATAATTTCAATCTATTTCTTTATGTGATTAATTTTTGATTAAGCTAGATAATAACCAAACATGTTGCATTGTGTATTCTGCTTATGAAATTGAAAACAATGCAAAGAGATACGTTCATAAACTAATTTTAAACCTATGCACTATGGATGATTAAAGATATTTCTAAGGAGTCGAGGATAAGTAGTTGCTTGCACTGCAACTCTTCTTGTACTCTATGGTCTTTGATGAGCACCAAAGCAAGTTTGCAGATGCCGACAACCTTGAGAAAAACAAATAGTGTAGTTATGATCTCGTGTTAAAAATTCTTGATAAAAATATTTGCTACTTAAATTGTCTTTGAGAAACTTTTATATCCAATAGATTTTTCTATAATTTTAATCTATTTCTTTATGTGATTAATTTTTGATTAAGCTAGTAATTTATCATGGTAAAATAAAAGGTAAAAGAAATTATGCATATATAATCTAGTAGATAACAAATATCAAAATTGGATCATATAAATAATATTACTAAAAAATAATAATAAATACAACAAAGAGGCATTACTATTGAAGCCCGAGGAAGACAAAATTGCTATGAAAGAAATTATGCATATATAAGCTAGTAAATAACAAATATCAAAATTGGATCATATAAATAATATTACTAAAAAAATAATAAATACTACAAAGAGGCGTACCTATTGAAGCCCTGAGGAAGACAAAATTGCTATGAAAGAAATTATGCATATATAAGCTAGTAAATAACAAATATCAAAATTGGATCATATAAATAATATTACTAAAAAAACAATAAATACAACAAAGAGGCGTACCTATTGAAGCCGCGAGGAAGACAAAATTGCTATGACAGTTGTGTTATTTCTTTATATATATATATATATATATATATATATATATATATATATATATATATATATATATATATATATATATATATATATATATATATATATATATATATATATAGTAAGGCTCTATGAACTTAAGTTCATAATGAATAGTGGTGCACCAACTTTTTATCCACTCATCTTGCCTTGAGATTTGTGATGCACAAATCTCAAAGTGGCTTTATATCTTTCACGGATCCCAAAGCAAGATGAGTGGTTAGAAAAGTTGGTGCATGTCATTATGAACTTAAGTTAAAACTTTTCTTATATATATATATATATATATATATATATATATATATATATATATATATATATATATATATATATATATATATATATATATATATAGGGAGTAAGGAATATGAGGTGGTACCATTTAGTAAAATGAGCTCCCACTCACAAACATCATACCCCACACTCAATTGATGTGACTACTAAGTGGCCTAAACACTATACACATTAGTGGGTAGCTCATTTTACTAAATGAGGTGGCTCATATTCCTTTTCCATATATATATAGGTATGAGATATTAGCGTGAGTAGATAACAATTACAAATATATAAGATTAGGATAGATGTTTGAATTTTATAAACCACTAACATTAGGATTTGAGTACCTAAGTACTTTTAGGAGATATATTACTTATGAATCTAAGCCCCACATGTGTAAATAGATCACTTTAGTATATTATCTTTATCTTTCATTAGCATAATTATAATTAATTAGATTATAAAGTCGTATGAATCTAAGTACCTTTAGGAGATATATTATTTATTTTTGTGTTGATGTATGGATTAGGATATTTGAAGTTGAATTAGAATATAATTAGGTTATTACGAAAATTAGGATATTTAGTTTACACGGGATTATGATATAATTAGGATATTTGAAGTTGTAGTTCACATGAGATTAGGATAATTAGGATAGATTTGAATTGAAATGTAATATCTAAAAGAGTTAAGGGTACGAAAATTAGGATATTTAGTTTACATGGGATTATGATATAATTAGGATGTTTGAAGTTGTAGTTCACATGAGATTAGGATAATTAGGATATATTTGAATTGAAATGTAAAATCTAAAAGAGTTAAGGGTATTTTTGTCTACCGAAAGATTTTCCCGAACTCGTGCTTTTAAAGGGAGTATGATCTATTGAATAGTATTTGAACAATAATCAGCTAATTAATTAGCGAGCTATTTGACAATCCTATTGTAATTCCATCCTGGATGGATGGATTTAGTTGATAAATAAATAAATATGCACATATTTGATGCTGCGCATAGAAAACGAACGAATTGAAACCCATTTATTTGGTAGATCCCTGCTAACAGTAAGTGAAGTGTGGAGCTCGTGCGAATACTTTTGAGGTGATGAAAATGATGTCACGAGATATCGATAGGTCTGGAGAGGGAGGAATTAATTATCCGCCACATGTTGACCACCCGAACAGTACAGGTTCGCTGTCACCACGACACGCTAGCCACTCACTCAAAAGCGGGCCCCATCATCTCGTATCCCAGTCATTAGACCAAAGATGAGATAAATAAAATAAATAAAATAAATGAACGGCCAAGATCCCCCCAATTTACCGAACTTTCTCGATCTTCCAAACCTTCTCATTTTCTCTTGCCTCTCTCTGCCCTTCGGTTCTTCGCCAATTAGCCCTCCCCCTCTTCCTCTCTCTCTCACCCCCTTTTTCTTTTATGTTTCTTTTTCATTAAAAAATAATAATATTAATAATAAATTTCTTTAGTTTTTCTCTGAGCGATCGTACTCTCTGCTCACCAAATCACCTTCGAACTTCTCCACGCAATAAAGCCGCTCCCCAAGGAAAAAGGTAAAATTTTCGAATTATTCACGGAGAAACCCTAGGTAGGTTTCTAATTTTAACTTTCCATTGTTTTCTTTTTTCTTTTCTTGGACTGGATCAGTTGCCGGATTAGATTGGGATAAAACCTTATCGTGAATTTAACACCGATGTTGAAATTTTTTTTTTTTTTCAAAAAGAAGAAGAAGATTTGTACTAGGGTTCACTAGCTTTATGGATGATTATGTTATACCTACAAGTTTCGAGTTGCGGAATTCAGGATTTTACTGAAATCAATCTGTTATTATGTATTTACAACCTCTTTAGGTTTGCGATAAAATGATATATTGCTAGTGATATTTTTATGAGGGACATAATTGCCAATGTATTGATTTTAATGCTTCAATAATACCAAAATGTTTGTTTTCTTCTAGATTATGAAATATATTTCCTTTTCAAAGAGCATATCCGGATAAGCATTATTCATTTTGAAAGTGTTACAAAATTTGTTGGAGGAACAGTCAGCAATGACACTTCAACTTGTTCTTTCAGCTTCATTTTGGGTGCGCGCAGCTTCTTCTACTTCCAATCTGCTGCTGAAGTCTTCGGCGACATGACCTCTTCTGTGAATGATTTGTCTGGTACGCGTCTCTAAACTATTGTCTGTTCTTCTTGCACTTATATTGAGTTAAAACTTAATCCAAATGCATTATCATAGTTACAAGCATTTACTAAAATCAGAATACTAGCAACGTCCGACCGACGTGTTTTGCAGTTTCCTATTTACTAATTGCAGGCATTAATGTCATGTCTAATAGTTGTCCTGATCCTATAACCCATCTTTTGCAATAGAAAAAGCATTTAGTAGTTCCGTAGATATCAATTTCTTAAAAGGAAGCATCCTCTCTTTGTTTGACATATTATCAATAGAGGAAAAAAGGAAGATAAAGATAGAAGACGATGCTAATTACACCATATAAATAATGGTTTAATGTTGCTTAGGACTTTTAGCACTTTCCTGAAACCTAATAACCGTGTCAAAAGCTTTAACATTGTTATATTTGTACTGCTCTATGAGCCTGATTTAATGTCATTAATATGTTGAGCCTATGTGTGTTATCCAAGAAAGTAATCTCGTTTTTAATTTATCCCTGGTTATAGAGTTATATACCTCTTACCTGAGTATAGTCATTATTATGTAGAGTTGTATACCTCTTACCGCAGCACGTTGATTTCTTTGTTTGTTTATCTATTTATCTTTGTACTTTATATTTATGCAGCAATGTTTCGTAATGATTATGTTTCCTTTAGGCTTTATGTTTAATATCTTTTATTTTCATCCTTCATCTTCTTTATTTACATGTTATGTTTTACACTAATAACGATCCAGATAGCAGCGGACCTAATGAGCAGCAAAAGGACTCCCAACCTGAGGCTCAAAATCAGACACCTCCAAATGGAAGTTTTCAACCGGGCATGCCACCATCCTCTCTATACATGATTCCTCATGGTCAAGTTGAAGAGGGACATGCTATGGTAATTTTCCTCATATGTTTCATTTTTGTACTCTTGTCTATTTCTAATTGCGTAAATAACTGCTTGTACACGTCCTATCTATTTAATGCTCGCCTGCTTTCTGTCAGCATCAGTTATATCGTTGAAGTGGATTTATGACATTTCTGCTTTCATGGAAAGCTTCATCATTTGAAAATAAAAGATTAGCGTAGTCAATAAATTAACCGCTTACATTGCTGCTTGATCAGTCATATGTATAGGTCGTCATCCATCTTAGGTGGATATCAACCAGTTAAAATATCCGGTATCTCTATATATGTACGGATGCACTTATATGCGTGTGCATGTGCGTTTGTGTGCCATACAGGCTGCCATGTGGCAGACTACTTGCTATGCAACGCACGGGTCCTATACATGAGGTTGATAAATTAATATGTCAGTTGACACCAAATAGCAGACACAAAGAATTTCAGCAAAATACAAACAACTTGATTAGAGCTAGTATTCTTTTATCCAAAGATAAGGTCCCGCCCTTAGTTAAAATGCATATACATAGAATCATGGTTTACTGTTTTGACGTCTATATATACATTCCAAGACTAAACCAACACTTTCAAGATTTATTTTCACACAAGCAAGTAGCGAAAAATCATCAGAGATTTTCCCTTGTCCTTAGTTGTTCGTGCAGTTAGTCGCAACCACGCAAGCTGGTGAGCTAGAGGCCAGCAATTAGTATAGAATAAGACAACGATTCTCGTAAATATCATATGACAAAGAAAATGAGCAATAACATAGCCATGAATCTTCATAAAAAGAGATGTAACTGGAATGTCAATTCTTTGGAGTTAAAAAACTGCATTTCTATGCATTAATAATTGATGTAGCGAGTATTAATCTGGCACCGGCATATCAGTACCATGGTAGCACCCAACAGTCGAGGCCTCTGGACTCTAGGTGTATTGCATTAATACAATCAAAGGTTTTTTCATTAGCATTTATATGAGCATAATATTATATTCTTTTCAGGCAACATATCATGGGAAGTATAACATATGCATGTATTTGCGAGATTCACCAAGTATTGAACCAAATCCCGAATTAACATGATAAGTTCAATAAGTACAGGATTAACCACTGAAGTATCATTGTATGATCTTTTCATAAACATGGAGAGTGTGAGGTATTAATGAAAAGACGAGTAGTTCAACATGGTATTTGGGGGATATAAAACAAGCATGACTCATAACAATAAATTTGGGATCGTGCTACTTACCTAAAGAGTGAAATATCCGGAAACCATATTTTGTGCTTGTGGAATCCCAAATAAGGCCTTTATATATCAATAAGGTAATCATAACTTAGGCTCAATGCAACAAACTAATTAATAAAGTAATCATAATTTACCCTAAGTAATCATAACTTAGTCCCAAATAATTTCTTTACATATCAATAAAGTAATCACGACTTAGGCTAGTTTTGTAACTATTAATTGACATGGTACCACTTCTGTTCCACCGGTCATTAATGTGCGAATCTTGCATCCTGTTGGATTATGATCCAAAACTGATCCACGAATTTGAGGACATTTCAAGTCCATTTATACTAATACATAAGGATCAAATCCCTGATTACGTACACAAAATAGTTATATAAAAATTAAAATAATATAAACCAAAAAAAATTTATGCCACCTCGTACCCATTTGTTTTCACAAACATACCTATTCCATGTTAGGTGGGGATGTAAACAGAGATGTAGGTGAAATTTTTTATGATATATTTAATGCATCACTTAATCAGTTTCCTGATTTGATTTGAACTAAACTATTGGGTCGTTGGCATCTGCTAAGGCATCACTCAGTTCTGACTTACTGAATGTACATGGCAGGCTCAAACGGCATACCCTTATATAGATCCATACTATGGAAGTATGATTGCTGCATATGGTGGTCAAGCTGTGGTATGATTTCTCATTATCAAGTCTATAGAAGTCTATTGTTCGAGTTGATTTTATATGTGATCTAATTTATCAATTGCAAATAAATTACTTTCAGATGCATCCCCATATGATTGGAGTGCTTCAGCCTGGGGTTCCATTGCCGACTGATGCAGTTGAAGAGCCTGTTTACGTCAATGCAAAGCAATACCATGGTATTTTGAGGCGCCGGCAGTCTCGTGCGAAAGCTGAATCAGAAAATAAGCTGATAAAAAGCCGGAAGGTATGTTGCAGTAAATAAGCATGCTATAGCTGTTTAAACTAGAATACTGGCCTCATGGGTGAGTTATCTTTTTGGAAGGCCTGAGTAAAGTGAACTGCTGAATCTCATTCATAGTTTTGCAAACTTAATACCTTCTTCTGTCAAATTGTCGGTATGCAAGTGTTCAATATTTAGTGTTATCTGAATAGTAAATACTTGGATGCATAATTGCTAGTAAGCTTCCAAAGCTTGACTCAATTAAGACATGATTCTACCAGAGCGGTATATACGTTGGAAACTTTAAGGAAATTTCCTTTCTCTTTCTACCTGGTTATTTGCATAATTTCAACAGACCATCTTAAACAATTCTGCGTAGGTTTTTTGGGTGAAGTTGCTTGCTTTGTCTGACGTTTCCATTTCTTTCTAGTTATGTGTTTTGCATAGCAGGCTCCACATACTGCATCCGACATGAAATCTCGAGAAACTTCATTTTAACCTTTTGTACTTAAGTAAACACACTAGGGGCTCCAGCGCCGCTGGTTGCCAGCTTAGAGGTTATGATGCAAATAGTGATCGGAATTGGATTGTGTAGATACTGGGAAGTCTAATGTGATGAACAAGCTTATTATTTATTTCAATTCCTACCTTTAGCTTAGAAGATTTCAATAAGTTGTAATTAAGACAGCCTAGGTATGTAGTTTTGGTAAGAGATGGCCTTTTGTGTTTAAAATCGTATGCTGCATCCTGGGGAGGATCAAGTATAGTTGGCCTAGTTGGAAGATCACTTCTGTCTTTGTTAGGGACCTTGGGGTCCTTGGTTAGTTGATTTTGGGAGTCTATTCCATTTTCATTCTTTGGGTTATGATGATTTTGAACTGAAGTTATTAACAAGAGTTGAGTTGTAAGTTGTCTTAGATGTTCCCTTCATTTTAGATTTCTGTAAATTTCAAGATTTTCTTTCCCATATATTTCCTATTTTTTTATTAGCGGCATATGTTTTATTGCACACTTTCGCTGCTGTCAATCACCCTGAAGCACTTGGCTTTGGAGTTTTGGCAATCACACAACTGGTTGGTGTCTGTAGCAGTAGTGCAGTGTTTGATTATTTCATGTTGGTCGAAGTGTGCTCAATTAAATGAGGTGTGCTCCATGGTGGACCCTGGGACAAGATAAGGGGATGCTGATGGCGATAGTGATGATCTGTTTTAGTTGATTGCTTTCAGTGTTTTAGGCTTGTGAGGCAATGATGTAATTTGCAACACATACACATCTATCTATTATTCACTTAAGCTGAAATTATTTTTGGTCCTATTTCCTTGCTTTTTCCTTAATGAGAAGGAATTGAAAGAATTTGCAGAGTAATCTAATGCTTTGAAATTTTAGTGCAGCCTTACCTACACGAGTCTCGTCATTTGCATGCTCTGAAGAGAGCAAGGGGATGTGGAGGTCGATTCCTGAACTCCAAGAAGAAAGGTGGAGACCAACAGGAAGACGAGGCTCAAACTGGCAACCATCCGTCCTTGGAGAATTTATGCCAAGAGAATCCCCAGAGCGCAACAAATGTTGCTGAATCCAATAAAAAGGAGAATCCTGCATCAGGATCGTAAGATCAAGATAATTGCAGAAAGAAAATAAGGGGGAGACGTGTATAATATTTACTGGAATAATCTGTAGGGTTGTAGCTTTTAAGGTTTGAGTGGCGTCTTTTATTTCATTTTATTCTTTTCTTTTTCTTTTTTTAATAAAGTTCTAGGTTTAAGTTGATGACCCTTTGTGTTTGATTGTTCTGTTCTTGTACCAGTTGAGCACTTTGTGAGTTATTGTAGCTCCTTTTATTGGGAGTTTGTCATGCATGTTGTAAAGTTGTAGGTGGTAATAGTCTCATGCCCTGTATGACTGAGAGGATACGGTGTATTAACTGATTTGGCTCTGTGCAGCTCATGATAGCGGCATCTTTTTTGCCTTTTCTTTCTCTGAAACATATTCATCGGAATTTGATACCTTATTGAAAGTCCGAAACATATTCATCAGAATTTGATACCTTATTGAAAGCGCGAGCGCGAGACAAATAGCATAGCGGGTGGTTTGTGGGAGAAGAAAGGTTGAATGGTGGCTACAGGAATTATCTCTCATGGCCAACTGCTTGCTATTAATGGAGGGTGTCTTGTTGTCTAAAAACTGAAACCTAATGTTCCCCACCGTAGAATGCAGTTGCTGCGTTCATCCTCTGGCTCTTCATTTTCATATGAAGGTGACGATGATGCATCAACATTGCGTGTCCTCGGGTAGTATTACGTCTCCTTGGACCTGTCTTCTGAGACTTTGCATCAGGAATAGTGTCCAGGCATTGCCGAGGACATGTAATAAACTCGGGTGCTGTGAGTCGCAGAGAGTATGGTATTACTGGAGGTAGGAGTTTGAATGAGAGGAGGAAGAAAAAAGAGAGGGTGGTGGCAACATGAAGGCATATATACTTTAGATATGACAAAGGTATTGATAATATCTGGAACGGGAGATGCCGTTGGTTGTTGGTGATGCGTTGGGCATGAGGGAGGTGTGCAGTTCCCGCTCAGTTGGTTCAAGGAGGCAAGGACGAGCAACCACCTCTCCTCTCTTCTTCAAAAACCACACAGGCCAAGCAGTCTCAGAATTCAGCAGCAGAGAAGGGGAATAGAAGCAGGTAGGTAATTAACAAATAACATTTCACTACCTTTTATTCCTTTCAAATAAAACTTAAAATTAATTTGTTAACTCAATAGGTAATTAGTTAAGCTTAATCAATTTAGAATTCACAACTAATTACAGTTCTAAAGTTTTTACCTGATCTAACACTTGCTTCTATACAAGCCTTAACTAAGCAATCTATTGTGCACACCAAGTATAGATACTGTCATCATCTGGTATTGTGACACAACCAAGAAAGATTTTCTAGTTTAAGGCATTAATTGCGGGTTTGCGAGAAACTTGTATTCATGCTCATATTTTTTTCGTCCTTTGAGCCAAATAACATCATGTTTTTGAGGAGGTTAAAGGCTAATGACAGCTAAATCGATAACTGTTTTTTTTTATAAAGAAATACCTCTAGATACAAGAACGATTTATTCCAGTCTGGTACAAGTCAGGATGTACACTAAGAAATGAGAACTTTCATTAGTGAGTCGCCCTTCAATTACTTTCTTGAGTGAATCACTAGTGCATTTTGAGTGGGGAACCCTGTGGAGGCCCATTATTGGCATTGAGATTTCTAGTGATATGCCACCTTCCATTGGTAACGAGTTCATGCAACTTCATCAGTGACTTCCACTGTAAGAAAGGTAGATAAAAGGGACAATATGCGACGGAAACTCACACTTCACCGTTTCATAGGTGGAAACTGAGATGACCTAACTTTCCTCCAAGGTGAGGGGGACTGGACCATTTGAGGGATAACACATAGTGGAACTAAACAGAAGCCACTATCACAATTACATATGTATATGTGGTTGGGAAGATGATCTGAGGCCCTGCTTCCACAAGGCACCGTCGGTTAAACCCACAGAGGCCAAAAGCTTGGGAAAGGGGAAGTTAGTGATTGGTCATTTTTGAAGAAATCTCAAGTAAGATGCAACATCTATAATTCAATTCTCCAACAATGCAACTTAGAGGGTTTGATATTTTCCACCCTAGTTTTGTAGAGGTTGGTTGCTGCAAGATCCATTATATTAGCTCTGTATCTCTATATATTTATGTCTAGTGCCAATAAGTATAACTGAGAGTCCAATCAAAACATGAAAAATATCAATTCACTTAAGATTGCTCATCCATAAGCTACAAAATACATGCTTGAAACTGATGTGTACGGTCAACTAAGGTGAAAACCAAGATGATATAAAGTTATAACTGGTTTAAGATTGATAGAGAACCCAGGATTGCAAGCTTCTCATGTTTTTCAACTAGTACATGGTGAAGACAAATAAAGGCTAAAGGAGAGATTTGAAATGACATCTAATTCATAGAAGCAAAGGGTACAATATCAGTGGAGAATGACAACACTTCTGTTGATGTTGTTATCATTAACATTACAATAATTGGCTGCATAAAAAGGAAAATGTGACATTAAAGAGTTTTATTATTTGTTCGCCTTTTTATAAGTTTTCAGTTGTTGCTGTTGAATAATTAGGTGAAGAAACAGGTTCTTGGATGAACAAGATTTTGCACTTGAAGAAATAAATTGCCAGGATCATGTAAATAAGACTTGCTTAGGTATGTATTTTTACAATGAAATTGCAAGGAGCCTGACTTATGACGCTCACATCATTCTGCTTCTAAAATTATGATAATTTCCTTTCCATGTGAAAGGAAACAACTCTATCTACTTCTGTTTTATAAACTCATCATGTATCACAAGCTTTACTCATATATTATATAGTCAGGTTATTTTTTTTTTCCGCTTAGTTGGTCATATGCAAAAGTTGGAGGAGCTATTTCTAAGAAGTGACAACCACATTTGTGCAGATTGTGGTGCCTCAGATCCCAAATGGGCATACGTATTACAAATTTTAATCAGTCGAGAGTGAGATTTCCTTTTGTCGAATAAGATGGTGTTGCTGTTTGCATTTCTTTCCAGCAGTCGTTTCCAAGTAACTCACTGGTTCATCCTGAAAGCTAGTCTGGGGTAAGACGGGTGCTTTGGTATCGCCATGGTCATCCATACATACAACATCATAGAATCCTAACCATAATTTGCCTTTGTATCATTTTCTTCTTCTTTCTAACCCTCCCTTCCCCTCTTTCCCCAACCTAAATTCTCACCTCAGTAGCTACGTAGGGAGCACCGTCATGATGCCTAATTGATCTGCAACTTCCATTGCGAAAGACAGGAAAATAATCCTACGGTAATCTGAGTCCCAATGTAATAACTTATATTGCTGGTCCTGTTATTGGAATTTCTGCCTGGTAAAATCTGAACATCAGTTATCTACACATTATGACCACTATTACAAATTACCTATAAGGAAAGATCTCCCTTTTGTTGTGTGTAATTGTCTATGCATTTTCATACTTTATGCAGCTCAAAATCAACAAGAAAGGTAGGAAGTTCACATGCATATGAATTTTTCTGATCCTGTTAGTTACAGCTCTACTTTAGGATATGAAGATACACTCTACGAGACTTTCTAATAAACTAGACACCGTTTTCATGCTTTCCACTGTACCTGCATAGCAAGAAGTAAGGTGATATAATATAAAGATTTTTCTGAGACAAACTTGACACGCAAGTCCTTTGCCAGTTGTTCATTAAAAGTGTCGAAGGAAACATTCTGCACAATTTACAAATATAAACATTATTGAAGTCTCGCACAGCCTATCCTCTCAAAAGAAGAGAGGTGGAAGAAACAGAATGGTTGTAACATAATAATCATATTCCCAGACAACTAAAAGTGAAAATATATTTCTATATGGTCTCTTCCTAGTTTTCTGATTCTTAATGAGTTGTAATGGAGTTCCAATCGGGTAAACATACAAAGCAATCTACAATATTCCTTCTTGGACCTTGCAGCATTTTGGAATTTTAAGTCTACAGATGTATTTTCAATCTAGGTAAACATACTGCAATAGCAACGGCAGCCGTAAATCCTCAATAACAGAAGTTTGGGTTTTCAGCTAAAAGATTGCTTTTATTCAGGCCCGTCAAGGGTCATATAAAGTTTTTTAATGTGACCAAGAATGTTAAAATATTGTTCAAAATCACCCATCAGATTTTTTTTGGCCTTTCCGTTATCGTTTTTTTTTCACCAACACTCACATTTCATGTCATTTTATCATATTATTGAAACCACACAAATTTTATACACAGGACATGAATATCTCTTATAGCAATTAATTGATTTTTAACATTATTCCCTGAACCTAAATCGATAAAGCAGCAGTTTGTAAGTTTGTGTAAATATGACCTGAACCATCTTTGCTCATTTTTTAAAGGTCGACCAATGTAGGAGTTTTCATATGCCTAAAATGCTGTGCGGTACATAAAAGTCTTGGTGAACATATCTCAAAGGTAATTTCGTGATGTTTGCTCCCAGGGTTTGCTAAACATTTTGTAGGGAAGATGTTAGTGCCCCAACTAGTTTTTACTAGACGTAACAAGGTTATAAATACCTGAAATCCATCCAAGAAAGTATTTTGTTGTGACAAATATAATGCACAAAGTCTAAATCTGATGAGTTAGTCAATGGACTTGGTGAGTTGTTCTCTTTAATTCATTACAACTGTAATACAGGTGATATCTACAACATCTGATGATTATTCTGATTATGATGTTGAGTCTGTGCTTGAAGAGGCATCTTTTGCAAATTCCATCTATGAGGAGCTTCTTCCTCAAGGATTCCTGAAACCTACCCCTGAGGCGAGCTATGAAGAACGCATCAAATTCATCAGGTTGTTGAATGAGAGGGTCGTCATATCCTTTTTATGTATGAAAATTTATTTATATGGAGACATTCTTTTTTCCCCATAGGTCTAAATATCTGTGGCAAGAATTCCTGAAACCAAGCTTGCGCTTTGCATCTTCAGAAGGACCATATAGTCAGTGTAAATCTATTGGCAGTATGGATAATCAGTTTATCACCAACAACTTAAACAAGGTAGAACATTATTCAACTTCCACATGTAATGTGCATCTATATTTTAGATCTGAAAAGATCATACACCTATGCTAATAAAATTAACATCAAAACAACACGAAAAGTTGCAATAGAGGTTATTTGGATCTATCTCGGTGAGACTGACTAGATGATGAAAATTGTGAATGTGCAAATTCACCATATAACCACCGTACAGTCCCACATTCCACTCGGTCCTTGCTTCACCTCCTTGAGCAGTCACTTATTAGTTTGGTAGTTGGTTCCATGTATTCAGTTACACTGCACATACTATTGATCCATCTAGCTTCTGCATCTACAACATTCTAAAGAATCAAAGATATGAACGTTCAAGAGAGAAATGTGAAATTAATTTTAGATTTCCAATAATTTTCACCTGAAATTATATTGATTTGTACTTCTAGGAGCAATCCTCAGGAAGACTTAGGAGCATTAAAGGTCAAGGTGCTGAAAGGGATAAATCTGGCTATCAGAGATATACTTACTAGTAACCCGTATGTGGTTTTGACTCTTGGACAACAGGTACCTCTACATGTCAGATTTAATTTCTATTTTCTAACTATTGTTAAAATAATGCTACAGTTTCATGTCAGAAGATTTTTCCCTCATGACAATGCTTTGTTGCAGAGAGCCCAAACTGCCATAAAACCAAGCAATTTAAATCCCGTTTGAATGAGTAATTTGAACTATTGGCGACTCAATGATATGGGACTCTGAAATTTGTGAGCATATATGAGAAATTATTTTTGTTACCTATTACTATCTGGAATCAGGAGTTTTTTTCACTATCATGTTCAATTTATTTCTCTACTTGCATTAGATCTGAAGAGTTCAAAACTATTAATCCTCAGAATAATTGAACTCTAGAACTTTTTGATATAATGAATGGAACTCCAAACTTGTAAGTTAGTATGTACATCTTTTTTCTGAGATGTGCAACTCACATTCTTCATAAAATAGTATGTGTTTCATTGGTTGTATGCTCTATCTCAAGTTTCACATTATCAAGCTTGGGATGTGTTTAATTTCAGAACTTTCGTTCGTGTGTGTCACAATAGACAGTTCAACATCAATGAACACCCAATTCAAAGTAAAAACAGGAATTGAAGTTCATAGGCAAATCGATTAAATTTAAAGCTAATAAATGTAGATACTTATTCCTACTTGCAAAATGAAGGAAAAACTGACAACTGAAATAGAAGACAATGACATGCATCATAATGCCATCACAATATTTTGCTTATCCAAACCAGCAAATTATGCCAACATCATGACATTACTCATATATTTATTTACTTTCGTTTAAATTATTGCTTCCAAATTTAGAATTCTTTCACATTTAATCTCTATGGCTTAACTCCTGAATCAGACAAGTTGACCATAACTAGTCTGAGCCTTTCATAAACAGGCCTTTGATGCTTTTATTTAGTAACAAGATTACATGATATAAGTTTAAATCTCATAATGGAGACTAGCTATCGGGGACTTCTCTTGACTAGAACATTTTGTAGGATTTAAATCTTCAGTTCCAAGTTGGTCGCAAACATGTGTCTGTCTTAGCTGAAGTCTATGTTACCTGGGTACTTCTATCATGAAGCCGTACCCGTACCCGACACGTACCCGACACGTACCCGACACTTATCCGTACCCAAACTTCATGGACACTCCTTGGATATATGCATACATTTATTCAGACATGTGCTCAATTATATGATATATGTTTTAATTTAAAACATTTGTGAAACACTTCTTGAATGTATATCTTACACTTCACAATGCTCACATACATTTCTTGAAACTCGTTAGACATAGTTCGGGTTCATTTCAGCCCATACCTAAGTTCAAAACTGTTATTTTAAAGGGTCGTTTTGAGTGTCTAGTTCAAATCCGAGTAGCTTCCAATTTATAATAATCAGCATAATAAAAGAAACAAAAAAACATAATAGGAATTCTAATTCTAGTAACACATGAATTGAAAAACAATAAGAATCTCATGTAAATTATTAATCTCAATATACATATGTAGCCGTGTCCCCACACCCTACATTTTACAATTTTGCCGTGTCCCGTACCCGTACCCACACCCGTACCGGTACCCGTACCCACACCCGTACCGGTACCCGTACCCGTATTCATGCAACTTAGGCTGAAGTTCTCTTTGATAGAGATTCATGTTCACTAATGTAGTAATAATTTTTTGTGTGCCCTCTAAATTTAGGCTTAATAACATTATCATAATGTAGTAATAGGTTCTCTTTGATAGAGATTCATGTTCACTAATGTAGTAATAATTTTTTGTGTGCCCTCTAAATTTATGCTTAATAACATTATCATACTTCTATACTACCATAATGTCTAGCTTAATCTTAACAAATCTAGGTATTTCAATAATCAACCCACTGTCTGTTCATAGCAAGTGTTTGAACATGAGAAGCTCTTTGTGGATGACATGATGGATGAAGCTGAGATTCATCTGCAACCAATAGTTACAGCTGCGATGACATTTGAAGATGCTGACATGCTACAGGACATGTAAATTGGAAAATGGTTGAAATCAAGTGATAGTGCACTCATCAATGACAGTACCGTCAACATTATTGATGGGAAGGTAAAACAAGATGAAGTTACAGAATGTAGAGTTAGGAGAGTTTCAATTAGAACTAGAATGGCTTTCACTGAAGCACACCCTTTAAAATTGTGGACAGTAACAGCTCCTTATGAGCTTGTCTGCTGTCTTTCTTTCTTTAATGGAATTTGTTAACCAGTACCAGATATGCCACTCGAGAATGATAAGCAGTTATATGGGTAATGCTAGAAAAATTACTAACTCATGGAGAAAGAGTGCATGCATTTTTATCCAAGATCAGTCTGAATTCTGAATAATATGTGTTGCTGTTGAACACTTTGTGCAAAGGATCGACTGTGAGAAGTCTAACCTGTTGAAAACTACTACTTGCATAGTGCTTGTAGACTTGTGCTGCAAGAAAATGGCAAATTTCACCTGGACTATGCCTACTTTACTTTTATATTAATCGAAACAAAGGATGGTTGGGGAATAGAAATATACTCAAGGTTTATATGCTTATACTAATATGCATGGCCTAGAACTCCCCTGAAAATTCAAGAGATCACAATAAATATGGACGGCTTCAGCCATAGTGCCTTTTTCCTTTCTATCTTTGTGCATTGTTGTTTTTGTTGAGTATTTTGTAATTTCTTTTGTTGTTCTGTATGCTTTGTCATATTTTTTCGAGGAGGAACCGAACTGTATATATTTTATTATGTACCATCTGTTTCATTAAAATCTTAACAATGAAATGCATATACCTCATCTTCACCATTTTTTACTCATATGCTAGATTATACTATTTTTTTTCTTTTGGATGAACAGTAAATGAAATAATCCGCGATGAACAGTAAAGGTTGATCTCGGATGAACAGTAAATGAAATAATCCGCGATGAACAGTAAATGAAATAATCCGCGATGAACAGTAAATGAAATAATCCGCGATGAACAGTAAATGAAATAATCCGCGATGAACAGTAAAGGTTGATCTCGGATGAACAGTAAAGGTTGATCTCGGATGAACAGTAATTTATGTTGGATGAGCGATAAATGAAATAATCCGCGATGAACAGTAAAGGTTGATCTCGGATGAACAGTAATTTATGTTGGATGAGCGATAAATGAAATAATCCGCGATGAACAGTAAAGGTTGATCTCGGATGAACAGTAAATGAAATAATCCGCGATGAACAGTAAAGGTTGATCTCGGATGAACAGTAATTTATGTTGGATGAGCAGTAAAGTTTTTCTTTTGGATGAACAGTAATTTATGTTCGGATGAACAGTAATTTATGTTCGGATGAACAGTAATTTATGTTCGGATGAACAGTAATTTATGTTGGATGAGCGATAAATGAAATAATCCGCGATGAACAGTAAAGGTTGATCTCGGATGAACAGTAATTTATGTTCGGATGAACAGTAATTTATGTTCGGATGAACAGTAATTTATGTTGGATGAGCGATAAATGTTTTTGGCCGATGAGCAGTAAATGTTTTTGGCCGATGAACGGTAAAGGTTGATCTCGGATGAACAGTAAAGGTTGATCTCGGATGAACAGTAATTTATGTTCGGATGAACAGTAATTTATGTTCGGATGAACAGTAATTTATGTTCGGATGAACAGTAATTTATGTTCGGATGAACAGTAAAATTTCTTCGTCGTGAACAGTAACTTTTTCGATTTTTGGTTAAATTTTCTATGATTTTTGGTGGATTTATGAATAAAGATCAAATCTTTTGGATTTTGGGTTGGATGAGCAGTAAATGTTTTTGGCCGATGAGCAGTAAAGTTTTCTTTTGGATGAACAGTAAAGGTTGATCTCGGATGAACAGTAAATGAAATAATCCGCGATGAACAGTAAATGAAATAATCCGCGATGAACAGTAAATGAAATAATCCGCGATGAACAGTAAAGGTTGATCTCGGATGAACAGTAAATGAAATAATCCGCGATGAACAGTAAAGGTTGATCTCGGATGAACAGTAAATGAAATAATCCGCGATGAACAGTAAAGGTTGATCTCGGATGAACAGTAAATGAAATAATCCGCGATGAACAGTAAAGGTTGATCTCGGATGAACAGTAATTTATGTTGGATGAGCAGTAAAGTTTTCTTTTGGATGAACAGTAAAGGTTGATCTCGGATGAACAGTAAAATTTCTTCGTCGTGAACAGTAACTTTTTCGATTTTTGGTTAAATTTTCTATGATTTTTGGTGGATTTATGAATAAAGATCAAATCTTTTGGATTTTGGGTTGGATGAGCAGTAAATGTTTTTGGCCGATGAGCAGTAAATGTTTTTGGCCGATGAGCAGTAAATGTTTTTGGCCGATGAGCAGTAAAGTTTTCTTTTGGATGAACAGTAAATGAAATAATCCGCGATGAACAGTAAATGAAATAATCCGCGATGAACAGTAAAGGTTGATCTCGGATGAACAGTAAAGGTTGATCTCGGATGAACAGTAAAATTTCTTCGTCGTGAACAGTAACTTTTTCGATTTTTGGTTAAATTTTCTATGATTTTTGGTGGATTTATGAATAAAGATCAAATCTTTTGGATTTTGGGTTGGATGAGCAGTAAAGTTTTCTTTTGGATGAACAGTAAATGAAATAATCCGCGATGAACAGTAAAGGTTGATCTCGGATGAACAGTAAATGAAATAATCCGCGATGAACAGTAAAGGTTGATCTCGGATGAACAGTAATTTATGTTGGATGAGCGATAAATGAAATAATCCGCGATGAACAGTAAAGGTTGATCTCGGATGAACAGTAAATGAAATAATCCGCGATGAACAGTAAAATTTCTTCGTCGTGAACAGTAACTTTTTCGATTTTTGGTTAAATTTTCTATGATTTTTGGTGGATTTATGAATAAAGATCAAATCTTTTGGATTTTGGGTTGGATGAGCAGTAAATGTTTTTGGCCGATGAGCAGTAAATGTTTTTGGCCGATGAGCAGTAAATGTTTTTGGCCGATGAGCAGTAAATGTTTTTGGCCGATGAGCAGTAAAGTTTTCTTTTGGATGAACAGTAAAGGTTGATCTCGGATGAACAGTAAATGAAATAATCCGCGATGAACAGTAAAATTTCTTCGTCGTGAACAGTAACTTTTTCGATTTTTGGTTAAATTTTCTATGATTTTTGGTGGATTTATGAATAAAGATCAAATCTTTTGGATTTTTGGGTTGGATGAGCAGTAAAGTTTTCTTTTTGGCACTCTTGTTGCTCCTTGTGGTGTTGGAGTAATGTTGTTTTAATTATGAATATGGCGATTGATGATAATCTGAACGACACTCATAGTATTCCAAATGTTATTATTTACTATTTGCTCATTTATTGGATTTTTCTGGAACCTTTGCCCTCTCATTCTTGGCCCGGCTTCTCCTAATGAAACGTTTCATTCCTGTTCAATGAAAGTGAGGCCGATATCTCACGTGGAATCGGTTCCACGGAATCGGATGATCACAATGTTAGATTTAAATCTAATTAAATCTATTTGTGGGCACATATGTTACATTAATGTGTAGTGCTATCTCTCGGGCTAACCCACTAAAGTGATCAATCAAGTTGGGTTAATGGGTATTTAAATAAATTATGGGCTAAATGTGCAGATACCAGGTTGTAATTACAATTTGATGAGGGGCCAAATTGTAAAAGTGCAACACCTATATATATGGGGTTATGGTCCCTAATCTAGGGTTAACATAAGAATTCTCATCTCTTTTACCCCATCTAAAAAGAGATCTAAGGAAGAGAAGAACCCCTAAGATTAGAAGATCCATCAATCCACACAAGATCCAAATCATGGATTCAGGTATTACTTCCGCACTTATGATGTTTATCTCTTTGGATTAATCATGTTTAAGATCCTTCAGATCTAACAAGTGGTATCAGAGCCAAATTCGTGATTAACTCTTAGAGATTTTTTGAGTTTCTATGATTTTTCGGGTGGATTTATGAATAAAGATCAAATCTTTTTCGGATTTTTGGGTTCGGATGAACAGTAAATGTTTTTTGGCCGATGAACAGTAAAGTTTTTCTTTTTCGGATGAACAGTAAAGGTTGATCTCGGATGAACAGTAATTTATGTTCGGATGAACAGTAAATGAAATAATCCGCGATGAACAGTAAAATTTCTTCGTCGTGAACAGTAACTTTTTCGATTTTTGGTTAAATTTTCTATGATTTTAGAAAATTAATATAAGGTTTGGATCTGGATTGAGTTTTAAGAAAAAAAAATTTGGTTTTGTGACGGCGGCAGCCATCACGAATAAACCCTAATGGGTTCAAAAGCCTAAGCGGCTTTGACGGTTCAGATCTAAACCCTAAGGGGTTCCTGTAGTTCAGACGAGGTTCGAGGTTCATTTTGGCGAACCTCGTCTTTTGGCGAACCTTGGTTCATTTTGGCGAACCTCGTCTTTTGGCGAACCTTGGTTCATTTTGGCGAACCTCGTCTTTTGGCGAACCTCGGTTCATTTTGGCGAACCTCGTGTTCATTCATCGAACCTTGTGTTCACTTGGCGAACCTCATATTTTAGTGAACCTCGTGTTTGCTTCTGTCGAACTTCAGTTCAATTCCAGCGAACTTCGATTCGCTCAAGTCGAACCTCGCCGTTCGAACTCAAGTCGAACCTCGCCGCTCGAACTCAAGTCGAACCTCGCCGCTCGAACTCAAGTCGAACTCGCCGTTCAACCATAGTGCCTTTTCCTTTCTATCTTTGTGCATTGTTGTTTTGTTGAGTATTTTGTAATTTCTTTTGTTGTTCTGTATGCTTTGTCATATTTTTTCGAGGAGGAACCGAACTGTATATATTTTATTATGTACCATCTGTTTCATTAAAATCTTAACAATGAAATGCATATACCTCATCTTCACCATTTTTTTACTCATATGCTAGATTATACTATTTTTTTTTTCTTTTTTTGGCACTCTTGTTGCTCCTTGTGGTGTTGGAGTAATGTTGTTTTAATTATGAATATGGCGATTGATGATAATCTGAACGACACTCATAGTATTCCAAATGTTATTATTTACTATTTGCTCATTTATTGGATTTTTCTGGAACCTTTGCCCTCTCATTCTTGGCCCCGGCTTCTCCTAATGAAACGTTTCATTCCTGTTCAATGAAAGTGAGGCCGATATCTCACGTGGAATCCAGTTCCCTGGAATCTGGATGATCACAATGTTAGATTTAAATCTAATTAAATCTATTTGTGGGCACATATGTTACATTAATGTGTAGTGCTATCTCTCAGGCTAACCCACTAAAGTGATCAATCAAGTTGGGTTAATGGGTATTTAAATAAATTATGGGCTAAATGTGCAGATACCAGGTTGTAATTACAATTTGATGAGGGGCCAAATTGTAAAAGTGCAACACCTATATATATGGGGTTATGGTCCCTAATCTAGGGTTAACATAAGAATTCTCATCTCTTTTACCCCCATCTAAAAAGAGATCTAAGGAAGAAGAACCCTAAGATTAGAAGATCCATCAATCCACACAAGATCCAAATCATGGATTCAGGTATTACTTCCGCACTTATGATGTTTATCTCTTTGGATTAATCATGTTTAAGATCCTTCAGATCTAACAAGTGGTATCAGAGCCAAATTCGTGATTAACTCTTAGAGATTTTTTGAGTTTCTATGATTTTTCGGGTGGATTTATGAATAAAGATCAAATCTTTTTCGGATTTTTTGGGTTCGGATGAACAGTAAATGTTTTTTGGCCGATGAACAGTAAAGTTTTTCTTTTTCGGATGAACAGTAAAGGTTGATCTCGGATGAACAGTAATTTATGTTCGGATGAACAGTAAATGAAATAATCCGCGATGAACAGTAAAATTTCTTCGTCGTGAACAGTAACTTTTTCGATTTTTGGTTAAATTTTCTATGATTTTAGAAAATTAATATAAGGTTTGGATCTGGATTGAGTTTTAAGAAGGAAAAAAAAAATTTGGTTTTGTGACGGCGGCAGCCATCACGAATAAACCCTAATGGGTTCAAAAGCCTAAGCGGCTTTGACGGTTCAGATCTAAACCCTAAGGGGTTCCTGTAGTTCAGACGAGGTTCGAGGTTCATTTTGGCGAACCTCGTCTTTTGGCGAACCTTGGTTCATTTTGGCGAACCTCGTCTTTTGGCGAACCTTGGTTCATTTTGGCGAACCTCGCCTTTTGGCGAACCTCGCACTTTGGCGAACCTCGTGTTCATTCAGTCGAACCTTGTGTTCACTTGGCGAACCTCATATTTTAGTGAACCTCGTGTTTGCTTCTGTCGAACTTCAGTTCAATTCCAGCGAACTTCGATTCGCTCAAGTCGAACCTCGCCGTTCGAACTCAAGTCGAACCTCGCAGTTCGAACTCAAGTCGAACCTCGCCGTTCGAACTCAAGTCGAACCTCGCCGTTCGAACTCAAGTCGAACCTCGCGTTCGAACTCAAGTCGAACCTCGCGTTCGAACTCAAGTCGAACCTCGCCGTTCGAACTCAAGTCGAACCTCGCGTTCGAACTCAAGTCGAACCTCAGATTCGAACTCAAGTCGAACCTCGCCGTTCGAACTCAAGTCGAACCTCGCCGTTCGAACTCAAGTCGAACCTCATGATTCAACTCAAGTCGAACCTCAGATTCGAACTCAAGTCGAACCTCGTGTTTGCTTTTGTCGAACTTCGGTTCAATTCGGCGAACTTCGATTCGCTCAAGTCGAACCTGCCGTTCGAACTCAAGTCGAACCTCATGATTCGAACTCAAGTCGAACCTCGTGTTTGCTTTTGTCGAACTTCGGTTCAATTCCGGCGAACCCGATTCGCTCAAGTCGAACTCGCCGTTCGAACTCAAGTCGAACCTGTGATTCGAACTCAAGTCGAACCTGTGATTCGAACTCAAGTCGAACCTCGCTTCGAACTCAAGTCGAACCTGCCGTTCGAACTCAAGTCGAACCTCAGTTCGAACTCAAGTCGAACCTCGCCGTTCGAACTCAAGTCGAACCTGCGTTCGAACTCAAGTCGAACCTCATGATTCGAACTCAAGTCGAACCTCGGTTCGAACTCAAGTCGAACCTCGCCAAGTCGAACCTCGCCGTTCGAACTCAAGTCGAACCTCATGATTCGAACTCAAGTCGAACCTCATGATTCGAACTCAAGTCAAACCTCATGATTCGAACTCAATTAAATTCGGTGTTAATCAATTATTTCATTCAAGTATTATGACACTAAGGAATTAAGTTGGTCTCTCATTCTAAATGATTAATTGAAGCAAGATGTTGCCAAAGTAACCTCTCTTGTGTAGATTGTTCATGAAGGATGTTAGATGGTTGTGTGTATACTTTTAGAATAGATATTTAATCGCCCAAAGGAAGATTAATATTTATTTAGATCAGATATGATCTGCGATGATAAACGCGTGACAATTATAAGGTTTACATGTGGATAACAAATCAATCCAAAGATGGGTTTGTTGTTTGACATGTGTTATTGTCGATGTTTGATCATTGCAACAAGATATCACTTGGTTAATATTCTTGTCCAAAGACTTGATATTAATGTTGTACAAGATATCTTGGATGGGGATATGTCATTATTTGAATTTTATTGATTACTAATTACAGTTATTAATGTGAAATCTTTTGTTTATTTCAGCTAATGCATCTGCGCATCAATTTACGCTAACATCAACTCAATTCCCATGCTAAATGGGACAAATTTCAAGGTTTGGAAGAGAACATTTTAATTGTTCTTGGTGCATGGATCTAGACCTTGCATTAAGAACTGAACAACCCCAACCTCTCACTGCGGAAAGCACTCCTGATGCAAAGAAGGAGTATGAGAGTGGGGCGTTCAAATCGCATGAGTCTCATGATCATCAAGCGCGGCATTCCGGAAGCCTTTAGGGGCACAGAATCCGAAGGGATTACTAAAGCCAAAAATTTCCTTGCCGAAATTGAGAAGCGTTTTGCTAAAAACGATAAGGTAGAAACAAGCACGCTTTTAGCTCGCTTGATTTCAATGAAGTATAAGGGCAAAGGAAATATCCGGGAGTACATTATGGAAATGTCTCATATTGCTTCAAAACTTAAGGCACTAAAACTTCGATCTTTGTGACGAGTTACTAGTGCATCTGGTTCTGCTGTCTCTTCTGCACAATTTAATCAATTTAAGGTCAGTTATAACTGTCAAAAGGAGAAATGGACTCTGAATGAGCTCATTTCATACTGTGTGCAAGAAGAAGACAGATTGAAGCAAGATAAGACTGAAAGTGCTCATTTGGCTTATGCCCCTAAGGATAAGGGCAAGAAAAGAAAGGATGATAAAGAAGCTGCTAAGGGTCCAGTTCAGAAGAAACAACATAAGGATGATCAGGGTTGTTTCTTTTGCAACAAATCCGGACACATAAAGAAGGATTGTACCAAATATCACGCCTGGCGTGTCAAAAAGGGTACGTTCCTTACTTTGGTCTGTTCTGAGGTTAATTTAGTCTCAGTACCTAGAAACACTTGGTGGTTAGATTCGGCTTCTACTACTCACATAAGTGTTTCTATGCAGGGTTGCCTGAGCTACCGAAAGCCAAGTGATGGTGAAAGACACATCTTTGTGAGCGATGGACAATCGGTAGATGTGGAAGCAATTGGGCACTTTAGGTTATTGTTAGGAACTGGTTCCTATTTGGATTTGAAAGATACTTTTGTAGTCCCGTCTTTTAGGCGAATTTGGTTTCTATTCCTTTATTGGACAAATCGAGGTTATTATTGTTCATTTGGAAATAACCAGGCTAGCTTATCTTTAAATTCAAATATTGTGGGAACTGGTTTCTTGAGTACTTTTGATAACCTATATTTGCTTGATCTGATTGCTTCTTATAATGAAACCCCGAATGTGGAATCACGTGGTACTAAGCGTAAATTAAATAAGGAAAATTCACATCATTATGGCACAAGCGCTTGGGTCATATCTCAAAAGGTAGAGTTGAGCGTCTTGTGTCGATGGTATTTTGGATTCCCTTGATTTTCTGAGACTTTGATGTATGCATTGGTATCAAGGGAAAGCAGACTAAAGTTAAGAGATTAGGTTCCAACAGATCTTGAGCGTCTTAGAATTGATACATACAGATATTTGTGGGCCATTCCCTACGGCATCCCGGAATGGTCAACAATATTTTATATCATTCATGAGCGATTACTCACGTTATGGGTACCTATATCTCATTAAAGAAAAATCGAGTCTCGGGCGTATTCAAAGCTTTTAAGGTGAAGTTGAGAACCAACTCAATAAAAGATTAAAACCGTTAGATCTGATCGTGGTGGTGAGTACTACGGCAGATATGATGGTTCAGGTGAACAACGTCCAGGACCATTTGCTAGATACCTAGAGGAATTCGGTATCGTCCCACAGTACACCATGCCAGGATCACCTAGCATGAATGGTGTAGCTGAAAGACGAAACAGGACTCTTAAGGATATGGTAAGAAGTATGATTGCTCATTCTTCTTTACCAGAGTCACTCTGGGGAGAAGCACTAAAGACTGCAGCTTACATTCTTAACAGTACCAAGTAAAGCAGTTGCTAAAACACCTTATGAGCTTTGGACCGGTGAAAGCCAGTCTAAAGCACTTACATATTTGGGGATGTCGGTGAGGCAAGGCCTTATAGGTCAAATGAAAAGAAATTGGACTCCAAAACAGTTAGCAGCTACTTTATTGGGTATTCTGAACGATCCAGGGGCTATAAGTTTTATGATCCCACACTCAGGAATATTTTTGAGACGGGAACAGCAACATTCTTTGAGGATGTTGAGTTTGGGGGGAGAAATAAGGTTAGAGACATTGCCTTTGAGGAGGAATTGGCTTTAAATCCAATCCATACAGTCATTTCTGACAATATTCAAGTACCTATACCTGTTATTGTTCAAGAAATGAATTCGGAACCTCAAGAAGGCAATATTGAACAACTCCTGTTCCAGAAGAACAAACTCAACAACCTCAAGAACCAGTGCCATTAAGGAGATCCACGAGAGAAAGGAGAAATGCTATTCCGGATGATTATATTGTATTTCTTCAAGAACATGAGGAAAGTAATGGAATGATGGAAGATGATCCAATCAACTTCCTTCAGGCCATGAAAAGTTCTAACTCTCAAAAGTGGATTGATGCCATGAATGAGGAGTACAAGTCTATGCAAGACAATAAGGTTTGGGAACTTGTTCCATTGCCAGAAGGTGCAAAACCAATTGGTTGTAAATGGATATTTAAAACCAAGCCGGATGCAAATGGTAATGTGGAAAAGTATAAAGCACGTCTTGTAGCTAAAGGCTATACTCGAAGGAAGGCATTGACTATCTGAGACTTTCTCTCGGTTTCATCGAAAGACTCTTCGGGATTATCATGGCACTTGTTGCTCATTTCAATCTTGAGTTACATCAAATGGATGTTAAGATCGCATTTCTCAATGGAGACATTGATGAGATGATCTATATGGTACAACGAGAAAACTTTGTGTCGGAGACCCAAAGAATATGGTTTGTAAACTAAGGAAATCCATTTATGGACTCAAGCAAGCTCCTCGTCAATGGTACCACAAGTTTCAACAAATAATTATCTCGTTTGGTTTTGAGATGAATATTGTTGATGATTGTGTATATCAAAAATTCAGTGGGAGTAAGTATATTTTTAAGTTACGTATGTGGATGACATTTTGCTTGCCACTAATGATATAGGCTTGTTGCACGAAACCAAGAGATTTCTATCAAAGAATTTTGAGATGAAAGATCTTGGGGACGCCTCTTTTATATTAGGAATTCAGATACATCGAGATCGTTCTCGAGGTATACTTGGATTATCACAAAAGAGCTATATCGATAAAGTACTCAAAAGGTTTGGCATGCAAGATTGCAGACCAGGTGAAACCCCTGTTGCTAAAGGAGATAAATTCAGTCTCAATCAGTGCCCTAAAAGTAATCTTGAAATTCAGGAAATGCAGAAGATTCCCTATGCTTCAGCTGTAGGGAGTCTAATGTATGCTCGAGTATGTCTGCGTCCGGATATTGCGTTCATTGTTGGTATGTTAGGCAGATACTTAAGCAACCCTGGTATGGATCATTGGATAGCAGTCAAAAGGGTTATGCGGTATCTTCAGAAAACAAAAGATTATATGCTCACATACAGGAAATCAGATCAGTTGGAGGTCATTGGGTACTCGATTCGATTTTCTTTGGATGCCAAGATAGCGAAAGTCTACATCGGGCTACATTTATATGTTAGCGGGAGGAGCTATATCATGGAAAAGTGTCAAACGGACACTTGTAGCTTCCTCCACTATGGCGCAGAATTTGTAGCTTGCTATGAGGCATCCAATCATGGAATATGGTTGCGAAATTTTGTCACCGGATTGCACATTCGGAAAATATTGAAAGACCACTAAAGTTATTTTGTGACAATAAATCGTGATAATGTATTCCAATAACAACAGGAGCTCAACTAAGTCAAAACATATTGACATTAAGTTCCTAGTTGTGAAAGAAAGTCTGAGTGGTCGGATATCCATAAAGCATATTGGGACAAACTCCATGATAGCCGATCCTCTTACTAAAGGATTACCACCCAGGTCTTTCATGAGCACCTTGCTCATATGGGTGTTGTAATATTTGAGGATATCATGTTTTAGTGGGAGTTGTGATTTTATTGCTTTATGAGAATTTCGAATAAATTTATGTTTGGTTATTTTACGTCGAGAATAAAGTATTCGGATTATACACTCTGCTACATTATGGTTGAGGATGACCTCACTAAAGTTTAAGGTAGGACCGGTTGAAAATAGACATGCACGGATCACATTGCATGTAATTTTCATCTTGCACATCCATGATTGATCTATGTCATTTGGTATTAGTATATGTGACCATTGATGGGTTTAGTCACGATAAATGTGACGACGACCGCTTTGATCCTATATTGATATAGTTGATGGGCGAGATTGTTTGGAAATACCCTTATTAGTGATAGCAATTTTGAGCTCATAAGGTTATACACATTTTAAGGAAACAAAAGATTATATGCTCACATACTGAAATCGATCGGTTGGAGGTCATTGGGTACTCGATTCGATTTTCTTTGGATGCCAAGATAGCGAAAGTCTACATCGAGCTACATTTATATGTTAGCGGGAGGAGCTATATCATGGAAAAGTGTCAAACGGACACTTGTAGCTTCCTCCACTATGGCGTGAGAATTTGTAGCTTGCTATGAGGCATCCAATCATGGAATATGGTTGCGAAATTTTGTCCTTTGGTGCACATTCGGAAAATATTGAAAGACCACTAAAGTTATTTTGTGACAATAAATCGTGATAATGTATTCCAATAACAACAGGAGCTCAACTAAGTCAAAACATATTGACATTAAGTTCCTAGTTGTGAAAGAAAGTCTGAGTGGTCGGATATCCATAAAGCATATTGGGACAAACTCCATGATAGCCGATCCTCTTACTAAAGGATTACCACCCAGGTCTTTCATGAGCACACTGCTCATATGGGTGTTGTAATATTTGAGGATATCATGTTTTAGTGGGAGTTGTGATTTTATTGCTTTATGAGAATTTGAATAAATTTATGTTTGGTTATTTTACGTCGAGAATAAAGTATTAGGATTATACACTCTGCTACATTATGGTTGAGGATGACCTCACTAAAGTTTAAGGTAGGACCAGTTGAAAATAGACATGCACGGATCACATTGCATGTAATTTTCATCTTGCACATCCATGATTGATCTATGTCATTTGGTATTAGTATATGTGACCATTGATGGGTTTAGTCACGATAAATGTGACGACGACCGCTTTGATCCTATATTGATATAGTTGATGGGCGAGATTGTTTGGAAATACCCTTATTAGTGATAGCAATTTTGAGCTCATAAGGTTATACACATTTTAAGGAAACATATGGTGCCCAAGTGGGAGATTGTTAGATTTAAATCTAATTAAATCTATTTGTGGGCACATATGTTACATTAATGTGTAGTGCTATCTCTCGAGCTAACCCACTAAAGTGATCAATCAAGTTGGGTTAATGGGTATTTAAATAAATTATGGGCTAAATGTGAGATACTGGGTTGTAATTACAATTTGATGAGGGGCCAAATTGTAAAAGTGCAACACCTATATATATGGGGTTATGGTCCCTAATCTAGGGTTAACATAAGAATTCTCATCTCTTTTACCCCATCTAAAAGAGATCTAAGGAAGAGAAGAACCCTAAGATTAGAAGATCCATCAATCCACACAAGATCCAAATCATGGATTCAGGTATTACTTCCGCACTTATGATGTTTATCTCTTTGGATTAATCATGTTTAAGATCCTTCAGATCTAACACACAACCCCATCTACTTTATTACATCATCAGCTTCTTTAGTTTATCTTTACATTAAAGATAAAGGGCACTAGACATCTAGTGCTAAAAATTAATGGTGATGAATAGAGGAAGGACAAATACTCAAACACCCACTTTTTAAACCAGCTATGTTTGTGTATGAAAATGCTATGGCAGGATTATTATTATTATCATCCATTTCTTGGCAGTTACTGGGTTTTTATTACTCTGAAAAATACGTGGATATCTTGAGAGCTGGTTCTCGTCAATTGAGCCAACTGCTATTATGCTAGTTAAGGTGATCCAGTAGAAGTTTTAGTGTGTGATTCTTTATTGCTGTCCTGAAAACACTACTGTACTGTAAATACATTCTTATTTCAGTGCTGAACTATATAATAATAGTTACATAAAGTAGTAATGCATTCGCATCTAGGAAGCAACTGATATTGTAATATTCATTAATAAATATAAAGGAACTTCATCTACCAAACAAATGTGTACTACGTCTATAATAAATATACCCAAAAGTTTAAAGAGCATAAAAAGGGGAAGAAGGATAAGATATGTGAATGCATGCCAGATCACATGTAGCATCTCATCCCATGATAAACTTGGTGGTTAATAACAACTAAAAAGGCTTGATTGATTTTAAAGATGAGAATTGGGTGGCCCGACCCAACTCTGATACTTCAGTGAAACTCTAAACCTGCTGTTACATTTTATATCTAAATTAACAAAAGGATAACCCCACATATAACATCAATCATAGGTTCATATGTACATATTAATAATTAATTTGGCACGCCATGAGAGCTGGCTTTACAGGTAACACTTAGCATAAAATAATTGATTTATCAGTAATTGAAAGCTGAGATGGCAGCAGCAAAGTTGACAACTTCCTACCGGTCTATTCATCAGACCGAATACTACTAATTAAATTAATTAATGGACTACCATACTTCAAAATTTTCTACTTACTAATAGGAGAATTTTTTTTAATAAGACTATTTTTTAAAAAATAATAAGCAAAACCGACCCTTTTATGAAAATATTAGCAAAATGGACCGAAAAAAAATCGATCTCTTTTAGGTCGATTTTGCAAATATTAACTTTAAAAAATACGGGACTAGTAGTCTTGTGTAATTAGTGATCGTTAATTATGGCTAATCTGAAATGGTCGTCTTGTGTACTTTGTGCTGAAATGCTTAAAGTTTAATTAATGAGAACTAAATACATGTGACTACTAGTTCCATGTATTTTAAAGATAAATTTTGCAAAGTCAACCTCTTTCTAAAAAGAGGTCGATTTTGCTAATAATTTTACAAAACGGTCGATTTTACTAATTATTTTTCAAAAGAGCCTTTTTAAAATTCTCCTAACTAATAATAAGTGCAATTGTCAGTCAGAACCATTTTTATGTTGTCATTCTTGCTGTATAGATAAATCATATATAATAAACCTCCAAAATTGTTTAAAATCCTTTGGGCATCAAGATTCGAGTCGTGGAAGAATAAATCATCCTTGAAAAATATCATACAATTTTATTAGGACAAATGTTATACAATTTTTGGAAGTTGCAAAATGGGTTAGTATTTGGTCAACCAGGTCCTGTACTAATACCATGTCAATGAACGTAACTGCTTTATTTTTTCAATAGGCTACAAATGTTTTCAATAAATTCTTCATTTTATCTTTATTATTTTCATGTAAAGTCCAAATATCTGAGGTTCCTAAGGGGCTTCCCGCAAATTGTAGCTTTGCAGTTTTGAAAATGAATTAGATATGCACATATATATATATATATATATATATATATATATATATATATATATATATATATATATATATATATATACACACACACACACACACACATAAAAAATTGATGATGCTGGAACCTGACTTTGAGAGTTAGCTCTTTTGTCCGAACTGCAGAAACCTGTTGCTCTTCATGAATGAATGATTTCGGGGTGTCTTTGTTTTGAAACAATTTAATTGGAAAATTTCAATTGTTTGACAATTTGTTCATGGAGAATTCAGGAGCTCCAGCACAACCAGCCCAAGGGATGGCCTCGAATTCCGCTGATCACCAGGTAAATTTTTTCTTCCTTGATTTCCTTACTTAAAAAAGACTATGTTCTTATTTCTTTTTCCCCTCCCAGAGTGGGAATTCTCCAATTCTTTAGAAACCTTGGTTTGAAGTTTGCTTGTTAGATTCTTTGTGGATGTTTTCAGCAGGTTCTGTTAGTTGATTAATCAAAATGTCATGTTGCTTACTTTGTGGCTGGACAGTAAAGTACAGTGAATTGAATTTCGATTTTCTCGCAACAGATGAAAACAAAGATAATTGAAGTAAATTTTGAATTATGAAGTTTTGACACAGTAAAATATGTATACGTTATCTTTCATTTTGGTTTGCCTTGTGACGATACAGTACTATATTCTTATAAGTAAACTGCTAAATATATAAAAACTTAATCTTCTCCTTTTCGACAAGTTCTTCTGACTGAACGGAGAAAACGGTTTTCCTAATTTTTCCAGTAGGTAGGTAAATTGTGTTGTTACGTTGCAAAGCAATATGGTTTAGTATGATAGATGCACTAGTTTGATTTGAACTCTTATGGAATCCTTGTTTCAGTTTTTTTATGCCAGACCCCTTTCGTGAAATATAGAGACTGTCGTATAACTTGCGTAAATTAAGGTTTGTCGATATAAGTTGACAATTTGATATGAGATGTGTGTAAGTTGTAACGGGAGAGAATTCAAATGCTTTGACAGGCATCTGATCGAGGTGACAGGAAAGAAGGAGAGATTGGGTCAGCTACTGAATCTAGACGACCAAGCCTTTCCTCTTTACAAATACCCGGGACGTCGTTAGAGAATGCATTGCCCAGTTCTAGTTTAACAAGAGCAGGGTCAGCTGGGTTGCCTCCCAGGCCTAATTCTACCAGGACCAAATCGTCCAACATCAAGAATCTACATCCACAACGGAGCTTCAAGTCAAAGAATTCGTCGATCCCGGAGGGTGACAGGACAATTCTCCTCATTCCAGGGACACCAACTTCAGAAGAACAGCAAGATAAACCTTCCATACTATCAAGGCAATTCTCCCTCAGCAAGGTCTTTTCTTCAGTCTCGAGCCTCTCATCAAAAAGGACACATTCTTTACCTTCCACGCCAATTACAAATAGAGGTGCAAACTCAGCAAACTCAGCACATGTTGTCAACATGCCTGATCTCGAAGTAAGTACCTTAATGCATTCAGGTCCTTCATTTATATCATTTCTTCAAAATCCGCCGCCCAGTCCTACCATTTTGGTTGTTACTTAATAGTTTTCGTTAAATTTCTGTCTAACTCACCACCAAATTACCAATAATCAGACTATATATAGATGTTGTGAAATCTCTTTATTTACCTTAATCTGCCTGACCTTTAATTAGTGTTCTGTTTATATAACAGAAACAACAAGGTCAGACACACATCAAGCGCTCATTTTCAGTACCGGGGAATGTCAAAGGCAGACGTTTGCAGAGAACAGGTTCTTTGGGCCTATTTCGTGTAATTTCAACTCCTCGACCTATCTTTCCCGACAATGCCACACAAAATGATTCCATTGAAACAGTAGATGGTACTATCTCAGCATTATATCTTTTTTGAGTCTGCATAGCAATTTACTGTGTCAGTTCCATTATCCAGATACTTTGAAGATACATATTATATAAATACAATTGCTATATTCAACAGTTCCCTCATCAATGCTATTGTATAATATATTTGCAGCAAGTGAAGATGAAGGTGAACATATTCCTGAAGAAGAGGCAGTATGCCGAATATGCCTAGTTGAGCTTGGGGAAGGAGGAGAAACTCTGAAGATGGAGTGCAGCTGCAAAGGGGAACTGGCTCTTGCCCACCAAGAATGTGCAATCAAATGGTTTAGCATGAAGGGGAACAAGACTTGCGATGTCTGTGGACAGGAAGTTAAGAATCTATCTGTAACTCTTCTCAGGATTCAAAATCCACCGATTGGTAACAGACGGCTAACAAGTGCTCTGCAGCAAGGAGAGACTGCTCGCTACAGGTAAACACGATCTGTCAAAATTTTAAATGTTAATTTATTCTCAATACGTCATATCAGCTGATGGACTATGTTTATCTGAGATGATTGTCATATTGATATGTCAAGACTAGCTTCACAAATAGGCCTAGTTTAATTAATATTCTTCTAGCAGGTTTTGTTTTCTCCAAACTTTCTGGTAGTTACACCTAAGTACATGGAAGACTTAATTTATATAGTTACAAAGCTGAAATATATCCACAAAGTATTTTTGGCAGCTGGATGTATACCTAATTCTCCATGAATTGTGAGCATGATTATGAATCTAGAAAACGATCCCAAATTTGTCTTTTAAGCAATTAAGTTGTATGAGGTCTATGTGTTCCTTTTGGAAGGTGACCGTGAGCATGTCTTATTGAATTGTCTCTTTGATAGGAACTAGCTATAGCATATATCACGATATCATGTGCTTCTCCTTAAATCCTCTTCCGAGGAGAAAATGTGGTAATATTCTATTTCTCAGGGACTTCCAGAAGTTTCTAGCTAGAGCGAAGACTCAAATTATACTTGTAGAACTGAGTCTTTTGTCACTGTTTCTACAGGGAGTTGATGGATTGTTCTTTTTCACTTCTTTTTCTTAAACTTCTGATAGGGTCTGGCAGGATGTACCCGTTCTGGTGATGGTCAGCATGCTTGCTTATTTCTGCTTCTTAGAGCAATTATTAGTGAGTAACTAACCATAAAGACATAGTTTATCTTCGTTTCATTTTTCAACTTGCACATTGGTGTTAGCTCTTACAAGTTACCACTTTGATTTCTGTCAATTTTGTCAAATGTCTGAATACTTCACTGATGCAGGTTACGGATATGGGTTCACGTGCTCTTGCTATATCATTGCCCTTCTCCTGTGTTTTGGGCCTCCTCTCGTCCATGATAGCTTCTACAATGGGTAATTATCATGTTTCGTTTTCTATGATTTTCTTTATTCTTTTCTGTTTTCATTTATGTATAACTTATCATGTATTATGCACTGCATGACCGAAGTATGTTGCACCCTGATGGAACCATGAAATAAGCCACATCTCAGTAGTTTATGAAGTATAGTCCAAGGTGGTCAATTTTTCTTCTTCTTTTGAGAAATCCTGGTAATCCAAATTGTAGATATATGTTTTGAGTGTTACGCTGCAGGTCTTCTTTAATTGTCAGGAACCCTTTTAGAGACAATATAAGTTAGCGCTACCATTGAAATATGATTAAGGATGTTATGAAACTAATATTCACTAGTTGCTATGCATTGACGCATGTTTGACGGTAAACAACACTTTAGTTGATACTTCAACGGCACCAGCTACTAACCTTGTATATGTTTGAACTGACCTGGAGCTAAACCAACAGCACCTTTCTTTAAAAAGTTCGAGTTGAAACGACTGTATGTTCCTTTAAGCTTCACAAACAAAAAATTATGAACATGTATGTATCCAAACATAAGAGCATCATATCCAGATAGTAAAGCAAATAAATATAAAGACATGAAAATTCAGGAAAAAAATCTTTAAGATTGGTTGTCCAATGCAATTACACCACAAGACCAATAGCAAATTGTAGTAGAAATTCCCAAAAAGCTTGCTAAGTAAATTGATACTGCTTAGTTGGCAATGCTCAGATGACATAAAGAACGCAGATACATTGAGCCTGTCAACGACCAATGGAGCCTTGTGCTACACAATCCAAGAAAGGTATGATCTTGAACTATAATATTGGTGGCTGAGAAAGTGCAAAGTGGTTTGTAAGGACTATGTGATAAACAAGTTAAGCCGAAGAACATCTGGATACGTTACCACGTGTGTGCTTATAACATTGTCACGTATATTTGACATTTGATGTCAAATAGATAAATGAAAAACCCCGGTGCACCTTTTATCTTGTATTAGTGCTCCACATATATGGAGAGGTTCTCCTTTTTCAAAACAAGCAACTAGTTTCTCTTCATTTATATATTATATGTCTTTTTATTTTTCTTTTTTCTTTTACAGCGAGCAAGAGTTACATATGGGCTTATGCTTCCTTCCAATTTGCAATTGTAATTCTATTTGCTCATATCTTCTACAATGTGGTGAGTTTCTTTTTTTTTCTTGTCCTCCAATCGGAGCTGCTGCATACATTCTTAACTTATGTCAAACAGTTGGTTCTTATCCGTCGTATTGAATTTGCAGCTCAGAGTGGCCCCTGTGCTATCAGTGCTACTATCGTCATTCACAGGGTTTGGAATTGCAATAAGTACAAACTCACTGCTGGTAGAGTACTTGAGATGGAGAAGCAGGCGAAATTCTCAACAAAATAATAATGGTGGACAACAGCAAGAGGGCATTAACCATCCTGAAACCCAAGACAGGGACGCCGCTGGGCTTGTTGAAGGTCGGAGCCAGAACACCACTGCTGCCTCCTCCCAAAATGAATGAATATTGCTTTAACTTTATATAAAGGTAATTTCTACGGTGAACTTTACTATCTATTCACTGAGTTGTTGCTGTTCACAACAACAATTATAAAAATCATCTTTCTTCTGGGATCTAAAGATTTCATTGTATCCCCTTTTTTTTTTTTTTTTTCTGAGACTCTCAACGCACAAAATTAAGCAGGCTTTATGGAGGAACCGGTTCGAGAGTAGTTCACATAATTCCAATTACTCTTGCTTGTGGAATCCGGATTGCTATATCTTCTCTCTTGTTTATGAGACCCAAGTATACAGACTTTGGATGGTCTTTTTTGGAGAAATGACGCGACGATAACTCAAATAGTTTCAACTACCTATCTGATGTTGTTACTGTCTTTGAATTTGATGTCAAAGCTTCTGATTGGTGCTTCAAGTCTCACCACCAGAAGCCATAAAATCAAATAGACTCTCATTTCTTTTCTTTTCCTCTTTTAATAAACTACAATATGAAAAGAACAGTTACCTTCACTTCTTACCCGAAGGATGACAAGCAGATAAATTTCATCTTGTTTGGGATACCACTTAAAACTCATAAGCTCATATGGAAAGCACTACTAACCTCAATAAGCTTTGTTGCCTCTATTAACATATACTTTAAGAATCGAATCCATTTTTTCTTTCCTTCATTGTTGTTTTAGCTTGGTTGTGGATCTTATACACTTGGTCTTTCTTTGGGTTTCTTCTATCCTTTCGTTAATCTCAGTGTTGACGTTGAATGAAAATAATGAGCGTTTATTAATATTTATTCTTTATCACTTTGATATCTAAACTTTCCACTTACATTAAAAATCTTAATCTTCATGTTTCTCAAAACTTATGTGCTTTTACGATAATGAACACTCCAATTGCGGCAAAGAACATGGCTTTGCCATGTGACCTATTGGGTTGCCTAATAATTTGAAATTTTAATAATATGATATTGTAACTTGTCATTTTTCCGCTTGATTACCATGGATTTTGTCTGTAAAGCTTAACTTTCATTTTTTTTTAATTTAAATGTCAGATACTATTGTTTTGCATTGTTTAAAAGGGATGATAACCAGGGACAAAGTGCGGCTGTAACCAGCATCAGACAAATTTTTGATGACTGGTATATGGAGGATGAAGAAGAAAAGATATGACTAGTCGTTTTGATTTGCATGCAAGATTGAAGGAAAACTCCTTTGTTTTATTTGAGATGATTGAAGGAAGTATTTTATATTTCTTATGTATTGTGAACTTTGGTATTCTCAACTGCGCGCTGTAATCCTTAATTAATTGTGTATGAGGATGCTTTCAAAAAAAAAAAAAAATTTCCTTCTCTCTGGTGTTCTTGGAGCAGTCAGAATGTATGTATCAACCTACATGTCACATGAATAGAGCGTGTTAACATCTGTCGAAGTCATGACAATATGAAAGATTAAATATATTCAAAACTTTGTAGAGGTCAGGAATATGTTGGAGAAAAAAATAAAAAGATAAGAAGTTACACGACCTCTCTTCCACAGCTCCAAATATAATGGAAGTGAATGTAACTGCATAACTACATGTATCCTTGTTGATATCTAGATCATCGTGTCATGGAAGCATAAGTGACTTGACATGTAGTTTAAGGCTTCCCTCTTTTCTCTCGCTCATGCTCCGTTCGGTTGGTTTTGTTTTTATTTTTTGGCTTTTTTTAAAATATTTTTTCTTTGAGATTTTCAGTTATTTATTAACAAAGATTTACATAAGAAGAAATTTTTTTTCAACTATTAACTAACAAAGATTTGGTCTACTATCAGCAAACATTAAATAAATTAGAAAACAAGAGTACCATTTAAGTTGATCAGTTCAACCAAAATGAAGACCGTATACAAGATGTAACAGCTAAAAACACAAAACAATAGTTATGAAACGTTGAGAGAACATCAATAAGGAAACATAAGGAATTCAAAATTAATATGAACTTATTGCATAGCCGACTCATGTTGACAACTTTGCCAAAAGAGAACACATAAAAATAGAATCATAAGAGTTACAAACCAAAAAATTATTTTCTAAATGAAGGTAAAGCCTCCGTCAAGCAACTAGGTGGGCAAAGAGGGATGCAACCCAAAAATTAAATGAAGACTACAATAACCCAGCCAATGCTCAACCAGGAATCTAGATATTTAGCACAATCCAAAGGAAAATAATTGAAAAAATGACATTCAAAACCTGAATAAGAAAAAACAGAATGAATTTCAAATCAATATCCTAGCATAAGTAATAAGCTAAGAACAAAACCATTTCCTAAGCCAACACAAAACCCTTAAGACCAGTAAAACATTAACTTACCAAAAGGAGTAAAAAGAAAAAAAATTAGAAGAACATCCCAGAAAAATTCAAAAATCCTCCCAACAAAGAGAGCCACCTTTTACTAAAATTAATCTGGGTGACATTTGAAACAGTAGTATTATCCAGTCAATCCAATACAAGTAAGGTAATACAATACTATATGCAAAATTGAATGAGAATGATATCTCCATCTTCGATACAATAGCTACCGTCTTCATACAGGTAACTTTTGCAAGCCTTAACAGCAGCAATGCTGCGCATACGTTCAAAATCCTTGTATTTGATTACCTGTGAGAAACTATCTCAGTGTACATTTTATACAGTTGTGATCAATCAACAAAAAGGAATATGATCAAGTGCAATTCTACTCCTATGTTCTCTGTTGCCATTAATGGATCTATCTGTGGTTACTTTGCAGGTAAGAGGGGTTTGAGGCAGAGTGACCCTCTCTTACCTTGTCTATTTGTTATCGTTATGGAGTATCTTATCAGACTTCTAACTAATATGCATGACTTCAAGGGGTTCAGATATCACCCCAGATCCAAGAAACCCATTATAACTCACTTGTGCTATGCTGATGGCCTCTTGCTATTTTGTAAAGGAGATATTGGTTCTGTGAAAGCAATGATCAGCTGTTTTGACAATTTTTCAAAGGCTACAGGTCTCTTGGCTAATGATAATATGAGTAAAATATTCTTTTCGGGGTTTCAGTGGAGAATAGAGCGCAAACGTGTGCTCTTGTTCATTTCTCTGAAGGACATCTCCCTATAAGGTACCTTGGTGTGCCTCTTAACTGATAAAAGGCTTACGATCAATGGTTGTAGGCCTTTGATAGATAGAATTACTGCTAGGGTCACCTCCTGGACTGGAAACCTATTGTCCTATGCTGGTAGAGCACAGTTGATGCGGTCAGTGTTATTTAGCATTCAGGTCTACTGGAGTTCCATACTTTTGTTGTCTAGGAAGGTGTTAGCGACTGTGGAGCAAATTTGTATGACGTTCATGTGGAGTGGGTAAGAGCTAAGTGGAAGAAAAGCCTTGATCACTTGGGAGGATGTATGTAAACCTAAGAAATCTGGATGCTTGGGTTTCAAAGATCAGATAATGTGGAATGTTATTGCGTTAATGAAACAAGACACTCTGTGGGTGAATTGGCTTCATGATGTGTGTTTAAAAAACCATAATATATGGGAGATTTAGAAGAGGCAAGGACAATCATGGAGCTTAAAGAATTGTTGAGTGTGAGAGATAAATTTAAGGAGGATGTTCAGCAAAATGGTGATAGTTGCTTGTGGCAGGATGAAACTGCCGACCATTTATTTTTTTAAAGTCAGTTCAGTAGAGATGTATGGAGTAGAGTTAGAAATTGTTTGCAAGTACCCACTACTCATCAAGATTGGCCTGAAGTTTTGCACTGGTTCGAGAAAAAATGTTCTGGAAAGGGGATAAACAACGGATGTAAAAGCAGGCCTTGCAGCAGCTGTGTATAGTATATGGAGAACTAGCAACAAACTGATTTTTGAGCAGATACAATCACATACTGAAATGTAAGAGAATCAGCTTTTCTATGAGTTGAAGATTAGGCTTAATTCTGTACAGAGGATGAAAGATACCATAGAAAATAGAAGGTTGTATTCTCATGTGAGAGTTTTTCCCTTTTTTGCATAGATTTTATGTATAGGGAGTGAGAGTTTTGAGATTGTACTTCATGCTTTGGTAATAAAGTTCCCTGCTTTACTTGACAAAAAACAAAAAGGAATATGTGAATAGAAGAGTATACCTCCACGGACTTGAAATCCTGATCAGACTCTACAATTGCTGCAGCCTTGTGTGCTGCAATACCTTGGGAAAACTGCCAGCATTGAACCTGAGAGTAACAGGAATAATTACTTCTTCATAATATTGTAAATTTCACTGACTCTCCCGACTCTATCCTAACTATTTGTAAGTTGTAACTCTCAAAATCGAGCATATACATTTATCACACTCAACTTGTTATATATAATTAAAAATTCTTCCTAGGTGATGCTTTAGTAAAAGTATCACCCAGCTGACTATATAAACGAGCATAGCATGTGGCATTCTACTTAGGACCATATCAAGAACAAAGTAACAATCAATCTTAATATGGTTGACGCATTCATGAACTACCGGAATGTAGCAGTACAGGTAGCGGCTTGATTATCACAATCATCATCTCATTGGTCTAGAAAGAAACACACCCAACTCTGAAAGAAGAGAAGAATCCTTATCACCTCACAAGCAGTATGAGCCATAGCTCCGCACATAGTCTGATGAATAGAACCTTCCATTAGTTTGATGATACAGAATTTTCCCAAGGTGAAAAATGATGTTTATGGAGAATTAGAAGTTAAAAAAAGCTATAAACCAAAACAATGCTTATCAACAAATATTAGATCAAAAGAAACCTATGTGGAATTCGCTTATGAAGGGCTTCGCGAAAATACGGTCAGATGGATGGTAGAGTTTTGTTTGCTATACTTTTTTTGATGGGTGATTGAAGGAGATGGTGAAGAGAGAAGGGGAGGAAGAAAATTGGGAGTGTTTACATTCATTCTTCTCTTTTAATTATGGATTTGAAGGAGATGAAGAGTAGAGAGATGGGGTTCGATTGGTTTGAGAATATGAGTTAAGGGATGAAAGAGAGAATCGGTTCATATTATTTCTCTGGTGGGTTTTAAAGAAAGAGAGAGCAGAAGATTAAAGAGGGAAGGAACAACAGAAGGGGAGACAGATAATTGTGTAAACATTTAGACCCTTCATCTAGACACACCCGAATAGTTCCTCTGATTAACAATTCTCAATTAGACGACAATAAACTACTGTGGTGGGTGAGTTTGAGTCTCGCCAAATTGATAAATAATGTCAACAACTTTATGCTTTCGAATCTGCATAATAATAGTAATAGTTATTGCCAAAAATTAACAATTCCTGTAATATAGAACTGATTTCAATTAGGATATCAGAATGATGAATATTTTTAAACAGAAGTAGCTAATAAATATATAATACTAGATGGAGTGTTCTTTGCTCTTGATAGCATATAATATATCATCACTTTTATACTGCAAGACACGGGATAGTCTTGAAACTTCCTAATGCAAATTTTCCTACACAAATTATCCATACAATAAAAAAAAATAACAAGCTAAAAGTCTAAATTGAAATGCAAAGGATCTAAAACTAATGTATTTAAATCTCAATTTATATTGAAAATAATTTCTCAAGAAAATATTGTATATTATTCATGGAGCCGTGGCCCCAAAAGGAAAAGCTGACTATATTTGAATCCAGACTTGAATACTAACTTTCCGAATGCCCAAATCTTAAATTTACTTTGATTAACTTTCTAATCAGATTCACGAATGATCTAAGGGATGATTTGAACATAAAACTTTATAACCCATTCTAAGATAGTGCAGTCAGTTATAATTAAGAGTGACACTAATAAAATTTTCCTAATCCAATAAATTCGTGGAAGTGGTGACGTGGTCACTGAGTATCCGATGAGAGTTTGGTTTTGTGAAATATTGAGAGATCAGAAAGGCACAATGATTTATTTATAACTGATATGAGTGAAAATTAATCATAATAGAAGGAAATTATTTGGCATTGAATCAGGTAGTCAAGAAGAGCATGTTGTTCCAGGTTGATATCATCAAGAATTCTTGACCACGTCATGGTAACATATACATTTGAGAAGCATTGTTACTATATTTATTTCTCTATAGATGCTTCCCTGCTCTTTGTTATTGAAACTAATAATACAATGTGAAGCATATTTTAATCAGTACCAATATGTAACGTCAAGAAGCTCCTCTCGCTTAGTCTGATAAGTAATGTCTAAAGCACTAGGCGCTTCTACGAGCCGAACCAAGCGCCTAGCGCCTAGGGACCTAGGTGGATGCTTAAGCGGCAAACCAAATACCTAGGGCCTAGACGGGCGTTTAAGTGGCACGTAGGCGTTTTTAGCATCAAGAGAAGAAGAAGGTTTCTTGCTTAAGATTCAAAATCTCATACTCGTGGTTTACCCAAGATGGACTTGGATGTAAAGTTTTGATTCGATCCACTTTGACTTGGCACATGTTCTTCATCCGTTGCTATGCTTCAACAAACAATACACCCCTTTTTGATGTGATGCAGTCCAAATAAGTGGCCCATGCTTCTGTAGACATTCCCAAGACCTAGGCAAGCAGCCTATGAACTGCATAGACCTACTCGGCAACTAGGCAGGCCCACAGACCGCTTTTTAAATAGTTATTTGTAAAGAAAATTTATGAAAACAATATTTCACAAATCCCATGTCAATTTTACGTGGACTTAGAAATTGTATTTTTAATATTGGTTGACATATATGTATCCATGTATCGTTCATGTCACTGCTTAAGACAGAACAAACATTAGTATATCAATAGGATACGATGACTGGTCACAGTCTTCTTATTATCAAAGGGGAAAAAATGAACTGGAGGAAAAATCACTGCAGCACAAAAAGACGAGTTCATAACTTGCAACCCTCTCTAATACTATAGAGACTTCTACGGGACCTTCCTATACTATCAGTTCTCGCACATGTTTCACTCTTCATAAAAAGGGCAACATTCCCCTTGTGTGTTTTCTCCAAAACCTTTAATGCAACCTGAGTTACTCTATAATTTTTATGTAATACTCCAGCTTGTACAGTATCTTTATAGTGATTAAGTAATATAGATTCATAGAAAAATGTGTGCAGTTGGGTGCGGGTGTTGAAGAAACACATTTGATGTGGTCATATTAAGCACATGTTTTACAAAAAAAAAAAATTGGTGGTCAGGGATCCACGGAGTAATATATAACAAACAATTTATAAAAAAATAATAGTACAAGAAGGTTCATCGATGTAGTCTCATAATACAAAAGTCTCATACATAACCTACCCAAAATTAAAATAAGAATATATTGATATAAGAAGTTAATGTTGTAGACATTGAGAAATTACCTTACCGCTATCATAGCATAGGAGCGAACCATATCGGTGGTGGCCAATTAAGCTTCTGAAGGTCAACATCAGAACCTAATGAACGGACGGTTCCATCTTCCAGGTTAAAAACTCCAGTATCACCCACTGCGTCCGGATTATCAATGTACACCTCCCTGTAATCGTCGGTGAAGTAGATGTCACCCTTCTTAAGGTTGGTAAATTCGCAGGTAGAGAAAGAAACAGAAGAGTTAAAACCCAGAAACAAAGCGCATTCTCCCATGCTCTGGACTCGGTTCCACTGAAGACTAGTATGGTCTAACTTGAAGACCTGGCATGTCTTAGTCCTGGGCTTTACATAATCACCATTATATTCTTTGAGTACCAAGAACAAGTCTTTGCTGTCCGGAGATTCGACCAAGAACCTTCTACATTCGCCTCCCTCTCCCCTCAATGGGCCTGGAGGAGATAAGAAGAGTGGACGCAAGGGATCATCATTGTGGCCATCGATATCAAAGGCAGTGAGGGTCCCATAAAAGTCGATAGTATGAAGGAGGCCTTTATGGAAGATAATGTCGGACGCGCCGTTAGCGGGGGAGGGAAGGGCAGACCATGAGGTGTCCCCTGGCCTAGCAAAAGCAAGAGCCTCAAACAAGCCGGCATGGATGACTATAACTGTCCTTGAAGATGGGGCGACAATGGCTTTGCTGTAAAACGAATGCATGGAGTCGAGATCAAAGGCGTAGGTACTTTCGGGGCAGGTGTACGTGTTGAGGTAAATGTATTCCATGGGTTTTCCAGAGGAATCCCGGACGACGGTTATCATGTTAGGCTGGGTGGCGATGGACGGGAGAGGAAGGCGCGCCCCCGTGAGAGGATTCAGGGCATGAATCTCGCCAAATTTGTCGACGGTGAAGACGAAGCCCTCCGAAGACCCGATGCAGTGTTGGCCTGCAATCCCCGGGACACGAAGCTCATGATGATATTCCTTCTTCTTATCCTTCTTCTTCTTGTTTGCCTCGTCTGCTTGCTGTTGTTCTCCTGAGTTGAGACTGTAGAAATAGCGGGAATCGGGATTGGAGGGAGAAGACAGCATCAGCCACGGCAGTTGGGGTTTGGGCCGACAATTGGTAGTTTTCTTTGGGGTTGAATTCCACCAAGAGCAAACGGCACGGGCTCTGATGAAATCATCAACCTCCAGACGCTGCATGACATCACAGAGAAGGTCAGCTTGGAGATCCGACCAACCAAACTCCGACCTTGACATGATTGTTTCCCTTAAAAATTGGATTTTTTTTAAAAAAAAAAAGAAACAATCCCTAAATTATTAACTCCTAAGAGAAAGAGAGAACAAAATTAGAGTTCTTCTCCTGGGAAAGAGACAAGAAGGCAGAGAAAATTTGAAAAATTAAACAGAGAGAAGAGAATAAATTTATAGGATCAGATCCAATCCAATCCGAATCCTGGTAAGAATCCGATCCTAACTCGAACCGGAAACGCAACTCCGGCTACCTATTGCGATGCGATGGAGGGAGATGGAAGGGATTCGACCAACCAACTTTGACATGATGGTTTCCCTTAAAAATCGGATTTTTTTTTTTAAAAAAATTTATTTTAATTATTACCTAGAAAAGAAGCAATGGTTGGGGCTTTTGAAAGGAGGAAGAGAACAAATCTATATAAGATAAGATGGGATGCCCTCTTTACCTCCTAAGAAGAGGATGATTGAGGTGAAGATAAATCAAGAATTTCCTGTTTTAACCTAGAAAAGAAGCAAGAGTCAATGAGGGAGGACGGAGGTAAGGGGATATTTTATTAGAGTATTTTTCCACGAGGAGAAGGAAAATAGATTATGGCGATGGCGATGGAGATGAAGATGGCGACGGGTATCTGAGGGAAAGCAAGGGGAAGGCGGTCGGTTCAGTTGATTGAAAGCCAAAACCCAAAGCCCAAAGGGGAGGAGGACTTGTGGAGGTAAAATAAAATATTTAGGGAAAATTACTTCTAGCCCCCAAAATAACAAGAAGTGTTTTCCCCCCACCCCAGACTTTTTCAACACTTCCATAACCCCTAAAAGCAAATTCACAATTCTTTTAGCCCCAAAACACAAAACCCAATACTTTTAAACATTTGGAGACCATAATACCCCCTTCTCTCTCTCTTTTTCTCTCTCTCTCTCTCTTCATAATGTCACTGTGATGAATAGAAATGGGTTTTGGGGGGAAAAAATTCAAGTTCCCTCTAAAACCCAAGAACTTTCCATTGTTATCCCTCCCTCCACCGTGGCGACCGGACTTCCGCTAGGGCTTCGACGTCCTTCACGCCGACCGCGATGGCAAGAAAAGAAAAGAATTTCCCGCTCAGAGTCGGCGAGCATCGAGTGTCGTCGGAAACTGACATATAGTTGAAGAGGTCGAATCTACCGACGGAGTCTTGCACTCCTACTAAGAAGAGGAGGAGGGAGAATGGTGAAGTGAGGGTAATAACTGGGAATGAGCTCTTGATTGGTGATTTTTGTTAATTTCTTTGTGAGTAGACGTAGGAGGATTTTATTTATTTTTTTATTTTTTTCATTCATTAAGTTTTGAGGGAAAATGTTCTGTTCTTGGATACTAATAAAGAATTTGCTAGGAGGTTTAATCATTTGCTATATTTGATGGAATTTGGTCAATTTGCTCTTTTTGGGAACAATATACAAAAGTTTACGGGTTGGTTGTTGAGGTTACGGGTTTGTTGTTAAGGTTACGAGTTGGTTGTTAAGGTTATGGATTGGTTGTCAAGAATACTATTTGGTTGTTAAGGTTACGAGTTGGTTGTCAATGTTACGGGTTGGTTGTTAAGGTTACGAGTTGGTTGTTAAGTCATCAACTTTAAAAAATTATAACAATGTATAGAATTTAATAAAAAAATATGGCATTATGGATTTACTATAATATATAAAATAATAAAAATTATAACAATATATAAAATAATAATATATAAAATAACAAAATTATGGATTAATATAATATATAAAATAATAAAAAATATAGCATTATATAAAATATAACATCATCGATTGAAAAATTACAATAATTCATCGATTTTAAAAATTACAACAATATATAGAATAATAAAAAATATAGTACTATGGATTTACTACAATATATAAAATAATAAAAATTTTTATAATAATATATAAAATAACAATTACAATATATAAAATTACAATAATATATAAAATAATAAAAATTACAACAATATCTGGGTTGGTTGCTAAGGTTACGAGTAACCTTAACAATCAACCCGTAACCTTGATAACCAACTCGTAACATTAACAATCAACCCGTAACATTGACAACCAACTCGTAACCTTAACAACCAACCCATAACCTTGACAATCAATGCGTAACCTTAACAACCAACTCGTAACCTTAACAACCAACCCGTAACCTCAACAATCAACTCGTTAACTTTTGTATATTGTTGTAATTTTTTATGAGAAAATATAATAATTAAAAAAAAACAAAAAGAAGATCTCTCCTTAATAATATTTCGTTCCTTTTGGTATCCTATGAATAAGAAGATCTCTCCTCAATTTATTATTTTATATATTGTAGTAAATCCATAATGCTATATTTTTTTATTATTCTATATATTATTGTAATTTTTTTTAAAATCGATGACTTAGCAACCAACTCGTAACCTTGACAACCAACGCGTAACCTTAACAAGCAACCCGTAACCTTAACAATTAACCCGTAATCTTAACAACCAACCCGTAACCTTAACAACCAACCTGTAACCTCAACAACCAATTCGTATTAGCATTCAACGCATCTATTTTGGGAAAATATTCAAATAATAGAGATTGTATGGTCTCGTTCCCCAAGTATTAGTTGAGTTGATGCAGCATTTTAGAACCAAATACTGTCAAGGTTCCTCCAGAATCACGGGGCCGGGATCTTCTTGGCAATCAGTTGCCTCAACTCAAATTCACTAGGGAACACATGCTCTTCGGTTTGGAAAACACGCACCACAAAGAAAATAATTAGAATTACTGAAACAAAAATTGCATAGAACTCAATCAGATTTGTTTAGGGAGAGCATTCAAATATCTGCCAGATTATTGGTCATCACATGCTTCATGCTAAACCATGAACATCATGCTCACCAACGTCCTCGACGCCGGCGCCCTGTTCTACTGCCTGTTCGGCTTCGCCTTCTCCTTCGGCTCGCCCTCCAACCCCTTCATCGGCCGCCACTTCTTCGGGCTCAAATCCGTCCCCACCGCCAACTTCGACTACTCCTACTTCCTCTACCAATGGGCCTTCGTCATCGCCGCTGCCGGCATGACCTCCGGCTCCATCGCCGAGCGCACCTAGTTCGTCGCCTACCTCATCTACTATTTTTCCCCCCCAAAACCCATTTATCATCTGATATTATGAGAGAGAGAGAGAAGAGGGGTATTATAGTCTTCACATGTTTTAAAATATTGGGTTCTGTGTTTTGGGGGCTCAGAGATTGCTGTCTTTGGTTTTGGGGGTTTTGAGAGGGTTGAAAAAGTCTTGGGAGGGGGAGCATAGTTATTGTTATTTTGGGGGCTAGAAGCAATTTTCCCAAATTTTTATTATTAGGGAAAACTTCCTTTAACCCCCTGAACTGAACCTCATATAACACGTCGTCTAGTCTTATTAGGAGAAATTTGATAATTCCAATTCTAACCCTCGCAGTCGAAGCCTCTTCGCACCGGTGACAGCTTTCGTCATTCCAAAAGAAGGGGGGACAAAAAAAAAGAAAGTCTTTCTCTGTCAGATCTCAGTCTCCCATGGCGATGAGAGCTACGACAACTTTGACTATTAAGGAAAAATAGGGCATAGAGAGAGAGAGATTGAGAAGAAGATGATGAAAGGGTGCATATCAAATGGGGAGGCGACGCCGTCAACCGCTGACGGCGGCGTCATATTGGGGCTTGACGGCGGCACCACGTCAACCGTCTGCGTTTGTATTCCGGCCTCGATTACGTCATCCTCCTCCGCCCAATTCCCCGTCCTCTCTCGCGCCCTCGCCGGCTGTACCAATCCCAATTCTGTTGGCGGTAACATCGATCTATATATATATATATTTTTTTTTTTTATTCTGTGCATCTTAATTAGATGTTGTGGTGTTTGTTACGGTTTCTATCCACCTTTATTTATACCATTGATACCAAGAGTTTTAACTGTTCTGATCGGAGTTAAACATTACAGAAAATAAAGTCAGATTTTAATCACAAGCTCTCTGTTCCTTGATTTCTTTTTTTTTTTTTTTTTTTTCCTACTTCCTCCAAATATAACCCTGTCAAATTCACTTTTAGCACTGATATTGGGCAGTCAGATGGACCACATCAGCAAAGCTTCGAATCTGATAATGATACGGCTATCACTGTGGCTTGGTGCTTCAATCGACAAGGGCTAAATTGTCCACTCAATTGTTTTGTTAGTCTGTATTCATTAACATTTACAACACAATAATTTCTTAGATGTTGTTTTGAATTTTTCGCTCTTTCCAAGCACATTCAGTTTGGTGAGTTCCGTCCATATATATTTTGGAAATATTGTGATCAGCTATCAAGTATATTGTTCTCTTTGTCCGTCACCATGACCAGCTTGACGTTAGGGTTGCAGTCGCTCTAGTTACTACTTGAGAAGCCTAATTACTTACTATGTTCCTTCTAGGTTGTACTAAAGAGCGGGGAACCTAGCCTATGCTTTTTTAGGATTTTGTCTTGGATCCTTCTGTTAAAACTGACTTAAAAGTATGCTTTCCTTCATGTGAATATACTTTTTGCTGTGTTTGGATCAATACATTTTTTCTTTGGATGTAATTGTGATTAGGTTAGTACATAAACAGATCAAAATATAAACACTTTGGTTATATATTTGTAGGGAACTTGTCTTTAAGGTAGTCATAAGCGCTGCAGAATTATTTTTACATGTCTTTTTATTAGCATATTGCATATGACTGCGAGATGTACTAAATTTCAGACTTGGACTTGATTGCCTGAGGAGTTTATGTTAGGAACTTACCCGGATCTCCTAGGAGCAGTAAATATTCTGTTGTTTGCACTTTAAAGTTGTTGAGGTTGCTTAACACATGCAAGGTGGTTTCTTCAATAATTCTACTCAAATTGAATGAGGATTACTTGACACCTTCATCAGATTATCTTCTTCTCTTCTCAAACAATAACACAAGTAGAAATTTTTGTCCTTTTTTGAATTGCCTGGGTATAATTGGAGTGAAAAAAAAGCATGAACAGGAGTTTCATTAAAAAAAACTTAGGAATCATACATTCATGAACTCTTGGCTCTTGAAAGTAACGGAAGGCAACTTGCCGCTCGCTGTGCTGATCTTATATAGTGAATTGGCTTGCTCCTTTTTCTGCAATTTTCTTTTCAATGGCGTAATAACTGGTAAGAATATACTTGTCTTGTTCATTTATTGATTTTTTAAAAGGTTTACCCCACTACCATAGCATCCAACGCTACTGACTTCAAAAATGACCCCAGTTTACCTTTTTAAGTTTAGATCCTTTGTTGATGAGTTGATGGAGTTTTATACCCTTAAGTGGCTCGTTTTCTGGTCTGCAGAAGCTGCAGTAAAGGTGGCCTTAGAGAAGGTTATGACTCAAGCCCTTTCAAAAGCAGGCTCTAATTGTTCAGATCTTAGAGCAGTTTGCTTGTCCTTATCCGGTGTTAATCATCCTTCAGATCAGCAAAGAGTACTGGGATGGCTCAGGTCTCTACGATAATTCTTTTTCGAATAAATTCAGTTCAATTTAATTCTTCTAAAAGGCTATGCTTATCAGAATTATGATACTTTGTGGCTATTTGGGGCCGCACCTATCTACTGTTGTGTGTGATCCACCTGTAAATTAGATAAACAACGACAACAACAACAACTAAGCTTTTATCCCAAACTTTTGGCGTCGCCTACATGAATTCTATTTTTTTCCATTCAGTTTCGTTAAGGGTACGCCTAGTTGAAAATTACATACCATTTTTAATTGCTTCCAATCAAGTTCTCTTAGGCCTACCTGTTATTTCGATGCTTTGAGTTATTTCTATTACTATGCAATTCTTATATGTAAAGCTTCCCACTGGCCAAAGCACTATGTTCTTTGTGCAATAATTTTATCTTTCTACTTTACAGGTCATTACATTTTAGAAATCATAAATGCAAGTGTCATGGGTTCTGTTGTAGTATTACACTTTTGTTCCTGTAGGGTGCCAGTAGATTGCACAATTGAGAATCCATCCTGCTGCATTCTTAGATTTCCAAATAGACGAATAGATATATATTTTAAGACTCATCCAAATTATTTCATAGGCTCTACTTATATTGTTGTTTATGTCATTGGCCATGATGATGACATCTAACATGATCAAAGGCTTGGATTTTGCATGACAACTATTAGATACAAATGAAGCATTTGGTTAATTCTCCTAAATCTATCTGATGTTAAAAATACTTAAATGTATTCAAGAACTCATATAGATATCTAATAATCTTCTTCTTGAGATATTGGAAACCAATGAGTTACTTGGAGATGAAACTTTATTCGACTTACTCCAGATAAAGGGAAAGACAGTCATGGCACTTTAAGTGTGCTACTTCTTGCTTAATATTCACATGAATTGGAGGAGATAACATGGTTTGCTCATCTTTCATATTTAACTAACTAGTTTGGTTCGCCGAGGTAAACAGGCATTGGAAGTTGGCACTGCATGTTCACATAAATCATACAGCACCAGTAAGAAATTTTAACACAGCAAGAATAGATATAATCATATATAAGTTCTCATCCTTCTTTTGGAGGCTTGTCTACATTGGTCAAATCAATACCCATTCCACTGTCATTATGTTGTTTCACTGGGTTCTTTTTCCCCCCCTTTTTTTGGTTTCCTTTTCTTACAAGTAGAGCTCACGCATGCATAATAGATAAGAAAGAAACTTCTGGAAGATGAACGCGTATGGTTTTCTTTCTTTTCTGTTTTTGCCTTCCTTCGTTGTGTGTTGTATTCCAAATTAGCTTTCGTTAGCTAGTACCTTGTATTGTCCAACATCAATCAGTTTATGATTTGAAAGTAACTGAATGTACCTTGCCCCTACATAGCGCATGGAAATTATTCAGAGGGTACTCCTTTCTTTGCAGAGACATTTTTCCAAGTCATGTCAAGTTGTTTGTGGAAAATGATGCTGTGGCAGCATTGGCTAGTGGGACAATGGGGAAGCTTCATGGCTGTGTATTGATTGTTGGCACTGGCTGTATTGCTTATGGGTTTACCGAAGATGGAAGGGAAGCCCGAGCTGCTGGTGCTGGGCCTGTTTTGGGAGACTGGGGCAGGTTAGTGTTTGTACTGCCTCTATCACCAATATCTCCTTGACCACTGGGATTTACATTTTAAGAGTCCTTCAGTTGTGCATTATAACTGGAAATAGTGCAGATGCTTTTTCTTTTTCTGTTTTGTTTTGTTTTTTTTTGGGGAACAGTTGCAGCTACTTGATGGTATCACTCATTGAATAACTGTTGGTGGGGTTTTACAATATGCAACAGCATACTAAGTTGATTTTCACTTAATGAACTTCTGCAGTAGGAAGAAAAACCGACACTTGATGAACCATACTAACAAAATTATTTCATTGATTTATCTTTTTTCTCTTGTTAATTGTTTTTATGAACTTTTGCAGTATTTAAAAATAGTAGTATGAAATGTATCTTTTGGAAAGCTATGAGAAGTTGAGGGTGTAGTTTCCACTTTTCAACAAGAAGCACCGGTGATCATTTTCCTTAGTTAAGATTAGTCATTCATCGAGATGTTGTTTATAAAATTGAAGCATCAATGTTGAAGGGGAAGAATTCTTCTAGAGTACTGCATGACAGTAGCAATTCTAAAAGATAGCTACATGGCCAGCCATGATTTATGCTTCTAGATTTTGGAAACTAAGAAACAAAATTTTCAGAAAAGATGAGTAGCTAAAAATGTTAGAATGTATCAATGTGGTGCTGATTTTACTCTTCAAGGTTTTTAAAATGTAAAGAGTCTAGGTTCATATGTGTTTTTATTTTAATTTTTTCAACTCTGGTTTGCTTTTATTTTTGCAACTTAAGCCTTCAGGAACATATGGTGTAGGCAGGCTAACTTAGTTGCTTAATTGAATACTGACTACACCGCACTGCAGTAGCACTCAACGTAATGTAAACCTGAAGAAGTGGAGGGTTATCATATTGAGGAAAAGCCAAGTGATGAGGCATTAAAATAACAGGGAAAGTGAAGAAGAGATAACAGAAAAGTTTCCTCATCAAAAGAGAAGTGTTCTTACTTTAGGTTTTCACTAGTTAACTTATTTACAATGTTTTCTTAATTTATTGACAATGTTGATCCTTGGTACATACCCTTTACTGATATCTTGTGGATTATTATAGCCAGAGCTATGAGCATGAACATGTCTATGAGCATGAACATGTGTTTCACTTACCAGATGTGGTTCTTAAATCTTTTGAACTTATTTCTCTGTCTTTTATCTTCTTTTATGAATATGGAAGAAGAAAATTAGATGACTAGATGTGTAAATTACGCAGTGGGTATGGAATTGCTGCACAGGCACTGACAGCAGTGATCAAGGCTTATGATGGCCGTGGACCACAAACAAGTCTTACAACGAACATTCTGAAGATGCTTGAGCTTTCGTCACCAGATGAACTAATCGGGTATTCCCTTGCGTTTACTTGTATATTCTTATTTGATGCGGGAGTTGATTCTCGGCACTCAGTGGAATCTGGATATAGAACAATCATCGAAACAAAGGTCTTTACATGGAAACCACCTTTACTTCTTCCCAAATTGATGGAAACCACCTTTTGGATTGTTTTGATGGAAGCCACGTTTACTTGCTGTTATGGTTGCAGTGTCACATTTTTGCAAATTCTACTGATATTTTTGGTGGAATTCCACAAATACTCTCAGCCTCTTCCCCTCTCTCCGCCTCTCATCTCCTCTTCCTCTATTAAACCAACCTCTCACCCTCACTTCCTACATCTTCCCCCTCCTCCCTTCACATCTCCCCTCAATCCCCGTCCTAGCCCTAATCGACTCAAGGCAGTCGAAGAGGAGGTTTTTTGGGACAAAGGGTGGAAAGCAATGGGTCGTAGGTGAATGGATCGTCGATGAGGGAGTGGCAGAGTAGAGAGCAGAGGGCGAGGTGGAATATGGAGGGAGAAAGGGGAGGGGAGAGTTTGAGGCCGGGAAAGATGTGGTGAGGAGAGGGAGAAAGGACAGGAGGAGGGAGAGGATGAGGGCGGAGGAGGCAGAGTAGGGGGAAGAGGAAGAGGGAGAGTTTGGTGGAGGGAGGGAGGGAGGGGTAGGAGAGAGGTGGAGAATGGGAGGGGGAGAGGAGAGGGGAGGAGATGGAGAGAGGAGAAGATGGCTAAGGGTATTTGTGGAATTCCATCAAAAATATCAGCATAATTCGCCAAAATGTGTGACAATGCAACCATAAAAGCAAGTAAAAGTGGTTTCCATAAAAAAATTCCAAATGGTGATTTCTATCAACTTGGTTAAAAGTAAAGGTGGTTTCCATATAAAACCCTTGAAACAAGAGTCTCACAACTATATAAAATATGGTTAAGGATATGAATTATGGTTCCAAATTCTAATTGTTTTAAATAGATATTTTCTTATTAATTATTATGGGGCAAGTTGAGTTGAATTCATTGTCTTTGCAGCTAATGGCCTTTTTTCCTCCAATATGTAAAAATCTTTAAAACATTGTGAAGTCGTGCATTGGGTGAGAGAACTGACTGTTTATCAATATGGGGTTTTTAATCTTCAAGTACGATAAACTGCTGTTTGACCATGAAAGAACAGATGAAATTGTTATTTCCCAGGAATATGTGCAACTTAAGGGTCTTTTTACCCATTTTAACTTTTAAATAAAAAAAAGGATCTCCGTCTCATCAGATGTTTAATAGAGCTGACTAGATCCTAGTGAATGAATTCCTTTTTTTTTTTAGCCTTTCTGCTAATGAAAGTGCGTGACAATCTCCAACCTCTGTCAGACGAGTTATATTTGAGTTTATTGACTCTTTATATAATATTGTATTACAATGAAACGCAGGCCATTTTATGTTATGGAGTGATCTTGTTGTAACATTCCTCTGTCTAGAAATAATATATAAAGGGAATACTGATGTGATTCATTTGAAGTAAGGATCACGATGATATAGAGAGTCAAGTTGCTTTTTTTTGAACTTCTTGCGGCTCTGGATTTCTGACAAAGGCTCCTTGAGATATCTTTGTGATGAATTGATGAGTAGACCAATCAGTGCTAAACACTGTCCTGTCTCTGTCTTATCTCTTCCATGATATATGTTCTTTCTATTTGTCTGAAACAAAAGTTGAACACTTTTTCTTGAAGTGAAACACGTTGCAGAGTCTCATTTCTCTTTCTATTAACAACATTTTAAAACTGCTTCGTGTGCTTTTACTGGAAGAATTTGCTTGAGACATATTTTCCCCTTGTATGGCATAGGTGGACCTATGCGGACCCCTCTTGGGCTCGTATTGCTGCACTTGTCCCTGTGGTTGTCTCTTCTGCTGAGTCTGGTGACGAAGTTGCCAACAGAATATTGCATGATGCGGTCAAGGAATTGGCTGATAGCGTTAAAGCTGTTGTCCAAAGACTTGGATTGTGTGGTAAAGGTGAAGTGCACCGAACTATGATTATTCGAGAATGATTTAGATTGTTAACGATTCTAGAATCAAGATTTTAATTCCTATACGTTCTTGCGTAAGTGTTTCTCAGTTTTGGTTTATCATCAAATTGAGTGGATATAGCTACTTTTGGGTTGCAGATGGAAAGAATCATTTCCCGCTTGTTATGGTTGGAGGTGTTCTTAATGCTAATAAGAGCTGGGATATCGGGAAGGAAATCGTAAACCGTATCTCCAAGGTTTATCCTGGTGTTCATCCTATTCGACCCGAGGTGAGTAGAGTTCACTATTATAACTAACCATGAGATCTTCCCAATCAGGAGTTTATTACACACTGCATGAAAAATATTCATGTCGATAAGTAGAAAGAACTAGGTGGTGTGTTGATTGTTAAGAATCTCGTTCTGAATGTACTTCTATCTGAATGTACTTCTATCGCTTTTCTCAATTTTATTTATATGCCTTATCAGATAAGGGAAGAAAATGTTTATGAGAAGCTACAATATCCAGAATGTTCTGATTATAGTGAGAGTATACGAGGTGAGGTCATAATTAGGAATGATGAGGTGGTGGACTTGTTGGAAATTTTCAGACATCTTCATTAAGACTGTTCCATTTTGTTTTTTGTAAGATGAGGAAAGGCAAAATTAAAATTTGGGAGGTCTGTAGAGAACTAGTCAAGTTTGTTGTGCTAGTGAACCTGCTGCAGTAGTGTACAAAATAAGAATGGTGCGGAGCATATATAAATGGAAAAAGTTATGTAAGTTTAATTGAGTGCCACGAGGGACTGTCTCGTTGGCGAAGTTGATCAGCTGGATTTTGGGACGTCCCAAGTTCAGGGGCCAGACCATGGCCTTTGTTAAAAATATTAGATCATAAAAAAGGTCTGTATAAAGTATATTAGAGGTGCATTAGATGCATTAATTGACGTAAGAGGATAGCGAATGCATTAGAATATTGTGGACATAGAATGTCTGTATGAAGGAACTTGAATCTTGCTCGCAAGAATGCTGGAAAATAGTTATTGAATGCTGGTAAAGAGCGGTGATGACCAGTCGAAGAGCTATCAATGATGCAGTTGGACGATTTACAACCTAAACAAATTACAAAAATAAACGTGCTCCTTTTCTTCTTCTTTTTTCTTAATCAATAGTACTTGCATCAATTTTAGTGTGCATTTTTTGTTGAATTGCAGGTCGAACCTGCTGTGGGCGCAGCATTGGTGGCCTGGAACAGATATGTCAAACATGTCGAAGAATCAAAAAGGTGACAATGAAAGCTCACATTTAGATCCCAATGGGTGATAAGATTTACTCTATACAACAACCTGCTACTACAGATAATGAAAGGGATGAACACAAATTTCAAGATGAATATAATGTAAAGATTCTGAACTATTGGCAGATTGATGCACCCGCTGCAATTTAGATTTTTATCGGAACATCTTGATTCGAGAGTTTGTGAATTTGTATCAGCTTCTAGGAAGCCAAGTTGTAAAAATATGTTTTAAGTAAATTGGTCTTTGGTGTCTACTTTTTGTTGATCTTTTCATAGTTTTTTTCCCCCTTTTTTCCTACCTTAATTTTAATTTTTTCCCACAAGAACAGACATATGATGAGGGATTTGGGATCCTATTTTTCATATTCACAACTATATGCATGACGCTAGATCTCTCCATCACTTTCAAGGCCATTTTCAAGGTTATTTGTTCTTCACTTCACAATAGTGCTGATTTCCTTTTAAGAAAACGCTGGAGGTACTCACCTCATAACGCAGGTTTCAATTTCCGGTCCCAACACAAACATATAGTCAACATCCAACCTTTTAAGAGAACAGAAATAATAACGACAAACTTATGTTAAATCCATTGATAACAAATTCATCTACCGCAGCAATACTTGCCACAAAGTACAGAGTCAAATATTTATGCAAAGGAATACTTCAATAGCACCAACAGAAAACACCAAGGCGATACAGAGCTAAAACACATTCCTGCCTGCATATCTATTCTGTTCGCTGCTGCATTGACTTTAAAAATTGCACGAAATGTCAATACAAGAGCTTAGATGTCGTTGAAATCCATTAGTATCTAAGTATCAAGTAGATTACAACTTATATCCGATAGTACTATTATACAAAAACACATTGCAAACGAGTGGTGTAGCTTAGTCCCTACTACTGTAGCCTACTCTAAAAAGAGTACAATAAGCATTAACCAAGATAGCTGCTTCTTTCGTCAACTAGCTCTTCTAGTTCCCATATCTGAAGAAAAAATTAGTCGACCTGATATAATGCCCAAGTAGCATATAAGCATCCAGTTGCATCAATAACAAGCTAAGCTGCTATACCTGAAAAAAAAGGAGTCACAGCATTTAAGTGTAAAAGGTATTTGAATAGTTCGGTATACAAGTGCTAAGAATAGCTTTTGAATTAGCTTGACATGACATTCCAACTGAGAATACTCACCCCATTAGGGAGAAGGTCATTTTGATTTAGTAGTTTCTCCATCCAGCTCTCTTCTAATCAATTTCAAGATCTCCATGACCTGTAATAAGAGACGAAACGTGGATAAAATACGATTAACATGTCATTGAGCAACTAAATCATCACAAACACAAACGATAAGGGTCCAATCTCTAAATAGAGTCAATCAGTAAGAACTTCATAGCAGGAGCAAGAATATGATCTTAAAAAAGGAATATTGTTGCATTTTACTTCAGTAGAAATAGCATCAGAAACAAAAAATGTTCTTACACCAGGATAGTATTGTAACACGGATGAGTAATGATCGAGTGCAAAATATATCTTCTCAAGAAGGCCCAAGAGAGTATCAACTTCATCCCCCAATAGATCGACCTGCAACATCAAAAAGTAATGTAACAATTATATTTGTTACAAATGCAGTAATCTGTTTGTAAGTCGAATATGCACTCTTATTTCCCTGTGAATCTGTGACTAACCAAGTTAAGATAAGAAAAATAACACTAAAGTACTCACGTCCGTACCTCATTTTCAGCCTTCTGAAGGTCTTCACATTTTGCTTCAAATCTTTCCTTGTACCGCGAAGCCTTCTTCTTAAGTAGCTTACTTTGCTGCTTAATTTGACTGCATTGATGGCTCAATAGGTTAAACCTGTAAATAGGACGTAAAGTTTCATACCCATGACCCATAGGTAAATCAAAACATATCATACTAAAATTACGAAAAGCCAGAGAAATTGGGACATAGTTACTTTCGTAAGGAGGTAAAGGTATATCTTCCACAAAGTAAGAGTGTATGAAAACACTTAGCTTCTTATATGGTCAAAACTATGAAACTTCCACAAAATTAAATGATTAAAAGAAATCACATTGGCCAACACTGACATAGGATTTGCTTCAGGCACCTAACCCATAAATCTTGCAGAGTTCATTTGCAGATTTAGATGGAATGTTTGGAAGGGAGAACAGGAATTGGAACTTGGAATTTATGCAAATAAGGAATGTTGCTTTTGATAATTATAAATGGAAGTGATGAAAATTTCAGTTACAATAGATGTAGCTCAGTTGTTTCTCAAGTAAACCAATTGATAAATATTTGTGGTTTTCTTCTCTAGTTAAATACCTAAAATGCTCAACTATCCCGCAAAAATATCACATGTTTTATCTGAGACAAGGCTTTTTCTTCTGCACAGTAACTCTAAGAAAACATTTAGATGTCAATACTTCTTCACATACATTGTAAGACTCCCTTTCGACTAAGAAGATTATACGTCAAGAGAAAATATAAGACCACGGTAACAAGGCTGTATAACTATCTGAAAATTTTAGATATCACAAATAAAATGTTGCTACAATGTTACTAAAAGGGAAAGAATGAAAGTGAAAAGACAATACCTTGATTCATTTGTTTCAATTTTCCGAATCACCTTGCATCCATAGTCCCAAGTGGTTCTTGATAAGCGTGTGACCGAAGTGACAATAGCTTCTAACTGCTCTTTTTGCTCTTTGTCCAGTGCGATTTTTGACGCTAGCTTCTCTTCTTTGTCACAGATATTGTTTTGAAGAATGCTGTTTTGTCTTTCCATTTCTTTCAAACTATCAAATGAAATCATAAGTTTCTGATTTAGATTACAAATCTCAGCTTCCTTCTGATGGCTTTGCTGACATGCCTCATCCATTTTACACATTGACAAGTTTATTTCATCCTTGAGGTTTGCGATGATCATTTGTTGCTTGCTGTCTCTATCCTTATACAGATTAAGTTTGTGGCGTACCAATTCAAACTGCTCCTTCTGCTTTACCAATTGGGAGGTAGCCTCCGATGCCAACACATCCTTTCCTTTCACTGAAGTCGATAGTGTTGCTACTTCCTGTTTCAATCTTTCATTCTCTATAATTTCCAAGCTTAGTTCCTTCTTCTTTTCTGAAAGTTCTGTATTGATGGAGTCTTTTTCCTTGTGCGATTCTACTAACATAGAATTTATACTCGAGACAGCATCTGCTATAGCTCCCTCGTATATAATGCAGTAGTTGTTCTCTATGAACTTGGTAGCTGTTTCCAGAACTTCTTTGTTGCTTTCGATTTCACCAACCAAGTTTTCTAAAACACACTTGTACGTTCCTTCTTTGATGGTCGCTTCCGTCTTCACTTCTTCAATAGCCAATTGGAGCCTTTCAACCTCTTCGACCAAGTTTGACTCCGCTGAGCCCTGCGGAGCCATCCGTCCAGCCTCCTTTTTCTCATCTAATGGTGATGTCTGCAGCCATGGATTTTCCGAAAAGAAGGCATCAGTTCTCTCCTTCAGCCTTTGTGACATATCCTGACAGTCAAAATCAACAGGAAGCTCCTTGCTCTTCAGAACAATATCATCCAACTTTAGAAATATTTCTGAGATCTTTTTCTTCATTATTTCAAGGTCCTTTTCTTTGCTGAAGTGTAAAGGACTGGAACCTTTCTCCTTAAGGAGATCCCTTTTGAGGCTGAACAACTCCTCCGTCTTCTCTTGTAAGGCTAGCTCATGCTGTCTCTTCATCCTGTTCATTTCCATCTTGAAATAGGTTATCAGCTCTTCTTTCTTCATGCACATCAGCTGGGGAGAATCGCTAGGGATGAGTTTCCCAGACTCCTCGGAGTCCTTCATTAAAACATCGCCAGTGCCATTTTCCTTGCTGCATAATGTGGGGGATAAACGATTTTCTACTGTCTTCCGACAGGCGTCATCCTTCCTTTTCCCATTGTTCTGCTCCTCGACATTTTCGGCGTTTCTGTTTGACATCAGAAGCGCAGAATCAGAGTTGGACATGGACTTAAATAAGGCATCGAGATCCCGGCGCATAGAAGAGATTTCATTGAGCCTTTTCCTCCAATTTTTGGTCATAGCATCGCGTTGCTCACCGATTGCGGCTTCGAGTTCAACTTGAAGGCTCCTGATATAACTCTCAAGAACCTTCATGAGAGTACTGCCAATCTCTCCTCGAATCCCTTCACTGCCAATCCTCCCACTCCCGTTCAGAGGCGGAGACGCAGCGGCTGCATCAGCGTTCAAAGCGGCGGCGGCGGCTTCTTCTTGAATAGCATTCACCATTCCTTTAATTATGGAATTAGTCACCATTCTTGACACAGTCAAACGGGCGCTGAGATCGTCCCAATATGAGTCCACATCATCGAGGAACTCGACGGAAGCTGAACCCCCACCACCACCATTTGATAGCAGCGTCGAACTCATGCCTTCAGCGATCCCCATATATAAGCACTCGGGGTTCCCTCTTCACTGCAAAATCAAATCTTTTAGAAATGTTGTTTAGATAATGAAAGATGAATGATTCAGTCGATTTCACTTTACGCATGCAGAGAGAGAGAGAGAGATTACGAAATCAAAATATACAACTCAAGAAGAAGAAAGAATCAGTGTGAAAGAGAAACAAAATCGAGTAATGAGAGCAGCTAATAATTTTAAATCAAAAGAAGCACATTAATGAGATTATGGGGTAAGTCACTCACAGATTATTTTTTCGCCTTTTTCTCTTTTGGGGGACAAATTAGGGTTTTTTATCCGAAGAAAGAAAGGGGAAAGGGTTCAGAGAGAGAGAGGAGCAGCACGTCACAGAAAAAGAGAAAGGAGTGAACCGGCGGCAATGTTCTCAAGTCTGAACTGCTTTTATTATATAATAACAAAATAAAATCTGAACCATTTTATACATACGCGGAGATTGAGTGCTAATCTTATGGGTAAGAATAGCCTTCGCCGTTCATTTGCTCTCACGCTGATGCTTTCGACGGTGGATCTTTTCTGTATGAGCGCATAGACGTATTATATGAGCGTATCTATTGTAAAGACGTAAAACGATTATTATTTACGTATATTTTATTGTTTTGTTGGTAAAGCTTGCAAATTTAGGGTCTCATCAAGTAAAGATTCTATCCCCCCACGCACCACGCCCTACCACCCAACCCAAAAAGCGGGGGGAAAAAATAAGTAAAGATTCTATCCCCACGCACCACGCCCTACCACCCAACCCAAAAGCGGGGGAAAAAATAAGTAAAGATTCTATCCCCACGCACCACGCCCTACCACCCAACCCAAAAGCGGGGGAAAAAATAAGTAAAGATTCTATCCCCACGCACCACGCCCTACCACCCAACCCAAAAGCGGGGGAAAAAATAAGTAAAGATTCTATCCCCACGCACCACGCCCTACCACCCAACCCAAAAGCGGGGGAAAAAATAAGTAAAGATTCTATCCCCACGCACCACGCCCTACCACCCAACCCAAAAGCGGGGGAAAAAATAAGTAAAGATTCTATCCCCACGCACCACGCCCTACCACCCAACCCAAAAGCGGGGGAAAAAATAAGTAAAGATTCTATCCCCACGCACCACGCCCTACCACCCAACCCAAAAGCGGGGGAAAAAATAAGTAAAGATTCTATCCCCACGCACCACGCCCTACCACCCAACCCAAAAGCGGGGGAAAAAATAAGTAAAGATTCTATCCCCACGCACCACGCCCTACCACCCAACCCAAAAGCGGGGGAAAAAATAAGTAAAGATTCTATCCCCACGCACCACGCCCTACCACCCAACCCAAAAGCGGGGGAAAAAATAAGTAAAGATTCTATCCCCACGCACCACGCCCTACCACCCAACCCAAAAGCGGGGGAAAAAATAAGTAAAGATTCTATCCCCACGCACCACGCCCTACCACCCAACCCAAAAGCGGGGGAAAAAATAAGTAAAGATTCTATCCCCACGCACCACGCCCTACCACCCAACCCAAAAGCGGGGGAAAAAATAAGTAAAGATTCTATCCCCACGCACCACGCCCTACCACCCAACCCAAAAGCGGGGGAAAAAATAAGTAAAGATTCTATCACAACATTATATATAATGAGCTAATGTATATCATTTATAGATAATTACAAGAAAATATTAAACCGCACCATAACACAAAAGGATTCTTACTTTTCTTGGGCACCAAATGAATAGATGGTTCGCTAAAATTATCCTCAAATTAGACGATCCAAAGTATTCACTAGGAATTTGTCGTGAACCCCACATTAGTCCTACAAATGGACCGTAAATCTCTCGAGCCCTTTAAAACCTAGATTCAAAATTCAAAATTTCTCTCCATCTCCTCCTCCATCTCTCTCTCTCTCTCTCTCTCTCTCTCTCTCTCTCTCTCTCTCTCTCTCTCTCTCTCTCTCTCTCTCTCTCTCTCTCTCTCTCTCTCTCTCTCCCCATCCACTCTTCCATCTCTCTCTCTCTCTCTCTCTCTCTCTCTCTCTCTCTCTCTCTCTCTCTCTCTCTCTCTCTCTCTCTCTCTCTCTCTCTCTCTCTCTCTCTCCCCATCTCCTCCTCCTCCATCTCTTTTTTTCCTCTATCTCTCCTCCCCCATTCTTCCATCCCTCCAAAACAATAGGTGGAGGAGAGAGAAAGAGAGATAGAGGAGAGGATTTGGGGTGTCTCTTTGAAGGAGACAATGAGGGGAGGGAGGGAGGGAGGGGGAGAGTGTGGTTTTGTTTTTGAAGGAGACAACGAGGGAGGGAGAGAGAGATGGAGGAGGAGGGAGGGAGGGAGGGAGGGAGGGAGGGAGGGAGGGAGGGAGGGAGGGAGGGAGGGAGGGAGGGAGGGAGGGAGGGAGGGAGGGAGGGAGGGAGGGAGGGAGGGAGGGAGGGAGGGAGGGAGGGAGGGAGGGAGGGAGGGAGGGAGGGAGGGAGGGAGGGAGGGAGGGAGGGAGGGAGGGAGGGAGGGAGAGAAAGAGAAATGAAGACTAAACGAATGGAATATCATCAATGGATAGGTCAAATGTCTCGGAGATTTTAGGTCATAGTAGTTTAAGTGTGTCACTTAATAGGCCAATTTGGTATTTTAGCCGTAAAGATTCTATCACAACATTATATATAATGAGCTAATGTATATCATTTATAGATAATTACAGTAAAATATTAAAACTGGCACCATAACACAAAAAGGATTCTTACTTTTCTTCAGGCACCAAATGAATAGATGGTTCGCTAAAAATTATCCTCAAATTAGACGATCCAAAGTATTCAGCTAGGGAATTTGTCGTGAACCCCACATTAGTCCTACAAATGGACCGTAAATCTCTCGAGCCCTTTAAAAACCTAGATTCAAAATTCAAAGAAACACTCCTCTCGTCCATTTCCACAAAGAAGAAGAATAAGATGGAAAGAAGCAGAAGATCCTTTTGGGCCGTCCTCCTGCTATTCGCTCTTCTGGTGGTGGACAGCCGGCCCAGTGCAGCCCAAGGATCCACCCCAAAAGGTCATGAACAAGGGGCTGGAATGCCAGAGTTCAGGATAAGATCCGACCCGGAGGTTCAAATACCCGAGAAAGATGTGCGCGCTTGGGAGCACGGTGAAAGGCAGGGGCCTCCATAGATTAATTATTAATATATTTCACCACTGTTATTATTTTTTGTTTGGTATTTGGTATTGCGTGCACTTGATGTTTCTCATTGTATCATTTAATGTTATATGGTATATATATGTAACATATGTGCGTAAATCAACATTTATTTTCTTTATTGTTATTATATTTTGGTAATTCAGATAATATTTTGGTCTGGGAAAAATGAGGAGGGACGCACTCAAACATTAGGTTGGACTTGAAAGAAGAAGCGCCAATTTACATTAGGGTCCAAACTCTGTGGTTGGACCTGTTCTTTAAATAAAAATGTGGTTAAATTCCAAACTACAATATGTGGCCCAAAAACAGATGTATCCCACTAATAGTGTAGCCCACAAAGGCCTCGATTGCCTTTTAAAAAGAGGCCCAAAAAAGAAAAAGGACTAGAAGAGCCGAGAATGCATCCTGTTTTTATTTCTTTTTTAAATTATTAAAGTACTGTCCTAATCTAGTCCTGATATCCCCCACGAGCTTGACAGCATTGTTGCAGCTTGCAGGGAAGCTCGTCGCTACCGCATTGAACTCCTGGTTGTGATGACGGGGTTTAGTTTTCCTTCAGTTTTTAAACTCCTGTAATAAAAAAAAACGTGATGATTAAAACTAGACGTTCGCCAAGAACATTTCCATGTGATCTCCACAGGAGATCAAAAAAGGGCAAGAAAGTAGGCATCGTCACATTGGCCAAGGTGTATATGTTGGGGATTTTAGTCCCCCCGCCTACTACGATCTCCGCAACTCGGAAACCAATCAACAATTCACAAGATAGAAAACAACCATAATCAAGAAGAAAGAATAACGAGATTTACGTGGTTCGGTCGACCAACTTCGACCTACGTCCACGGGGCAACAATACGAGAAATCTACTATGTATCATGCAGAACTACAAGAGGAACCACTCAACTCTTGTCTCTCAATCTCTCAACCTCACATACATAATCAACTCTCGTATTCTCTCCTAAACCCACTCCTTACAATCTTTTGAACGGACAAAGACTGCGAAACCCTCTCCCAATATTGTAATCTTTTGCACGGATAAAGACCACGAAACTCTCGCCTCTCGCACAATATTTTTGAATCAGGCTACGCCCTCTGCTAACCCTAGATTACAAGAATATTGGCTTTCTCTCCTCTCCTTCTTGGTTTTTCCTCCAATAATAGAAGAATATATATAGGAAAATCAAAACCCTATCTCTAGCTTAACTTCCTAATTAGAATATGATTCAAACTCCTAATCGTGATGAGATCCAATCTCCTAATCATGATAGATCTCTAACCCTATCTAATTCTCATGAAGTTATACAAAGAATCAAAGACAGAATCCCAACAATCTCTACCTTGAATTTGATTCTCAAACTCCCTTGAAGATATATCACCGCCGTCTTGAAACTTTGCCTCTCCCACTAGCGTCTTCTATTCTTTTACACTTCAAATCGAAGCGCCCGCACTCCTAATTAGAACACCCGTACTCCAACCGGAATGCCCCCTGACCCTCATTGTCCTGCCTCGCCGTGGCGCCTCCACCTCTCTTGTGCGCACCAAGAGATCTTCGTCACCTCTAACATTAGAAGCAAATCAACTATGCTTCTCCTCCCAACTTGAGCCTGACAATAGCCTCCCCTTGCTTGTTGTCCTTGTGCTCCACCTGCATTGCTCGTCTCAAACTATAACGGTGCACCTTTCCTACTTCACACTACGAGTCGAATGCCTCTATCTCCTCCATCGCTTGGCTTGGACCGAATATGAGCGTTCATCGTATTACACCTCTCGTAGTCCAATGCCACTATCTCCATCTCCATGTGTGTCACTCGGTTGTGCCTGCTTGCGAGCTCCACCTAATCTGGCACTATCCTCCTCGAGTCTACACACCAATCAACTCCTGCTCCCGCAATGACTCCAAATAATTGCATGCTGACAGCTCTACTGTTAGAATCATGTCTGATTCTCTACACCAGTCTCATCTGTCGCATACTCGTTCACCTTATCTGCCATCAGATTTGTCTCGCCATCATCATCAAAAAATTTTAGCACTTTCTGATCAATCTGAGCAAAATCTGAAAAATCAAACCCTTCCATTACGTTCAGAGCACTCCAAAACCTAGGAATCAACTCCTGGATCATCAAAGTCCACCTCCAATTCACCGTTCTACACTCCAATTAATCTCAGCCATCGATCTGAATTTAAAAATAAATTCAAACACCAAACTCCAATAAAGCCAAACACCGGATCTGTTCTGATTTTTTTTCCCTTCACGTGCGGTTCTTTCCCTCAAAAATCTTGCAGACCCACGCTATAGTAAAAAAAATTTTCAAAAATTTCCTCTCATGCTTCTTTTCACGTGGACCCCACCTCACGTGTACAGATTTACCCTCATGTGGAAGAGTAAACCTTCTCCTCCATGCTGCAGGAATCCACGCCGCCGCGAAGGCCAGTCTCTGCCGCCTCACGCGTCCACCCCTGCTCACCGCCGCTTGGCCTCCTCCCGCTAGCGGTCTCCGGTGATCCTCAGGCCGGCAATCGCTGGCCTTCTTTTTTTTTTTTTTTTGCTCTTGATTCTTGTAACGCCGCTGATCTTCACCTTTGTACGTCTATCTTGCGAACTCGCTCCCAGATCCATCATCATGGCTCTGATACCACTTGTTGGGGATTTTAGTCCCCCCGTCTATTACGATCTCCACAACTCGGAAGCCAATCAACAATTCACAAGATAGAAAATAACCACAATCAAGAAGAAAGAACACCGAGATTTACGTGGTTCGGTCGACCTACGTCCACGGGGCAACAATACAAGAAATCCACTATGTATCAGGGAAAACTACAAGAGGAACCACTCAACTCTCATCTCTCAATCTCTCAACCTCACATACATAATCAACTCTCGTATTCTCTCCTAAACCCACTCCTTACAATCTTTTGAACGGACAAAGACTGCGAAACCTCTCTCAATGTTGTAATCTTTTGCACGGATAAAGACCACGAAACCCTCGCCTCTCGTACAATATTTTTGAATCAGGCTACGCCCTCTGCTAACCCTAGATTACAAGAACATTGGCTCTCTCTCCTCTCTTTCTTGGTTTTTTCTCCAATAATAGAAGAATATATATAGGAAAACCAAAACCCTATCTCTAGCCTAACTTCCTAATTAGAATAGGATTCAAACTCCTAATCATGATGAGATCCAATCTCCTAATCATGATAGATCTCTAACCCTATCTAATTCTCATGAAGTTGTACAAAGAATCAAAGACAGAAGCCCAACAGGTGTATATCCGTTCAAAAATAGAATATAGATGATAAGTAGTCAAACTCTCATAATGCGTTCTTCTAAATTGCGTTCTTCCAAATTATACATGTACTCCCATAATGTAAAATGTATTATCTTGTAAAATAGTATATTCTTCCTCATTGTTATATATATTATCTTGGATTAACATATAAACCTAAAATTACGTTCTTCCAAATTGTAAAATACATTATCTTGTATTAACATAAACATAATATTGCACATTAATTTTTCCTAAATAAATACTGTAAATTATTAGCAAGATTCAAACCTACAACTTGTCTACTCATTCAAATATCAAGGCTTAAACCTACTGCCTCTTACGTGTGAAAGTATGTGCTAATAATGCTGTGTGATACAAGTTGAGCTTCGTTAGGGTAAAAGAAAGATCCCACAGAGATTCATGACCTCCTGAAGTGTAAATTCTATGACCAGGGATAGAAAGAAAAGGATAGATTGAGACCAACAATAGTGCCCTCCTGCTCAAGTTAACTGGATGATCTTGATTGCTTGAAAACCATGTCGATAATTGACTCGGATCACATCAGCTAAATGTAAGGGTGTGTTTGGTAACCCTTTGAAACTGGGCCAGCACTGGACTTGGCCTGGTTTGAATTATTTCTTGTTTGTCAAAATTTGGATTACTACTGGCTTAGTTTTGTTTAGATCAAAAAGAGGCTATAATACCAGTTTTTCTTTGGACCAGCATTTCCCTGGTTTAATTCAAAACTGGTTTAGAAAAAAACTAGGTCAGGACTAACCCTAACCCAGTTTTGAGTGGGTTGTCTAGCCCTCTTGCTTGCCAAACAAAAAATCTATTAAAACCGGGCCAGGTTGAACCTGGCCCGGTTTTGAAAGAACATGACACAGTTTTGAAAGATTGACAAACACACCCTAATGTGAGAAAATAGTGCACTAGGAAGGGACCCAAAAATTGTACATATTTGGCTAGCTAGCTATAACTTGAATGTTAGTCTTATCCTATCTATCAATCTCCCTCTCTATATATAGATTGATGTATGTATTATATCTAGTAGAATTAATGAGGTAGGTGTCACTGATCTGTGGAATCCACCAACGTCTGATCGTTAAAACGTCTCACTTTTTGGAGGAAGAGCTCAACTCCCACCAAACGTTTTCTTATATTAATGAAATCTAGAATTAGTTCATTAGTAGTGACAACTCATGATGAGACATTAAATTTGACATTTTGGGATTGGTTAAGGTTTGGAATTAAATCCTCAATCTTTCCTTTTGGGATAAAATGATCACTTCCCTTTTAAAGTATTAGTGAACTCTCAAATTGCCCCATTAAAATATCAATTTATCTATTTTGCCCCTTGTTGATGTCCTACGACTCGTGAGATTAGAGGATAATCCCAAATCGTGACGGGCTTAGGGTCGAATCGGATCAAATATCAAGGCTTAAACCTACTGCCTCTTACGTGTGAAAGTATGTGCTAATAATGCTGTGTGATACAAGTTGAGCTTCGTTAGGGTAAAAGAAAGATCCCACAGAGATTCATGACCTCCTGAAGTGTAAATTCTATGACCAGGGATAGAAAGAAAAGGATAGATTGAGACCAACAATAGTGCCCTCCTGCTCAAGTTAACTGGATGATCTTGATTGCTTGAAAACCATGTCGATAATTGACTCGGATCACATCAGCTAAATGTAAGGGTGTGTTTGGTAACCCTTGAACCGGGCCAAGACTGACTTGGCCTGGTTTGAATTATTTCTTGTTTGTCAAAATTTGGATTACTACTGGCTTAGTTTTGTTTAGATCAAAAAGAGGCTATAATACCAGTTTTTCTTTGGACCAGCATTTCCCTGGTTTAATTCAAAACTGGTTTAGAAAAACTAGGTCGGGACTAACCCTAACCGGTTTTGAGTGGGTTGTCTAGCCCTCTTGCTTGCCAAACAAAATCTATTAAAAAGGGCGGTGAACGCGGCCTGTTTGAAAACATGACACAGTTTTGAAAGATTGACAAACACACCCTAATGTGAGAAAATAGTGCACTAGGAAGGGACCCAAAAATTGTACATATTTGGCTAGCTAGCTATAACTTGAATGTTAGTCTTATCCTATCTATCAATCTCCTCTCTATATATAGATTGATGTATGTATTATATCTAGTAGAATTAATGAGGTAGGTGTCACTGATCTGTGGAATCCACCAACGTCTGATCGTTAAAACGTCTCACTTTTTGGAGGAAGAGCTCAACTCCCACCAAACGTTTTCTTATATTAATGAAATCTAGAATTAGTTCATTAGTAGTGACAACTCATGATGAGACATTAAATTTGACATTTTGGGATTGGTTAAGGTTTGGAATTAAATCCTCAATCTTTCCTTTTGGGATAAAATGATCACTTCCCTTTTAAAGTATTAGTGAACTCTCAAATTGCCCCATTAAAATATCAATTTATCTATTTTGCCCCTTGTTGATGTCCTACGACTCAGCAGCGAGATTAGAGGATAATCCCAAATCAGCGACGGGGCTTAGGGTCGAATCGGATCAAATATGGGTCCCCCCATCTCTTTAGATGACTGACCCCCTGTTAGGACAAGGGAGCTGTAAAATAGACACGTTAGAGGACCGGAATTGAGTTCTCCGGTGGTTCCTCCGACGGTCAAGTTAGTATAGAGCTTGAGTAGGGAACAAATGAACTGAATGAGTTCTGAAAATGCATAGATTATATTAATTGATCAGTAAAGACTTACCTGAGGCCCCGAGGGGGCGATCTAGGTCTCTTTTATCAGTAAGCGATGAGCTCATATATATACCCAGCTGAGAGGGAGTGGAAGCGTAACTCTGACCGAGTCCAGGCAGGTAGCTGAATCGGCAGATAGCTCTACAGGTGTCGACTGCAGATGGGATGCGTCATGACCAATCTGATGTGATTGTGATTGAGGAGGTATGATGGGTGATGAGTCACGAGGACCCGTGGCACGAACAATGATGATAGGGAATAGCTGTTGGCGAGGAGTTCGAGGACAACCCGTCTCTCGATTCGGCTCTGCAAGTGGGACGACAATCACATCAGATTGTAGGCGGGAAAAATTGCCAACCCCGCCAGTCAAAGAGGTGAACTCGCCTGCACGAGCTCAACAGCTTATTGGGCGAGTTCGCCTAAAACTCAAGAGCCACCTGTCCAACAAACTCGCCCGCACGAGGTTGTCTCGCTCGTTGAGCTCTCCCGGAGCTCAAAAGCCGCTTGTTTAACAAGCTCGCCCGCCCGAAGTCGCCCCGTTCGAGTGAACTCGCCTGCAAGAGCTCAAGTGCCGCTCGCACACACGAGGTCGCCCCACGCGATGAGCTCGCCCACATGAGTCCAACGCCGCCATCGCCCAACCCCGCTCAGGCGCCAAGCACGCCGCAGGTTCGCCGCACAACGAAAGCACCACCACACGCCGAGGGGCCCACCGGTTGGCCCTACTTGTTCGACAAGCTTCGTCGAGCATTTAAACAACCCTTAAGCTCGCTGCTTCGCTGGTGAGCGATGCCAATGGCGGCGGAGAAGTGGGCCGCCCACTTTCCACGCCACGGTGATGATGAGATAAGGCCCTCATCACCCTATAGCGGTCGCATCCGCGGCTAGAGAGCATGGCACCCTCACCTATTAGTGGTCACATCCCACGAGTCAAGGAGAGGACCGGTCGCTTGTCAAAGCCGCCGATTGGGAGAACTTCGCTATGCAAGTTCAACTCTGCCAGACGCTTCGCCGCTTACGAACCGAAAGCACGCCCACAAGAGGCCCGCCATTGACCTCTTCGGCAAACTTCGCTGCAAGCTCGCTGAGCACTCGGAAGGCTCGCTTGCTCACCCACTCTGTACATCCTGAGTTATGATAAGGCATGGTCCTTATCACCTCATCAGGGGTCACACCCCACAGTTAGAGAGGAGTATGGTACCCCTTAACTGTCAGTGGTCATATCCCACAAATCAAGAAAGTGGCAATGCCTCTCCTTGCCTATTTATAAGCCACCATCTCCACACGAGAGGCGGCAATCGAGTTGTAAGAAACCATCACAAAAGAAAGAGCAAGCAAAGAATCACTCTCTTGCTCCCTCAACTCGGTTCTGAGCTAAGGCTTGGATTGTTGAAGTAGACTCCATCTGAACTCTCAGATTTGGAGGCTCTCAAGCTCTTTGCAAACTCTTGCATAGCAGCCCCGTCCAAGCAAGCTCGGGCAGAACCGAACTCAACCACGCAGGAGCTTCTCTGCGTCTTGAAGCCCGACAGCGGCGTCGGCCGGATCGTCCAAGGGAAGCAAACTCGATTCGAGCATCGAGGGAGGCGTCCTACCGCTACCGACGAACCCACGTTAAACAAGAAGGGCCTTCCCTTCGCTTCTGTTGTAAAGAAACCCATTCTTGATTTGTAAACAACCATTCAAAACAATACAAATCCGAGAGGAGATTTTTACACCAAACATGCAGATGGGATGCGTCATGACCAATCTAATGTGATTGTGATTGAGGAGGTATGATGGGTGATGAGTCACGAGGACCCGTGGCACGAACAATGATGATAGGGAATAGCTGTTGGCGAGGAGTTCGAGGACAACCCGTCTCTCGATTCGGCTCTGCGAGTGGGACGACAAGCACCGCCTCTTTTGTCGGCCTCGCAAGTTGTCGAACTGGCCTTGGGCAAATGAGGAGGGTCGACTCAGATGATGAAGCTGAGTGAGAGCTTGTCTTGACTCGGCTCTCCATTGAAAGAGATGAGTGCCTATGCCACTCAAGTCGCCTTGGCCGGGGCTGAGCCGATCTGTTGATTAGTATAGACCTGGGACACGTGTCAACTCCAAAATGATGATTAGCGCTTAGGTGAATCATTGACATAACACCCCTCAAACTATGTTTATGGTTTCAATATGGTCATTTTGTGAATCTATAATCAAATATTTAACAAATTAATAACATAAAATATTTTTTTTTGTATTTCTTCATGGGCTATTATCACTTTATCTCTTTTTTACTAACTAAAAATTTAACCATTTTCTCCTAAAACTTTTACCCTTAACCATTTTATGAATTAAAAAATTTATTTCTAGATTGCAAAAATACAATAAATGCAAAAAATACTATCACGTAATTAATATGTTAAATTAATATTTGGTTGTATACTCACAAAATAATCTCATTGAGAACATATATATAGTTTAAGGGGAAAATAGGCAAATTAATATTTTAGGGGGCAACTTGAAAGTTCACCGATACTTTAAGGGGAAATGATTATTTTGTCCTTCTTTTTTAAGACAAGTTAAAATTCTCCCGAAGATACTAGCTTTGAGAAATTTCAAATTTGCAAAAAAAATATATTAAAAAAAATATTGTAGGGTAAATCTGGCTTTCTTAAGTAAAAAGCTTCGTCCTAATTCATGGTCACTTTGGCTGTTGAGCAAATCTCAAAATATGAAGGTATGGAAGCATCAAGTTAAATGAAGGTGAAGGTTGCGCGGAAGTGGGGTCCAATTATATTAGTCATGAATATATGAACACACCCGTACTCCAAATATTGGAAGATTTTTTAGTACATGCACGTTTCCTTTGAACCTCCTTTATTAATGTTTATGGATAGTAGTCCTGGATTTAAACTGGAGGAGGATGGTAGCCTATATTAGCTATTCCTCTCTTTGCTTGGCTAAAAAAGAACAAAGAAATCTATTATAGAAAATCTATTTTATATAATAGTCTATTTTCTTTTATTTGGTTTGCTTCTTAAAATTAAAAAAAGAGATGAGATGAGATGAATTGTCACCATGTTATTGGATGATGTAACACGGTTTTAAGGAAACTCATTTCATGAATTTTTTAAGGAAATGAATGGAAATAAAAATTGATGATTTCCTTCTTCTATTTCTCTTTCTTTGATTCTATGAAATCAACCAAGCAACTACCCCCAATTTAATTGAAGAGTTGTCTAGGTAGTATATGCAAATAAATTGATCCATGCCAGCCACGAACACAGAGTATCCTTAATTACTAGTCAGTTCAGTACTCTTCCTTGGAAGAGAGCGTACTGCTTAATGATTTCCAAATGAAAGGTATTCTGAATAACCAATATAGGTTACTTAAATTTCCATATTTAATTTATAATTATTAAAAAATTATATTATTTGTAGAATTTATATATATGATTATTTGTTAGTCGGCAACATGATTTATATACATGAAGGCTAAAATTTTTATTTTTCATTATTTATCTTTAAAGCATAATATTCTTTATAATGAAAAATATGATTAAAAATTAACTATTATTCAGTAAAACAATATAATTAATATTTTTAAATAATTAACTAATTAATATATTAAATTTCAAAATTAAATTTGTATTTAATGTTTATTATCTTCTTAATGATTTGATTATTTAATTTAATATTATGAAAATGAAATTATATTATTTATTATTTATTTACTAATTTATTTAATATTTTATGACACTGTAATTTATAGGATTTAAAATTAACATTTTTTCCAGTAAAACTCAAATTTTCCTTAAGAAATTTTTAATTATAATTTGAAAATTTTTAATTTTTGTAAAATTTGTCGATAAATATAGAGATGAATAAAGAACCGGCTCTTTCAATTTTCAAGAAGAGGATTAAGATAGAAAAAGTAATTAGAAATTATTAAAGCTAGGTTTTCTTAATGTTTTGCTTATTATATCCTATGACCGGTTGATTGATTGAGAATTTTTTAGTGATGCATCATTTGTGAATAATATTTTTGAACATTAAACTGTCTTATATCTTATTTTCATTCAAGTTGCATTTAGGATATTTGATTATCTTCATTTTATTCATTTATTATGAAAATTTTAGTTTAAATAATCTTAATTTTAATTATAGCTTTATATAAGTTGTTTAATATCATTATTTCCAAGCGGGTACATGTTATCTAGCCTCAACGGGGGTGGGTGAGAGTTGGGTTCACGTGTTTCGAAGGGGGTTGAGTCGTTAGATCTTTAAAATTATATTCAGATAAGAGTGATTGAAACGCGACGAAATATAGATAAATTGCGATAAGACCGTGCTTAGCACGGGCTAAAACACTAGTTTAATTGAAGAGTTGTCTAGGTAGTATATGCAAATAAATTGATCCATGCCAGCCACGAACACAGAGTATCCTTAATTACTAGTCAGTTCAGTACTCTTCCTTGGAAGAGAGCGTACTGCTTAACTAAGAAATGACACGATATAAGGATCTCATTGTCTCTCTCAACTCATGAAAAGAATGCAACCCATGAACTTTGTGCGCTCTTCCTAGATGTTTGGTGTGACATGACCAAGTTATGACCACCGAATAGTGAAGTTGACTGACAAGCTATTCTGACTTCACATTTGTCGACAACTAATCTCATTCCAAACTAGTTATTACTCCTGTAGACATCCATCCTAATTATATAAAAGAGAAATTAGTGAAACTCCTAAAAATTAACATGGTTTATATAAAAGTTTTTAATCCAGGAATAATCTAAACCCGTCGGGTGTGCTAGATTATATCAATTTCTGAAACAGTCATTGCAGGAGTCTATCTCTCCTTTTTACTATATATCATAAAAATGATGCCAAACGTTGGCACGTTGGATGCTTCACAAACATGAAAACACATTTTACATTCAAATAGTTAGAATCGACCGTATCCTAGCAAATTAAGGGGGAATAATAAATCCAGGCTGTCCTTTAGTATAAACGTACCGCATTAACCGATGTACGATTTCTGTGCACTGATGACCTTCATGCTCGTCCCATTTTTCCATATTTTCCTGACTAGTCTACTGTCTTTCATCAAACGAGAAGACAAGAATACCCTCAAACCCTAAGTATAAAGGGCAAACTGTTCAACAAACAGGGTAAGCAATCTCTTCTCAGTGATCTCGCTCTTTTTTCATATTTTCTGGTATTTGACATATATGCTGACTTGACCGTCGGAGGGACCACCGGAGATCCCAACTCCGCCCCTTCACAGGTTCTTCTTTCTACGTAGGTGATCCCGCCGCTCGATTAGCATTGACGGATGTTAGAAGAGAAGGCGAACTCCACTATCTTAAAAACTAAACTCGCAGGAGATTAGTGATTGTGATTTCATACATCAACATATATATATATATATATATATATATATATATATATATATATATATATATATATATATATATATATATATATATATATATATATATATATATATATATATATATATATATATATATATAGAGTAGGGCTCCTATGAACTTAAGTTCATAATGAATAGTGGTGCACCAACTTTTTATCCACTCATCTTGCCTTGAGATTTGTGATGCACAAATCTCAAATTGTCATTATATCTTTCACGGATCCCAAAGCAAGATGAGTGGTTAGAAAAGTTGGTGCACCACTATTCATTATGAACTTAAGTTCATATATATATATATATATATATATATATATATATATATATATATATATATATATATATATATATATATATATATATGAGATTAATGGGTATCCTTGTCATATGAGGAGATTCCCTCATATCTGTTGAGGTGGCTTAATGCCTAATAAAGTGGAGAGAGAGAATGTTTCTTATTTTATTAAAAGCATCTTGGTAGAGATTGTCTTTCGCATATATGAGAAAATCCCTCATATGACAAGGATACCCATTAATCTCTATATATATATCAACCATAAATGGAATAAGTACGAGATGTGCTTTTGCAAGTGGCTTGATCTTTTATTAAATTGATTGGCATATAGAAGCTAATGCTAGAAAATGACCCACGTCCATAATAAATTCACACCAGCTTTCAGCTGATATAATATATATCTCATATAACGGGGACAAATCATGGGCCGTGAGTTTCTCATTCTTTATGTTGGGCGAAATGTTACATCATACATACTGAAATATAGCGACAACAATAGGTTTTTTTTTCAGTACAATAGGTTTTATTTGTAGTTGAGCTCATGACATGCAGAAAAAATAAAATAAGTAAATAAATAAATAATAATAATAATAATAATAGTCATAATCATAAAATAATAATAAGAATAACAACAACTTCTTATTGGACCAACTAATTAAGTTAAGTTCGGCTAATTATATAAATGAAATTTTTATGTTAACTATACATTGACCATGCATTGACATTTTGATTAATATACCATAAACATAGAGATATTCTTGTTGAAGAGGAATTAAGATATATGCCTAAACAATCTCCAAACTTCAGTTGTGCTTGAGATGTGGAGAACATGACTTGATTACTTGACTTCATATACTTAATTGTTAATGCTGATTTAACTCTGTTTAAATTCACAAGTTGGTTTGAGCATGATTCATGAACATTTGTATGCAATAAGAAATAAATAAAAACAAAATCAATAACAATGAAAAAACACTATCATGCATGTCAACGAAAGCAAGTCAAGTATCACGTAATTAATGGATCAATAGATTTTATTAAAAAATAACTACATGGGTATTAATTGATGTAGGTATTCTACGTGCGGACACGAGGGAATGGGCTGATGCATAAGCTATTAAAGGACATTTTAATTAATCAGTCAAGGTACAAAAGAAGGTAGAGATAATTAAGATGGCCCCATAAGCAAAACATGCTAATTTTTTTAAAAGAAAAAAACGAAGAAAAGAAAATAGAGTTGTGGTGGCAAAATAATAACAATAAAGAAACGCGATTTCTATATTCAAAGGGAATAAAGTGGTTAGTTTTTGGCCAAGCAACTCAGTGGCTATATTTAAATAGCACATTGTCTTGCACCCACCTCTCAATGTCCAAATTATCTTCATCCTCACTCAATTATCAGTCTCTTCCAAATCATTAGTTTATTTACTTAATCTAAGCAATTATTTCATATGATTAAAGCATAAACATCACGAGGATTAATAAACCTATTCAATGTCCGGTTAAAGTGGAACAATTTTTACATCTAAAAAAAGTGTTGGGTCTCATGTTTATCTTCAATAGTGATTAGAAATGATATTTCTATATGATTTACTTACTCTCTCATAAGAATAACTAAGCACCAAAACAGACACTTATCATTGACGTTTAGTTGGTTGAAGAGCATAATAATTAAAAAAGTCAAAAAAATGTTCAGTGGTCACTGGGAGTGCTCTCAAGTGAATAAGATCATATACAAAGAGAATCTTAAGGTAGTCATTCGGATAATAATCATTAGATATGCTATCAAGACCCATATTTACAGTGCAAGTTTCGACAATTAGTTGCTTTTCTTTGTCGACTGTAGACTATAGTCTGAGCTTAACTTTATATACGTATGTATGGTCCAAAATAATATTCTGGACCCTTTCCCGTCTGAGCTAATGTCAACAAGCATACATTGATTTTTCTTTTTATTCTTATTCAGTAATAATCACGTATTTTGGGTACATAATTTTTTAACACCTTGTAAGGTAAAATTTTACTTACTGAACACAGCAAAGATTTTCAACCATAACTGGCATGAACCTTATTTTTGCAAATTATCTTCTTCTACAACATATGGCCACGATGTATGCAGACACACTTTGTTGTCAAGTTGTACGATCATCTTCATTCTAGTATGAAAAATATCTCTTTTCACGGGAGCCGATGAATGAATCAGAGCAGGGTACGTTCTAGTTTTGAAATATGATTAGTGTATTTAATTTCACTTCATCTAAACCCTTCTCTTTCTTTACCGTCTCCAAGTACTTATTTTCCGTAGCTAATAAATTTTCTGCACATTTTGACTCCGCTACTCGAAAAAGAAAAGCAACTCGGAGGAGTACCTATTTACCTGTGACAAGCGGGCGTGCAGAGACGATCCGATTAGATCCGATCCGATCCACCAACCCACCATCTGGCGGTGTCCCCTCATCTCGCGACACTCAATCTGGACCGCCTGATACGGTGCACTATTGCAGTTGCAGTTTTGACCAAACCGTCGGTAGCTAATGAGCAGCTGCCACGTTTTTCTCGCCGCCCCCTCTCCGCATTATTTTCCCAATAGGTCCCGCATTTCCGTCCGTTTCGCTTGAGGTACACGAGTCCGAGGCCAGCACGTGTGGTCCGAGCGTGCGCAAACCTCGTCCCGCCCGCCGACGTTTTACTCGAATGGAATTTCAGCAATTCTACGAGGTTATTCTCGTCCATACGGAGGCCCATGCTTTTTGCTACGGTGAGCCGGATATCCGTGCGGTCGTGCGGGTGAGGGCAATCTCGTCCTTTATCCCGTCGTCAAAGAGCTACAGCAGCGTTTTGTCGGGAGCTCGATGGCAACATCTCGGCCCGGCTAATATTTAGGGTCACGAGCTGACGCTAACGTGCGCGACCTGAGTCCGCTAGCTTACGCACCTCAATCCTCCCTCCCTCCACTACTTATAAGCCAGTCCGGAAAAACACCTCCAACACGCAACTCCCACGAACAACAGCAGCTAGCAAACTCTGCTTCCTTCTCTCTCTCTCTCTCGAAATGGCTTCTTTAATGGATCAAAGCTTGGACATGGACAAACTCAGCTACGAGATATTCTCCATCCTCGAATCCAAATTCCTCTTCTCAAACTCCCCATCAGATTCACCTCTCAAAGTAGTACCCTTAACCTCCTCCGGCAAAGTCCGCATTCTCTCCATCGACTCCGCCGCAGACGGCGGAGTCCTTGCCGCCCTCTCCCTCTCCCGCCTCGAAACCCTCCTCAAGAAACAATCCTCCGATCCCTCCGCTTCCGTCGCCGACTACTTCGACGTCGCCGCCGGTTCAGGCGCCGGCGGCGTCCTCGCCGCCATGCTCTTCACCCGAGGCCAGGACGGCCGCCCTCTCTTCACCGCCGAGGAATCCTTTCAATTCCTAGCCAAAAATCAAAAGATATTCCAGAAAAGCGGGAAGTTCCGCAAACTGTTCAGCAGCTGCTCGAAATCAAGCTGTAACAAGCAGTTCAAGAAGCTGTTTGGGGATGCGTGTCTGAGACAGGACTCTATAAAGCCGTTACTGATCTCGTGCTTCGATCTGTTGACGGGGTCGGCGTTCATGTTCTCGAGGTCTGACGCTGTAGAGTCCGATGGCTTTAATTTCCTCATCAAGGACGTTTGCGCTGCGACCTGCGCCGATCCAGCGACGGAGGTGAAGTCGGTGGATAAAAGGACCGGCATCAAAGCCATGGGATCAGGGGGGGTTGGGATGGGAAATCCGACGGCGGCTGCTATCACGCACGTGCTTAATAACAAGAGGGAGTTCCCCTTTGCCCACGGGGCAGAGGATCTGTTGGTGGTCTCTCTGGGGAGCTCCGAGGCGCTGAATCTTTGCGGGGAGGTTAAATCGGCAGCGAAGATTGCGAGGATCGCCGGTGAAGGAACAATCGACGCGGTGGATCAATCAGTTGCGATGGCGTTCGGACAGAGCAGCTCAACCAACTACGTCCGGATTCAGGTACTTTTCCCAAAATATCCATTCGCCACCGTTTGTATGTCCTTCCTGAAATGCCCCTAAACTATGATCAGATACGACAAAGCTAACTTCAGTTTTGTTTTTTTTTTTTGATCGTCTCCAGGCAAATGGGATCATTTCGGAAACAAAAGCCGAAACTCAGAGCCCGGCATCCGCAGCTGAAACGGCGCTGTCGCAGCGATGCATAGAATCCGTTATGTTTAAGGGAAAGAAAATATCGGAACAGACCAACGGTGAAAGGATCGAGTGGGCGTCAAGCGAGCTAATCAAAGAACAAGACAGAAGAGAGAAGAGCAGCGTGCCGACCGTCATGATTAAGCCTGCGGTGGCAACCCCGAGGACGTCCTCAGCCACCACGGCGACCACCGCCACCGTGACGTCCACAGCCACCTCTGCGTCTTTGTGCTGACCTGTCATATAAATTCTTTACTTGTTTTATTTTATTTTTTTCACATTTTGGGGGTGGGGGAGAGTGTAGAGACTGTTATAATTAAGTTATGTGTGTGTGAGGGCTGGCCTTGCCTGCAAGGACCCTGAGAGAAAAGAGGGTCAGGATTCAGGAAGAATGGAGCTGAGGCCCTTTTTTTGAGACTGTTAAAAAATTAATGTCTCATGGATGAGTGGTTTTTAGTAATTAATTAATCGTGTGTATATGTAAAATATATTTAGAAGTTGTTAGTTGTTTTTTCCCCCCCCCCCGCAAAAACAAAGGATGGATTTCCAGCAAAAAGGGCTCTGTCTGTACCAACTTAATTCATTCAACAAATAAATGTGTGAAGTTTGATATTACCTCTATTTGTAACATTCTCAGCTCTCACAAACCTTAAAAGTTGGTTCAGTAATTGGAGTAGAGGGTAAGGCGTGGAGTAATTAATTGGATCATCTCTAGTCGCCACCTAATTGAAACAAAGATAACCTGGATCCTACCTCTCGGTATCAAACTATTCCTAACCTAAGCATCTTCCGTGCACCGTTAAACCCTCTGTGATCCCCACCCTCCCCTTGGTCAACTTTTTTGTTCGTCCTGTCGCCGTACATCCTTTTACGCTCAGGAACACACGAGGAGGGAAAGGGAGTCAAAAAGGCCGGGGCCAGGGGCAGTGTAAAAGCATCTCAGCAGAAAGACGCACGACGGTAGAATCATGGGTGGGGGACCCATTGTGATCTTGACGCCGGTGACAAGCCTTTCTTGACGTGATCGCCCACGGATGGCGACAATCCCTTCAACAACCAAGATAAACCTGTTCCTATCACAATCATTTCTCCAAGTACTAACATACAAAGATACAGTGATTTCTGATAATGAAAAGTTGCCTTTAATGGGAGAAAAAGTGCCCTTATATATCCTGTAGATCCAGTATATGACATAAATTGAAGGTCCAAGAGTAGCAAAATTTAACACCGCAAATCTTAGTGCTCAGCTGCAGAATACACTAGTCATGAGAACAAATCCCCCTCCTCAGCTTCAAAAACAATGCATACATTATTCTTGATGGCAGGTAGTACGTTGGACATAAATAAATAAATATATTTAAGCATATACAAAGGACACTGGTAATATCATCTTTTAGTCCATATGGGGGGACAAAAGTACTAATTATTCTGTCCTTCAACAACTTCAACCATTTATGCATTGCATTTTCACTTTAAACCTTTTGCTTATCCTAATGCTTATATTGCAATCCAAGTTGCCTGGTAGTACTTTGATCTTTCAACTGTCCCATGCCAACCACAAGAGGTATTCCGAGCCAAACTTTGCATAAACAACTGCGACTTTGCTCCTTTCTCCTATGGGAACATCTATATATATATATATATATATATATATTCTTACAAGTTTCTTGATTGTTTGGAAAAAAAAAAAAAAAAAAAAAAACCCCCTAAGTAAACCAACATACGCTGCTAATCCTAATTGGCCGTTTTAATGCTAAAACCTTTATTTATCATCTCAAACAAATCGATTGCATCAGATCCAAATTAGAATTCTGCTTCAAGCTCTTCATAATTATCACTAGCTTCATGTAAGCATAACCTTGCCCTCCCTAAATGTAAAAGTGTGAAGCAGAAGAAAAACAATATGAATAATGTACAGGCCAATGTCTTGTGTATTGTGACACAAGGTTTCCACATTTGTTCTCATGTGTGGTCCTGCTATAATAATACTTAATAAAAGAATGGGCCTCCAACAAACCAAATCATCAATCATGACATCACAAGAGTTTAAAATCTTCAATTATACACAGCAATCCATTCAAGTTTTTAAATCAGATTTCAGTCATTCGTGAGCTATTGGTGTCTGTAGATTGTTTCACGTATTCCAATTGATGAATAAACCTACCTCCATATTTTATGCAAACATCTTTCATAGCCCCACTTTGTTTAATTTCCATTCTCTCAACTTACTTGAATCATTGCGGAGCACTATGACTGGTAATGGATTAGTGGCTTGCCTTTAAAATCTTACAAGGCGGACCTAACAAGGTTTTCTCAATATAATTAACCGTGTCCTATTAAGTTACTGGAGTAAATACAAAAAAACCAGTACATGATATAATTAAAAAAATTGTCAGCATGCACATAAAAGTTACTTTGTTTGTACTTTGTCAAAACATTCTTTAACTTATCAGGTATGGTTGTAGGCTGATATTTAGAATTTTAATACAAAAATCTCAAAAGGGTTCTAATATAAAAATTAAAAAAAAATCCAGGTTAGTGCCAACCATCTTTGTTCAAGATATAAAGGACATGGATGCGTGTTTTCTTATGTCCTTATTTTAAATGATACAAAGTTCATTATTATATAATAACACGATAAATGTCAGTTGTGTTCATTAGATTTATAGTAAAGGTGGTTTTATTCAGCAGACCCAAAGGTGGGAATTGGATCGTATCAATGTTTTATTCTTTCTTGTTGCAAGGGTCATAGGCAGTATTAGATATTGATCTTCTACATGTTCAGTGAATCAGAGATAAGGGGATTTGTTGGGCGCGCGGACCGCGGAACCGTCGAGAGAAACCACCACAAACAATAGCAAAAAAAACAATAAAAGAGTAAAGACACGAGATTTACGTGGTTCGGCAAGTTGCCTACGTCCACGGGGTAAGGAGGGGATTTTCACTAATAGAAAGAGAGAATACAAATTAGGATTACAAGTTCTCACAAAGAAACCCTAAAACAAACCTCTCAATCTCTCAAAAGATCTCCTCTCCAAAGATGCACAAAACCCTCGAAAAGTCGCTCCAAAACGTGCTTGATTACATCCAAATAATCGGTTTAGGGTTATTTATAAACTCTAAACGAACCGGTTTAAAACCAAAACCCGCTGACCGCTGCATTAGTCGACTACTACCGCAGATTAGTCGACTACTCATCAGATTAGTCGACTACTACCGCAGATTAGTCGACTACTGCACTCCAACGGTAAACACACCTTTCGTCGTCGCAGATTAGTCGACTACTACCGCAGATTAGTCGACTACTACCGCAGATTAGTCGACTACAACACGCATTAGTCGACTACTACCGCAGATTAGTCGACTACAATACCTAGTAGTCGACTACCAACCTCAAACTGTCTTGTGCATGTTTTGTGCATGTTCTACAATTCTCCACCTCGTACATCATTTGATTTACCTCAAATTTTGGACGAACACCGTAAGAACACCAAGAACATCTAGAGATCACCATTAGCCAATCCAGCCAATCCAAATTGCCACTACACCGCGACGCTTACGCATCTCTAGGGATCAATCTCACCGTAGTTCACCTCAAATCATCTCCACCTTACCCATTACCGCCAAGGGCCATGCCCTCTTGGGCAAATCAACAAGAGTCGATATGAAGCAAGTCTAAGCAATGCTTAAACTTACTACCGTGACCACCTTGGTTAACATGTCCGCGGGATTCTCATTCGTGTGCACCTTCATGAGAGAAATATCACCTCTATGACATCCCGCACAAAATGATACGACATCAATATGCTTGAGTACGAGCATGATGAACTGATTCTTCGCCAAGTGAATTGCACTCGATCGTCACACCACAAGTTCACGTTTTCTGCTCAATCCCCAAATCGCCTAGAAGACCCCACAACCACAATGCTTCCTTCACTCCCTCGCCATGGCCATGTACTCGGCCTCTGTAGTAGAAAGTGCCATCAGAGCTCGCAACATCGATCGCCAACTAACCGGAGCCCCATGTATCTTGAATACATAACCGTAGTAGATCGTCGTCTATCTAGATCGCCTGCGATAATCGAGTCCACAAACCCGTCAATCGACATGTTTCTCCACCAAAACACGCACCGTATCAACTGTACCCTTTAAGTACGAGGACTCACTTCACCGCTTCCCGCGCCTTTCCCGGATTCGCCATGAATCCATCGACCACACCGATCGCTGCGGAAATATCTCATGTACACACCATTGCATACATTAAACCGCCAACCGCACTAGCATAGGAACACGCTCCATGTCGCCTTCTCTTCACGTAGTGGGAGATTGATTACCGAAAGCCTAAAGTGTGGAGCCAATGGAGTCACCACCGACTTAGCACTTTGCATCCCGAACCTCGCGATCACCCGCTCTATGTAGCCCTTGACTCAAGAACAATCGCCGATTCGCTCTCTTCTAATCTCCATACCCGGTATTTTCCTAGCGGCACCCATTCCCACGGATCAATCTCACCGTAGTTCACCTCAAATCATCTCCACCTTACCCATTACCGCCAAGGGCCATGCCCTCTTGGGCAAATCAACAAGAGTCGATATGAAGCAAGTCTAAGCAATGCTTAAACTTACTACCGTGACCACCTTGGTTAACATGTCCGCGGGATTCTCATTCGTGTGCACCTTCATGAGAGAAATATCACCTCCTCTATGACATCCCGCACAAAATGATACGACATCAATATGCTTGAGTACGAGCATGATGAACTGATTCTTCGCCAAGTGAATTGCACTCGATTGTCACACCACAAGTTCACGTTTTCTGCTCAATCCCCAAATCGCCTAGAAGACCCCACAACCACAATGCTTCCTTCACTCCCTCGCCATGGCCATGTACTCGGCCTCTGTAGTAGAAAGTGCCATCAGAGCTCGCAACATCGATCGCCAACTAACCGGAGCCCCATGTATCTTGAATACATAACCGTAGTAGATCGTCGTCTATCTAGATCGCCCGCATAATCGAGTCCACAAACCCGTCAATCGACATGTTTCTCCACCAAAACACGCACCGTATCAACTGTACCCTTTAAGTACGAGGACTCACTTCATCGCTTCCCGGTCGCCTTTCGGATTCGCCATGAATCCATCGACCACACCGACCGCCTGCGGAAATATCCGGGCGTACACACCATTGCATACATTAAACCGCCAACCGCACTAGCATAGGAACACGCTCCATGTCGCCTTCTCTTCGGCGTAGTGGGAGATTGATTACCGAAAGCCTAAAGTGTGGAGCCAATGGAGTCACCACCGACTTAGCACTTTGCATCCCGAACCTCGCGATCACCCGCTCTATGTAGCCCTTGACTCAAGAACAATCGCCGATTCGCTCTCTTCTAATCTCCATACCCGGTATTTTCCTAGCGGCACCCATGTCCTTCATCTCAACTCTTCACCAAGTTGAGATTTCAACCTATCTATCTCTACCCCGCTCTTAGAAGCAATAAGCATGTCATCCACATATAAAAGAAGATAGATAAAATTACCTCCGCTAAGCTTCAATGTAAACACAACAATCATGATCGCCGGAAAACCCATGCCTCAAAGATGAAGGAGTCAAATCGCTTGTACCATCCCGGAGATTGCTTTAATCCATACAGTGACTTCCTCAAACGACACACATGATTCTCCTTATCCTCAACCTTGTAGCCCTCGGGTTGATGCATGTAGATCTCTTCATCCAAGTCTCCGTGCAAGAAGGTTTTAACATCGAGTTGATCCGACTCAAAATCACCATGAGCAACAATACTCAATAGCACCGAATAGAAGTATGTTTCACCACCGAGAAAATATCTCATTGTAATCCACACCCTCTTTACGTGCAAAACCCTTAGCCACTAGCCTCGCCTTGTATCTTACACCACCGAAGCTCAAAGATCTTCCTTTCTTTTAAACACCCACTTACAACCAATAGCTTTTCTTCCTACGCAATGGGACCACCTCCCATGTTTGGTTCTTCAGAAGAGATTCCATCTCTTCCTCCATCGCAGCCAACCAACTCTCACTATCCTTGTCCCGAATAGCTTCCTTGAAGGAGACCGCTCGTCCTCCTCCACCAGAGTGCGTATTCAACCATATTAGCACGCCCATAGTGCTTTAGGGGTTGATCAGCCCCCGTGCTTGTATGCTCGCTTTGGCCTAGTGGAAGCCAAATTATCCACGAGCCGTTGTTGTAGTGCTCGTGTATTTTCCTCGCTGAACCTCCTCCCCGCCAAGCTCATCATCTACGACTTCCCACTTGAGCACGATTAGAACCTAGTTGGTCTTTAGGTTCTATTTCAATAACCCGAGACTTAGAAGTCTCACCAGCCATAACACCATCATCCTTGGGCCCTAGCAATCATGGATTTCTCATCAAAGGTAACATCCTGGCGATCACGAACTTTGAATCTTCCAGACACCAAAGGCGATAGCCCTTCGCCCTTGCATATCCCAAGAATATTGCCTTCTTGGCCTCGCGTCAAGCTTTCCCTCGTTGGCGTGATAGTAGGCGGTACATCCAAAATTTCGAGCCTATCATAATCGCATGCTCTCGACCACACCTATAGGTGTATCACCATCCAATGTCGAATGTGGTGAACGGTTCACAATGTAACAAGTCAGTAGCCACCGCCGCCCACCATTCGTTGCCCAATCACGCATAAGATCGCATACTCACGCCTTTTCGCGGTGTTGGTTCGATCTCTCCGCGACCCCATTCTGGCGTGGTGTAGACTGTTGTCGGTGTCGAACAATTCCCTCATGATCACAGAACTCCTTGAAAGCACCATCTGTATACTCTATACCGTTATCAGATCTCAGCGTCTTCAATTTCTTTCCTGTCCTGTTCTCAACCATTGTTCTCCACTTCTTGAATGTCTCAACACCTCATTCTTGTGCTTCGTAGTAAATCCAAGCATACCTAGAATAATCATCTATAAACGAGACATAATACACGGAACCACCCTTGAAGTTGTCCGAGCCGGACCCCAAACATCCGTGTGCACATAATCTAGTATCCTCTGCTCTTAGACTTCTTTGTTCGAAACTTGACCTGTGTGACTTTCCATACACACAATCCTCGCAAAATCCATGCTAGGTTCCTTCAGATTCTTCAAGACCCTCTTTACCAAGCGAACTAGACCCTTCTCGACATATGCCCAAGCTTATGCCATAACCGCGTGTGCTCACATGGGTCTCCACCACTTCCTTCGCCAACCGTGATTCCCCGCCACCGTCTGCATTCGAGAGTATATAGATTACCGTGGACGAACACCCTTCATCACTACTAAGGAACCACGAACAACCTTCTTCACTCCGTTTTCGTCACAATCCGCAACCACCGAGTCCAAAGCACCAACTGAGATAAGATTCTTCCGCAAGTCGGGAACATGCCTCACATCCGTCAAGGTTCGAACCACTCCATCATGCATCTTGATTTTGATATTACCTAGCCCCACTGTTTTACAAGCATGGTTATTCCCCATCAATACAGTTCCACCATCAATGCCTCTGTAGGTAGTAAACCACTTCCTATTTGGACACATATGGTAAGAGCAACCAGAATCAAGTATCCACTTCGGAGATCTCCTCGCCACCGATGGCGACATAGCATTCCTTATCGCTCCCTTCCTCGAAGCGTAGCTAGCTTCTTCCTTGCCCTCTCTCCTCTCAGTCTTGTTGTTGTTCTTCTTTCCACCTACTCTCTTATTTGGACAGTCGACTTTGAAATGTCCAGCTTCACCGCACTTGAAACATCCTTTTCCCGCAAGAGGTCTTGATTTAGATCTAGACTTTCCTCCCTTGCCTTTTCCTCGCTCATTGCTCCTTCCTCTTGCAAACAATCCCTGCGCTTGTTCCCTGTTACCGCCAGTGGCCATGTCACTAGTTGCAGTCTTCCGAAGATCGTCCGCTAGAAGTGCCGTTCTAGTCTCATCCATCTTCAGATTTTCTCCCACAAGCCTCAGTGTTTGCACCAGTTCTCATAAGACTTGGCGAGAGTAGTAGAAGCGCTGATCCTCGTCTCCTACTTTAACATCTATGTCTTTCAAATCGATATGATCCTATCAAACTTGTTGATGTGTTCCGGATTGATGAGCCCTCCTCCATCTTGCAAGTATACAATTTGGATTTTAAGTAGATCCGGTTAGTTAGACTCTTCGTCATGAAGGTACCCTCTAACTTCTTCCACACCCTTGGCCGTTTCCTCTCCATCTACCAAGAAAGCTACATCCCTCTCGAGGCATAGGATAATCGGCGCCGTGCTTCGAGATCCAACTCCTCCCAATCCTCATCGGACATATCCTTGTTCTTCTTCTCCTTTCCATCCAAAGTCTTGTGCAATTTTTGCGAAATTAGAAAGTTTTCATCGCATCCTCCATAAGAAAAATCGTTCTTCCCATTGAACTTTTCAATCTCGAATTTTCCCACTTTGGTGATTTCTTGGTTGGCGCCATCCTCTGTTTGTCTTCGTGAATCCGCTTCTCTCGGGAATCACGAACACCCCTCAAATTAGAAATTACACCACTTCCAATCGAACAATAGCTCGATACCAATTGTTGGTAGCGGACCGCGAACCGTCGAGAGAAACCACCACAAACAATAGCAAAAACAATAAAAGAGTAAAGACCACGAGATTTCGTGGTTGACAAGTTGCCTACGTCCACGGGTAAGGAGGGGATTTTCACTAATAGAAAGAGAGAATACAAATTAGGATTACAAGTTCTCACAAAGAAACCCTAAAACAAACCTCTCAATCTCTCAAAAGATCTCCTCTCCAAAGATGCACAAAACCCTCAAAAGTCGCTCCAAAACGTGCTTGATTACATCCAAATAATCAGGTTTAGGGTTATTTATAAACTCTAAACGAACCGGGTTTAAAACCAAAACCCGTTTTCGAATCTGCCCAGATTAGTCGACTACTACTTCAGATTAGTCGACTACTCATCAGATTAGTCGACTACTACCGCAGATTAGTCGACTACTCAGACCCAACGCAGAAACACACCTTTCTGTCGTCTGCAGATTAGTCGACTACTACTGCAGATTAGTCGACTACTCATCAGATTAGTCGACTACTACACGCATTAGTCGACTACTACCGCAGATTAGTCGACTACAATACCTAGTAGTCGACTACTGAACCTGAAAACTGTCTTGTGCATGTTTTTGTGCATGTTCTACAGGATTCTTTTTTCTCAACCTTCTATGCTCCTTTCTTTATGAAATCCTGGTCATTTGGATTGCAAAAAACGAAAACAAATATAAAGTTCCCTTTCGATATATCGCACTGAAGAAATAAAAGGTGTTCAAATATTGACCAAATCGAATAAATCTTAGTCTGAATCAAAGAATTCTAAGGCCAGGCTAAATTTTGCACTTCTATTGAGTTCAGAGAATTTAGATAAGGAATACCAATATGATTTTAGAATATAGAGGATTCATAAATTGATCAAATTGTAGAAAAATCGCCAAGATGCCTCCTCATTCTTGAATTTGATAATCCGAGAAACCTCCTCACTCTTAAATTTGTCACGAGGAAATAACTGAAGATTGTACATGACGATGAGCGCAATCAAAATGTAGCAACATAAACATGATTCTGTAATTAGGTCTAAGGAAAGGGCCTAAGACTAACCATCCCAACTTCATGTGAAATCATGATAAAAGATCCAAACAGAAACCAATAGCAGCAGTCAGATCTTCAGAATTGGAAGTATGATAATTATTAGATAATTTAGTTAAAAAGAAAAGAAATGAGGCATTTGCGGGCAGTTAGAGGTTTCTCATATTGAGGTTAAAATGAGAGAGGAATGATTGAGATTATTTGGTCATGCGCAGTGGATGCCTCTAAATTCACCAATTAGGAGAACTGATATGGTTATAGTAATGTAAATTCTTTCTGATTATTGTTATTGTCTAGCGATATCAACTACAAGATTCAACCAATCAAGAAAAGAGCTAAAATATGACAGTTCAAATAGCATTTTAATGTAAAATGAACTACCTGTCATCGATGACAATTACTGAAGCACTACTTGTTCCCGATGGAAAGACAATTGGTTTAATAATTACATTCTCAAACAGGTGCAGGCAACATGCATATACAGTAGCACAATCTACTTTAAATGTGCAAAATCTTAAACATCAAGGAAAACTAATACATCTTAAAAATCACATACATATTAAATTCATCAAGGAAAAGTAACGGTATAATACAGAATTTCTGGTAAGGGTCATAGAGTAATATAGTGAGAATTCATATTTCCGCTTAAACATCAACCATAGTAAGAGCTTCGCAATCTAAATTCAAGTAAGAATAAGACAATGGACTCTCATGATTTAAACAAAAATTACAAAGAAAAAAGGAAAAAACTCAATTAACTATTATCACATAATAGAGAAATACAAAGTAAAGTTACCTCATCCGAGAGGGAATAACTGAATTGTAGTGTTCACCGAGTCCATAAGCATGTCTGTGATATGATAACATAATGCTCGTCACTTCCAGCCTCTGATTTGTTCTCCTTCCCCATCTCCACATCAGGGAAGGAACCTGATAAAATTATTAGCCTCTTAATGCAGTGAGTGAGAGCACCAAGTTCAAGCTGCTGTCCTCCCCAAGCTGATGGGGACTCAACCTCATCACAATGCCTCTCAAATCTTTCTAATGGTGAACAATCACTTCCTGCTTCTATCTTATTCTCTGAAAGAAAATGGCAGGAAGTCTGCTGAGTGCTCTCTCATGTACTTTGCAGCCATTTCTCAAAGTTATCGGAAAGTATAGTTTGACCTGTTCTTTGAGTGAAGTGATAATTGATTCTCAACAGCTCGGTATAGACAATGCCAATCTAGTTTAATCTCTCTAATCGTCAAACCAAGAGGTTCAATCTTTTTTCCCCAATAGTTCATTCTCTACCATTCGGTCACTAATGATGTTGCTTTGTTCTTCTTGTATCCTTTGCTCTCTTGCAGCTTCTTCTTGTGCTCTTCTCTCTTGTCTTCTTGCTACCTTGGTAGGTTTCATAGTCTCCTTTCAGTGGTTTTTATAGAAGCACCAGCTATGGACATCTGAAGATTATCAAGGTTATCCTTCTTTAGTTCTGGATTTTTGTAGCACAATGAAGACAGTTCTTTAGAGTGCTCGTCTTCAAGCTGGGACAATAAGTGTGAGATCTCGTCCTCAACTTGCTTCTTTTTGGCTTTTTGCTCTGATTTGCTGCCTTTGGCTGCTGCTTTTTTAAGTGACATTTCTCCGTTTCGTATTTCTCTCATCTCTTGCCTAATTGAATGAAATGGTTAGCCTTATAAGATAGTCACATAGATAAACAACTCAGCTACAGAGTACAGAAGAAAGATTTCCCTTTCTTTTTCTTTTTCTTTTTTTTTTTTTGGGAGGTGGGGCGAGGGGGTGGGGGTGTTGACAAATTCGTTAACTATGGAAATACAACCAAAATATAGTATGGAAACACAACCAAAATATAGTAAGATGAAGTAGCTATCAAGTTATTATGGTATATTTTTAACAAGTGACATTAGCCATTACCCATAAGTAAAAAAAGGGGATAGGTCGCTGTTCCAGGGAGATTGCTGTTCCTTAATCAGGATGATGACAAGGCAAAGAGGCGATTAGTAAAAAAATTTGTATAGAAACAGTACATAAACAGCCAAACCGCCTATCAGCATGTTTCAATATTACAAGCAAAACAAGGAATCACAAAGCACATTCTTCGTAGTTTCATACAAGACACTAAGCATTCTCACGAATCTCACCAAAGCTTATCTGCCTCTTCCTTTAACCTCATACAACAATATGCTTGACAATTAAATGCCAAAAAGTATGTACCGGGACACTATTATGGTATCGTACAAGTGGCCATTAAACTGTTTGTTTATTCCTAGTTCCAACCTAATCAAATTGAGAAGGTTTGCCCTTCACTCTAATAGAATTCCAGAAGCACCTGTTAACATTTCATTTCTCTTCTGCTCTACTTTCCTTCTATGCCTTAACGTGCTACCTCTTAATCAAGCAAACAAACGTTCCAGGCAGCGATCAAACTAAACTTGTTTCGTAGTACCATGCATGGATCTTAGCTTTTGTGCATCAAGCACATATTCCAGATACCAGGATGCACTCTCTAAAAGTGTTCACTTTCAGTGAAAGGAGAGTAGAACATTAACATGAATTTATCCAAGTTTTTAAAGACACCTCCTTTCTTCACAATTTTTTTATTGTAAAAGGAACATGTCTTTTCTTTAGTATATCCATCACTTCAGTTGTCATTATTTCCTCCCTCCAAACTCTGCTGCCACCAGAGGTCTGCATGCTATAAAATATGATTTTTTTTTAAAATTTTACCAAAAATTCATATGTTTCTCTCTTCCATGATGCATGATAACGGTAATAGTTAATTTAATGGAGGTGATATATCTTAACAGAATGGAATGGAAGAATAAGATTCATTTTGTCGATCCCAAAAAATTGAAATAGGCTTTTTTTTTTTTTTTCATTCAGGATAATAAACTATCTAAGAAGAGCACTACTGGAGTTGTTTAGGCAAGTGATGGGTTGAAAAGGCTCATGAATGGAGAAGGACTAGGCTAATAAACTTGGACGTGATTGACTCAAAAGGTTAGCCCTATTTAAGTAATGAGTCCAAGCATGTTTAATCATATATTTTTCTAATTGTTTTTCTCTGATGTGGTACTCAATGCCATCTCTTGTCTGTGCTAAACCAAACATACACTTAAACCGAATGAATGTGAGAGACTCCTAGAAACAAGCATGAAAGGCTCCTGTCAGGATTTGGAATTCACATATTATCTTCCTTATATATCTCACTGATAGTTCTTTATAGGTATTCAGCTGACTATTTGAGATTTTCACTCAACTGCTGTACATTGTGTTAGCAAGGTAGTAAATCCATCTCCTGAGAAATCAACTCATGGTTTCTTAGTCAAGTAGGAAAGCTCTTACAGAGGTCCTATATAAAAAAATCCATGGAAATAATCTGATAACGTACTTGTTTGTTAGACCTCATTTGATTATTCAAGTAATGAAATTGTAGTACACCACAGAATTTGCTATTTTCCTTCTATTACCACATGTTTTCCAATTATGTATAGAAATCATCTCAGTAAGTATCCCACACACTTTCTTCAGAGTCATTGATTTAGAGAACGTAAGGTTGATAGGGCTTATATCATCAAATCTTTTGCTAAGACTTTAACCCTAACCCCCTCGAAAAAATAACTAAACTAATTCTCAATGCTCCCATCAGCAAAAAATAAGAAGCCATCAACCAAATTAAACTCGAACGTCAGTCGTCAGTCCAAAATACGAAGCGGGCATCAAACAAATTGTTAATGATAACCAGAACCCATTGATAATCCAATCAAAGAAACAAAATACGACCCACTTTGATGTATCAAATTCAGACAGAAGAAAAAATATAATTAAAGCTGGCAACTTTGGCTACTGCAGTTAATTACCTGTGCCTAAAAGAGCATCTCCTAGCGAGTCTCCCTCGATGATTCTGTTCCTCCTGCTGCATCATCCATCAAGAACCAGGACGAAGCTTTCAACCCTCAAAGATTAAAACCCTCGCTTTTGATTTGGCTCTCGTTCGGAGCTAAGGACAAGGAAAGAAGAAGGGGCTGTTTGTTACGCCTAACCCCAAAAAATTGAAAATTAAGACATCGTGGAAATCACATTTCATTGTTTTCCATAGATTTCTTTAAAGTAGTTGTTTTTTGTTTGTTTCATATAGAAAATATGGGTGTAGAAATATACCCCCCATATTTTCTCAATTTCATTTGTTTAGTTGGGGAGTTACAATTTGAAAAACAAAATAACAAATACACAATTTCCTTTGCTTGGAGTTAGATGCACGAATATTTAATGGCTAAATATTGGATTTCCATCCAATTTGAGCTTTGTGCTCAAATTATACCCAACAAAAAGTCATGTGGCGTGTGATTTAGCGCGTTAAATAAAGAGTTGAAACAAACACCCCAAAAGAAATGTATTAACATCAAAGTGTGGAGACAACTCCTTATTTCCAAAATATGTGATTTATGAGTTTTTTAAACCAAAGCAGCAAAATGAAGAACTCACTTTCTTCTATCATTTTGGGCGTGATGGTTATGGTTTAGATCCGACCCATTTGTCAACCGAATCCGCTAAGAGGGAGGGAAAAAACTTGGACGTGATTGACTCAAAAGGTTAGCCCTATTTAAGTAATGAGTCCAAGCATGTTTAATCATATATTTTTCTAATTGTTTTTCTCTGATGTGGTACTCAATGCCATCTCTTGTCTGTGCTAAACCAAACATACACTTAAACCGAATGAATGTGAGAGACTCCTAGAAACAAGCATGAAAGGCTCCTGTCAGGATTTGGAATTCACATATTATCTTCCTTATATATCTCACTGATAGTTCTTTATAGGTATTCAGCTGACTATTTGAGATTTTCACTCAACTGCTGTACATTGTGTTAGCAAGGTAGTAAATCCATCTCCTGAGAAATCAACTCATGGTTTCTTAGTCAAGTAGGAAAGCTCTTACAGAGGTCCTATATAAAAAATCCATGGAAATAATCTGATAACGTACTTGTTTGTTAGACCTCATTTGATTATTCAAGTAATGAAATTGTAGTACACCACAGAATTTGCTATTTTCCTTCTATTACCACATGTTTTCCAATTATGTATAGAAATCATCTCAGTAAGTATCCCACACACTTTCTTCAGAGTCATTGATTTAGAGAACGTAAGGTTGATAGGGCTTATATCATCAAATCTTTTGCTAAGACTTTAACCCTAACCCCCTCGAAAAAATAACTAAACTAATTCTCAATGCTCCCATCAGCAAAAAATAAGAAGCCATCAACCAAATTAAACTCGAACGTCAGTCGTCAGTCCAAAATACGAAGCGGGCATCAAACAAATTGTTAATGATAACCAGAACCCATTGATAATCCAATCAAAGAAACAAAATACGACCCACTTTGATGTATCAAATTCAGACAGAAGAAAAAATATAATTAAAGCTGGCAACTTTGGCTACTGCAGTTAATTACCTGTGCCTAAAAGAGCATCTCCTAGCGAGTCTCCCTCGATGATTCTGTTCCTCCTGCTGCATCATCCATCAAGAACCAGGACGAAGCTTTCAACCCTCAAAGATTAAAACCCTCGCTTTTGATTTGGCTCTCGTTCGGAGCTAAGGACAAGGAAAGAGAAGAAGGGGCTGTTTGTTACGCCTAACCCCAAAAAATTGAAAATTAAGACATCGTGGAAATCACATTTCATTGTTTTCCATAGATTTCTTTAAAGTAGTTGTTTTTTGTTTGTTTCATATAGAAAATATGGGTGTAGAAATATACCCCCCATATTTTCTCAATTTCATTTGTTTAGTTGGGGAGTTACAATTTGAAAAACAAAATAACAAATACACAATTTCCTTTGCTTGGAGTTCGTGCACGAATATTTAATGGCTAAATATTGGATTTCCATCCAATTTCAGAGCTTTGTGCTCTGAAATTATACCCAACAAAAAGTCTATGTGGCATGTGATTTCTAGCACCCATTTCCCAAATGCAAAGGTTGAAACAAACACCCCAAAAAGAAATGTATTAACATCAAAGCTGATGTGGACAACTCCTTATTTCCAAAATATGTGATTTCTATGAGTTTTTTGCTAAACCAAACAGGCAAAATGAAGAACTCACTTTCTTCTATCATTTTGGGCCGGCGATGGTTATGGTTTAGATCCGACCCATTTGTCAACCGAATCCGCTAAGAGGGAGGGGAAAAAAAACTTTTGGATATGTTTATATTTGGGCAAAATTATCAAATTTTGGTTTTTGTTTTGTGTGACGCGCTTTCTTATTTGGTATTTTCAGTTTCCTCAAGAATATTAAAGTATTAATACTGATTCCCCACTTGCAATAAGGCATGAATATTCGCGGCTAATAAAGAAACTACATGAAAGCCTCACATGATCATCAAGTGTCAGGTGAGTCGGTGACCATGTGGATCATTCGTCAAAATTTATGCTCAGTTAAAACTAAGAAAATCTCAAAACATACAAAATTCACATAAATCTCATAAAACTTAGACTATTAATTTATCTTCTGATAGGCTCATTTTCATGTTTAATTTATCTTGTTAAACGGTTTGTACTTTTTGACCGCCTACAGTCCACCGATCCACTTTGCCCCGATGCGGTTTAGAGAATAAAACTCTTGATCATCTATTCTTTATTTGGGAATTCTCTTGCTCTACTTGGGTCCATCTCAATAGGAACACTTCATCCTCTACATCGTTGATCACTTGGCTTGAGAATTGGATGAAGCCTCCATTTAATACATCTATGCACTCTCTCCCCTGTGTGGTGTTTGCATCTATCTTACTTTGGCACATTTGGAAGGAAAGATGCCATACAATTTTTAGGAATAAACTCCATAATCCATGCTCGACTCTCACTCTTGCCGAAGTATTTTCTAGATTGCATTGTTTAGGTATGACGTCCTTGGGATCGATGTTTAACATCCAGTCTCCCCACTCTTGGTCTCCTCCAACCCCATACACAGTGAAGATTAATGTCGACGTAGCGGTGTATCCTAACTGTTCAGATTTTGGTGTTGTTGTTCGTGGCCATCTTGGTTGTCATCTCATATCTTACAACACCTTTGGGCTGCCATCTATGCCACTCGTGGCTGAGGCATTTGCATTCCCCATTAGTCTTCAGCTTGCACGCAAATTTGGATGGCCATACATCATTTTTGAATCCGATTGCTTAGATTTGGTGCTAATGATCCATGGTGTTATTGGTTATTCCCCATCCATCTCATGCACTCTCGGTGATTGTTGGACACTATTTAAATGCTTTGCTAGGTCAGGTCGGAGAATATTTGCGGTCATAAGTTAGCTCATACTGCTTGCAGATATAAATGTACCTCTTTCTGTAATTGATAGATTAGTATGGATTATATCTGTACTCAACTTTTTATTGATTCAACGTAATTGAATCTTTTAATTCCTCAGAGGGGAAAAAAGGAAGAACTAACTCTCACAAGACCAATGAGGGAGGAGAGCAACCGAAGCGCGAAACGTGGCGTGAGTAAAAAAGAAGAAAAACTAACTAGGACAATTGGACCCAATTTCGCCAAATCGAAGGAGGCCGCACTCGAGGGGGCCATCCTTGGCCGTTTCTCCTCTCACCTCAAGATCGGAACCGTACGTTTCTGATTCCCTTTAAAAAAAAAAAAACTAATTAAACTCGACCAAGACAGCTTCTAGTTTCTCACATATATATACTTTGGTTTAGGATTGGATTAGCAAATGTTGGTAAATCGATGCTCTGCAATTGGTTTTGTCAGTTGTATAAACCCAAGAGCGAGAGGTTAGCAAAAACATTAACTACTCTTTATTGTTCTTATTCTTGTGCTTGGTATTTACCTCTCGCAGGGGGAACAATATTAGTTATTAACAATTAAAACTCAGGTATGTTTGTAGGAGGCGTGAGGGTGGCAGCTAATTAATTAAGCTCCAGGTTTTTTTCTGGCATTTCTCCAATAATACGCGTGCGTTTGACAAGTTCGTCGTCTGGCACATGCATCCAAAATATGGCTTTATGTTTGATCTGTGCTGGTGCTACCTGCCTTCTCTCTGATATCGATATCGATATCGATCCAATGAGGCCGCCTATGATTTCTGAAAGATAGTTTGCATGATCCAACTGCCTCATGCACATACAACAATCTTGCGTTACATATAGATGGCCAGACCGATTTGCTGGCCCAGGGAGCTAGCTATCTCTCCTCTCGACGATTCTGTTCCTCATCCGTGCTTTTCTGTCAATCCATCCATCAATTGCAAGGAAGGACGGCGAACCCTCAATCACCTTTTGATTTCCCTAACTCGATCGCCTATGTATGAATTCTTCTCTTCTCACTAACAAAATCATATTGTATGTATTGATCAGCGAATACGAGCAGGATCTGATCCCCATCTCTGTAGCATTATAATGCCGTTTGATTATTAAGCTAACCCTCGTCAACTCTAGATCTACTTAATTTGCAAGAATATGTATATATATATATATCAATATTCCTTAACTGCTAAGATTTTTTTTAGACCTTCCCAGTTGATGGACCTAGTCCTAGACTTGCATTGTGGGTCTGGTCTTGATCAGTATATATGGGACCTTTGGGTCCGTTTCACCCAACTGTACCTCTACAGCTCTCCTACGACGTTCAATTACAAGTCTAACGACAAGTCATCAGACTGAAACTGAAAATAAAAAATAAAAACAAGTTGTGGGAATAGATACACCAACCTCCTGGTTGACTTAACTTTTTTAGCTCACAATTAGCAACCCGAAGGACTAATTTGAAACAATTTATGAGAATTGAGGGACCTAATAGTCCATAGCGATATCATTTGCTTGATAATCCCTCCAATCGCTACTTATGCTCTTGATATCGGAGGGATTAATTAAAAAAAAAACTTAAATTTCAGGGGATCTAATGACAATTCCATTGATTTGAGCGAAATAACTTAAGAATTGAGGGGACCAAGTTGCAATTTCAATGATCCGAGAGGCTAATTTCAAGATATGAAAGATTTAAGGTACTAATATTTAATAATAATAATAAAAAACTAAAAAGAATGCGATTGCCTTCAATAGTCAATTTAAGATTTTCAGACATTTTTAATTTAATTCAAGTAAACCCTATATAAAATATAATTTTCAAGCGAAGTCCACTGTTGTACCCTCAAAATCGTATTGGACAGTACATGCAAGCTGACGATTGGGGTTAGGATTTATTCATTAAATTTGTTAACCATGAAGGTGACTTTTCGTTTCGACCATGAAATATAAGTAAAATTCATTAAATTTGTTGATCGCTGTACATATCATGGTCGTTAACAGTGTGAATATAAAATGAAGGTCATGTCACGAGCCTACGGGATTAGGTTTTATTTCCCACTATATTACAATTTTTTTTATTTATTAAAAGTCAACAGAATAACACTCTCTCTACAAATAATATTTCCTAGCACTTATGATCTATCACTATATTCATGTAGATTCTCTTATATAGGAGATCAAGATACAAAATGAAAGGCATATCTTTTGTACGTGGTATTATCTCTTTTCATGTATAAAAGAATTTGCCAATAATTAAGAGGTTGAACTTGATAATCCAAACCATGCACGGATATCTACGAGATCACGTATATTTCTGACTTTTTTTCTGCTATAGAAAGATTTCTTCCCCGCGTGTGAATAAAAGTTCTGGTATGACAAGCAACATGGAAGATTGTTCTTCCCCAATACCAAACCTTAACAGTCTAGGAAAAAAAAAACAGACCCAAGGCCCATTTAGAGAAGGCCCACACGTGTTGAATAGTTTCCACGCGAATTCCAGCGCTCAACCAAGTCAAGTTCTGACCCATTCCACGTGTCATATGATAGTCTCACCCACCCTTTTTGAAATCTCCCATTCATTCATAGATGGATGGATAGATGAATACAAGTCAAAGCTCTCTCTCTCTCCAACTCGTGCCTTCCCATTTCCGTCAATCTTCATAAATGTATCCCTCTCTCTCTTCATAATTCTGATCATCATGTCCTCTCTTGCTCTTCAGGTAATTTCCCCTCCTCCGTCTTCTTCAAACTATCGATTCTGCTTTGAATTTTTTTTTTTTTATTGTTCTGAACAAATTTTAATTTGTCGCGGTGAACAGATTTGAGAGGGAGTTGTTGAGGGGCTGAGTTTTGGTGAATGGCCCTAACGTGCGCCCCATTTGATTTGATAGTCTAGAGCTCTTGGTCGCTTGGAGCATCGTTCAGGTTATTTTATTTTATTTTCCTTTTCAATTTTGACGTTTCTTCTGTTCATTTGCTGGGTTTGCTAATTTTGTCATATATTTGGGATAAGTTACCTCTTTAAGAAGGGGGGTTTGCTAATGTATAGCTGTCTAGATAAAGATCCACTGCATGCTTAATTTTTTGTTTTGTTTTGTTTTGTTTTGTTTTGTTTGGGGGGAAAAAAGATTTCTTGATATTTGACCCCAAAACTAGGAAGACCCATCTATATTCTGGTGTTACTGCTAAAATAACAATAAGTGCAGTAGGATGTTGGTACCTAATATATATGCTTCAAGCCTTGGTGAATAAAAATGAGGAAAACACATTTTTTCTAATTTCTATTGTGCTTTCCCCCGAACTATTCGCTATCTAGATTGTCATATCTGAGCAACTACAATTTGATAACTGATATAATCAAGCAAAGGGCGAGAAAATTTCTAAGACCTCCCAACAATGGCCACAACAAGAGAGCTAGATCGCAATAAGAATTCCGTCTCACCAAGGAAACAAGAATCAAGCAAATATCTCAACAAAGTGGGATATTTACTCTTCCTCTCATCGCTCTAGGACTCGACCCGAGGAACCTAAAAGCTATTACAAATCAAATCAACAAAGAAAAACATCAATTTTACGTGGTTCTAAGAAGTTGCCTACGTTCACGGGGCAAGGAGGAAGAGATCTACTATTAGAGAGAAAGAGAATACAAATAGGGTACAAATCTCACACCAAAACCCTAAAACAAAACTCTCTAAACCTTCACAAATATCTCCCTCAAATGGCGGCTCAAAACCCTACCTTCCACCGACTCTCCTCGCACTCATTTATAGGGTTATAGGGTTTAAAAGCGTTCACGAACAAGCGCGTGGGGCCCCACGAAACCGCGTTCCGCGAGCGGCGTAAACCGTTCGTGAGCGGCGTGGTGGTGTGGGGACCACACCACGTGAACCCACAATTCTCCACCTCTAATGTTTTTCAAACCGGTTTACACCAACACTAACCGAGCCAACATCACCACAAACCGAGTCGACACCAATACCAAACAAGCGTCTCACTTGTTGTGTTCAAGACGGCGAAACCATTCACGACAACGGACTCAATCCACAACAAGTCGAGACCCAATCGAGAATGAGAACATTCTCCAAACATCGGTATCAACTCACCAAATCGGCTGCATCATAACTGACTGCCTACGTATCCTCTTGCCCAAGGAATCAAGCCTTCACGTAGTTCACCCAAATGGCCGCCAACGGCCTCAACAATCACGAATGTGCAACAAGTCTCTGCAATGATCAAACTTGTTGCTCGGAACCACCTTCGTGAGCATATCTGCCGGATTATCCTTCGTGTGGACCTTCACAATCTCCACATTGTAGGCTGTAAAAAAATTACTGAAGACAGCCAATATCCGCGAAACACTATCGATGAAGGTTACAAGCTGACGACTTTCACGATGACAAAGGAGAATCAGAAGCTAATGTCTCCAGAGTACAAGGATTACAAGTTGACAATCCTCGTGAAAAGAGATCACAAGTTTTGATCTCTTCAATTCAAAATGCGGGGCTCATCCCCGCGTTTCAATTCAAAACGCGGAGCACATGGCCCGCGTTGAAGCTCAAAACGCGGCTCACATGGCCCGCGTTGAAGCTCAAAACGCGGCTCACATGGCCCGCGTTGAAGCTCAAAACGCGGCTCACATGGCCCGCGTTTCATTTTCAAAATGCGAGCACGTGGCCGCGTTTCAACCCAAAACGCGAGCACATGGCCCGCGTTGAAGCTCAAAACGCGGCTCACATGGCCCGCGTTGAAGCTCAAAACGCGGCTCACATGGCCCGCGTTGAAGCTCAAAACGCAGACGCGAGGCTTGCTCGAAGCGAACCGGCGTTTTGACTCATTCAAACATGAGTTGAGCGGTTCATAAACCGTTTGAGAGATTTAAGGGGTGGTTACACCCACTAAACCCCATTGAGGAGCAATTCAAGGGGCGATTACACCCTTTAATCCCTATAAATGGGGGTTTTCACCAAATGAGGAGGGTTGAAGGAGTTTGGCCGAGAACAAAAGGAAGGAGAGAATGTTCCGCTGCAGCTGTGATCGGCGTGGCGATCGGACCTTCATCCGTGGTCCGATCGAGTGAAACTTGGAGGAGGCCTCAACACTTGTCGTCCCTAATTCTGAACGGTGGAGATTGATTTCTACCGGTTGGATTTGGAGATATCGAGGTTTTACCGAAGCCAATTGTGCAGAGAACGGCTTCTTCCGCGCAGCTGTGATCGGCGTGACGATCGGACCTTCATCCGTGGTCTGATCGGAGTGAAACTTGGAGGGCAGCCTCAAGACTCATTGTTCCTAATTCGAGCGGTGGAGATTGAATTCTACCGTCGGATTTAGAAATATTGAGGTTTTACCAAGACCTCCTTTGGAATCAACTCTCCTAGAGAGTTCAACTCGATTAGAGTTTTCAAACTTGCACGACAAGTTCTTCTCCGCCATTCTTGGCTAAAAGGATTACTAATCCTTTTCTAAAATCAACTCTATCAAAGAGTTCTTAACTCGGCCAGAGTTCTAAACTTGCTCTTGCGAGTTCTTTTCCAACCTCGTCCCACGAGTTAAGACGGTCGGATCGTCAACGGGATACAAGATTCAAGCTCCCACCGCTACCGTGAAGAACCCAGATTAAATAAAGGGAAGGTTCTCCGTTGATCCTTCCCTCTTTTGTAAATCGGGCGACCGATCGAGGAAGTTGTAATTTCTTTTTATCTAAGTCAGTTAGAGAGAGAGATTGCATTCGAGAGAGTTGTATTTATTCTTTCTTTAAAATCAATTAGAAGGGATAACATTTGTTTTACAGCTTTTAATTTTCCTCGCGAACACACATCACCATCTTCAAGAACACCACGAACGAAGTGATAACGAACGTCAATGTGCTTCGTCCTCGCATGAAGAACCTGATTCTTCGCCAAATAGATAGCACTCATGCTATCACAATGAATGGTGACGATCGCTATGATATACCAAGTTCCTCCAAAGTCCTCGGCCAAATCGCCTCCTTCACGACCTCGTAATTGCCGTATACTCTGCCTCGTGGTAGACAAAGCAAGTAGGCGCAAGGTGCATCTCCAACACACCTACAAGACGAAGTCAAAGTGAACACATAACCCGTCAGATCGGCGTTTATCCAAATCCGGCATAATCCGAATCAACATAACCAACGCGACAACCGCCCACCAGTAGTGTCCCGCCATAAACCAAACCAACATTGGCGTACCTCTAATGTACCTCAAAATCCATTTCACGGCGTTCGATGACCCACTCTGGATCGTGCATGTATCTCGAAATCATGCTCACCGCTTGCGACAAATCACGGTCTCGTACATACCATTCGTACATCAAGCTTCCAATCAGGCCGATATGGAATCTTCGACATCAACTCTCGATCTTCAAGCGTCTTGGTGAAAGGTCAGCTGAAAGCTTCAAATGGGCTCCTAATGGTACACTGACTGGCTTCGTATCCATGCTAACATGGAACCGCTGTAGAACCTTCTTCAAATAAGCCATCTGTGTCAAACAAATTTTGCCCTTTTTCTTATCTCTGCCGATCTCCATCCCCAAAATGCGCTTAGCCTCACCCAAATCCTTCATCTCGAACTCTTTTGAAAGCTGTGCCTTCAATTCATTTATAGCAGACCTGGAAATAGAGGCAACCAACATGTCATCGACATATAATAACAAATAGATATACGCACCTCCTTTCAACTTGCGAAAATCTACGTAAGGATCAAACGGCTCAGAAAATGCGAATGACCAAGCATAAAACCATCGAATCGCCTATACCATCGCCGAGGAGATCGCTTCAAACCATATAGCGATTTTTTATTTTGCAAACCAACTTTTCTTTCCCTGCATTTCGAATCGATGGTGAGTCATATAGATTTCTTCATCAAGATCACCATGAAGAAATCTGTCTTCACATCCAACCGATCTAATTCCAAACCATCTTGTGCCACCAATGCTAGCAAAATCCGAATCGACGAATGCTTCACCACCGAGAGAAGACCTCATTATAATCAATACCCTCCTCCGTGCATAACCCTTCGCAACTAACCTAGCTTTGAACCTCAATGGAGTGCCTTCAATGCCCTCCTTCTTAGTGTATACCCACTTGCAACCAATTGCCTTCCGTCCCTTTGGAAGCTCAACCAGCTCCATGTATCGTTCTTATGAAGAGACTCCATCTCTTCTGCATAGCTACACGCCACGAATCGACCTCCAGAACTCGCTTTCGGCCTCTCGAATGTAGTAGGTATCATCTCATCGATACTCTCCACGGAAGTGCATATGCAATCTGGTTTTGATACCGTCGGGCATATGTATGTTTCTCCTCGCCTCCGACGCAATAGAATCACGAACACGAGTCGTCGGTCCACGATCCCGCACATCGTACTCATATCCTCCGTGTCACCGTCGTGCTTTCGCTGGCGTCACCTCGGTCGGCACTCTAATGGATATTGTACCATCCGGACAATGTGGGCTGCATCGATCTCCACCACTGCGATATCTCCTTCGTCGGGTCACTCTCCACGATGAGAGTTGGGAAGCTTCAAGATAGAAGCCTCATCAAATGTGGCGTCTCTACTCAAAGACAATCTTCTTATCGACCGATCCCATAGCTTGTATCCTTTGACACCACGCTTGAATCCTACAAATATGGCCTTCTAGCTCGCGGTTCCAATTTATCTGTTCTCACATGATAAAATGCGGGGCACCCAAATACCTTGGTGGTCATAATCTCGTCTTTGGCTCTCGACCACTTCTCCATAGGGTCTTTCCCCAATCGCGGATGAAGGCGTACTGTTGATGAGGTGGCTCGCGATATGTAAGTGCCTCACCAAAAGATCTTCTCCAAACCAGTATGCGCCAATAAACATCGAACCTTCTCCAGCAAAGACCGATTCAACCTCTCTGCCACCCCATTTTGCTGCGGTGTATGACTAACCGTGAAGTATCTCTCTATGACCTCGTTTCGACATAGCTGCTGAAAGGGGTCTAAAGTATACTCACCACCGTTGTCGGATCTCAACGTCTTGATCTTTCTCCCAGTCTGCAGTTCTAATCTCTTCTTCCACTCCATGAATATATCTAGGACTTCACTCTTCTTCGTCATGGTGTACACCCAACATCGCCTAGAATAGTCATCAACAAATGTGACGAACCAATGTCTACCACCAAGTGATGCCGTCTTGGTGGGACCCCAAACGTCTGTGTGCACGTAGTCCAGAATACCCTTCGTCTGATGGATGGCTGTTCCGAACTTCACCTTTGTCTGTTTGCCAAGAACACAATGCTCACAGAACTCAATTTTTCCACTCTTGGCTCCTTTAATAGCCCTTGCATAGCGCTGCGGTGACCTTTCACGTGTGCCCTAACCTATAGTGCCAAGCACGCTCTTGTCGCCTCACGAAACAAGCTGAAACAGCGTGGCCAATCTCGGTGCTTCCATTCGGATAGTATAAATTTCGATTCACGGACTCCTTCATCACCACCAAAGATCCTTTAGTAACCTTCCCTACACCGTTTTTGAAAGTCACATTGAATCCCTTCGCCTCCAAAGCTCCTACTGAGATAAGATTTTTCTTCAGCTGAGGAACAAATCTCACCTCCTTCAACTCACGGACTACTCCATCGTGCATCCTAATCCGCACAGTACCTATCCCACAAATACCACAGGGTTGATCATTTCCCATGACAACAACACCCCTGTCGACTTTCTCAAAAGATGCAAACCAGCCTCGCTTAGTCACATGATAAGTAGCGCCGGAATCAAGCATCCAATCTGATGCTTCCACATGATTCACCTCCGGAGTAATCAATAGAGAATAGCACGAATCGTCGGAATCATCGCCTTTAGCAATATTCACCTCATTGACCTTCGGGCCCTTTTTCTTGCCATTTTCTTTCTCCTTGAGCTTTGGACAATCTCTCTTCCAATGTCCCTGCTCTTTGCAGAATGCACATTGGTTCTTTGACAATTGGTGGCGCCTTCTTGACTTTGACCTCCCTCTATTGCCACCTTTCGGATATGAGCTTCTACCTCTCGTCGACAAGGCCTCGCCTGAAGTACTCGCACGGAAAGTCTCCTTGTCCTTCCTCCTCAAATCATGGTTGGTCAATGCGTTAGTAACTTCACTATAGGCGATAGAATGCGTCCGTTCAACAAAGTGAGTACAAAGGTGTCGTACTCCTCATCCGGTAAGGAGTCCAATAAAATAACTGCCTTGTACTCATCCGTTATCTTCTCATCAACATTTGCCAAGTCGGACAACAACTTAGTATAGTTGTTCACATGAGCCGCTAGTGAGGTGCTCGGGACATCCGAAACACGAAGAGTCTTCGCGGCAAGTGCAACTGTTCTCAACACTCTTCGCGAGATACTTATTGTTGAGAATTTTCCACATCTTTATTGCGGGCGTCACCCCAATCACATCATATTTCACTGCTCCAAACAGACCGATCACCCCACACGCTGCTCCTATTCATCTTATCCCATACCTCCTCTTTATATTTAGGTGGCCTCTCTTGGACCATGATGGTCTCCTCCAAATTTTGAGCATTGAGCATCACATGCGTCGCTCATCCACAAACCAAAGTTGATTTTCTTGAGTCGTACTTCACCACATTAATTTTGGTGTTACGAAACCAACTTGCATTTGCATTGTACTTTCGCCATTGACTTCTTTGCTTTCACTTTCTTCTCCCATTGCAAACTAACTCCAAATTGTAGAGAAAGAACAACTTTGATAGGATTAAAGAATCACCCAACCGAACCCTAGATCGGTTCCAAATAGATTTCCTAACCACACGAGGAAAGCGAAATCTCCAACGGCAACTCCTAATGCTATCTCCACCGGGCCGAGAACTCCAAGAACTAAGCTTCACACAAGAATCTTCCTCCACCAAACTTCAAAACCCTAGATCCGAAATCGGGCTCGATACCACTTGTTGCATGAAAAATTTCAAAGACTGGCCAACAACCACAACAAGAGAGCTAGATCATAATAAGAATTCCCGTCTCACCAAGGAAACAAGAATCAAGCAAATATCTCAACAAAGTGGGATATTTACTCTTCCTCTCATCGCTTCTAGGACTGACTGCCGAGGAACCTAAAAGCTATTACAAATCAAATCAACAAAGAAAACACCAATTTTACGTGTTCTAAGTTGCCTACGCCCACGGGCAAGGAGGAGGAGATCTACTATTAGAGAGAAAGAGAATACAAATAGGGTACAAATCTCACACCAAAACCCTAAAACAAAATTCTCTAAACCTTCACAAATATCTCCCTCAAATGATGGCTCAAAAAACCCTACCTTCAGCCCTGATTTTCGGCCTCCTCTCCTGTACCTATTTATAGGGTTATAGGGTTTAAAAACGCGTTCACGAACAAACGCTGGCCCTGACGAAGTCCGCTCACGAACGCCAGAACACTGCGGAACGCTGGTGGTGTGGGGACCACACCACGTGAACCCACAATAACCTCCTCATGTCACATGATACAGCGCACTTGATGGCTGATGCAAATGAGAGCTTTATCCAATCCTCAATCTTAAGAAACATGAAATTAAGGCATGTTTTACCCAGTGTGATGCTCAATAGAAAAATATTGCGGAGGTATATTTTAAGTGTTATAAGTGAAGTTTGAGTGTGATTGCATACACGTAATTTATAATGGATTAATTAGCAATTAGCTCTATGTTGCATCGACACATCTATATGCGAAGCCACATCTATGTGGTGCATGTACCGTTGTCCTTGGGCATCTCTTCATTTCATGCCCGGTTATGTGCTTTTCAGATTAGCACAACCTGACATATTATACAAACATGACTACATTGCAAATAACTAAGGATCAATACTAAGATAATCTTTTCTTTAATAGTTTCATAATAGTTTTATGAGTTACATTATCATGATAGTCAGTTTTACGTTTGAAATATCTAGTATTAAAAGGCACTGTTTGTGTGTGTTTGCAGGTGCTTGTTTTATGAAAAACTTGATGCTAACTTTTCCCTCAACCGAATATTCAATTTTTGCAGGAGTTCATAGTTCTGGAAGCATTATTCACCACTGAAAGGTTTATCAGTGTTTAGTCAGAGTAATGAGTTGTTTCTCTTGCATATTCAAGGGGAAACAACCTCCAGGTCACCAAAATGTTCAAACTGATGAAGGTACATCTTGCTCCTCAATTTCTTATAAATTTGTATTTCCAAATGTAGAGAGCCTTCTCTTTCTGGAAAATTCAAAACTTTTGGCCTTGATGCAATCTTAAGGAACAAAGGTTTTACCTCCTGGCACCTTTGTTTCCCTTCATATATACAATTGATTTTGTTATTTCCCTTTTCAGATTTTTCAAGCATTGAGAATGTGAAGATATACTCTTATAAAGAATTGAGAAAAGCCACAAGGGATTTTAGCCCTGTCAATAAAGTTGGTGAAGGAGGTTTTGGATCTGTTTACAAGGTATTACTTGCGTAGGTTAAACTCCAGCATTGCTATATTTGAGCATCACTGATAATTAACTATATTGATGCAGGGAACACTTAAAGATGGAACCGTCGTTGCTGTGAAGGTCCTCTCTCATGAGTCAAGACAAGGAAAAAGAGAGTTCTTGACTGAGCTTAACGTAGTTTCAGATATAACCCACGAAAATCTTGTTAGACTGTATGGTTGCTGTGTGGAAGATGATCATAGGATACTAGTTTACAATTATCTAGAGAACAATAGCCTTGCACAAACCCTTCTTGGTAAGTTATGCAACTCTTGGTTATTCTTTTTTCAAATATTTAATGTTTATGAAGGCATAACTTAAATGCATGTACTTTTTCATTTTTCTTAGGTGCAAACCGCAGTAACATTCAGTTCAGCTGGAGCACACGAACCAAAATCAGCATAGGTGTTGCTCGTGGGCTTGCATTCCTCCATGAGGAAGTCCAGCCCCATGTTGTTCATCGGGATATAAAAGCAAGCAATATTCTTCTTGATAAGGATCTCAACCCCAAAATTTCTGATTTTGGGTTAGCGAGGCTTTTGCCCCCAAATACAACCCACGTCAGCACTCGTGTTGCAGGAACCATGTGAGTTTAGTCCATTTCTTCGTTGTTTCATTCCTGGTTACAAGATCACTTGGTTCTTTCTCTTCTAACCGTCCGTCTTTTTCTGACAATAGAGGGTATCTAGCTCCAGAGTATGCAGTTCGTGGGCAGGTGACACGAAAGTCAGATGTCTACAGCTTTGGTGTTCTTCTAATTGAGATAGTTAGTGGAAGATGTAACACCAACACAAGATTACCTTATGAAGAACAATTTCTTCTTGAAAGGGTAAGTAAATATTTATCTCACCAGTTATTTCAACTTTTGTAATGTACATAGTTTCCTGTTTACCATTAAGCTCCAGCATTTTTTAGTGGCATTTATTTTTGCAATGTCTAATTTCAAAAATAATATTTGTAATATAAATTAAAAAGCTAACAGCCGCAAGAGGAAATAGAGTTACATTGTATCATTGGTATGCCTGAGATTCTAGAGTTTTAGATTTTTAGGTAATTTATCAAGCGGAAATATAATCTTCAAAGAGTTTTAGGTTTTTATGTTCTGCTTTTCTTTCCTATGCTGTACGAAAATGCAGGTGGCGGCATCAACACACCACGAAATGACATATCAACACAGTGCATAAAAGATACAAAAGAATAAACCCAAAACAGAAGTATCATCTCCAATAATATGTGTTTGACAAATTTGTCAGGCACATCCAAAATATGGCTTTATCTTTTACGTGTTCGTACTACATAACTTCTCTCTGACATCCAAATATTCAATGAGTCCTATAAATTTTGTCCTGAAATTTTGCTTTGTTCGACCGCCTCAAACAACAGTCTTGTGTTATATGGTCAGGAATCAGGTTTTACTAATATTATTCGATCATTCTCCGTGAGACCCATATAGGTATCAAACTATCTAGAAGGTGGAATTTTTTTTGCATGTGTAAGGCAAGTTGTTACAGCAGCAACTCATCTCCCCTTTCAAAGTTGCTTCTCGTTTATATTGTTTATTTCTCGCAAGATTTAGAGGGTTTGATAAGCTAGCATGGTCTCACAATCTGATTCCTTACTAAGTTTCTGAGAAACTGGAACTATTTTTATCATTCTATTATATAACTCCCATGAATACACTTTTATCCTCTTCTCATACTGTACGTGTACAAGGTTTAGCATTATAGTTAGTGTGTATTAACTTTAACAATCAGAAGCCCTGAGCGATCACCTCAAGGTATTTGTAAACCAAATCATGAAAAAAATTCCATTCTAGAAAATTGCTATGCTTCCATTGCCTCATGTTTGAAAAACTCTATACTTTAGTTTACTTTTCCTGTAATGGAAAAGTGAAAATTTGAGTTATGTGTTTTCAACTCCTGAAAATATTAAACAGTTACTTTCCTACTTCCCGTGGAAGTTGCTAAATAAAAAGGATATAACAAGTCACAAAGAATTCATCTGGTCGGGCCCGAAGCCTCTGTTGTTGCTTTGCTGTCGTTCCCATGAACTGAAGTAACCTTGTTCTCCAAGCTGCTCTGTGTAGCTACCCTGGCACGCTGTCTGTTTGCAGTTCCAAGAGAATGCTAGAGGAGAAAGTCTTAAAAGAGAAAATTATTAATAGCCTCCGAAACATATAACCATAGATCATTCGTTACTACAAGAAGTTGGAACAGTTTTCTGTTTGTGGGCAGGATTAGTAGATTGGCTATTAACTTTCTTTTAGTTTACTTGTACATTGAGACCTGTCAGCAAATCAAGCAGTTGGTTAACCTATAAGATTTATTAATTTCTGTATATTCATTATCGTCAAGTACTAAAATAATCAATCTTGAGAACCATAAGTAACCAACTATAATTCTCTTCCCTGTATGCGTGTTTCTTAGACGTACAACCTTAATGTAAAATTTCCATCCTCAACATAGAAGATACATAAATAAATGTTCTCTTGGAGTTATTCGAATGTAGTTTTCTCGTTTATTAGAGACCATGCTGAATTAGGAACATGGTCTCCAGTCCCCAGATATCATGCATGGCCTTCTCGTCTTGCAGACGTGGGCCCACTATGAACGTGGCGAGCTGGCCAAAATCGTGGACACCTTCATAACTGATGATATGGAAATCAAAGAAGCATGCATGTTTTTAAAGGTCGGCCTTCTATGCACACAAGACGGTTCCAAGCTCCGACCAGCAATGTCCACGGTTCTTAAGATGCTAACAGGCAAGATGGATGTTGATTCTGAGAAGATAACCAAGCCTGGTTTGATATCTGACTTCATGGATCTCAAGATTAGAAGCCATAACAACAAGGCCAATGAGGTTAACAACACATCCTCAATGTCTTCTGGTGCTTCTCCACTGTCATCAGCGGAGACTACTCGAGCCACGATGACGTTCACTGCAATAAGCGACAGAGAATAATGAACCTGTCGATGAATAATTCACGCAGAGCTAAAATGATTGCAAAGTACATGATTTTTTTTATAGATTTGTTTGGTTAGTTTCGTTACGTGATTGTACAAAATGTAGACCATGTATATGCAACACTTGTAACAGTGATTTTGGTATTTGATTCATTTAGATACAGTTATTTTTTCCCCATAGCTACATATATATGGGTTTTCTGTTTTCTAGAAACTCTTATGAATTGCGGAATATATATATATATATATATATATATATATATAGAGCAAGGCTCTTATAAACTTAAGTTGATAGGGAGGAGTGTCCACCAACTTTTATATCCATTGATCTTGCTTTGAGATCGTGAAATTAAGATGTACACAAATCTCAAAGTGGGCTATATCTTTCACGGATCGAGGCAACATCAATGGATAGAAAAGTTGGTGGATATTATTCCTTATCAACTTAAGTTTATATATATATATATATATATATATATATATATATATATATATATATATATATATATATATATATATATATATATATATATATATATATAGAGCAAGACTCCTATAAACTTAAGTTGATAAGGAATAGTCATCCACCAACTTTTCTAACCACTCATCTTGCTTTGGGATCCGTGAAAGATATAAAGGCCACTTTGAGATTTGTGCATCACAAATCTCAAGGCAAGATGAGTGGATAAAAAAGTTGGTGCACCACTATTCATTATGAACTTAAGTTCATAGGAGCCTTGCTCTATATATATATATATATATATATATATATAAACTTAAGTTGATAAGGAATAGTCATCCACCAACTTTTCTATCCACTGATGTTGCCTTGGGATCCGTGAAAGATATATATAGAGCAAGACTCCTATAAACTTAAGTTGATAGGGAATAGTCATCCACCAACTTTTCTATCCATTGATGTTGCCTTGGGATCCGTGAAAGATATAAAGCCCAATTTGAGATTTGTGTGCATCTTAATTTCACGCATCTCAAGGCAAGATCAATGGATATAAAAGTTGGTGGACACTCCTTCCTATCAACTTAAGTTAAGTTTATACGAACCTTGCCAGTAGGATAAGCTGAATGATTGTTCCCTAACATTAGGTTCAAACTTTTATTCCCACACATCAATATCTTGTCACCCTTGTTAGGAATCTTGACCCCAAGATATGATTGTTTTGATGATAACAAATATTACATATTGTGTGTATTATGTGCTAACATTTGTTTTGCAGTATTAGAGCTAAATCAACAATAATATTCAAAGAGATACTCAAGACATAAGATGAGTTCAAGGCAATATGAAGCAAAGAAGAAGATATACGTAATTGTCAAAATGTAATTTTACATTTTCTTTGCTTAGAATTATTGTACAAGCCTTGATCACGCACAACACATTCACACACATTAGAGTTTAACAATATAAATCCCCTATGTTAACCATTAAAGTTTATAGATAAAGAATAAGTCTTAAATAGTTCATATATCTCATATTGACCCCTTAGTAGTCGACCAATAGGTTTTATAGTCGACTACATGCACACAAAGTCAAAATATAAGTTTACGTATTTTCTGAGTAGTAGACTAATAGTCGAGTAGTAGACTAATAGTCATAGTAGTCGACTAATAACCAAAGTAGTCGACTACTAAGAAATTATCTGACTTCACAGAATCTGTTTTGACTCAGAGTAGTCGACTACTATGAGTTATAGTCGACTACAAAGACAGTTTTATTTGTTTGAAATTTGAATACTTGGCAGTTTATAGGCTGTTGTGTATGTTTTAGGGTTTGAAAACTTATCTTTTCAAGAGCTATAAATAGAGAAAACGTCGAGAAAATAAAAAGAAGTTTTGCACTTATAAGATCAAACTTTGTGCAAATTCAAGAGGCCAAAATTCAGATTTTGCCTAAGAGTTAGAGTTCGAAATAGCCTATGTTCTTGATCATTTCCTACTAATTATTTAGGCATATTTCAGAGAGTAAAACCTATAGCCATAGTGAGAATCACAATTCACATCCACTTCAAGGCTTATAGGAGTTTTGTACTTTTATTTAAATGAAGTTTCTCTCGGTTTGAGAGGTGCGATCTCTTGGTGAAGAGATTATTTACAATTGGCATGGTCTTGTCAATTGGTGTTGCAATTGCATGGGCTTGCAAATTGGGCAGGTTGCCTTTGATTTTGTAAGGTTTCAAAATCATAGTGGAAACTCTCAGCGGGATTTGCTTGGGAATTTGGATGTACAGGGAGGTGGAACCAAGATAAATCTCTTGTGTTTGTGATGTTCAATTTCGAGATTGTTGCTATTCTTTCCTTGCAATTTATAATCTACTTTGCAATTTTTATAAAACACTATTCACCCCTTCTAGTGTTTAGTGTGTTTCATTGAGTTAGATCAACGATCCTACATTTGGTATCGAGACGAGGTTGAAAGATGGCATCTTTAAATACATCACAATTCAAGGAAGGACATTCCACACAACGACCACCACTATTCGATGGCACGAATTACAATTCTTGGAAGTGCCGAATGAAGATCTACCTTCAATCTCTTGGATATGAATTATGGAATGTAGTCGAAGTCCGAAATTCCTAGACCAACCACTCCATACTCTGAATGGACAATTGTTGAAAAGGCAAATGTGAATCTCAACTCAAAGGCCATGAATGCTTTATTTTGTGCCTTGGACAAGAACGAATTCAATCGAGTGTCTACCGCTACATCACACATCAAATTTGGCATACATTAGAGGTAACACACGAAGGTAAAAATAAAGTTAAAGAATCTAAAATCTCGTTCTTGTGCAAGGTTTGAGTTATTCAAAATGAAAGAACATGAGGCGATCAACGAAATGATCACAAGATTCATGACATCACCAACTCATTAATTGGACATGGAAAAGAATATACACAATTGGAGATGGTGAGAAAAGTTCTTCGTGCACTCACACCGGAATGGGAGAAAAAGATGACCGCAATTGAAGAAGCCAATGATCTCTCAACACTTACTCTAGAAGATCTCGTTGGGAATCTAATGGCATATGAAGTACAACTTCAAGATAGAAGAGAAATAGAACAACCGGAGAAGAAAATTCTTGTTTTCAATACATCTTAGACAATGAAGAATCAGATGGAGATGATGAAGACATTGATGCTCTCTCAAGAAAATTCAAAAAGTTCCTCATACAAAGTAAGTATAAAAAGATTAAAGATACTAACAATAATTTTATATGTTATGAATGTAATAAGCCAGGACACATGAAAAAGGATTGTCCTCTTCTAAAGTCAAAGTCAAAGTTCAACAAGTTAAAAGATAAGAAGAAGAAGGCTTTGGCAATGACATGGGATGATAGCGATGCATCCTCTTCAAGAAGAAGAAGAACAAAAGAGGAATCCGCTCACATGTGCTTCATGGCACAAGAAGATGAGGTATGCAATAATATTAATAATGAAGAATTATTAGAAGCATTCAATGAATTTTATGTTAAATTTAAGGATTTGAAGTCTAATTATAAGTTATTGAAAAATGAAAATGAAAAATTAAACTTAGAATTAGTGACTTCAAATTCTTCACAAGTTGAAAATTTAAATGAACTAAATAATAATTTATTTTCTGAAAATAAATCATTGACTAGTATTTATCTAAAATCTGGATGTAATAATTTGATAACTTCGTATTTCAGATTTAGATAAAGAAATAGGTTCATTTAAAGTTAAAAATGAAGAGTTATCTTTAAATATTAACAAATTTAACAAAGGTAAAGAAGACTTGACTATATTATTATATTTTCAAAAGTCTTCTAATCAAAAGTTTGGATTAGGATATGTTCATAAGAAAAATGAATATGATAATAGGACACATTATGCATCATGTCATAAAATATCTTTACATATGAAATCTATGTTCATTTGGGTACCTAAAGATACTTGCTTACATGATAGAAATGTGTATATTACAAATTTTAAGAAAAACATATGCAATTCTAAAAATTATGTTTATATTAATAGATGGAAACCAAATTCCTCGTGGATTTGGATTCCTAAAGGCTAATCTTTTGAATCTAAATAAAAGGGTACCTATACTTACATGATTATTTTTGGTACTCTAAAATGGAAAGGATACAAGATATGCATATATTATTTTTGCTAATGACAAAGGGAGATATATAGAAAAATTTTAAATTTAAATTTTTACTAATGCTTTGATGCGGGGAGTAAAAGATTTTTAATGCTTTGATGCGGGGAGTAAAAGATTTTTAATTAATAATTTCATCTGGGGATTAAAAGTTTTTCATATATATATTAACAAAATATATTTGTCATCATCAAAAGGGGAGAATGTTAGGAATCTTGACCCCAAGATATGATTGTTTTGATGATAACAAATATTACATATTGTGTGTATTATGTGCTAACATTTGTTTTGCAAGATTAGAGCTAAATCAACAATAATATTCAAAGAGATACTCAAGACATAAGATGAGTTCAAGGCAATATGAAGCAAAGAAGAAGATATCGTAATTGTCAAAATGTAATTTTACATTTTCTTTGCTTAGAATTATTGTACAAGCCTTGATCACGCAACACATTCACACACATTAGAGTTTAACAATATAAATCCCTATGTTAACCATTAAAGTTTATAGATAAAGAATAAGTCTTAAATAGTTCATATATCTCATATTGACCCCTTAGTAGTCGACCAATAGGTTTTATAGTCGACTACATGCACCTGAGTCAAAATATAAGTTTACGTATTTTCTGAGTAGTAGACTAATAGTCGAGTAGTAGACTAATAGTCATAGTAGTCGACTAATGACCAAAGTAGTCGACTACTAAGAAATTATCGACTTCACGAGAATCTGTTTTGACTCGAGTAGTCGACTACTATGAGTTATAGTCGACTACAAAGACAGCTTTTCCGATTTGTTTGAAATTTGAATACTTGACAGCTTTATAGTCATTGTGTATGTTTTAGGGTTTGAAAACTTATCTTTTCAAGAGCTATAAATAGAGAAAACGTCGAGAAAACAAAAGAAGTTTTGCACTTATAAGATCAAACTTTGTGCAAATTCAAGAGGCCAAAAATTGATTTTGCCTAAGAGTTAGAGTTCAAATAGCCTATGTTCTTGATCATTTCCTACTAATTATTTAGGCATATTTCAGAGAGTAAAACCTATAGCCATAGTGAGAATCACAATTCACATCCACTTCAAGGCTTATAGGAGTTTTGTACTTTTATTTAAATGAAGTTTCTCTCGGTTTGAGAGGTGCGATCTCTTGGTGAAGAGATTATTTACAATTGGCATGGTCTTGTCAATTGGTGTTGCAATTGCATGGGCTTGCAAATTGGACAGTTTGCCTTTGATTTTGTAAGGTTTCAAAATCATAGTGGAAACTCTCAAGCGGGATTTGCTTGGGACTGGATGTACAGGGAGGTGGAACCAAGATAAATCTCTTGTGTTTGTGATGTTCAATTTCGAGATTGTTGCTATTCTTTCCTTGCAATTTATAATCTACTTTGCAATTTTTATAAAACACTATTCACCCCCTTCTAGTGTTTAGTGTGTTTCATTGAGTTAGATCAACGATCCTACAACCCTTGCTCCTATATTACAAGATATATATATATATATATATATATATATATATATATATATATATATATATATATATATATATATATATATATATATATATATATATATATATATATATATATATATATATATATATATATATAGAGTAAGGCTCTATGAACTTAAGTTCATAATGAATAGTGGTGCACCAACTTTTTTATCCACTCATCTTGCCTTGAGATTTGTGAAAGATATAAAGCTCACTTTGAGATTTGTGCATCACAAATCTCAAGACAAGATGAGTGGATAAAAAGTTGGTGCACTATTCATTATGAACTTAAGTTCATAGTTTTACTCTATATATATATATATATATATATATATATATATATATATATATATATATATATATATATATATATATATATATATATATATATATATATATATAAAGAGCTCTATGAACTTAAGTTCATAATGAATAGTGGTGCACCAACTTTTCTAACCACTCATCTTGCTTTGGGATCCGTGAAAGATATAAAGGCCACTTTGAGATTTGTGCATCACAAATCTCAAGGCAAGATGAGTGGATAAAAAGTTGGTGCACCACTATTCATTATGAACTTAAGTTCATAGAGTTTTACTTATATATATATATATATATATATATATATATATATATATATATATATATATATATATATATATATATATATATATATATAAAGAGCTCTATGAACTTAAGTTCATAATGAATAGTGGTGCACCAACTTTTCTAACCACTCATCTTGCTTTGGGATCCGTGAAAGATATAAAGCTCACTTTGAGATTTGTGCATCACAAATCTCAAGACAAGATGAGTGGATAAAAAGTTGGTGCACTATTCATTATGAACTTAAGTTATATATATATATATATATATATATATATATATATATATATATATATATATATATATATATATATATATATATATATATATATATATGGGTAAAATGGATCTAAGGTGTCTCCTTAGGGTGCTCCTAAGGATGCACATCTCGACCATCCATTCATCAAAGCCCAAGTTAATCTCAACCATCCATTCAAAATCAACCCCTAAAATCCTCACCCAAATTCATTCCCCCTCATTTCATTTCACAAGAAATCAGCTCCCCAAAAATTCGATTCCCATCCTCCAATCGCCGCTGTTTCACACGCCTTCATTGCCGTCCACCATTGCTGCCACCCTCTTTGCTGCCGGTCCGTCAGCCTTTCCTGCTTCCCAGCTTAAGACTTCTGCCCATTGCCAATTAACCCACTTTGGTCCACTTTCGATCATTTACCTTCTTGCCATTTACTGCTTCATTTCTGGCTTCGGCTTTCCTTAATTTCACTGCCCCGGCTTTCGCTTCGCCACCCACCATCCCGAACTTCTTGATAGACTATGATAATCCTACTATGGTATTCTCTACATATTTCATTATTTTCCCCTTTTCATCACATCAATCTATAACTTTCTAAGTTATCATCACGATCATCATCTCTTTTCCTCCTAAATAGTTTTCATACTTCTTGCATATAGAAGTTTGATGTTTTCATGTGTGCTGGTGGTGAAACACTCTGTTTCTTCTCTACTTGTTTTTGGTGTCAAAATTAGCCGTGTGTTCTTGATTTGTTTCCTAATTTGTTATTCATTGTACATAAAACTTTCCCATAAATTTCTGAGTGTAACTATACACATCATAATCACGAATTCGGAAAGGTTTACGGTGACCTTTCCTTTTGTTGTATTGTAACTTATTATAGAAATAAGTCTCATTCGGTTGTGTGAAGTCTGTAGCCATCGATCATTATAATTTGTAGTACTCATGTTAGGAACGAGATCTTAAGTTGATTTTTTTGTCATGATAAAGTTGCAATTTTTTTGTAGATGAAAAATATTACAGGTGGAGGTCGAGAAAGTTAATGGAGGGCCGAAACAAAGCTAGATGGAAGCGTTTTTTTCTTGGGTGTCAAAATTAATCATGTGGCTTGGTATAATGTGATAATTTGAAGTAAAGTTATGTATGGACGCAAGTATGCGTTATTTGAGCCGTGTGGTTATATGTATCTTAACTTTGCGATTTGATAATGTTGTTGTATGAATTAATCATGTGTTCCGGTATAATGTGATAATTTAAACTGAAGTCATATATGTATGGACGCAAGTATGTGTTCTTTGAGCCGTACGGTTTTATGTATCTTAACTTTGCGATTTGATGATGTGGTTGTATGGAGTAATCATGTGTGCTGGTAAAATATTGTAATTACTTACTCATGTGCAATATGATACTATTTATCCCAATTTTGTACCCAGTTAGTGGATTTTTGTAGCTCAAAGTTACGGAAAATTTTTATTCAAAATTTTGTAACTACTACTCATGTTTTGTAACTAGTTATCCCTATTTTGTATCCAGTTAGTGGAGTTTTGTAGCTCAAAGTTCGAAAAATTTTGGTTCAAAATTTTGTAACTACTTATTCATGTTTTGTAACTAGTTATCCCTATTTTGTATCCAGTTAGTGGAGTTTTGTAGCTCATAGTTCGAAAAATTTTGTTTCAAAATTTTGTAACTACTTATTCATGTTTTGTAAGTAGTTACAAAATTTGAGTAAGTAGTTACAAAATATGAATAAGTAGTTACAAAATTTTGTAACTACTACTCATGTTTTGTAAGTAGTTACAAAATTTTGTTAGTAGTTACAAAATATGAGTAAGTAGTTATAAAATTTTGCAAGTAGTTACAAAATATGAGTAAGTAGTTACAAAATTTTATAAATAGTTACAAAATTTTGTAAGTAGTTACAAAATTTTGTAAGTAGTTACAAAATATGAGTAATTAGTTACAAAATTTTATAAGTAGTTACAAAATTTTGTAAGTAGTTACAAAATATGAGTAAGTAGTTATAAAATTTTATAAGTAGTTACAAAATGTGAGTAACTAGTTACAAAACATGAGTAAGTAGTTACAAAATTTTGAGCCAAAATTTTTGAACTTTGAGCTACAAAACTCCACTAACTGGGTACAAAGCTGGGATAAGTAGTTATAAAATATGAGTAAGTAGTTACAAATTTTTCAACCAAATATTTTTCAGAATTTTGAGCTACAAAACTCCACTAACTGGGTACAAAACTGGGATAAGTAGTTACAAAATATGAGTAAGTAGTTACAAAATTTTTGAACAAAAAATTTCCAGAACTATGAGCTACAAAACTGCACTAACTGGGTACAAAACTGGGATAAGTAGTTACAAAACATGAGTAAGTAGTTACAAAATTTTTTAACAAAATTTCCTTAACTAATTACAAAATATTTGAATCGTACACACTAATCATAAAAAAAAGCATACAAGCATTTAGAATATAAGCTATAATGCAATCCATGTCGCAAAATATTTGAATCGTACACACTAATCATACTAGCGTTATCCGAACAAGAGAAACCAGTCACAAAATATAACAATGACGAGGAGAAATAATAAAAAGGCCATGATAACTCGCCATGCCAATAACCATAAGAATCTAATACAGCCACGAAGTACCATTAGCATAACCAAAAAACCAAATCCACAGGTCTCTAGTACACAACAAATAATGCAAGAAGACATGAATCAACATACATTAATAAACTTCTTGAGATCCTTTCGGATGCAAAATAAACATCCCAAAATGTGAATTACATAGTCCAAACCACGGTTTACAATCATCATATGGTGAATTATACAAGAGAACTGCACAAAACTTTGCTCTGTACTTTGCACACTCCGCTTGTGAGATTGTTGTCGATCGCTTTTCGACAATGCTGTTAATAAATTCCATCATAAAGATCCCGCAATCTAAGGCTCTGCATTAAGCAAAATTTAAATAACTATGTCATTTAAATTGACTTCGAAAAAATTGAAGATTACAATAGCTGAATAATTAAAAATTAATTAATTAAAATTTTCCTCGTACAGGTTTCGCCATTTGTCTCGTGTAGATTAATCATCAAATTCATCTCCATTCAAATTAAGGCAGTATGCTCCAGTTAAGTGAATCACCTCGGATTCAATGAATCAGAATACATGTTAGTCATGTAAAGTAGGTCTTACGCGAATACATGTTAGTCATGTAAAGTAGGCCTTATGCAAAGGGAGCAACATTTTTCATAAATTAAGAAACCATAGTTGAAAAAATGCTAATATTTATGAGCGAGAATTGAACTTCTTTCAACATATACATTCACCAAATAGATAGATTAACACCCAAAAAGAGTAGAACAAAGAAAAGCGAATGAAATTACCGGCAAAAGGAGAGAGCAGCCGGCGCCTCTTAGTTTGTATGAGCTTGAGAGGCACGTGGAAACTCAGGGAAGAGCAATAGTAATCCATTAAAATTTGCTCTTTGAAGAGAGGGGCTTCGTGGGCAAGGAGAGAAAGCTCATCTCTTTTTGGGTCATTTGCCTATATTTGCGAAAAATATTCACCATTGGCTTTTTTTCACTAGCCCTCACTGCTAAGGAATATACTCATAATAAACCTTTCTTCCAAAAAGTCACAGGATAAACTGCAACCTCCCGCAAAATCATCATCTCCTTCAATCCCATAAATTCATCATTCAGCCCAAATCACATGTTTCCTTGATTTGGGGGAAAATAAAATTCCTTTTAGTTCTTCTGTCCGAAAACAATTGTAACTTCGTACCCTTACCCAAATCAGAAGGACGGCGGTGGCGTCGCTCGTGGAAGTCGGCGGCGATGGCGGCGATGGTGAAGGACGGCGGCGGTGAAGATGAGGGCGGAGGAGAGGAGGGATTGATTGGGATAAATGGGGGGCAGCGAGGGCTAGGGTCGGCGGCGCGAGGGCTAGGCGGAGGCACACGAGAACGGCGGCGAGCTGGGCTGGCCGAGGGCGAGCAGGGCGGGGCTGGTGGGCGATGGGGGGTGCTTGGAGGGGGGCTGGTGGGCGGCGGGGGCAGGCCACGGGGCGGGGGCTGGTGGGGGACGGGACAGGGGGGGTGATCACGAGCGAACGGCGGGGTACGAAAGGCGACGGCGGGGGATGAACGGCGACGTCGGGGGATGATCTCAGATCTGAGATTTTTTGTGGGGGGCTGATTTCTTGTGGGGGGCTGAGAAATGAAAGGGGAAACGAATTTGGGTGAGGATTTTTAGAGGGATTGAATTTTTGAATGGATGGCTGAGATTAACCTGGGCTTTGATGAATGGATGGCTGGGATTGCGCATCCTTAGGAGCCCCCTAAGGAGACACCTTAGATCCATTTAACCCTATATATATATATATATATCTTGTAATATAGGAGCAAGGGTGACAAGATATTGATGTGTGGGAATAAAAGTTTGAACCTAATGTTAGGGAACAATCATTCAGCTTATCCTACTGGCATCAAAGACATATACATTGTTGAAGCTCTCTTGAGCCAGGACCACTTTAGGCCATTCCAAAAAGTTCCAGGGGGGGAAGCAGATTGAGAATAAAACTGATCCATAAACAACAAGAAGAAACAGTTCAATTTACTTTGCAGTCATCCCTCACATGAACTCTGAAAGAGTCTCAGAGGAACCCTTTTTTTTTATTTTTTTTATTTTTAATACTTGACAAATGTCCTTGGGTTTTACAAATCACTGGTGTTGCTCTTGTCTCTTTCCTACTAAAGCTTATGAAGTTAGGATCTTTTTATCATACTCCTTGTTATTTGGTTGTGAGATGAGACATATGTCTGTTTGCTTTGCATCCTTTTTGTGTCAGCATTCTAAAAAAATGCATATGCGTGCGAGATAATTTATTGCTGAATGTGAAATTTTTTTTTTGGGGGGAGTAGAGAGACTGAGATTGGTGTTATGTTTTGTGGTCCGTGAACACAAAAGAGGGCTGGTCCCAAATTTAAGAGGCTACAGCAAAGGTAATAAAGGACATTTGAGATTGTAGAAAGAGAATGATAATGTGATAAGTGTAGTGCAAAATAGAGGCAGCTCTGTATTTGGGTTTGTTTGTAAGCAGATGTTGGTTATTACTTGCTAAGTGTGTGTGTATATATATATATATATATATATATATATATATATATATATATATATATATATATATATATATATATATATATATATATATATATATATATATATATATATATATATATATATATATCTTGTAATATAGGAGCAAGGGTGACAAGATATTGATGTGTGGGAATAAAAGTTTGAACCTAATGTTAGGGAACAATCATTCAGCTTATCCTACTGGCATCAAAGACATATACATTGTTGAAGCTCTCTTGAGCCAGGACCACTTTAGGCCATTCCAAAAAGTTCCAGGGGGGGAAGCAGATTGAGAATAAAACTGATCCATAAACAACAAGAAGAAACAGTTCAATTTACTTTGCAGTCATCCCTCACATGAACTCTGAAAGAGTCTCAGAGGAACCCTTTTTTTTTATTTTTTTTATTTTTAATACTTGACAAATGTCCTTGGGTTTTACAAATCACTGGTGTTGCTCTTGTCTCTTTCCTACTAAAGCTTATGAAGTTAGGATCTTTTTATCATACTCCTTGTTATTTGGTTGTGAGATGAGACATATGTCTGTTTGCTTTGCATCCTTTTTGTGTCAGCATTCTAAAAAAATGCATATGCGTGCGAGATAATTTATTGCTGAATGTGAAATTTTTTTTTTGGGGGGAGTAGAGAGACTGAGATTGGTGTTATGTTTTGTGGTCCGTGAACACAAAAGAGGGCTGGTCCCAAATTTAAGAGGCTACAGCAAAGGTAATAAAGGACATTTGAGATTGTAGAAAGAGAATGATAATGTGATAAGTGTAGTGCAAAATAGAGGCAGCTCTGTATTTGGGTTTGTTTGTAAGCAGATGTTGGTTATTACTTGCTAAGTGTGTGTGTATATATATATATATATATATATATATATATATATATATATATATATATATATATATATATATATATATATATATATATATATATATATATATATATATATATATATATATATATATGTGTGTGTGTGTGCTCGATATGGTTCTCCTCTATCTTTGTCAGATGAGATTCCCATACTTGTGGGTCCAAGTTGTCTTTGTTTTCTATCATGTAACAGCTCAAATTAGAGATGTAAACGCATGTGAATAATCCAAGTGGCATTCAACTTTGTGTTCATATTTGTAGACAAATGAAGAATATCCCATTTAAAATGTATATGCACATGTGAAATCTACTAAAACATTGGATACAAATGAGGTAAATATCCAAACATGATGCAAATATGTAACTACATATATAACCATATGTAGATTTAAAATTTTACTAAGCGTACAAAGAATATGTTTTATTTTATTTTTTGGTCAAAGAATCTGTTTGTTGGATTATTAATGAATGGGGAATTAATCAGGCCTCAATGTAGTAGTAGACGAGGTTTGATCAAATGAGGAACTATAATCTTGGCTTTGGATAATATCAAATCATATTCATTTAATATTCCTTTAAAAAAAGAAAAAAGAAAAAGAAAAAGGGTTAAGCTCCGTTTATATAGTAGTCTAAAAAGTTTGACTGTACGGGAGCAGTGAGGTCCTGAGTTAAATGAGATATGATTTTGGGCATTTCTTGAAAGTTGGGCTCTTACGCTTTCATCATTAGCTTCCTTCTCCTTTTGATTTCTCTGCTTACTACAATTCTCCACCTCCCATTGCTGATCGATCCCCTCTCCTTTTTCATCTGCTAACCCCTTTCGTCACCCTCTGCTGTGCGGTGGGACCCGTCAAAATACAGCTATTTGATTGGTAGGTGGAGTACTGTTTGTGAGTGCGGACCTCTGAAGAGGGAAAAGCTTATATAATTAGATTAGCCAATAATAATATGTTACTCCCAATATAATATCAACTACAATAACAAAACTAGCCCACAAAAAAAAAAAAACACACACATTACAATAACAAATACAAAGGAGTAGTGATAGTTATACTGTTCTCAAACTATTTTAACATTACAATACAAAAAGAGTGGAATCCTTCTGTTTAACTTTTCTTAAATTTGATGACTCATTAATGGAGCTCACACCTAACTATGTAGTAGTATATAAGTTGTTTGGGAGAGTATAGTTTGGTTATCATTATTCAACACTATGTGTGCATACACCTCCACTGCACCCTAAAGTGTGGTTGAGTCAAGTTACGTGCCCAGTGTGGGCCCCATGTGTCAGTGAACTAGTGTATACAAAGTGAGGAATGTGGACCCTCTGATGCGTTTGAAGCGGGAAAGAAAATAACACATATATACCACCTTCTAACGAAGTCAGAGAGTAGCAAATGTTTGTATATACATGTTCTACCTAGCTAGTAGTAACTAATTTAAAGTTGATGATTGAACCAATCCATTTATCGTCAGGATGAAGAATTTGAAAAGACTTATCTGTCTATGGGGGTCTTAGAGGACTATATAATTATTATCAACTTGAAACATGGTACTTACCGCACCAAAAGGCAAGTAGAACTTTAGAAATGCATGTTGGTAATGCATTGCAACCAACTTAATTAGATATATATACGAGTCCAATGCAGATTCAAAACTGCGAAAAACATTAACTATATATATATATGTGTGTGTGTGTGCTCGATATGGTTCTCCTCTATCTTTGTCAGATGAGATTCCCATACTTGTGGGTCCAAGTTGTCTTTGTTTTTCTATCATGTAACAGCTCAAATTAGAGATGTAAACGCATGTGAATAATCCAAGTGGCATTCAACTTTGTGTTCATATTTGTAGACAAATGAAGAATATCCCATTTAAAATGTATATGCACATGTGAAATCTACTAAAACATTGGATACAAATGAGGTAAATATCCAAACATGATGCAAATATGTAACTACATATATAACCATATGTAGATTTAAAATTTTACTAAGCGTACAAAGAATATGTTTTATTTTATTTTTTGGTCAAAGAATCTGTTTGTTGGATTATTAATGAATGGGGAATTAATCAGGCCTCAATGTAGTAGTAGACGAGGTTTGATCAAATGAGGAACTATAATCTTGGCTTTGGATAATATCAAATCATATTCATTTAATATTCCTTTAAAAAAAGAAAAAAGAAAAAGAAAAAGGGTTAAGCTCCGTTTATATAGTAGTCTAAAAAGTTTGACTGTACGGGAGCAGTGAGGTCCTGAGTTAAATGAGATATGATTTTGGGCATTTCTTGAAAGTTGGGCTCTTACGCTTTCATCATTAGCTTCCTTCTCCTTTTGATTTCTCTGCTTACTACAATTCTCCACCTCCCATTGCTGATCGATCCCCTCTCCTTTTTCATCTGCTAACCCCTTTCGTCACCCTCTGCTGTGCGGTGGGACCCGTCAAAATACAGCTATTTGATTGGTAGGTGGAGTACTGTTTGTGAGTGCGGACCTCTGAAGAGGGGAAAAGCTTATATAATTAGATTAGCCAATAATAATATGTTACTCCCAATATAATATCAACTACAATAACAAAACTAGCCCACAAAAAAAAAAACACACACATTACAATAACAAATACAAAGGAGTAGTGATAGTTATACTGTTCTCAAACTATTTTAACATTACAATACAAAAAGAGTGGAATCCTTCTGTTTAACTTTTCTTAAATTTGATGACTCATTAATGGAGCTCACACCTAACTATGTAGTAGTATATAAGTTGTTTGGGAGAGTATAGTTTGGTTATCATTATTCAACACTATGTGTGCATACACCTCCACTGCACCCTAAAGTGTGGTTGAGTCAAGTTACGTGCCCAGTGTGGGCCCCATGTGTCAGTGAACTAGTGTATACAAAGTGAGGAATGTGGACCCTCTGATGCGTTTGAAGCGGGAAAGAAAATAACACATATATACCACCTTCTAACGAAGTCAGAGAGTAGCAAATGTTTGTATATACATGTTCTACCTAGCTAGTAGTAACTAATTTAAAGTTGATGATTGAACCAATCCATTTATCGTCAGGATGAAGAATTTGAAAAGACTTATCTGTCTATGGGGGTCTTAGAGGACTATATAATTATTATCAACTTGAAACATGGTACTTACCGCACCAAAAGGCAAGTAGAACTTTAGAAATGCATGTTGGTAATGCATTGCAACCAACTTAATTAGATATATATACGAGTCCAATGCAGATTCAAAACTGCGAAAAACATTAACTATATATATATATATATAGTGTCATATTATAAAGGCATAAAAAACTGACATGTATCATATCATAAATATCCACGGAAAAAAAGTTCTTTAGCTAACAAACCTTTCCTTCTTTAATAAATCCTTTTTCTCTATGCTATCCGACTAAAAAGAAAACCAACGGGAAAAAAATTTAAATAAAAGAAAGAAAGAAAGGAGACCGATTGCTAGAGGTGAAGGAGGAGTCAACCTAGGCTTTCTATCGGCTTCCGAATCGTGGCAATTGTTCTTTTCCTATCCCTTGTTTTTCTTTAGTAAATCCTTAAACAATTCCTCTGTAGTTTTGTTCTGCATAATTAAGGTCCTCAAAGGGTTATCTACATTTATTTCTCCACTAATGTATGATGTCTTCTTTAGAAACAATCTATGATTTGTTTTTCCTCTCCTTAGTCTAATTTATTTATCCCATATTTCTTATCCTTTTGATTTCTCTGCTTACTACAATTCTCCACCTCCCATTGCTGATCGATCCCTCTCCTTTTTCATCTGCTAACCCCTTTCGTCACCCTCTGCTGTGCGGTGGGACCCGTCAAAATACAGCTATTTGATTGGTAGGTGGAGTACTGTTTGTGAGTGCGGACCTCTGAAGAGGGGAAAAGCTTATATAATTAGATTAGCCAATAATAATATGTTACTCCCAATATAATATCAACTACAATAACAAAACTAGCCCACAAAAAAAAAACACACACACATTACAATAACAAATACAAAGGAGTAGTGATAGTTATACTGTTCTCAAACTATTTTAACATTACAATACAAAAAGAGTGGAATCCTTCTGTTTAACTTTTCTTAAATTTGATGACTCATTAATGGAGCTCACACCTAACTATGTAGTAGTATATAAGTTGTTTGGGAGAGTATAGTTTGGTTATCATTATTCAACACTATGTGTGCATACACCTCCACTGCACCCTAAAGTGTGGTTGAGTCAAGTTACGTGCCCAGTGTGGGCCCCATGTGTCAGTGAACTAGTGTATACAAAGTGAGGAATGTGGACCCTCTGATGCGTTTGAAGCGGGAAAGAAAATAACACATATATACCACCTTCTAACGAAGTCAGAGAGTAGCAAATGTTTGTATATACATGTTCTACCTAGCTAGTAGTAACTAATTTAAAGTTGATGATTGAACCAATCCATTTATCGTCAGGATGAAGAATTTGAAAAGACTTATCTGTCTATGGGGGTCTTAGAGGACTATATAATTATTATCAACTTGAAACATGGTACTTACCGCACCAAAAGGCAAGTAGAACTTTAGAAATGCATGTTGGTAATGCATTGCAACCAACTTAATTAGATATATATACGAGTCCAATGCAGATTCAAAACTGCGAAAAACATTAACTATATATATATATATATAGTGTCATATTATAAAGCGATAAAAACTCCATATGTATCATATCATAAATATCCACGGAAAAAAGTTCTTTAGCTAACAAACCTTTCCTTCTTTAATAAATCCTTTTTCTCTATGCTATCCGACTAAAAAGAAAACCAACGGGAAAAAAATTTAAATAAAAGAAAGAAAGAAAGGAGACCGATTGCTAGAGGTGAAGGAGGAGTCAACCTAGGCTTTCTATCGGCTTCCGAATCGTGGCAATTGTTCTTTTCCTATCCCTTGTTTTTCTTTAGTAAATCCTTAAACAATTCCTCTGTAGTTTTGTTCTGCATAATTAAGGTCCTCAAAGGGTTATCTACATTTATTTCTCCACTAATGTATGATGTCTTCTTTAGAAACAATCTATGATTTGTTTTTCCTCTCCTTAGTCTAATTTATTTATCCCATATTTCTTATCCTATTTCCTTCATGAATCTTTTCATTAGGAATTTATCTGATCATGTCATGCCCAACTTTGATCTACAGATACCTCCCTTTGATCCATGACAAATCTTAAGCTTTCAATCTTTTCATCAAATACATGTGTAAGTATTTTCGGCTGGATTTCATTTGAGATGGTTCAATGGTGCATTTAATAAATAAGCTTTCCTATAAATTATTTTTTGTTCGTCCATTTGTCTGATAAGCAAGAATGGATGCTGCATGAGCCAAGGAATTCCATTTATTTCCCGCGCAAGGTTGATGGCAAGAGTTGTAAATAAATGAAACTCTATGAGCAATTATTTCTATCATTGGTTTCTTGTTCCTGCACTATACAACTATATATGGTCATGCATACAGATATTATTCCTATTTTATGTAATTGTTATATTTCAGGTTTTGGAGACTCTTGAATGAGTAGTGCATATATAAACCACTAGTTGTTTATCTGGCACTTTTTTGTTATTTGCTTTAGTATCAAGTTCACAAGTTTTGAGTAATTCACAATAAATACATAAAATCATGGCAATGTTACTAGCTACATTTTATACAAGTTTGTACTACTTTGTGTTTAACCAAATCTATTTTTCTCAATGAGTAGCTTTATTTTTCTCACAAGGATTTAATCTATATTAGCTAAATTTTCTAGACTATGATCTACTAAATTAATAATTTTATATTGCAGACTAATAAAACAAAATCTTACCTTTACTTATTTTTTAAATAGAAGGATTGGTTGTTGTCCGTTAGTATAAATTTTTCTAAAAATATATATATCTTCTTACAAAGATGATATTTTTAGGTTATTAATTACAAATAAAGATTTGACTTATTTTTTCCCCATAGATCAAGGAAGGTGAAAAATCAATTCCTCTTTAGGTAAACGTTAATTTTATAAAACTAATTGTTTTCTAAAGACTAAATATTTTCTAGAAATTATTCAAGAATAAGATTTGATTCATGATCAATAAATCAAACTTTTTCTCACTCAACCTTAGTTTCAAAATCCTATTTTATAACTCAATTTCCTTTTGAAGCTTGATTCTTTAAAGCGATTGCTTTTAATTTGTTTAGAAAAAAAAACATGTAGCGTTAATGACTGTCTTAGTAAACTATTGTGAGCTTAATTATTTCTTAAATGTTTCAAAGTGTCTTATTTCCGGTTGAGAACATGTTGTGTTTGGATACTAACCCAACTAGGCTCACCCGAGTCCATAAATATGTAGAGTGTTTGGTTTTTTTAAGTAGGTATTCTAAATCAAATTCTAGCTCATGTTTGCACATGAATGATATTATACGGTGTGAAAACTCTTGTTTGATCACATGGTGACATCTATTAGGTGGGCTATACATGAATAGGTATCCCGTTACGATATGGATAAGAAGCATGGTCTGGTGGCATCGACCATATGATACATGAATTATTGACTTGTACTTGTTCTGAAATCATGTTTAGAGTTCATGTTTTAGGGATATTGTACCATAGAAACTCAAGTGCCTAAATAGGCAAGACTAATCTAGTATTGAAAATGGAGATCACCTAAAACGTTATGATTAGTATACAATGTTTTCATGCACAGTTGGATTAAAACGATATCATGGGGTTATTTAATGGGGAGTTAGAGTATGGAGGCTTTGATGTATATAAACGGTACTCTTGATATTCATGTTTCAGGATCATGTTTAAGGAGGCCAAGTGCCGTAATTATTTTTATCATGTTGCCGTGCTCCCGAGGGCCTACGGGAAGCCGCCTTATATACATGAAAGTTTCTACCTCTAATTCAAATAACAATAAAAAAAATATCCTGCATGTGGCAGTAAATGACTCGATAGCTGTAGATAATGTTTCTATAGTTCAATTACTCTGGTTTAATTGTCCTACATGTGGCAGGAATTGGTCTTTCTCAGTAGGGCCGTGAGTATTTCCAAGAGCATTGTCAGGAGCAGGTTCAGAGGCAGTGATCACAGTCCTTCTTGATAGAGTTCATATCTTTCTCTCCATATTAGGCATTTTCGTGTGAGACATGTTTTTCAGCCACTTGTGGCATTTCTTTTGAGACATATGGATGTATCTTCTTTTATTCCATTTTGATAGATGTAGTTCCCTTAAGACTCTCATTGTTCTTAAATATCTTTTTATCCTCTAGTTTAAATTTTATTTTTCTTGATATTTCAAATGAATGCAGGCTCTGTAGATAGATTTTATTGGAAAAATTATAAGCAGGATGTTTCCAGAGACGTGAATGCAACCATTTAGAGAAGAAAAAAAAATCATGGTTGCATCGTCGGCCAAGTCATGCCAATATAATTATATTTTTGGAACCGGGACGTGACAATAAAGGCACAAAATATTAATACGTGTCACACCATAAGTATTTATGTGTCCCTTTATCCTCTCAAATGATGACATGTGGACACCTAATCTTATATTTACCTAAAAATCCTCATCAAATCAAAACAATCAATAATTAAAAAATTCTAATAATTAAATATTTTATAATCCCTATCAAATTATAACTATCCATATTTAAAAAAATATATCATAATCATATATTTAAATATAGAAATTAAAGAGGGGGAAACTTATATAGAGAGTCCTCTACAGAAAAACACAGGTTAATTTTAGAAACCCCCTCACCAAAAAAAAAAACAACTATCTTAATTTGAGAAAACCCCTTTCAAGTTTGAGCATATTGTAGATAAACCTCCTCAACTTTGAAAATTTATAATAGCATCCTAGAATTTTTTTTCATTTAACCCCCCTCAAATATGGGGCGTGTCTTCGAAAACCCCTCTCAACTATTTTAATTTGTTTCACCCGAGTTTCTCGTAAAATATTAGTAGAACATAATAGAACATGTAAAGATCTATAAAATTATAAACTTTCTATTATAAAAATAATTTCTTTATGATCTGCTTAAAATAAATAAATAAATTATTTACACAAATTAACCGATATATTATCTTGAAGTCTCCATGCTTATCAGATTTTTTCTAATAATTAGGTAGAAATTCTAATGGATTCTTAAGATTATTCTCGAAATAAATATTGGATTCGTAAAATTATTTTATGGATATTTTAAAACATATGTACTTTTTAATTAAGTTAAAATTATAATTCAAGCATCACACGATTGAGGTTTTAGAGTGAGATTATTTTAGATTAAATCAATATGTGAAGGTCCTATAACTCAAATAACTGCGACGTTTTTATTTGATTGCTTTATGTTGCAAGGTTTAACCCAATGTACTTTTTAGTTCATGTCAAAACTCAAAAGTCTTTTATAATAAATTTTAACGTAAGATGGTCTTACACCTAGCAAAATCTCTGCAATTCCTATATTGAAGAGATATTTCGATGTTGTGATCACACACGAGCACCAAATTTTTTATATTTTTAAAATATTATAAAAAGGAGGGATATTATTAAGAAGAGTTTGATGGTTAAACTATCTAATTTGAAATTTGAAATTTTGAAATTTTAAAATAAAAACTATTTATGTGCTCATTCGGCAATGCTGACTTTTTCTTTTTCTCTTTTTATCTTAGAGTATTATAATTAAAGAGGAATTTTGTAAAGGAGAGGCTGGTGCATGGTTAAAATATCTAATTCTGAATTTCAAAATTTAAAATAAAAGTCATCCACCCTCTTATTTTGAATTTCTTTTAAGTTTCAAACGATTTGAAGAAAAAGCTCTAGGTCAGATTATCTTATTTTTGATAATTTATATGCTATAAGTCATTGATATAATCCATTTATATGGTCATATCCATAAAAATGTATTATATATAAAAATAGAAAAGAAGAAGCAACAGTTCAAGAAAAAAATTGTATTCAATTTAATTTAAAAGCACATGCATATGAGTAAAGAAGAAATCCGTAGAGACCAAACAAATCAGATATAAAAAAATCAAACCCCTAGTCTTCGAAGCTACATGCGGGTTCAATTCCGCTAACTACTCTATTTTACTAATTCAACAAGTAAGACTCACCCATGCATGCACGGGCAAAATACTTTTAAACATATAATCTTAAATTCTAACATAACTTTTCAATGTTTTGATGAGTAAGTTAAAGTATATATAGATAGCTTCTATTTTTCTTTGGTAGCATTTCCTTTTTTATAATTTGGGTCTATCTCGTTAAACTCTTGTTTTTGTTTTTGGTTTTTGGTTTTTTATTTTTTATTTTTGGTTTGAGAAAAAGGACGAGACCTCAAAACATGAGATCCCAGCCATCTTACTACTCAAAAAAGGTTGGTTGCAGGAGTACGTACACCCCCAATCCCAGAGTGTACTCAACTCCATCAGTATCATAAGTGTATATACATCAGTTCAAACATAACCACAGCACCATCAACAAGTTTCTGAAGCATATATACAAAAAGTTCAAAATTACCAGAAACAGCTTTTGAATTTTTTGAGCAGCATCAATCAAGAAAAATAGGGCAAGCAGCCCCACCACCAACTCCATCAGATTGAACTCTGCACTCGTGCCTCCATTGCCTCCATTCAATCTCTCCGTCATTCCGCAGCCATAGAACCTAGCCAGAAATCAGTAAAGAAAATAACAAAATATCATACCTCCAAAGAATGCTTGTGTTTGTGATCGTTAAACTTTTGTTAATGAAACACGGGAGTAGTTTCCCGCTGTTTAATTTAAAAAAAAAAAGAGTCTTACCTTCTTATTGTTTCGTTAATCTTGCTTTTTATCATCTCATAGGTTGAAAAAGATCTTCTTAAATTAAATCCCTCTAACCATTAGACAAAAAACCCGAATTTATGGTGAGGGTCAAGAATTATAGTTTTATAATAATTAAAGATTCCATGCTAGTCACTTTTTATGGATGAAATATGAACTCACGCAATGCAGATCAATTTTAAAATCCACTTTAAATTAGGTGGTAGGTGGGATTTGAATCTGGATTGCTCTGATACCTTCTTAAATTAAGTCTCTCTAACTATTACACCAAAACTCCAAAGTTACGGTGAATATCGAGGATTATAGTTTTATATTAATTCTAACAAAGCTAGCATTGCTACTTGTTTATTACCTTCTCAACGGTTAATTTCCATCCTTTTTTCTTATAACAAAAAAGAAATGTACAGGAGGCAATAATCAAATTTGGAGCCACATATCATACACAGAGCAATATAACTGCTATAGATGAAGCGATCAAACTAGCGCATTAGTCACGTAAATCAAAATTTAATAATATGCGTTAAACTCATTTTAATTGATGAAACACGGGGATAGTTTTCCACCATTTTACTCAAAAAAAAATAAAAAAAAATAAAAATGAAAATAAAAATCATACAATACTAGAAACTATTCTTAAAAAAACTGTCATGATCTAGAGAGAGACAGAGTAAGAGAACAAATTGAGTCACGAAGATTATATAGCAAAGGAGTACAAGTTTACAGTGGTTGCAAGTTCCCAGTAGAGTTTACTTGCATATATACCTGTAAACTTTCACTCATCATCATTATACTTACAAGTACGTACACGTACAGATAGGATAGGGTTTTCTGCCAATAAATATTGAAGTAAAGAAGACAAAGATATTTCTCTCCCATATTTACACGCATTGACAGAAGCAGTACCTAGAATAATGAGAAGTTTCCTTCCCAATACTTTGCAATCATTTTCCACTGGCTATATTAGCAATTTTCAACATTTTCCTGAAGAGAAATCTCTGAGATATTATTCTCTTTTGATGATACATGGGCATGTGATATATAAAAACGTGAGATCAGATCTAGTTGGGTATACTAAATCAATTAGAGATCAATGAGCAAATTTTGCCTTCATGATCATAATTATATATAAACACGGGCCGGTCAAACAATCCAAATCTACATAGATAACCAAAAATAGCATTACACGAGAATAATTTTATATGTTAATTGCATCTTTCATGCTTTGTTTATTCACAGAAATTAACAAAAATGGCTCAGCAAAACTTTTAATTCCTGATATTGGAGCTAGATTCTTACTGCCATTTATATAAAGTGATTAATATTTACTAAACTTGGAACATTCCTAAAAAATACAACAAGATAAACGTAGAATTAAATTCTCTAATTACGTCTACAATTTATTATTTCTTTGATGACCCCAAATAAAAAATGTTCAAGAAATTAAAGGACAGTCCCCTTCATCAAAATGAAACATGAAATAACCATTGAATCAACTGATAATTAGTAAATATTGTCTACTAATCTCAAACTTAAGGAACATGAAAAAGAAAATTAAGAAAAGATAAATATATATGTATAAAAGAGAGAGAGGGGGGGGGAGGTATGCCTGGTTCCTCGCACGCCACCCATGGGTAGCCAATTCTCCAGCAGCTCCATTAGATGTAGAGATTAACTGTGATTTGGTGTTCACACGTGTGGCATACTGGGAACCAGGCACAACCCATGTCATATCACCTTTCCTCTTTGAATTTATTTAGTCCCCATCCATCATCTTCTTCATTTCTTTCATCAAAACCCTAATAACTTTAATTTTGTAGAGAGAGAGAAATAGAGGAGAAGGCAAAGACATTTCTCTCCCATATTTACACGCATTGACAGAAGCAGTACCTAGAATAATGAGAAGTTTCCTTCCCAATACTTTGCAATCATTTTCCACTGGCTATATTAGCAATTTTCAACATTTTCCTGAAGAGAAATCTCTGAGATATTATTCTCTTTTGATGATACATGGGCATGTGATATATAAAAACGTGAGATCAGATCTAGTTGGGTATACTAAATCAATTAGAGATCAATGAGCAAATTTTGCCTTCATGATCATAATTATATATAAACACGGGCCGGTCAAACAATCCAAATCTACATAGATAACCAAAAATAGCATTACACGAGAATAATTTTATATGTTAATTGCATCTTTCATGCTTTGTTTATTCACAGAAATTAACAAAAATGGCTCAGCAAAACTTTTAATTCCTGATATTGGAGCTAGATTCTTACTGCCATTTATATAAAGTGATTAATATTTACTAAACTTGGAACATTCCTAAAAAATACAACAAGATAAACGTAGAATTAAATTCTCTAATTACGTCTACAATTTATTATTTCTTTGATGACCCCAAATAAAAAATGTTCAAGAAATTAAAGGACAGTCCCCTTCATCAAAATGAAACATGAAATAACCATTGAATCAACTGATAATTAGTAAATATTGTCTACTAATCTCAAACTTAAGGAACATGAAAAAGAAAATTAAGAAAAGATAAATATATATGTATAAAAGAGAGAGAGGGGGGGGGAGGTATGCCTGGTTCCTCGCACGCCACCCATGGGTAGCCAATTCTCCAGCAGCTCCATTAGATGTAGAGATTAACTGTGATTTGGTGTTCACACGTGTGGCATACTGGGAACCAGGCACAACCCATGTCATATCACCTTTCCTCTTTGAATTTATTTAGTCCCCATCCATCATCTTCTTCATTTCTTTCATCAAAACCCTAATAACTTTAATTTTGTAGAGAGAGAGAAATAGAGGGAGAAGGCAAAGACATGCTTGATTCCATGCACGCCACCCAAAAATACCCAACCTAGGCAGCATGAGATTGGGGGTATATGTGTGGCATACAGGGAACCAGGCACATCCCTTCTTTCACCTCTCTCTCTCTCTCTCTCTCTCTCTCTCTCTCTCTCTCTATCTGCGCAGTGTGATTCTAGATATAGAGAGAAAGCATGGTCTCATATAGCTAGAATTTCACTTTTATACATGTCAAGAAACAAACACTAGAAAGGAAAAACCTTATCTCTCTCGCTCTCCTCTTAGATCTTGAGGAAGGAAGAATATATATACACAGAGAGAGAGAGAGAGAGAGAGAGAGAGAGAGAGAGAGAGAGGGAGGAGGAGGAGGGGGGAGGAGAGTATTAATGGAGAGAGATTGAGAAGATAAGGCCAAGGAAATTAAGTGAGGTGATGGAGGATATATAGGCCAAAAGGACAAGTTAACTTTACATATAAATACATACATAATTAGCATTAGAGGGTAACTATTTTGTCCATGATGTTTAGCTAAAGTGTCTTACTGTGTATATTTGCACATCTTCATCTTTCTCCATAGTTTCTCATGAATCCCCATGTAGGAATACAGATGTAAGACTGTGAATAAAAAAATCAATCTAATTAACAAGTGAGCTTAAATTTTAGGAAAAATTTGCTTTTGGTGGTGTATAAAGTTTGTTATGAGTTCTTGGTTTTGGGATAGAAGTACTATTATAACTTTTAGGGATTGTTACTGTGGCAGCGTATGCAATAGACCTGTACTCTTATCTTCGTTTGAGTGCGGGAATGGCCGAGAATGGAATATCAATTCTCAATTCTCATTCCTTTCTACCAAACACAACATCTTTTGAAGTTGAAATGCCCATTCCCACTTCGCATCAATTCCACTTTATGTGGGAATGAGCATTGAATCAACTGATAATTAGTAAATATTGTCTACTAATCTCAAACTTAAGGAACATGAAAAGAAAATTAAGAAAAGATAAATATATATGTATAAAAGAGAGAGAGGTATGCCTGGTTCCTCGCACGCCACCCATGGGTAGCCAATTCTCCAGCAGCTCCATTAGATGTAGAGATTAACTGTGATTTGGTGTTCACACGTGTGGCATACTGGGAACCAGGCACAACCCATGTCATATCACCTTTCCTCTTTGAATTTATTTAGTCCCCATCCATCATCTTCTTCATTTCTTTCATCAAAACCCTAATAACTTTAATTTTGTAGAGAGAGAGAAATAGAGGGAGAAGGCAAAGACATGCTTGATTCCATGCACGCCACCCAAAAATACCCAACCTAGGCAGCATGAGATTGGGGGTATATGTGTGGCATACAGGGAACCAGGCACATCCCTTCTTTCACCTCTCTCTCTCTCTCTCTCTCTCTCTCTCTCTATCTGCGCAGTGTGATTCTAGATATAGAGAGAAAGCATGGTCTCATATAGCTAGAATTTCACTTTTATACATGTCAAGAAACAAACACTAGAAAGGAAAAACCTTATCTCTCTCGCTCTCCTCTTAGATCTTGAGGAAGGAAGAATATATATACACAGAGAGAGAGAGAGAGAGAGAGAGAGAGAGAGAGAGGAGGAGGAGGAGGAGGAGGAGTATTAATGGAGAGATTGAGAAGATAAGGCCAAGGAAATTAAGTGAGGTGATGGAGGATATATAGGCCAAAAGGACAAGTTAACTTTACATATAAATACATACATAATTAGCATTAGAGGGTAACTATTTTGTCCATGATGTTTAGCTAAAGTGTCTTACTGTGTATATTTGCACATCTTCATCTTTCTCCATAGTTTCTCATGAATCCCCATGTAGGAATACAGATGTAAGACTGTGAATAAAAAAAATCAATCTAATTAACAAGTGAGCTTAAATTTTAGGAAAAATTTGCTTTTGGTGGTGTATAAAGTTTGTTATGAGTTCTTGGTTTTGGGATAGAAGTACTATTATAACTTTTAGGGATTGTTACTGTGGCAGCGTATGCAATAGACCTGTACTCTTATGCCTCGTTTGGTACGCGGGAATGACTGAGAATGGAATATCAATTCTCAATTCTCATTCCTTTCTACCAAACACAACATCTTTTTTGAAGTTGAAATGCCCATTCCCACTTCGCATCAATTCCCACTTTATGTGGGAATGAGCATTCCCAATGAAATGATAGGAAATGGGCATTCCTACTTAAGTGGGAATCAATAAAATATAAAATTTCTAAATACGTCCATTCCCACTTCATTTTATAAATTGCACCCAAACGTGAGAATGGAAATGAGTATTCCATTCTCACATTAATTCCATTCCATTCCTTAGTCCATACCATTCCCATTTCACTCGATTCTCATGTACCAAACGAGGCGTTACGGTTGGGAGTACTATAGGTTGTTTAGGAAAAGTAATAGCATTATGAAAGTAAAACATCGATCTTGCGTCTGAATAAATATAACATGAGCAACAAATATAACAATAGGTGGTGTACCTATATAAAGAGTAAAGATACGTAGACTACAAATCTGAAATTACTTTTGAACGTTTAGGAAAAAAAAAAAGTATGGGTTCATTGGTGACTCGTACTATTTTGATGCTCAGCTTATAATTAGAAAGTGTACTCCACGCATTTGTCTACCTTGCGCATTGCAAAAGTATTTTAAGATTTATCATATCTTATAAAAGTTGTTTGGTAACTCATCAATCAAAATTAACGAAACAATGTTTGAGTAAAAGTGGGCCAATGCTGGTCAAATCTTCTTTAGGTAAAAAATTGACCCCCAAACACACCCTTTATATATACATGTGTACCGTAGTCTCTCTTCTCTCCTCACTTAACAAACCCTAAGCTAGCTAAACTGGTCTTTAGTCTTTTTTTTTTTTTTTTTTTTTTTTTGTTTTTGTGCCCCCCTCCCCTTAGGTCAAAAATTGACCTCCACACACACCTTTAATTATAATGTATGTCCATCACCATCATGATTCAGTTCCAAGCTAGCTATAGCTACCTATGTGAGCTCATTTCGGTAGCTTCTCACTTTCTCTCTCTCTCTCTAGACAGGAGAAAAGGACATTTTCTCACTCATATCAAAGTGATGTGTCGTAGCACTCTCTCTCTCCCTCCCTCTCTGGACCAAAGCTTTGTCTTCGCCTGTTTGGATTTAACCTGGATTCTTTTCAAGCGAACCCCCTCCCACACATATATCATAACAATCTTATTAATTATATATAAATTTCTCCTAACTTTTGTTAGGTAGTACCCCCCCTTCTCTTTATTGGCCTATATATATGTATTTCACAGGCATCATGCATGTGATATGGTCATTAATTAGGTTGGAATTTGGAAGAAAAGATGTACATATATATATTCTCCATCTATGTATATATAAGGTACCTTATGTGACAGGCATATATATATAGTAATAGTAAAAATGACAAGTGACGAGGTGCAAATTAAGGAGGCGCGCAGCTGCGTCATGGATATATGTATGTTGGCGTGCAATATTTGAGCCTGTGCCTTCTCCTGGATTTAGTGCTTCGGAGCTTTTCATTTCGGAGAATATTTATTATTTATTTATTATTATTTTTCCTCTCCCCTTATCCCTTTTAGTGCAGCGAATGGCCGAATGGAATATCAATTCTCAATTCTCATTCCTTTCTACCAAACACAACATCTTTTGAAGTTGAAATGCCCATTCACTTGCATCAATTCCACTTTATGTGGGAATGAGCATTCCAATGAAATGATAGGAAATGGGCATTCCTACTTAAGTGGGAATCAATAAAATATAAAATTTCTAAATACGTCCATTCCCACTTCATTTTATAAATTGCACCCAAACGTGAGAATGGAAATGAGTATTCCATTCTCACATTAATTCCATTCCATTCCTTAGTCCATACCATTCCCATTTCACTCGATTCTCATGTACCAAACGAGGCGTTACGGTTGGGAGTACTATAGGTTGTTTAGGAAAAGTAATAGCATTATGAAAGTAAAACATCGATCTTGCGTCTGAATAAATATAACATGAGCAACAAATATAACAATAGGTGGTGTACCTATATAAAGAGTAAAGATACGTAGACTACAAATCTGAAATTACTTTTGAACGTTTAGGAAAAAAAAAAAGTATGGGTTCATTGGTGACTCGTACTATTTTGATGCTCAGCTTATAATTAGAAAGTGTACTCCACGCATTTGTCTACCTTGCGCATTGCAAAAGTATTTTAAGATTTATCATATCTTATAAAAGTTGTTTGGTAACTCATCAATCAAAATTAACGAAACAATGTTTGAGTAAAAGTGGGCCAATGCTGGTCAAATCTTCTTTAGGTAAAAAATTGACCCCCAAACACACCCTTTATATATACATGTGTACCGTAGTCTCTCTTCTCTCCTCACTTAACAAACCCTAAGCTAGCTAAACTGGTCTTTAGTCTTTTTTTTTTTTTTTGTTTTTTTTGTTTTTGTGCCCCCTCCCTTAGGTCAAAATTGACCTCCACACACACCTTTAATTATAATGTATGTCCATCACCATCATGATTCAGTTCCAAGCTAGCTATAGCTACCTATGTGAGCTCATTTCGGTAGCTTCTCACTTCTCTCTCTCTCTAGACAGGAGAAAAGGACATTTTCTCACTCATATCAAAGTGATGTGTCGTAGCACTCTCTCTCTCCCTCCCTCTCTGGACCAAAGCTTTGTCTTCGCCTGTTTGGATTTAACCTGGATTCTTTTCAAGCGAACCCCCTCCCACACATATATCATAACAATCTTATTAATTATATATAAATTTCTCCTAACTTTTGTTAGGTAGTACCCCTTCTCTTTATTGGCCTATATATATGTATTTCACAGGCATCATGCATGTGATATGGTCATTAGGTTGGAATTTGGAAGAAAAGATGTACATATATATATATATATTCTCCATCTATGTATATATAAGGTACCTTATGTGACAGGCATATATATATAGTAATAGTAAAAATGACAAGTGACGAGGTGCAAATTAAGGAGGCGCGCAGCTGCGTCATGGATATATGTATGTTGGCGTGCAATATTTGAGCCTGTGCCTTCTCCTGGATTTAGTGCTTCGGAGCTTTTCATTTCGGAGAATATTTATTATTTATTTATTATTATTTTTTTCTTCCTCTCCCCTTATCCCCTTATTAATGTATGCATGCATATATGCAATCATGGGGAACTGCAAACGGCAAGTAATAGCGACATCTCAGAAGAATCGCCCTAGCTATAGCTAGCTAGTTTCTCCGCTATCTAATCACAACTAATTAATTTGATGTTTTGAGGACTATGTATATAACGACTAACAGTGACCTGGGATCATATATATGAGTAGATTTAATTACATATGTTTTGAGGACTATATATATATAGAATGTAAATAGTGTCTCTTATGAGATGAATAATTAGCAAAAAAAATGCTAAAGCATAATTAATGTCTCCTGTCAGTACTCTCATGCTTTTCAAAAGCAACCCTTTTGAAGACTTGTGAGTCAAAAGCTTTTTTCAAAAGGGCACCAACTCATCATACTGGGGTACATTAGGCTTTTTTTCTCTAATTAATTTGAAACCAAAAGAGAATAGTTCGTATTTATTTATTCAGAAAAGTCCAAGTCTGCCAATCACAATCTCCCACCAAATTCTTGATGAAGCTAAGTAGGAAGTCTTTTTGTTGCATGGCTAATAAGTGTCATAAATCAATTGGAAGCTCTTAAAAGATCAAAAGATTGTTGTCATCATATCTTGTCCACTATACCTTTGAGTAAGACCTACGGGGGACAGGAGATATCATCAAATCTTAATCTCCAAGCTAAAACATGATATTTTTAATTCAGGCCCCCCACCCCCCTCTCTTCTGGCATCTTTTGCTTTCCTACTTTAGTTTGACAATCACAGGATTTGACCGCAATGTGTTCCCCATGGCCAATAATGTTCACTAACAAACCCCCTCTCTCTCCCCCCGCTTTTTTTTTAAATTTTTTTTCCTTCTTCTCAAAAAGATAAAGCTTTGGTTGTCAAGTTTTACAAAATAGGCTGGTCCATTAAAAAAAAAAAAAACAAATTGGTCCTTGAAAGAAATAAAGAAAGAGAACCTTAATTTGTCTAATGATATGTCTATATCCCCCACTCTCAAAAGAGATATACTGGACTTACAATATATTAGGTCCAATTTTCCACTCTACACAAGAAAATGGGATGAATTTTTACTGAAAATAGGATAATTAACATCTTAATTACTACAAATGAAGTCTTGCTCTCTGTTTTTATTCCGAAGTCCGCGGTTTTTTGTTTTTTTTTTCAAAAAAAATAAAAATAATTGAACTTTAATACCGGTAGGGCCCAATTAAGTTTTCTGTATTCTTCCCATGAAATTGGGCCTCTGAAGTCATTCGATGGAAAAATTAATAGCTTTAACAACATATGTACGAATTTGGCCTACATTTAGCGGCCCATCTAAACTCTTCTAGCCACATTACAATGTACACCTTTCTTTATTGGGCTTAGCTATAGGGCCTGACTGCAATTATGTAAAAGGCCTACTAGTAGGAAATGTGAACTCTAACTACCAAACAAACCGTCATAAACATGAACACAATACAAAAACAAAACAGGGGAGGCATGTAGTAAGTAAGTCCAAGAGCAAAATGACAAGTAACGAGGTGCAAATTAAGGATAGCGCAGCTGCGTCATGGATATATGTATGTTGGCGTGCAATATTTGAGCCTGTGCCTTCTCCTGGATTTAGTGCTTCGGAGCTTTTCATTTCGGAGAATATTTATTATTTATTTATTATTATTTTTCTTCCTCTCCCCTTATCCCCTTATTAATGTATGCATGCATATATGCAATCATGGGGAACTGCAAACGGCAAGTAATAGCGACATCTCAGAAGAATCGCCCTAGCTATAGCTAGCTAGTTTCTCCGCTATCTAATCACAACTAATTAATTTGATGTTTTGAGGACTATGTATATAACGACTAACAGTGACCTGGGATCATATATATGAGTAGATTTAATTACATATGTTTTGAGGACTATATATATATAGAATGTAAATAGTGTCTCTTATGAGATGAATAATTAGCAAAAAAAAAATGCTAAAGCATAATTAATGTCTCCTGTCAGTACTCTCATGCTTTTCAAAAGCAACCCTTTTGAAGACTTGTGAGTCAAAAGCTTTTTTCAAAAGGGCACCAACTCATCATACTGGGGTACATTAGGCTTTTTTTCTCTAATTAATTTGAAACCAAAAGAGAATAGTTCGTATTTATTTATTCAGAAAAGTCCAAGTCTGCCAATCACAATCTCCCACCAAATTCTTGATGAAGCTAAGTAGGAAGTCTTTTTGTTGCATGGCTAATAAGTGTCATAAATCAATTGGAAGCTCTTAAAAGATCAAAAGATTGTTGTCATCATATCTTGTCCACTATACCTTTGAGTAAGACCTACGGGGGACAGGAGATATCATCAAATCTTAATCTCCAAGCTAAAACATGATATTTTTAATTCAGGCCCCCCACCCCCCTCTCTTCTGGCATCTTTTGCTTTCCTACTTTAGTTTGACAATCACAGGATTTGACCGCAATGTGTTCCCCATGGCCAATAATGTTCACTAACAAACCCCTCTCTCCCCCGCTTTTTTAAATTTTTTCCTTCTTCTCAAAAGATAAAGCTTTGGTTGTCAAGTTTTACAAAATAGGCTGGTCCATTAAAAAAAAAACAAATTGGTCCTTGAAAGAAATAAAGAAAGAGAACCTTAATTTGTCTAATGATATGTCTATATCCCCACTCTCAAAAGAGATATACTGGACTTACAATATATTAGGTCCAATTTTCCACTCTACACAAGAAAATGGGATGAATTTTTACTGAAAATAGGATAATTAACATCTTAATTACTACAAATGAAGTCTTGCTCTCTGTTTTTATTCCGAAGTCCGCGGTTTTTGTTTTTTTCAAAAAAATAAAAATAATTGAACTTTAATACCGGTAGGGCCCAATTAAGTTTTCTGTATTCTTCCCATGAAATTGGGCCTCTGAAGTCATTCGATGGAAAAATTAATAGCTTTAACAACATATGTACGAATTTGGCCTACATTTAGCGGCCCATCTAAACTCTTCTAGCCACATTACAATGTACACCTTTCTTTATTGGGCTTAGCTATAGGGCCTGACTGCAATTATGTAAAAAGGCCTACTAGTAGGAAATGTGAACTCTAACTACCAAACAAACCGTCATAAACATGAACACAATACAAAAACAAAACAGGGGAGGCATGTAGTAAGTAAGTCCAAGAGCAAAGGAATGAGAGAGCTGATACCACCAAAGTTCAATGGCGTATACTACAAAGAACAAAGTTTTCGAATTCTCTCCCCCACCAATTAATTAATTAATTATTAATTGTCTTCCTTTCTCTCAAAAAATTAACTGCCCTCTTCTTTCATTAGCAAAGCTTTAATTTCTCTCCCTCCCTACCTCCATCCAAGATGAGGAGCTTGAATCCGGAGGCAACGATGGAAAAGGAACGGGTCAGTTTGTAATATTATTATTCTTTTTTTTTTTTTTGGAGGAACGGTCTAAAACTAAAACTTATTGTTACTAAATAACACTAATATTTTCAAACAGCAAACTAGAAATTTGCTATGTATTCATTTTGGTAAGAACGTGGGAGCAAATACACATGTTAAGTTATATGATTTTCTAGTTCAAATGGCACGGTATACTGAAGCAAATAGCATATATAGGTTGTTAAAAATAGGAGGAGTTTACGATCTTGGGTGTATTTACAGCGTTTTCTTTTATGACCTTGTGAGAGCTGGTTTAATATTTGGTGTAGATTAAAAAGAAACACAGAAATTTGTAAAGCAACTACATATTACTTTTTTAAATAACAGGTATTAATTCTTTTGGTCCAGAGATAACACATGCACATGGATTTTCTTTAGCAACAAGATACATACATCCTTTGGAGGAAAATAAATCTACAGCATTAACTTTTAAATTGAAATGCCATTTTTCCCTAAAAATTAAATTAGAAGTGCCCAAAATACTTGGGTTCCTTGTGGCAACTAGTACAATTTGAAATATTCCAGGTACCATATGCGCGAAAGAGAAATCATCCACAATTTGAAGGTATCAAAAGATCAAATTCTACGAGGAACAGTCAAAATCCAGTTGAAGATGGTAGTAAACCAAATCTATCACGATCGTTATCAGATATTTGGAAGCTTGAGTCTAAACAAAATGCACCGAATATCACCAACAAAGATATGAAATTAGAAGATTCGAAGCCTATAGATGAAGAGGAAGCAGACATATTTACAACAAGCAAAAAGAACGAAGACGTGCATAAGGGTTACTTGCCTCAGTGTGCTGCATCATATTATAAGGGGAAATTGATGCAAGATGATGAATCAATTTTATGCGAAAGCATTGACAAGCTGAATAAATATTTAAAGGTTTGTAAGAATGAAATCAGAGCCGGGGTCCCAGGACGATACCTATATGCTGTAATTGGACAGGATGCTACAGGTAAATTCATAAAAAATCCAGCATATTCTTTGATGGTATCCACATTTTAGCATACTTTTGAAAATTTTGTTGTTTGCAGATGTGGGGTGTTTTGTTTGCTCCATAATGTATGCGTTTTTCTTAAGCATGACTCGAAACAATAGCCAGTCTTATGTGGTGCCCATCATTAGTATGAAGTCCGCGGTTTTTGTTTTTTTCAAAAAAATAAAAATAATTGAACTTTAATACCGGTAGGGCCCAATTAAGTTTTCTGTATTCTTCCCATGAAATTGGGCCTCTGAAGTCATTCGATGGAAAAATTAATAGCTTTAACAACATATGTACGAATTTGGCCTACATTTAGCGGCCCATCTAAACTCTTCTAGCCACATTACAATGTACACCTTTCTTTATTGGGCTTAGCTATAGGGCCTGACTGCAATTATGTAAAAAGGCCTACTAGTAGGAAATGTGAACTCTAACTACCAAACAAACCGTCATAAACATGAACACAATACAAAAAACAAAACAGGGGGAGGCATGTAGTAAGTAAGTCCAAGAGCAAAGGAATGAGAGAGCTGATACCACCAAAGTTCAATGGCGTATACTACAAAGAACAAAGTTTTCGAATTCTCTCCCCCACCAATTAATTAATTAATTATTAATTGTCTTCCTTTCTCTCAAAAAATTAACTGCCCTCTTCTTTCATTAGCAAAGCTTTAATTTCTCTCCCTCCCTACCTCCATCCAAGATGAGGAGCTTGAATCCGGAGGCAACGATGGAAAAGGAACGGGTCAGTTTGTAATATTATTATTCTTTTTTTTTTTTTTTTGGAGGAACGGTCTAAAACTAAAACTTATTGTTACTAAATAACACTAATATTTTCAAACAGCAAACTAGAAATTTGCTATGTATTCATTTTGGTAAGAACGTGGGAGCAAATACACATGTTAAGTTATATGATTTTCTAGTTCAAATGGCACGGTATACTGAAGCAAATAGCATATATAGGTTGTTAAAAATAGGAGGAGTTTACGATCTTGGGTGTATTTACAGCGTTTTCTTTTATGACCTTGTGAGAGCTGGTTTAATATTTGGTGTAGATTAAAAAAGAAACACAGAAATTTGTAAAGCAACTACATATTACTTTTTTTTAAATAACAGGTATTAATTCTTTTGGTCCAGAGATAACACATGCACATGGATTTTCTTTAGCAACAAGATACATACATCCTTTGGAGGAAAATAAATCTACAGCATTAACTTTTAAATTGAAATGCCATTTTTTCCCCTAAAAATTAAATTAGAAGTGCCCAAAATACTTGGGTTCCTTGTGGCAACTAGTACAATTTGAAATATTCCAGGTACCATATCTTGTGAAAGAAATCATCCACAATTTGAAGGTATCAAAAGATCAAATTCTACGAGGAACAGTCAAAATCCAGTTGAAGATGGTAGTAAACCAAATCTATCACGATCGTTATCAGATATTTGGAAGCTTGAGTCTAAACAAAATGCACCGAATATCACCAACAAAGATATGAAATTAGAAGATTCGAAGCCTATAGATGAAGAGGAAGCAGACATATTTACAACAAGCAAAAAGAACGAAGACGTGCATAAGGGTTACTTGCCTCAGTGTGCTGCATCATATTATAAGGGGAAATTGATGCAAGATGATGAATCAATTTTATGCGAAAGCATTGACAAGCTGAATAAATATTTAAAGGTTTGTAAGAATGAAATCAGAGCCGGGGTCCCAGGACGATACCTATATGCTGTAATTGGACAGGATGCTACAGGTAAATTCATAAAAAATCCAGCATATTCTTTGATGGTATCCACATTTTAGCATACTTTTGAAAATTTTGTTGTTTGCAGATGTGGGGTGTTTTGTTTGCTCCATAATGTATGCGTTTTTCTTAAGCATGACTCGAAACAATAGCCAGTCTTATGTGGTGCCCATCATTAGTATGAAGCGAGCAGAATTAGCCACTCGCTCTGAGCTCAAATGGTTGGTTAAATCATGTGGAATGGATGAAGCAAGCTTCATTTTTGTTGATGAGGTACTAATGAGATTATTTCAGCGACAATTCGATGCAATTTCTATTTGTTAAGTTAATAGTTAGTTTTCAAAATTGAAAATCTCTTTCAGTCCAGTTTACCACAAAATTTATATTTTTGCTGTTCATCAATGAACATAACTATTTAGTTTTATGTTAGTTTGACTTTCTTAGGTTATGTTTAAAGATTAATAATTGATGCTAGTACAGAACTGATTGTTAATCATGCTTAACGAATAACAGGTTGAGCTACCCTATTATGATCAATTTGGAAATTTGAAGATAGTACTCGTGAATGGAAACAAGCTCCCTGCAAAGCAAGAGGTATTTTACTAATTCACTATACTGAAGCGTAACTATCACTGACAAAAACTCATTCTCATTCATACAGGGATTAAAGGATGCCGTGATTGAAATATTCCATTGCAAAGAAGTATGTTTGTTCCTTTAGAATTCATATGTAGATAATATATTTTTTTAAGAAAAAATGTATAAAGAACTGTTACTCATCTTTTATATGATTTCATTTTCTATTTGGTTTTGAAATAAAGGTGGATTTACAGTATCCTATGGTTGAAGAAATAACCATGGCACAGGTACCATTCTTCTGTCATAGTACGCACTGAAACAGATAGATATATTATGTTAAGCTGCTTAGAAAAAGCAAAAATTATCTACCCCTTTTGTTATACTCATTGAAATAACCATGTCATCCTTATTTAAGATACATGCTTCTTTAACTTAACAGGACTGCTCATGTTGCACACTCATAGCTGAAATGTTCGCAGTGTCATCACCGGAGATCCTCGCAGGCCAAGGATTTTGTAGACTTCTGGTGATTATACCTGTCAACCTCTGTTCACTAATTTGCATTGAAATCAGGTTTAGAGGTTCATTAGTAATTTAGTTTATACTTTGTGATTTTAACTCAGTTAGCAGGTATCCTTTTAGACACAGCAAGTCTGACTAATTCTAGTTGCACTTCAAAAGACAAATACATGACAACACTATTGCTTAAAGGAGCGGTCGCTTTGGATCCAATGGCCTTTATGAACTATGTAAGTTTGAACATTTACTTGTTTCTAGATTGAGCATATTCCGCACAACTGAAAATTGTTGATGTTGATCGTAAGGTATGAACTATATGAAATATACTGATTTTCAGTAATAGTTATTTCCCCTGATATACATTCATTTTGAATTAACTTTGATATGAAATCAACTAACCTGTTTGCAGTAAAGCGCAAGATGCAGGATATTTCTGATCTAAAGGTGAGGGATATCCTTCAATTAGAATTTAAGAAGTGGACTAGAGTTGCAGGTAACAATCTTCAAATATTCAAAAACGATATAGTTTTCCCTCCTCAATTTTCCATCATTTTGAACTAAAGTTTGATCATGTGCTATAATTAGTCTATATCTTGCATTGCTTGTGACAATTGTTCTATTATGATAAATGGATCAGGAAAGCCTAATAGCACTGGCTCTAGATTAAGCATTTCAAACATAGGCATGAGTGTCATAGGGATTTCAGTTGAGGAACTTCTTGCTCATGAGGATTCAGCTGTACAGAAAATAACTCAATTTCAAGGTACAAATTCACAGTTTTCATGTTTTCAGTAGGAGAGGATTAAAAGCAGCTGCAAATATTCTTGATAATGGTTTTGTTTCCTCAGAATCAGAGAAATTGCAGTTACTCATGATTGTCTCAGGGTATTATGATGATTCAGAGAATTTCAAGGTATCGGAAGAACGTATGTTATTTGTTTGCATAACAAAAAGTGTATGGTATTTGTGATTGCTAATGCAAATATCCATTTTGCATCAGAGGGAGATCTTAGTCTGTGCCAAAACTGCAGAGCTTATGAGAAACTTCCATCACTTTTTGATATAAATGGAACAAATCTTCCACTCAAAGATCTGGATAAACTAGGTTAAGCTGCTTAGAAAAAGCAAAAATTATCTACCCTTTTGTTATACTCATTGAAATAACCATGTCATCCTTATTTAAGATACATGCTTCTTTAACTTAACAGGACTGCTCATGTTGCACACTCATAGCTGAAATGTTCGCAGTGTCATCACCGGAGATCCTCGCAGGCCAAGGATTTTGTAGACTTCTGGTGATTATACCTGTCAACCTCTGTTCACTAATTTGCATTGAAATCAGGTTTAGAGGTTCATTAGTAATTTAGTTTATACTTTGTGATTTTAACTCAGTTAGCAGGTATCCTTTTAGACACAGCAAGTCTGACTAATTCTAGTTGCACTTCAAAAGACAAATACATGACAACACTATTGCTTAAAGGAGCCGGTCGCTTTGGATCCAATGGCCTTTATGAACTATGTAAGTTTCGAACATTTACTTGTTTCTAGATTGAGCATATTCCGCACAACTGAAAATTGTTGATGTTGATCGTAAGGTATGAACTATATGAAATATACTGATTTTCAGTAATAGTTATTTCCCCTGATATACATTCATTTTGAATTAACTTTGATATGAAATCAACTAACCTGTTTGCAGTAAAGCGCAAGATGCAGGATATTTCTGATCTAAAGGTGAGGGATATCCTTCGTCGAGAATTTAAGAAGTGGACTAGAGTTGCAGGTAACAATCTTCAAATATTCAAAAACGATATAGTTTTCCCTCCTCAATTTTCCATCATTTTGAACTAAAGTTTGATCATGTGCTATAATTAGTCTATATCTTGCATTGCTTGTGACAATTGTTCTATTATGATAAATGGATCAGGAAAGCCTAATAGCACTGGCTCTAGATTAAGCATTTCAAACATAGGCATGAGTGTCATAGGGATTTCAGTTGAGGAACTTCTTGCTCATGAGGATTCAGCTGTACAGAAAATAACTCAATTTCAAGGTACAAATTCACAGTTTTCATGTTTTCAGTAGGAGAGGATTAAAAGCAGCTGCAAATATTCTTGATAATGGTTTTTGTTTCCTCAGAATCAGAGAAATTGCAGTTACTCATGATTGTCTCAGGGTATTATGATGATTCAGAGAATTTCAAGGTATCGGAAGAACGTATGTTATTTGTTTGCATAACAAAAAGTGTATGGTATTTGTGATTGCTAATGCAAATATCCATTTTGCATCAGAGGGAGATCTTAGTCTGTGCCAAAACTGCAGAGCTTATGAGAAACTTCCATCACTTTTTTGATATAAATGGAACAAATCTTCCACTCAAAGATCTGGATAAACTAGGTGAGTAGTAGTGTTTTTCTTGACTGTTTAATAACACTCACTTGAAGTACATTATGCACTCAAAAACACATTATCTCATTAATTCTCAGGTAAAAGAGAAGAGCTGAAGGCATTTGAGATTAATGACAAATCGACATCAAGGAGATCCATTGAGCGACTTTTTGAAGAGTTTGGCGGCGTTATGAAACAAAAATGAAAATTGCGTTTGTTCAGTATCTTTCAATGTGTAGATTTGCATTTGATCGATAATAAACGTAGACTTTCTACCATGTTCATATAAGCCCGTGTTTGTAAAACTTGTGAACACAAGTACTCTTATTAAGTAATATTTGGCGATCGATTGCCCCGAAGAAATGAGTTATATTAACAATGCATATATATATATATATATATATATATATATATATATATATATATATATATATATATATATATATATATATATATATATATATATGTACAGAGCATTGTGGTCTGTCTATGTACAGATTGCACATTTTGCACTATATTGAGGCTATAAGGATAGGTTCAGCCTTTCGTTTTAAATGCATATTACTATTACTTTAATTATGCATCCCGCAATAAATATTACAAGAAAAAATCTTCTTCTTTTTTTTTTAAACCATGAATTAGAATCTGATCGAGGGAATGATGTTATCTATTTCTCTACACTTAGCTTCTTTACGGCATTTACCTTCCAAATCGAGGGAATTATTACTACTACTTTAGAAAGGTTTTTTTTGCAACTAAAGATGGACCGTGGTTATTTTCGTTCATTTTTATCAGTCACATGCATTTGCATTCGCCATTTACGTAAGTAATTAAGTTTATGCACACACGCACCAAGATCATAAGCTTCTCATGAATTACTTCATATATATATATCAAATAATAAATAAACCAACCATTTATAGCCTTTGAGAAACTTGATCGGGCTGTAAATAAGCTGGGATGGAACTAAAAAAAATCATTTATCACAAGAGGAGGAGGAGGGGGTGTAGGGGTAAAAGTACAGAAAAGGTTGAGCGCAAGGAGTGGATCTCAGCAGAGGATTGTCAACAAATTGTTATATTTAAAGCGGGCAGGTTCGAAATTATGCAGAGAATGCAGCAGGAGGTATTACATGCGATAAGATAAGACACGTGTCACGCCTTTTGTCCTATGCCACATGGGACCCACTGTAAGTGCCATATTCAACTTTTGGAAGTAATTGGAAGGCTCCAACACAGTACGAGCTCTGACCGAATCGCTACCTGTCACGTCACAAATAATTCGATGATTCTTCAACTCTAATTTCATTTAACCCTATTCTTACCCCTGAAATGGGACCCAATTATAGCTTAGAGAAAATGTTGGTGCTGTGCACTGCTGGTGCACAAACTATAGTGGATTGGACAAACTAGGCCGTTCGTTTTAGATGCGAGCCCACTCAATCTTTGGGCCATTATGTGGGCCCAAATAGGGGAGAGGATGGCGGCTCACACGAGCTCAATTTAGCTTTTTCTTCCACGCTCATGTTTGGATTTAAAAAAAATGATTATCTTCTGGAATCATAAAACCTCAGAAGTTCACCAAAAACAACTTTTGATTAAAATATCGAATTAATAAGCTATGATTATCTTCTATCAAAGGTTTTCTTTTTAAATCAGTGTTAGAAATGTAAACATCAAACTGAGCAAACGCGGGGAGAAAATAGAATTTCTTTTAATTTTCTTATAAGAATATTTTAGATTTATATTTCATGTAAATTAAGATAATTCAGATTGGAAAATTAAGTTAGAAGGAATTTCGATAGGTACCTAGAAATGTTAAATTGTAGGAAAATTGTGTCAAGGCCCAGCAAAATCTTCATGTGACCCTCCATACTTTCACATGTGTTTGACCTCAGCCGATTCCCCGATTTGTGTCCCACTTTTTTAGTCATCATTGCATGCCAACTAAGCATGGAGAGAGAGAAAGATACAAAACCCAAAATACCCTTTTATCTCCTTCTTCCTCCTCTCCTCTCCTCTCCTCTCCTCTCCTCTCCTCTCCTCTCCTCTCCTCTCCTCTCCTCTCCTCTCCTCTCCTCTCCTCTCCTCTCCTCTCCTCTCCTCTCCTCTCCTCTCCTCTCCTCTCCTCTCCTCTCCTCTCCTCTCCTCTCCTCTCCTCTCCTCTCCTCTCCTCTCCTCTCCTCTCCTCTCCTCTCCTCTCCTCTCCTCTCCTCTCCTCCTCTCCTCTCCTCTCCTCTCCTCTCCTCTCCTCTCCTCTCCTCTCCTCTCCTCTCCTCTCCTCTCCTCTCCTCTCCTCTCCTCTCCTCTCCTCTCCTCTCCTCTCCTCTCCTCTCCTCTCCTCTCCTCTCCTCTCCTCTCCTCTCCTCTCCTCTCCTCTCCTCTCCTCTCCTCTCCTCTCCTCTCCTCTCCTCTCCTCTCCTCTCCTCTCCTCTCCTCTCCTCTCCTCTCCTCTCCTCTCCTCTCCTCTCCTCTCCTCTCCTCTCCTCTCCTCTCCTCTCCTCTCCTCTCCTCTCCTCTCCTCTCCTCTCCTCTCCTCTCCTCTCCTCTCCTCTCCTCTCCTCTCCTCTCCTCTCCTCTCCTCTCCTCTCCTCTCCTCTCCTCTCCTCTCCTCTCCTCTCCTCTCCTCTCCTCTCCTCTCCTCTCCTCTCCTCTCCTCTCCTCTCCTCTCCTCTCCTCTCCTCTCCTCTCCTCTCCTCTCCTCTCCTCTCCTCTCCTCTCCTCTCCTCTCCTCTCCTCTCCTCTCCTCTCCTCTCCTCTCCTCTCCTCTCCTCTCCTCTCCTCTCCTCTCCTCTCCTCTCCTCTCCTCTCCTCTCCTCTCCTCTCCTCTCCTCTCCTCTCCTCTCCTCTCCTCTCCTCTCCTCTCCTCTCCTCTCCTCTCCTCTCCTCTCCTCCTCTCATATCCATCTCCTTCTTCCTCCTCTCCTCTCCTCTCCTCTCCTCTCCTCTCCTCTCCTCTCCTCTCCTCTCCTCTCCTCTCCTCTCCTCTCCTCTCCTCTCCTCTCCTCTCCTCTCCTCTCCTCTCCTCTCCTCTCCTCTCCTCTCCTCTCCTCTCCTCTCCTCTCCTCTCCTCTCCTCTCCTCTCCTCTCCTCTCCTCTCCTCTCCTCTCCTCTCCTCTCCTCTCCTCTCCTCTCCTCTCCTCTCCTCTCCTCTCCTCTCCTCTCCTCTCCTCTCCTCTCCTCTCCTCTCCTCTCCTCTCCTCTCCTCTCCTCTCCTCTCCTCTCCTCTCCTCTCCTCTCCTCTCCTCCTCTCATATCCATCTCCTTCTTCCTCCCTCCTCGCCCCAGTTCTAGCACCACCGAAAGTCGGACAGTCCGAGGAGTAAGAATGAGCTCGAGCCCAAATTAGACTTAACAGGTGAAATAGAACTAACATGAGCGAGAATAGAATTAACATGAAGTTGAATAGAATTAACATGCAACCGAATAGAATTAACATGAAGTGAGATTGAATTAACATGAAGTGGAATAGAATTAACATGCATTAAAATAGAATTAACATGCGATGAAACTAACATGAACCTCAAGATTCTTGTTAAATTCAATTTGATTCATGTTAAGTCTAATTTAATTCAATTAAAACGCCAAAATGCCCTTATCTCCTCCATATTCTGCATGTTAAGTCTAAAACAAGTCGAATGAGACTTAACATGAACCATGTTAAGTCTATTTCAACTTATTTTTAAGTCTAATTTCATGTTAAATTCAATTTATTTCATGTTAAGTCTAATTTAATTCAATTAAAATAAAAATAAAAAATAAGTTGAAATAGACTTAACATGAAACATGTTAAGTCTATTTCAACTTATTTTTAAGTCTAATTTCATGTTAAATTCAATTTAATTCATGTTAAGTCTAATTTAATTCAATTAAAATAAAAACAAAAATAAGTTGAAAATAGATTCATGTTAAGTCTCATTCGACTTGTTTTAGACTTAACATGCAAGAATATGGAGGAGATAAGGGCATTTTGGCGTTTTTAATTGAATTAAATTAGACTTAACATGAATCAAATTGAATTTAACAAGAATAATGAGGTTCATGTTAGTTTCAATCGCATGTTAATTCTATTTTATTGCATGTTAATTCTATTCCACTTCATGTTAATTCTATTCAACTTCATGTTAATTCTATTCAACTTCATGTTAATTCTATTTCAGCATGTTAATTCTATTTTCGGGTTGAAAATAGAATTAACATGCAACCTAATAGAATTAACATGAAGTGAGATTGAATTAACATGAAGTGGAATAGAATTAACATGCAAAGGAAATAGAATTAACATGCGATGAAACTAACATGAACCTCGGTATTCTTGTTAAATTCAATTTGATTCATGTTAAGTCTAATTTAATTCAATTAAAAGCCAAAATGCCCTTATCTCCTCCATATTCTTGCATGTTAAGTCTAAAACAAATTAGAATGAGACTTAACATGAACCATGTTAAGTCTATTTTCAACTTATTTTTAAGTCTAATTTCATGTTAAATTCAATTTATTTCATGTTAAGTCTAATTTAATTCAATTAAAATAAAAAATAAGTTGAAATAGACTTAACATGAAACATGTTAAGTCTATTTTCAACTTATTTTTAAGTCTAATTTCATGTTAAATTCAATTTAATTCATGTTAAGTCTAATTTAATTCAATTAAAAATAAAAACAAAAATAAGTTGAAAATAGATTCATGTTAAGTCTCATTCGACTTGTTTTAGACTTAACATGCAAGAATATGGAGGAGATAAGGGCATTTTGGCGTTTTTAATTGAATTAAATTAGACTTAACATGAATCAAATTGAATTTAACAAGAATACTGAGGTTCATGTTAGTTTCACTGCATGTTAATTCTATTTTATTGCATGTTAATTCTATTCCACTTCATGTTAATTCTATTCAACTTCATGTTAATTCTATTCGGCTGCATGTTAATTCTATTTCACTGCATGTTAATTCTATTTTCAGGTTGAAAATAGAATTAACATGCAACCGAATAGAATTAACATGAAGTGAGATTGAATTAACATGAAGTGGAATAGAATTAACATGCAAAGGAAATAGAATTAACATGCGATGAAACTAACATGAACCTCAAGATTCTTGTTAAATTCAATTTGATTCATGTTAAGTCTAATTTAATTCAATTAAAAGCCAAAATGCCCTTATCTCCTCCATATTCTTGCATGTTAAGTCTAAAACAAGTCGAATGAGACTTAACATGAATCTATTTTCAACTTATTTTTTGTTTTTATTTTTATTGAATTAAATTAGACTTAACATGAATTAAATTGAATTAACATGAAATTAGACTTAAAAATAAGTTGAAATAGACTTAACATGAAACATGTTAAGTCTATTTTCAACTTATTTTTTATTTTTATTTTAATTGAATTAAATTAGACTTAACATGAAATAAATTGAATTAACATGAAATTAGACTTAAAAATAAGTTGAAATAGACTTAACATGGTTCATGTTAAGTCTCATTCGACTTATTTTAGACTTAACATGCAAGAATATGGAGGAGATAAGGGCATTTTGGCTTTTAATTGAATTAAATTAGACTTAACATGAATCAAATTGAATTTAACAAGAATAATGAGGTTCATGTTAGTTTCAATCGCATGTTAATTCTATTTTATTGCATGTTAATTCTATTCCACTTTATGTTAATTCAATCTCACTTCATGTTAATTCTATTCTGCTGCATGTTAATTCTATTCAACTTCATGTTAATTCTATTCTCGCTCATGTTAGTTCTATTTCACCTGTTAAGTCTATTCTCGCTTCATGTTAGTTCTATTTCACCTGTTAAGTCTAATTTGGGCTCGAAGCCATTCTTACTCCTCCAAAGATCAGTTCCGACTTTCCTGCCGCTAGAACTTAAGGGCGGAGGCGAGGAGGAAGAGGAGTAGGAGGGAATCTGAGGGGAGATGGAGTGCTTTTCGACTGTAATAATATTCCATATGCAATGGAAGGAGTAGTGGTTGTTTACTACCGTGGGAGGAGGAGCATGTGGTGGAAGGTGGAGGAGACACGAGAGTAGTGCCGGTGATGGTGATGGAGGAGGAGGACGAGCGCGATGTGGGCTAAGATGGAGAAGGGCAAAGCTTGGACGACTGAGAGGAGATACCAAGGATGGAGGAGGATGTAGAGGCTTCAATGGAGTACTGTGATGGTGAAGGAGAAGGAATGGGAATGCAGATTTGGAGGGGGCCTGGATGGAGAGAGGAGAAAGAAGGAGATGGGTTATGAGAGGAGGAGAGGAGAGGAGAGGAAGAAGAAGGAGATGGGATAGGAGAGGAGGAGAGGAGAGGAGAGGAGATGAGAGGAGGAAGAAGGAGATGGGTTATGAGAGGAGAAGGAGACGGGTCATGAGAGGAGAGGAGAGGAGAGGAGGAAGAAGGAGATGGGTTATGAGAGGAAAAGAGGAGAGCAAATGAGAGGAGGAAGAAGGAGATAATGGTATTTTTGGGTTTTTTGTATCTTTCTCTCTCTCCATGCTTAGTTGGCATGCAATGATGACTAAAAAAGGGGTGGGACACAAATTGAGCCTTGTTGAAATTTGAAACACATGGGGGAAAGTTGGAGGGGGCTGGTCACATGAAGATTTTGCTTTTGGGGCCTTGACACAATTTTCCCTAAATTGTATGTATTTTGAAATGTTAAAATAGAATATTTATATAGGCTGATAACTCATTTTAAGAAAATGACAAATGCCTTTAGATTTAAAATGACTGAGATTGCTTGATATATAGATTGCTTGATATGTTAGTCACTTGGAATGTTAGAGGTTTGGGGTTGAGTACCAAGAGGTTTGGAGTCAAAGACTTTTGTCATTTAAATAAGTTTGAGATCATTTGTTTACAAGAGACTAAGCTGTGTTGTGTTGATGATAATATTTTAATAAGCTTAGGTGGCAACTTATTTGATTGGGTTTATTTACCCTCTACTGGGTCATCAGGTGGGATCATGATTAGGTGGATGAACAGTAAATGAAAAATTCTAAATGACATTTCTGGAACATATGTTCTTTCAGCTGTGTTACAAAATAAAAAAAAATGGTTTTGTGTGGACTATTTCCTCAGTTTATGGTCCTCATTGCATCAGAGAACAGGTAGATTTTTGGCAAGAACTTAGAAATCTCAAAACTAATATTTCTGCGGCTTGGGTTGTAGTGGGAGATTTTAATGTTACTATTACTCCAGATAAAAGAAAGGGTAAAACTAGTTATACAAAGGAAATGACTAATTTTAATGAAGTGATCAATGATTTAGAACTTATTGATAGTCCTCTTCATGGGAGGAAATTCACTTGGTCCAATAAAAGAATTTCCCCTTCAATGGCTACTTGATAGAGTTTTTTTCAACTATGAGTGGGAAGATAAATTTCCTTTATCTAAACAACAAGGCCTTAGTAGTCAATTGTCTGATCATGCCCCTATAAGCTTTGAGTGTGGGGATATTCAGCAGTTCTGTAAAATATTTCCATTTGAGAAAATCTGGTTGCAATCGGAAGAGTTCAAAAAATGTGTGCCAGTTTGGTGGAACTGTGCTCCAGTCAGTACATCTGCGGCTAAAAATATCGTGGGTAAGCTGAGATTTTTGAGGTAATGTATGAAACACTGGGTTCAATCCAATTTCTATAGTGTCAGGCAGAAGAAAAAAGAATTACTTGATAATCTGCTTGAATTGGAAGTTTTGGAGGAGAGCAAAGATTTTTCTGACAATGAATTGACTCAAAAAATTGATATAACTGTTCAATTAAATGAGATTTTGTCTCAAGAAGAACAAATGTGGAAACAAAGAGCCAAGGCTCACTGGCTTAAAGAAGGAGATAATAATACCTCATATTTTCATAAACTGGCTAATGGCAGGAAACGAAATAGTTTGATTTCTTCCATTTTGGTGAACAACACTGAAATTAGTTATGATGATGGAATTGCTCAGGTTTTCTTTAACTACTATCAACAAGTTTTTGGGCATGCTGTTTCTCGCAGATGTCAAATTGATTGGAATAGGTTGTATCCTAAAACTGAATGGGGAGCCAGTGAGCTAGAATCTCCTTTTACTGAGGAAGAGGTTCATAGAGCTATTTTTGACATGAAGGGAGATAAATCTCCAGGCCCTGATGGTTTTCCACCACTTTTCTTTCAGGTGTTTTGGGACACAGTGAAAATTGATGTTATGAGACTTTTTGGTGAATTTTTTGAAAGCAAGTTGGACATCAATAGACTCAATTATGCTTATATAGTTTTGATTCCAAAAAAAAAAATGAGTCTCTCACGGTCAATGACTATAGACCTATTTGCCTTTTGAATGCGATTTATAAAATTATCACCAATGTGTTGACTAATAGATTGAATCATAAGTTGGATGTGTTAGTTGATCCAGTTCAATCTGGTTTTATTAAGGGTAGACACTCACTTGATGGGGTAGCTGCAGCCCGGGAGATAATTTCAGATTGCTTTCAAAACAAAAAATTGGGAGGAATTTTATTAAAACTTGATTTTGCAAAAGCTTATGATATCCTTGACTGGAATTTTATTCTAGAGGTTGTTGATGTATAGAATCACAGTCACTAATCTCGTGTGAGCTTAGTTCTTAAGAGCGGAGTCCGCCCTTCTTATATCCAACGGCGTTCTGCCGTGGGTTCACCCGCAAGAGAATATCTGGAAGACGTGGAGTTAGGATCTCCGTGGTTCCACGGCCGTTAGTAAGGGAAGAGAGCAAAAATATGGAGAGGGAATTCATCGAGAATGATCACTTACTTGCTTCAAGGAACAGTTCGTTATTTATACCTAGGGTTTGGGGGTACGCCTTCCTATCTGATAGGAGACAGCTAAGGGTGAGCCTCTCTTCCACGTGTCGCTAGTAATTGGATGAGGGTCTGTCCTTGTCGGCCACGCCAACTGCCTTTACAGATGTCAAGTGATGAGTGGATTTAAGAGTTAGTGTTGTTCATTCACCATTAATGAGATGGGATTGGCGGCGTCCGCACCGATTAGTCCGAGGTACCTTAAACACCGAGAGATGGAGGAGTTAAGGGTGACGGCATTTAAGGCGATGAACAAGAAATGAAAAATTCTAAATGACATTTCGGAACATATGTTCTTTCATTTGTGTTACAAAATAAAAAAATGGTTTTGTGTGGACTATTTCCTCGGTTTATGGTCCTCATTGCATCGAGAAGGTAGATTTTGGCAAGAACTTAGAAATCTCAAAACTAATATTTCTGCGGCTTGGGTTGTAGTGGGAGATTTTAATGTTACTATTACTCGGATAAAAGAAAGGGTAAAACTAGTTATACAAAGGAAATGACTAATTTTAATGAAGTGATCAATGATTTAGAACTTATTGATAGTCCTCTTCATGGGAGGAAATTCACTTGGTCCAATAAAAGAATTTCCCTTCAATGGCTACTTGATAGAGTTTTTTCAACTATGAGTGGGAAGATAAATTTCCTTTATCTAAACAACAAGGCCTTAGTAGTCAATTGTCCGATCATGCCCTATAAGCTTTGAGTGTGGGGATATTCAGATTCGTAAAATATTTCCATTTGAGAAAATCAGTTTGCAATCGGAAGAGTTCAAAAATGTGTGCCAGTTTGGTGGAGCTGTGCTCCAGTCAGTACATCTGCGGCTAAAAATATCGTGGGTAAGCTGAGATTTTTGAGGTAATGTATGAAACACTGGGTTCAATCCAATTTCTATAGTGTCAGGCAGAAGAAAAAAGAATTACTTGATAATCTGCTTGAATTGGAAGTTTTGGAGGAGAGCAAAGATTTTTCTGACAATGAATTGACTCAAAAAATTGATATAACTGTTCAATTAAATGAGATTTTGTCTCAAGAAGAACAAATGTGGAAACAAAGAGCCAAGGCTCACTGGCTTAAAGAAGGAGATAATAATACCTCATATTTTCATAAACTGGCTAATGGCAGGAAACGAAATAGTTTGATTTCTTCCATTTTGGTGAACAACACTGAAATTAGTTATGATGATGGAATTGCTCAGGTTTTCTTTAACTACTATCAACAAGTTTTTGGGCATGCTGTTTCTCGCAGATGTCAAATTGATTGGAATAGGTTGTATCCTAAAACTGAATGGGGAGCCAGTGAGCTAGAATCTCCTTTTACTGAGGAAGAGGTTCATAGAGCTATTTTTGACATGAAGGGAGATAAATCTCCAGGCCCTGATGGTTTTCCACCACTTTTCTTTCAGGTGTTTTGGGACACAGTGAAAATTGATGTTATGAGACTTTTTGCTGAATTTTTTGAAAGCAAGTTGGACATCAATAGACTCAATTATGCTTATATAGTTTTGATTCCAAAAAAAAAAATGAGTCTCTCACGGTCAATGACTATAGACCTATTTGCCTTTTGAATGCGATTTATAAAATTATCACCAATGTGTTGACTAATAGATTGAATCATAAGTTGGATGTGTTAGTTGATCCAGTTCAATCTGGTTTTATTAAGGGTAGACACTCACTTGATGGGGTAGCTGCAGCCCGGGAGATAATTTCAGATTGCTTTCAAAACAAAAAATTGGGAGGAATTTTATTAAAACTTGATTTTGCAAAAGCTTATGATATCCTTGACTGGAATTTTATTCTAGAGGTTGTTGATGTATAGAATCACAGTCACTAATCTCGTGTGAGCTTAGTTCTTAAGAGAGCGGAGTCCGCCTTCCCTTCTTATATCCAACGGCGTTGCTCTGGCCAGGGGTTCACCTGCGGCAAGAGAATATCTGTGGAAGACGTGGAGTTAGGATCTCCGGTGGTTCCTCCGACGGTCAAGTTAGTAAGGGGAAGAGAGCAAAAATATGGAGAGGGAATTCACTGAGAATGATCACTTACTTGCTTCGCGGAACAGTTCGTTATTTATACCTAGGGTTTGGGGGTACTTTCGTCTTCCTATCTGATAGGAGACAGCTAAGGGGTGAGCCCTCTCTTCCACGTGTCAGCTAGTAATTGGATGAGGGTCTGTCCTTGTCGGCCACGCCAATTGCCTTTACAGATGTCAAGTGATGAGTGGATTTAAGAGTTAGTGTTGTTCATTCACCATTAATGAGATGGGATTGGTGGCGTCCGCAGCCGTATTAGTCCGAGGTACCTTAAATACTGTGAGAGATGGAGGAGTTAAGGGGCTGACAGTGCATTTAAGGCGATGTTGATGGATTGTCGGGATTGGATTTTAGATAACTGTCGTTTAGGTGGAGGAAACCACGTAGGAAGAGAGAGGGGGGAGTTGAGACAGAAGGGTCGACTCGCATGGCCTCTCAAGTTGTTTACAAAAGAGGGGTTAGCCGGAAGGACGACTAGTATCGCCTTTCGTGTCGTCCGAGGGGGCTAATAGTTAAAAGGCGGCAGCTAGTAGTCTTCTATGTCGCCCAGGGGGACAAGCGACTTGAGAGGAGTAGCCTCAAGGCAATTGATTGGTTGGGCGGATGACTAGTACCGCCTTTCGCATCGTTCGTAGAAGAGAATTGTTGATGAGCCGACCAACACCGCCTTTCGCGTCGGTCATGGTGATAGTCATCCATCGCGACTGGGTTCGAATAGCAAGTGCAGGGCGGCTCAGTTAGATCTGATGCGGAGGCTCGGATCGTCCCGAACTAATGAACAAAAGTGTTCATTTGTTCTAACACTCGGGGTCTTCCTGTTTAAGTACTGATTAGTGGTTATGACCATAACAGAGGTGTTGAAAGCCAAAGGGTTTGGTAATAAATGGATCAGTTGGGTGAGTTTATGTTTAAAAGGAGGTCTTTCTGCCATTAATCTAAATGGGAAGCCAGGACATTGGATTATGTCTAAAAGGGGAGTTCGTCAAGGAGATCCATTATCTCCACTTCTCTTTGTCCTAGCGGCAGATGTGTTCACTAAAATGTTATCTCTTACAATTGAAGCCAATCTTCTTGAGGGTTTGGGCCCTGATAGTATGATACATAAAGTCATTTGTTTGCAATATGTAGATGACACCCTGATTTTCTGCAAAAATAACAAGGAGCATTTGACAGTTTTGAAACTGATTCTGTGTTATTTTGAGCTTGCATCTGGTCTTAAAATCAGTTCCAACAAAAGTGTGCTTATTACTTTGGAAAATAATGATAGTTTGCAACAAAACTTAGCCATCATGATTAATTGTAAAAGTGGTAGCTTTCCTATCACTTACCTTGGAGTACCTCTAAGACCAGGAAGGCTGAAAAAAGAGGACTGGTTTCCTTTGATTGAAAATTTTGAAAAAAGATTAACCCTATGGAAAGGTAGAGCATTATCAAGAGGAGGGAGATTAGTTTTAGTTAACTCAGTTCTTTCCTCTATGCTAATTTTTTGGTTATCTTTTTTGCTTTTACCTTCTTGGGTAATTGACAAATTAGATAGAATAAGAAGAAGATTTTTATGGATTGGATCTCTTGAGCATAAAGGGCATACAAATTTGGTTAACTGGGATGTGTCATGCAGACCAAAGCATTGTGGAGGTTTAGGAATTATAAATCTGAAAATTATGAATAAAGCCTTGTTGGGCAAGTGGCTTTGGAAATGGTTCAATGGTGAAACAGCTTTGTGGAAACAAGTTAGTTTTCATAAGTATTTTGAAAAGAGATCTTGGGAGGAATATCTATACATGGGGAAATTAGAGCTGTCCTATTTTTGGAAAGGCATCTTTACTAACACAGATAGCTTCCTGTGTAGTACTCAAACATGTGTGGGAAAGGAGACTAATACATTATTCTGGATGGATAAATGGACAGGACCTTCTACTCTGGCATCTCTCTTTCCTTCTTTGTTTAATCATGCTACGAATTCTTATGCTAGTATTGAAAGCCTGAGAAAAAGAGATCATAATTTGTGGTATTGGGATATCCAATTCAGGAGACAATTGACTGGAGATTTGGTTCCTCAGTTTTTTGAAATGATGAAGCTTATCAGTCCAATTATATTTAATCAAAATGATGATGTTAGAAAATGGCTGTGGGATGCTAAAAAAGAATTTACTGTTAAATCTTTCTATCAATTTCTTGTTGATGGAGGATTGAGATATGATTGTGAAAATATTTGGGGTCTTCCTATTCCTCTTAAAGTGAGATTTCTTCTCTGGCTTGCCTTAAGGAACAGTTTAAACACAAAAGATGTTCTGAATAAAAAAGGAGTACAAGTCGAGAAAACTTGTTGTTTTTGCAACAAAATGGATGAAACCCATACTCATATATTCCTTCATTGTGAGTTTGTATACTCAATCTGGAAATCCATCCAATTTAAACTTTATGTTGGAGGTGAGTTTAAAGTGAACTCATTGAAAGAGCTGTGGTTAACTTGGGGATTAAACAGAGACAAAAGGGGATTAAACAGAGACAAATTGGCAAATTTGAAGCGAGACATTTGTATCAGTGCTCTAATTTGGAGTGTATGACAAGAACGCAATGATAGGCTGTTTTCAAACAAGAAAAAAAGATCCCTTGAGCTATTGAACAAAATTATGATGTTCTTAACCTTTTGGCTAGGTTCTCATGGACTGTCGGCTAGAGCTATGCGTTTACAAGAGAGACGCAGGAGGAGAGGATTACGGCAGGAAGATGGAAGTGTAGCTGATTATCAAGATGCTGCTGCGGGGGACTTTGGAAGAAGCAGTGCGATGAACAAGATTGTTCTGGAATGAAGGTATCAGATAGAATGTTATGTTTGAAAACATATTTTTTGGATACTCTTTTGCTTTTATGCTGTAGTAGAGTTTACTTGTGGGCAAACTTGTTAGATAGTTTTATGTTCAAGGTGTGGTTTTATTTTGTTATTTTGTAAGTCTATAGGACTGGAAGTGCATACTTTTGGTGATGGGGGTATGCATATTTATGTAACAACCAATTTACATGTTATTAGCTGGCTGGAGCATTTTTGTGATGCTCCATCCTTTCTCTTAAAAAAAAAAATTAATGAAATAATTGAGAGCTTGCTTAATTTGCCAAATGAGTTATGACGCTATGGTACATTATTTCCAGCAGGATAATAATTATTTTTCTCTCTTGGGTTTGAACCGGTTCAAGTGAAGCGGACCCCGTGACCCCCCCGTCTTCTCTATAAAACAGAGAGAGAGAGAGAGAGAGAGAGAGAGAGATCAACAAGGCAGAGAGCAGAGGGGAGAGAGAGAAGGCGATCTATTTCTCTGTCTTCTCACTCTCTCACTCTAAAAATCTCAACTTTTTAAGGTATCATCATCATCATCATCTCTCCCCTCTCTATCGTTTTCTTTCATCTCTTGGCAATATGGTTGTTAAGTTCTCTTAACCTCTGCTTGAATTTGTTCCTTCATCTGATCCGGCTGTTGCTAATCTTAATTTCTTTTAACTTTGACCAAATGTTTTCGCACCAATTTTACTGGAAATATGGAATTTTCTTTTAAATCTGCACATTTTTGGAACTGGGTAGTTAAATTTTTTGCATTTGCAGAGGGATCAAGTTTTTATCTTGCGAAATTAAATATATTGGCATCAAGTTTGTTTCTTATCAAAATTTTACACTTGGTCATTACATATTTTATTCCGGTTGCTATTAGTTGCTCATGTGATGATAGTTTTAGCTAAGATTTATCTGGGTTTTTTTTCAATCAGCCAACGAGATTGGCGCTCGAATTCATTATTTTTAATATAGTGCTCTGTTTGAGGGAATATAATATACTCTCGAAGTTTCTACTTTAATTTTTTTAAGTGCCCAGTTGATCATGTGACATTAATATATTATAACAGCAATTTCATTGGCAAACTTTTTGTTACTTCTCAAATGAACGGGCGTCACTGAAGTAAGCATAATTTTCTCATATTTTCCTTCTCTAATCTTTTTATTTATCTAGTATAAGTTGCTTTTTTGTTGTTTTTTTAAAATAAAATTCTAAGTGCATCAAAAAATTTCCTAATCATCTATCTAATCATCTAGCACAGTCAAAAATTGTACTTTTGATGTGATCATCTAGAATTCGAAACTTTTGATCTGTTATCGGAACTATACCAAAAAAGTGGTCACATGCTATTTTGCTTACCCTCCACTCATTTGGGAATCAGAAATTTATTGGATTAAATTATTATTCTTCTTTTTTTGGTCCCTTCTAATGGGTTCATATTCTCTGTCTCATCTAATGGAAAGCTTCTCTTTTAGCAATTTGAAACCTAGGATGGTTTTTTCCCTTAAAAGAAAGAAGGAACTGGATTCCATTTGGGTGGCTGTTAATTTTTTTTCTAAAGAAAAGAACTTGTGATGTGATGTATATATATTTGTTTGGGGGTGCAGGAATTGTACTTGTGGGCAGGAAGCAAAAATGGCTCCCTCAGCACACAATTCTTCACAGTCTCAGTTCATCACAAGCCACACCAATCACAGTAGTTCTGCCGGTCCTACTGCGCCTTTAATTGACAGTGTCCACGTTGATCAAATTGTTGTCCCTGAGGTATTATTTCTTATGCTATTTTGATCTACTACTTCTCATGGTTCAATTAGATGATCAATCTTAATAGATTTGGACTTGAGAGATTCTAAGACGTGGTTATGTCTGGGTTATGGATACTGAAACTTCTTAGTTTTATCCATTTATTTACTTCTCATTATTGCTATGCTATCAAAAATTTTTTTTTGCTCTAAACGAAAAAATGAAGTTTAAAAAAAAAAAAAAGGGTCCGAGTGATGTCTTTCTTTTTCTTTTTTACCTCTTCAGATTGTTTCTTTATGCTCATACCTATAAGAACTTCTAGATTTTAGCATTTTAATTGATACTGCTTGCCAACTTGCTTCTATATTTTATACTGGTTGCTACAAGTCATCGGTTTCCCCCAATATTGGTAACTGCATGCCACTCAAGCTTGTACTGTTACTATCTTGGTTTGTCAACATATTTTAATAAGGATTGGCATGAATGTTTAAGTTTTTTGGGTACTAATTGGAACCTTTTCTGCAGAAAACAAGTTGGAAAAACTTCTTTTCATATTTGGGCCCTGGTTTTCTTGTATCTATAGCATATATTGATCCTGGGAATTGTAAGATTTTCGATTACTCTACTTTCTTTCCCTGTAAAATTTCAAGTGATAGAGATTTTGAACATCTAACTTGCATTATTTCTTGACATGCAGTTGAGACGGATCTACAATCTGGTGCACAATACAAGTATGAGGTGCATCCTTGATTCCTTGTATTGAAATTTTTTCTTCACTTATTTGGTTAATGTGTTGCCTTTGAATCCTTTTAAATATCTCAATAGTAGTTTTCTGACTTTGAATGTCTTTATAGGATATTTGTCTTTAAGGCATATTGTGTATATTGTAAAGTAACTTTGGATTCTAATGCTGCATACTTTGTTGGTCAGCTACTTTGGATCATACTAGTGGCCTCTTGTGCTGCTCTTGTGATCCAATCTCTTGCCGCTAGATTGGGAGTTGTCACAGGTTGTTGTTGAATCCATCTTGTTGCTTTCACACTCACCCAACTATCTTCACATTCATGTATTTATCTATGTCCATATGTAAAAAATGTGTATATGATTGCAGGAAAACATTTGGCTGAGCATTGCAGAGCTGAATATCCTAAGGTGCCAAACTTCATTCTCTGGTTGCTTGCAGAGCTCGCAGTTGTTGCATGTGATATTCCTGAAGGTGTTATCTCTTACCTCGCGACTATTTCATTTCATTTATTTTATTTTATATTCATTGCTGTTGATGATCAATTACGGAAAAGTTCCACACTTTTTTGAAAATAAAGTTCCTAAGCAGCAATCATACAGTTCTCATATGACTTGATTGCGTAACAAAACTTAATTAAATGAACTTCTTATATTTATTTTTGAGCAGTAAATCTTTTATGATCTAGGAAAAGAAGGCTTCTGGAAAAATATCCCTTTTGGTCAATGTTCCTACTTGTATCGAGTAACTTTTACTCTGAATAAACGAATAAACCTAGAATGGAATAAAAACAGTTGGCGCAACCCCCAGCAAGTGGCCTAGTGGTTGGGACTTGGGGCTTTGGCTTAAAAGGCCAAGGGTCGATCCGTGTCTATAGCATGCCTATCCCCAATTTATAATTCTTAGGCATTGCCATGCTTATGCTATTTGCCTGGGTCTGGACTGTGAAAGGGGGCCTTATGCTCCCGGGTTTACTTGCCTAGTATTAAGCCAAGGTTCCTCGCACCCGAAAAAAAGAAAAAAGTTGGTGCACGATCAGTTGGCTAGGTGCATGTGCATCTATGTTTATTCAATTTGGTTTAACACTTGGTGAAAATTTTCTCTGCTAGTAATATACATTACGTCGTGATTTTGATTATCCTTTAACTCATTTTTTCTCATTTATTACTTTACAGTAATCGGGACAGCCTTTGCTTTGAACATTCTGTTTAAAATCCCGATATGGTGCGGTGTTCTTATCACGGGTCTTAGCACTTTAGTGCTGTTATTACTACAACAATATGGGGTATGCTAAAACACTTATGTATGGCACAATCTTTATATCAATACTATTAAAGCATTGAAGTTCTCAAGAAATTTCATTTGGACCTTTTTCTGCAATGTATTTTTGATAGAATGTTGGTTTGCTAAGTAGGATTTGCCTATTAATAAGAAAGGATTAGACTTTTGACTGATCAAGAAACAAAAGTGGTAATTAGTTATGCACTTTTGTTACCGATAGGGGTGGAAATGAACCAAATAATTAACAAATAGTTCGATAATTGTTCAGTAACTATTCGGTCATATTCGATTCGGTAGTTCATTTACCACTAAACAAATATTTTTTAGTATTCGAGTTTACTAATGAATAGAATTTAACCAGATGTATATTCGATTAGTTTGTCTATCAAATATTCGTTTAAAATTTGATCACTTATTATTTGTATTATTGCACATATGTTGTCATATTTTAACCCACTTACCATTTCTACTTAAGTTTTATGTACTAATTTTAAGACTTAAATAATCTTAAATTTATTTTCTAATAAAAATTTTGATTTAAATATATATTCATCATATATTATAAAGGAATAATTTTTATTTATGAATTTAAATACTATTTGAAAATCAAATTCGTTAGCGGAATAAATATACTTTGATATTCGATAAGTATTCGTGAATATTCATGAATATTTATCAAATACCAAGTATTCGAGTTCGAATTCGAAAAACTCCATATATGAATATTAGAGTCTGCATTCGAATTCGATAATTTTAAACAAATACAAATACGAAGACCTTAGTATTCGATTCGATTCGATCGTTTACCACCCCTAGTTACCGACACTGACCTTCTAATAAATATAGATAAGGAGATTAAGTTGTGAACTTAACATGTAATTTATGCCTATTTCTGTTGATCCTTTATATTGTAAATGATTTTCTGGTACTACCTTTTTGCAGGTTCGGAAACTTGAGTTTCTCATAGCTTTCTTGGTTGCTGTAATGGCTGTTTGTTTTCTTGTTGAGCTTGGTTACTCCAAGCCCAAAACCTCAGAAGTTCTGAAGGGACTATTTGTTCCTCAACTCAAAGGAGATGGTGCCACTGGCATTGCTATTTCATTGCTTGGAGCCATGGTTATGCCGTAAGCTTCTCATTCACTGTTGAGATTTGTTCAAAAGACTTTTTTTGGGTAACTTTTTGTTCAAAATACTGTGATCGTGACTTTTATCATACAATTTCTGCAGGCATAATCTATTTCTCCATTCTGCTTTGGTGCTATCTAGGAAAGTACCACGTTCAGTTGATGGGATTAAAGTAAAACATCTAATTTTTATTTTTTAAGAATTTAATTAACATTTATTATGTCAATGCTTGAGGAAAAGGTATCATTAAGTTCTTGATCACACCATGTTGCTTCCAGCCTCCGAGCTATGTCATAAACAATTATACACTTCAAAATAGACACTTTATCGGAGACATGCATCGATCTTATTGTATTTATATAGCTGTTAAGTGATGTTGAACAATATACTATTGAAGAACATTATATGTGTATTCAGTCTATGATATATTATTTACCAAATTTGTCTTTGTTTCAGGAAGCGTGCAGATTCTACAATTATGAGAGTGCTTTTGCTCTTGCTATTGCCTTTTTAATCAATGTATCTGTTATTTCCGTCAGCGGTGCTGTCTGCAGCTCAACAAATCTTGACCCAGAAGATCAGATGAACTGCCAGGACCTTGATCTTAACAAAGCATCATTTCTTCTCAAGGTATGCAATGGATTTTGCATTCTGACTATCTTTCTAGTCTTCACAAGTGGTTACGTACAAGGAAGTTGCTCTCCTCTTTCCTCAAATTATTCAGTTATACTAGTTGATGAGTGATTATGTTGAAATTAACTTTACATTGCCATGCATGACATTTCACTTTCTCCAAGTAGTTTAGAGCTCCTTGTCTCCCATAAGCTTATGTGCATATCTAGCAGTCCATATTTATTTCTTAAAACAAATATCTACTTAAATTTATGCCTCATTTCCTTGGTATTTTCATCACCTGCATCCAAGTGTTTCCTTTCACCAGAATGACTGGTAATGGAGAATGCAAAGTCAAGAACACTCCATAAAGGATTAGACAAGTTCTTATAATTGGTTATCAAGCTGATATTTGTCCTCTATGTTAGTGCTAGCTTCGTAAGTCAATATCTGGTCATGTCAATTTTCAAGTTCTTAGTGCCTACTCTTTTGGCTGGATGAGAGATTGTAGTTTGTGTATATGAGACCAGGACTCCAGCCTTCAAATTCTCCTAGTTCATGTAGTAGTAGAGGTAGATTATATGATTTTCTAGAGGGACCCATATTCATCTTTGGGGCACAAAATTCAATGAAAAGACAACTGGAATCATATTCCATTTCCCTAGTATGCTCCATAGAATTTAGGAAATTGAGAGCATAATGAATTGAAACTGCTATCGTTAATACACTCATCATCATCAATGGAAATATTAACTTGCCTTCTTATATTTGACAGAATGTCCTGGGAAATTGGAGTTCTAAACTATTTGCGGTTGCTTTACTAGCATCTGGCCAAAGTTCTACAATTACAGGAACCTACGCTGGACAATATGTCATGCAGGTATTGTATTATCTAACTGTTCTATTTTTCTTTATCGACCGATGTTTAATCATCTGTTTTGGGAGGTTTAGGCCAAGCTCGGCATAAGTGAAATGAACTCGCACCCTCTTGTACACTATAGAGAGGTTTTACCATTGAGATGCAGTGGCACTTGTGTCGAATCATCTTTAGTTACCTAAATGAATATGTGTTCTTTATTATTTTTCCCGTTTACATACATGATACAATCAAAGCCATGTTGGTCTCATGAGTTCCCATGTTCTTGAAAGTCAATGAGGAAAGTACTGAATTTAAGGACCTTTCACTTGTCAATGAAAGGTTTTTGCTAAATGAGACTTGATTATTGAGTTAAAGGATAATAAAAAAACATGCAAGCTCTCCTCCAAAGACATTTTAAGTCATAAATATAATGTTAATGATGTTGGTCATCCATGGCATATATAATGGACAGTTATAAAGCTTTTCACTCTCTTATCTTTCCACTCTCTTGTCTCTTTTAACATAGTCACTCCCTCCATTTCGGTCCCTATTAAAAGTAGAAGCAGGCCGTTTTATACTGTAGTTTATCTAGCTCTTATACTAGAGTAGCAATAACAAACAGATATATTCTTAGCCAAGTATAGATGTATTCATTGGAGATATGGAACGGTCATCTTAATGTATCCTATTGTTTGTTATTAGTTATTACCTGCTACTATTTTCCTTTTCAACCAGCGGCTTATCTTTCATTACAGGGTTTTCTTGATCTACGGATTACACCATGGATACGGAATATGTTAACACGGTCCTTGGCAATTGTGCCCAGTTTAGTTGTAGCACTAATTGGTGGATCTACTGGGGCTGGAAAGCTCATCATCATTGCATCGGTAAAGTTCTTTGTGTTCTTAATAATTAAGGTGTTAACAAATGATCAACTGTATACTCTCGAAATCTGAATATTTGAGCCTAGAAGTTGCTTGCATCTGTCATGTTATTTTTTACAAGTTAACTTTAATGATAAATAGAGATACTGGATTGTAGCAATTATGAAATAACTTCTACTAATTGAGGTGTTTTATCGAAAAATATAAGGGCTCAGAACTTTACGCTTCTCATCTGCAAGCTAAGATGCCTTCTTCTTTTTATGGAGACTTGTTAGTGGTCGTCAAAACATGAAACACTAAACATGACTTAGGGGGGAGGTGGATCACTTCTAACCTGGATAAGCGGTCAATTTTGGACCTTAAAAAAAGCCTAGTTTGATGTTGGCCCAATTTTCACCAAACAAAAACTAAACCTTAACCGGTTAGTGGAACTAACTAGGTTAGTTGGGGAGTTGCCAAACACTCCCTGGCTATGTTTGGCAATTCCAAATTAAGATTGAGTTTGAACTAGCTTTTGCTTAACTAGGCTATAGTTGGTCCATGTAGGGATTAGTCTAAAAGAAAACTAGTTTGATGGCTAGAATTTGAATTTAAAAAACTAGTTCAAATGTGGCCGAAGTTTCGCCAAACTAATTAGTTCAAATGTGGCCGAAGTTTCGCCAAACTAAAAACAACTTTTTGGACCATTCTTGTGTCCGCTAAAACTGGTTCTTTGGAGTTCCCAAATACACAAGTCTAGTGAATTGGTAGGGGTGGTAAACGATCGAATCGAATCGAATACTAAGGTCTTCGTATTTGTATTTGTTTAAAATTATCGAATTCGAATGCGGACTCTAATATTCATATATGGAGTTTTTCGAATTCGAACTCGAATACTTGGTATTTGATAAATATTCATGAATATTCACGAATACTTATTGAATATCAAAGTATATTTATTCCGCTAAAGAATTTGATTTTTAAATAGTATTTAAATTCATAAATAAAAATTGTTCCTTTATAATATATGATGAATATATATTTAAATCAAAATTTTTATTAGAAAATAAATTTAAGATTATTTAAGTCTTAAAATTAGTACATAAAACTTAAGTAGAAATGGTAAGTGGGTTAAAAATATGACAACATATGTGCAATAATACAAATTATAAGTGATCAAATTTTAAACGAATATTTGATAGACAAACGAATCGAATATACATCCGGTTAAATTCTATTCATTAGTAAACTCAATACTAAAAATATTTGTTTAGTGGTAAATGAACTACCGAATCGAATATGACCGAATAGTTCTTGAACAATTATCGAACTATTTGTTAATTATTTGGTTCATTTCCACCCTAGGGGAGGGAATGGTGATTGATGACAAAGATGAGTGCAGAGAAAGATTAAATTAGCCCCACCTCACAAATGAGGCTTTCTTGTCATTATTTTTCTTTATACCCTAGATAAATATGCCCAAGCTCTATTTTCTCAAGGCATTAGGTGATTTCTGCTTCCCAAAACTAATATCCATAATAACTTGTATAAATCTCAGAACAACCTTATACTCACAATATCTCTATACAACCTAATTGAGGTGCTTAATTTATGAAAGAATACAAAGGGTATATGGCTTTTTTTTTATGTGCGCGCGCGCGCGTGTGAGAAAACAAAGGGTATATGTTAGATTCATGGAGAAAGACGTTGCTATTGGGTTCCAATGTTCTAGGAAGAAAACTGTGGTACACTCTTCGGCGATCCAATGATGCTATTTTAAAGAATCATTGGATCTCCAAACTTGCCTATACTTTCCATTCTAAAGTAATTGAAAGTCGCTCTTGGCTAATCAATTTACATTTCCTCCTATTTAATTAGTTCATGCTGACATTTATACAAATCTTGGCAGATGATCTTATCCTTTGAGCTTCCATTTGCTCTTATTCCCCTCCTGAAGTTTACTAGCAGCAAGACAAAAATGGGGGCATATGTCAATTCTATTAAAGTAAGTTCATCATAGCTTAGGATTCCTTTTTTATTTTTATTTTTTTGGATGCATGTAATTATTCTTCTTTATTGTTTTGATTTTTTTTAAATGCTATACTAGATCTCAGCATTCACGTGGATCATAAGCTCTCTGATCATGGCCATCAACACATATTATATAGTCTCCGGCTTTATCAAGTTGCTTCTCCACAGTGGAATAACAACAGTATCAAAGGCGTTTGCAGGAATATTTGGCTTCTCAGGCATTGCCATTTACTTAGCTGCGATACTGTACTTGGTCATTCGAAAGAACAGAAAAGCCACTCAACCTTCGCTTCCTAACGACGCAGAGCTTGGAGAAAGATGTAACAATCCTAACACTGAAGCTAACAATACGCTATACAACTTACCCAGGGAGGATATTGTAAGCATGCAACTGCCACAGAGAAGATCGACATTAGATATCGATTGAGTTACTTTTTTAGTCTAGATGCTGGAACGTTTTGAGTCTTTTGTGCGTCCGACACAAAATTGATAGCATTATTAGCCGGAACAAGGACCTAGGTTGTTGATTTTTGTTCATCACTTTCTGGAGCTAGAGGCCCAATTCCGTTGTATAGCTTGGGGATATTATGTTGTGATCTTAAATGGTATTTGCAGAAATAAGTGAGATATCTTCCTCCCCTAGAATAAATAAAGTGCAAAATATTTATTAAAATGTATGCATGTTGCGTAACATAATTGCATTGTCTTGCTCGAGAGAATGTTGATCTATTTAGTCCATTTATACTTAGAAATTAAGACATTGAAATGATGATCATGGTAAAGATCAGATAGATCATCCCTGATAAGGTTTCTTTGAATCAATAATACCCAAACTACAGATAGAATACACCTATGATAATTGTATTCACATATTCATCTTGTTTGCATAAATGATTGTTTTGAATCTCCTCATTTAATACGAAAAACAATGGTTCTCGTCAGAAGGAAGCATTTTGCCTTTCAAACTTGTGTTCAAAGCTAAAGAATAACTCATGTTATTAGTTAAGAAGTAAGAGAAAAAAAAAAAAGAATATATAATTGAAATGAATAAATTGGCGTATTCGCGTGATGTAGATATTATCAACTCGCAATCCACTAACTAGATAATTTGATACTTGGATCACCAACCACCGTGTCAAATTTAACTTGCCTATATGAGGGGTTGCGTAAAAATACAAAATTATGGTAGGGCGCTATTATTAAAAGAAAAAGAAGTCCTGTGAGTGATGAGTTAAATGAAAATTTATAATTATTAAAAGAAAAAGAAGTCCTGTGAGTGATGAGTTAAATGAAAATTTATAATTATTAAAAGAAAAAAGAAGTCCTGCGAGTGATGGGTTACATGAAAATTTCTAATTGTCCAGGGTCCTCTACGAATAAAAGAACACCGTTCTTGCCATTCTATTACATAGATCCGAGGTTTCTCTTCGCTGAGATTTCATTCCTCAATCGAGCTGCAGTGTTCTCGCCCTAAGAATTCCTTCGAAATTTCAAGCAGTAAAAAAATCAAGATGAACGAGAAAGCTTCAGTCTCCAAGGAACTCGACGCCAAACACAAAAAGGTCTCTCTCTCTGCTCCCTGTAATCTCATTTTCCAATTTCCTCTGAATTAATTCTTTTTCTTACGATATTATATTTCTGCAATCGAAATTAGAAGAGATTCTCTCTGCAATTACCAAAAATTACGAAGCAATTCGATCTGTATTTTGTTTTTCTGTATGCTAGATAGGTGTGATCTTGATCGAAATTGAATCCCGATCGGATTGTTCAATTATTCCTGTATGTCTAATTGTTTTCTTGCCATATTGATCTAAGTTCTATGAATCTTGATCAGATATTGCTCATATGGGGATTAGGGCATAATGTGATATGTTTTGCGTAATGTTCTTTATATGCTTTTTAACCAATGGGAATCTTTAATGGTAATTTCTTTTCTTTTAAACATAAGATGGATCATGGAGCCAAAAGCTCCAGCTAAAACACAGATATATACATGATGTATCATGAGAATAGAGGCTCTTGTAGACCCATCCAATGAAAACTACTGAAAATAATGAACATGCTAACATTACAAACTTATAGCGAAAAAGGACCTTAACGTGGGGATAGCCCTATGCACTCTCATCAACTACCAAACGGATAGTTTCCATAGTTTAGAATCCTCTATACAAACTCCACTAGCAGAGTATCCATCACAAATAGCATTAAGATCAATTGGGCAGCTAGAGCACCATAAAGAACATCAGCACATGCATGATTAGATAGTTCCTTCTTGCATAAGTAAAATAGAAATTACCTTCTTCTTCAGAGGAAAAGATTAAGAACTTCTCCAAAATCAACAACATAAAAAATAAATTTAAGAAAATAAAAATAGATATGGCTTTATAATTAAAAATTTTATTATTATTTTTGCTAGATGACCTTAATCCGATATTGTCTCCTGTATCTGATTCATCTTCTAATTCCTATATTTCTCCAAGAAGACCATGAAGTACTAAGAGAACCAGCTCTCCCTCTAACAGAAACATATTGATAATGGTAGCACAAATCTGAAATCATTTTAATAGAAAGCCACTTCTAATATTGATTACAAGAAGCACAAGTTTGGTGCAAAATAACATTCTTCTTCTTGAAATTGTCAGTATTTAAGAGTTTAATTTGAGGAGCAGCATTCTTCGAAAAACTGTATTCTGAGGAGTTTAAACTCAACATCATTCACAAATTCATAAAATAGGAATCTTCAAATAAATTCCTAGAAGCTTTAGACCACGAACAAGAATTAGGGGGAAAAACTGCACTACAACATCTTACATTTCTACCTTCACCACAACAAATCTTCACGAAGCACGCACTAAAATCCCTAAGCAACTTTCCAAACAGCTGAAGCACCAACAAAATAGTGGTCATGAGATAATTTGAGCCTTGTTCCCAGGGGCAGACTTGTATTGGTCCAAGTGTGGAAAAACACCAGCACTGAGTTCTACAAGAAATTGAAAGTGTGTTCTAACCCTTTCTGGTCATATTTCTTAGCTTGCCTGGTCAAACAAAATGGTACCTATAGTGGTTCATGTGTGACAATCTCCACCCCGAAGGTCACAAACAACCAACAAGCTTATATGGAACCTGATTTTGCTGATGTCTATCATATGACTTATTTTCTAGTAGAAAAAGCATTCTTAAGCTCTAGTTCAATTGGCAAGATTTGGGAATACGTTATTGGAAATCTTACTATCAAGTCTTCATCTTCACTATTCATTCTTTTAGTTTCTTTTGGTTTACCAATACATGACAAACTAAAATATTTTAAATGCAATTGTTCAGTATTGAAAATTTCAATTTTAAAGGTATGATTTGTAATTAAATTTTCTTTTACCAATCAAATAGTAAACAAATCGTGTTGAATCTTTCACATAAATCTGTGAAAAAAAATATTTTAACTCTTCTAACCTGCACATCTCATGTGTCATACTAGTTTATTCCATTATATGCCTACTGAAAAAGTTTCATCTGACCTCTGCTCATTCTCTTCAAATCCACCCTACTTGTGTAACATAGAGTAGGAAAGTCCTTCGAAATTTTTTTCACCTTGCTTTGGTGATAGCTTTTGGCAGTGTTTGCTAAAGAGGATGAAGATGATTTTGAAAGTCAAGATCATGGACTTTAGTAGTCCATGTTTAGTGGATTAACACATGCAAAGTGGGATCGCTTGGTCAATGGAACTTTTTTCATTTAGTGCAAGAAAGATTCTATCAGCTATTTAATTATAATCTTTTATAGTTCTCTTAGAACCATACTGGACAAGGCTTTCATTGGAAATAATTGATCTTTTTAAAGGTGTTCCTGATTGTAATGGTTTATGTGGATCGACTCGTCCACTCTCTTGGGTCAGAATCAATTTGCTAATAGGAAATTGGTTCCTGTGGTCTATGGTATAAATTTGTTGACTCAAATAGATAATCATTTTACTGCACTTTCACCTTTACTTGGTACTCTCTAATTCATTACCAAGTTCTCTTCATTGTTACTCATACTTGGGTGGAGGTGCTACTTATCTTTTTGATTTAAGGAGCCTAGATGATTTATTAAGCGTGAGCCTTTTACTTATGTGATTAGTGTTTCTCTTTACCATCAATATGCAGATCCTAGAGGGGCTCCTTAAATTGCCAGAGAATAAACAGTGTGCTGATTGCAAGGGAAAGTAAGTACATACTTACATTTTGAAATCTTAATTTCCATTTCAGTTGTGGCATTCCAAGTAGTATAATGATGAACAAGGTTTTGTAATGTCAATAAATAAGTTAATATACCGTTTAGTAACAGGTTGAATGGATTATTGCCTTTTGCCATCCCAATTCTTGATAAAAGCAACAGAACATGTTGTAACGATACATTATACTGCACTTAATTCCTTCTCTATTTATTCAATGAAAGTTTAAAGTGTTTTTGTTGCATAATCTGTATTGTGTGATTCAGAACTCTCTTATTGGTGAACATCTTCCCTTTCAACATTACTCCCTTCAGGACATTTTTTTATAATCCAGCAGGTACACTACTATTAGTAATTTATCTTTGTACAAAGGATGTCAGTCTCCTCGATCTTCACAAGGCTGAAAATGATACTTATCTCCTGGTCGGTAGGTAGAAAAGGAACGAAGCATGTGAAGCCTAATTTTTTTCTTAAAAGAATTTCCTAGGCTGGTTCTATTCTCTTTCAGCGGTTAAAGATACGCCTAATTGCTGGGAACAAATGCACTAATAAGTGGACAAGATATTGTCTTCAGATCTTCTTGATGCGGACATGAGCCGCTAAGAACTGCTGGGCTACTTATCTTCTTTAACTTGTAGGCTTGTTCAAATACTTAGGGATCACTTCTGTTTGAATAGTAAGTGTTAGTTTAGCTGCTTTACTGTGGCCATTTGAGTATTATCCGTAGAGAGATAGTCTTACCCCAAGAGCTAAGCTGGAAGGCATGTATAGACTTGCCATAGTAAAATCTGGAAGATTCTACTTTGGTCTGTCACACTGAAAGAAGAATATTGTAGTTGTGACAATTCCCCCTGCAGAAGTCAGCTATCTTTTGGTTGTCTATCTCTTCCTTTTGTTACTTTTTTCTATCGGGAGATTAACTTGTTAAAGTGAGGTTCTATGTGCCTTTTGTAGCAATCGACTAGACCTTCTAATTCATCTCTTGTCACTTCCTTGAAGACAAGGGAGTATATATTTACCCATTGATAGAACCTTCTATTCAAATACTGATACTTTTTTTTAGTCATATTTACTAATCAAAGGCCTCCTGGTGAGGCATTTACACCATACACTTTTTGAGATTTCACATTATTAGATCCATATGTATTATATTATTTAGATTGTAAGATTCAAATTGTGTAATGATGTTGGATTTTAGGATCCAGCCCATTGTGAACAGGTTTTTCTGAGTGTTGTTGTAAAACTGTAAAAGGGATCATGATATCTTTCACCTTGAATTTTCCAATGTTATATTTCAAGTTTAGGTTGTACTTCTGGATCCTGACTATGACTTATCTTTTTGCAGAGGTCCGCGATGGGCAAGTGTGAACTTGGGGATTTTCATATGCATGCAATGTTCTGGAATACACAGAAGTTTGGGGGTACACATATCAAAGGTCAGCTAGGGAACTACTCATTTCTCTCCTCTATCGATCATTCTATCTATCTATTTCTATCTTTGATATTTCACTCTATTTTCATATAGATGATTGGAAGGTTTAAATAAAACTGTAGCTTAAGTTGATTTTTGATTTAGCCCAGCATAGATGCTATCTACCAATGCAATTTAGTTGTTTCCATCAGCTCAAAAGCTGTACATGGTTTCTTTCTCTTTTTCCTAATATCTGAATGGTAATATATTAATAATTAATGAAGATTCAATTTACATAGCTGTGATTTTCTGTACTATTTTATTAATTTGCTGTATGAGTTAATAATTCCTTATCAATAAAATCATTAAAGTTCTCGTATTGAAGGCATCTGAAAAGGTTTAAAAAGGTCAAAGAACATAAGACTGTCACCTAGCCATGATTGTCGAGGATACAAGTCTGCTAGCTAATGTTCTAAGCAATATCATACCTGTTAGCCGTAGCCCCGCATTACCATTCTTGTCTTAGTTGTACATTATGTTTCTTTCTGGGATAGCATCGTTTATAAACAGAATCTTTTTGATAACTATCTTGTGAGGCTGCTAGCTGAAGTTTATTTTGGAACATTATTAGTTGTAAGTGGCATTAGTGGTGGGATCTTTTGGAGAGGTTGTGAGCACCTTTTGGACTAGTAAAAAATATTTTATATAGATGCTTTTGGAACAAAGATATAATTTCATATACTTATATTGTACATTTTCCACTTCTTGTGTTCCTTAACTTGTAAAGATGTAGGCTAATCCAGAGTTAGGATGTCACACTTCCATGGCGCATCATGTGGATGTATGTGTATGTTCTTTTTTATCAGGATAATGGAGAGAACTGAAGCTGTAGTTCAAGAGTGCTAATACATCACTTTCCTGAGAGGAGAGTATGGTTCCATTTTTGCTCACTTGTTTCATACTCCTTTTGATGTTGTCATCATCATCTAAGCTTTATCTCATTAAATGGTGTGGTCTAGGAGCAAACTCCATGTTGAGAGGGCTCCATGAGAGATGAACTTTCTCTCAAATGGACATCTAGGTAGGGCAGACACTTCTATCTATGTTCTAGACGGCAATTCTTGGATATTGGTCTTGGGGGATTGTAACTGTTTATTTTATTTTTTTCAAAATCCACCTTGTGATGGTGAGGGGTTTGGCAGACCCCTACCCATTTATTAGAAAAAGAAAAAGAGCTACAAGAGCTAGAGAGGGCAAAAACCTGACCCTAGTAGAGAGGAACAGGTAGCAAACAAAAAGAAACGAGGGAGACTCTCCTTGTCACAAAATCATTTGCGAATATAAGGACAATCCCCTGACTCTAATCTGCTAATACATTGAAGAGAAGCCCATGTTGGCTAAAGAATATGCAAGAGAATTGGCTTCACAGGAGCAGCGAGAATCAAACATTAAGGCTACATCATAAATTCTGGATATTTTGAAGCACACAGTAAATTTACCAAGGACCATCTGACCTACCAGAGACTGAGGAAAAGAAGATTTGAGAATCCATCTCACAACAGACATCAACAAAGTCCATTTGAAGACATAAAATCAAACCTTGCTCTAGAGCTTACCCTCAGATAATAAATTAGTGCCATTACTATAATGTGAGGAAACACCACCAAGAACTTTACCTGTAGAATCCCTAATTACTCCACCTCCTGCAATCTCGTCATGATTACCTTTGGTGAAACCATTAGAGTTAAGCGTGTCCTCATTAATTCTTGGCTTGTTCGATAGGACTACTTTAGGGGCCTTGGGAGTAACCGGAAAGAAATGATACATATGGTGCAAGTCAAACATAATAGTGTACTTTGATTCAAAACTGCTTAAAGGTACATAGGTGACACTATAAAATAGCTGTTGTTGCAGCATAGCCTGGCATCAAGTGATTCAAGTCTTTGTGTTTTGGTGCCACAAAGAGAATTTTTTGTTCGGAAGGGTTTGCCATAAAACCTGGCAGTCCAGTTAGCAGGCAGGATATCGACCAAATTGTTTTTTGCAGTATAAATTGCAAGGATTGCAAAGCAAACCCCCAGAATTCTCAAAGTAAAAAAGTATGTACGGGTGACAGATATGTTAAATTTGTTATACTTCCGCGGAATCATATCTGAAGACTGAAGTCATGATATAAGCCAAAGAGTCAAACCAAGAAATAATCCAAAACTTTCATATGTTTAAAGGTATATAAGTATACATCTATCTATGTATTACATATATTTGTATGTACTTACACCGTATATAGGTTGGTAGGTGGGTAGATACGTATGCATGTATATATGTATTGGAACTAGCATATAAAGTATTTCAACAAACCGAATATCACAGCAGTTCTCTTTCATGTATACATGTATGGGAACTAACATATAAATGAGATTATCTTCTGTTAAACTTCTTTGTAGCTCTGACTAGCTTGCAACTACATTTTAAAGATGTTAGAATATATGTATGTATGGGAACAGACATATAAATTGTTGAAGCTATTATTACTGTTTCTCTGTGGTTTTGGGCTAGTGTCCTCTTACTTATCATACACAATATTTTACATGACTTTTCACATTGACTGCTTGCATCGCTTGATCAACTCCTTCAATTCTGTTTTCTTCTATAATAAAATCTTATGCTTATTTTCAAGTTTGCTTACACAATTGAAAGTCAACTTAGCTTTCCTTTGTCTAGGAATGCGAACGAGTCAGTGAAATGCAACATATACTTGCCTCAGCTCTGATTTGTCAAACTAGTATCTGTTAGAATTTTGATGCATCTCAATAACTGCTTCTTGTCAACTGCAGGTAAGATCTGCAACCCTGGACACATGGCTTCCAGAGCAGGTTGCATTTATTCAAAGTAATTCTTTGCACCTTTTAGCTACTTCAAATTACATGTAGTATGCGATATGTTTTTATACGCGTGCTTATTGTATAGACATTTGTATTGGCACATGTGTGGGGCGGCTGATTTGTTTTAATGGCATTGGTCATTCACAGCAATGGGAAATGAAAAGGCAAATAGCTATTGGGAAGCAGAACTACCTCCAAACTATGACAGAGTTGGAATAGAGAACTTCATTCGTGCAAAGTACGCTTGCTTCTAATTCTAATTTTCTTGTACTGTGATACTTCATAGTTCTACTTAAGATTTGTATAGCTGGATGCGGTAGCCTGAAAAATAGTTCAATTGCCAGATATGAAGATAAAAGATGGATACCTAGAAATTCTACTGCAAGATCGCATTTACAGGATAGAGAAGAGAAGGTTTCTGAATATAAGGAAAAGTCTGATGATAGGCGTGCACAAGGTTCTATTAATAAAGCAGATTCTCCTGGGGAGCACAAAAGCCCCGAGCAACAGGGTCCAAAGAAAACCGGCCTAGCAGTCCCAAAGTTACCTACTCCGGTAAGACATGTACAATTTTGTTTATTGGCTATAGTTTCGTTTTATACTTCTACGCTAGAATCTTAGGAAATGTGAGAATAATTCTTCTGAAGTTTTGCTGTTTCTAAACTGGTCAGGTCTGGATCTAATATGGGGGGAAAAATCTGGTCTATTTTTGTTAATTGCTAATAGATTGAGCTTATGAATCTATTCCGAAATGATGGCATAGAATAACTGCTTGATTATCCTTGGAATTGATAAATTCACAATGATAATGGAAAAGAAAACATTGAGGAGCCAGTTTTGGGGGTTTCCCTTTTCATTTTCCCTTTAATATTTTCATTTTTCAATATTATTTGATACGGATATGCAGACATTTTACCTTAACTCATGATTATGCCCTGTTCACGAAATTATGATCATTCATGTTCATGAATGTCGTTCTTTTTAAGTAAAGCAAGCTAGTGCGTCTTAAGCTGTTTTTATTGTTGATTTGTGGTTGAAACTGCCAGCTTCACCCTGTATTCTATATATGTTTCCTTAAAATTTATGTTCCCAGCATCTACCAAAGGCAATCCTCTGGAAATGAAGAAACCAGTTATTCATAATAGTGATATAATGTCTGTATATTGTTAACATATTTTGTGAGGCAACTGGTCCCATCTCTTATTCTAGCTTGTCAAGCAGTTTACACTAGTCTTTTCCTGCTAGTTCAAAGAAGGAGAATACTATTATTTCAATATAAAACTAAGAATTGGTACTGATAGAAAAAGTAAGTTTCATGCGTCACATTGACATTAAGTAGTACTCAAGTCCTGTCATGAGCAAACTTTTGTTTAATCTACGACTGTGATTCTGGTTTCCATAAAAAAAAAATTCTTATTCTACTGAAATTGAGTATTTCAAATTACTTTAGGTTAAGGCAAATCATCCAAATCATTATTTTAAATTGTCTGCTTCTATGTTCAGCTAGACTCACTCAGCTTATTGTTGTTTTGAGTTTTTTGCTTCAGTAGCACCTGCCTCTACTTTTCAAGTATCATTTTAGTTTTCCATATGCTTAACTTTGTAGAAAGTAGAGACTTGTGTGTTATGCATGCAATAAGTGATTTAGTTTAGTTGCATATCCATGAGGGTGATAGACGCTAGTTTGACTCTCTTTTGAGAGTCATGCGAATAGGTAGAAGTTTCAGCCTCATGTTCAACTCGTCTGCAAATTTCCCAAGGAAAGCTTCACTGTCCATAATATTAGTAGCTATTTAGAGAGGAAGGGCATAAGTTTGACAGTTATTAAGATGTACTCATTTGTTTCATGGAGTCTTCTAGACCTAGAGTTCTGATTTGCAGCCCGTATATTGCGATCAATAGAATTGTGATTGGAAAATATGCTTTTAAGGAATAAAGTAGAATAGTAGTATAGATGCTTTTATAGTTTTGCATTTTATTAAGTTGTAAGTCTGATAACTTGTTGCACATGTAAATGGTAGGAAAATTTTCAAACCTCATGTTTCCTATGTCTTTTTTGTTAACTTGAGCAAAACATGCTTGTTTCATTTTGATGGTTTAACTTAAAATTTCCAAATCTAAAACAGGTTTCCTCAGGGTTTAAAGTACAACATGTCACGCCCCAGACTGAATCTCAAAGGCCTCCTCGAACAACACCAACCACAGTTGATACCACATCCACCCAACCCCCAAAAGTTGATACCACGACTAATCTTTTTGATATGCTTCCTATGGACGATTCAAATGAAAATGGATCTCAACAGTCTACAGCTGATGACACTTCCTGGGCAAATTTTCAGTGTAAGTTATATTACTTTCTTAATAATAGAGTTTGGACTTCAAAATTTTCTGTAAAAGCTCAGGGAAATTATTGGATCCATCCCTAAGATAGAGATGGGGATTGTAACTGTGGCACATTTACACTCATCCCTGTCAAAGTTGATCTGTTTATCTCCTAACACTAATCCAACCAAATCAAAGCCAACACAATCAGCCCTAAACCCTTTCTGACCATATCCTAGTATCTTAGTTTACTTAAATTTCATGCTATAGGATATATTAGTTTGTGCATTATTTTCTTTTTCCTTTTCCCCTTGTTACTCTATTTTATGTCTAATCTTTTACTTGTACAAAATCAACTTTGCAATAAAGTGGAGACTATGGTATCTCTCTTAAAATGTTCTGTGTTAATCTCAAACTCATGCCATATATACCTGGCCTAACCTATAAAGATATTTTTTCCTCTTCCTTTTTCCTAGCAGATTTAATATGAACAGCTATGTAATTGTTGTCAGTTCTTCATGGTGAGCTTACTATTGGTTTAAATGTTAACACTTGCAGCGGTTGAAGCACATGTTGGTACAGGTTGTGTCAAGTCTAAGTCAACCTCAGCTATTGAGGACTTGTTTGCAGATGCATCACTTGTGACACCTTCTTTGGCTCAAGAGACTTTACAGGAAAATTTAAATGCAGAATCCTACTCTGCCACAGGCGATAATGACAACAGAAGGGATGCTGTAAGTAAATCTCAATCTACATCAGCAATCGAGGAGTTATTTAAAGATTCAACATCTGTCACGACTCCTCCAGCTCCAGAGAAATCTCAGGCAACAGCTACAGTAAAGTCCCAGACAAACATAAAAGATAACATTTTGAATCTTTTTGACAAGGTATATTTCCATCTTAATTTCCGTAAGATGCATGAAACTTACTTTCCATAGAGCTAACATCTTAGTATTTTCGTTTAATTGTAGGTATAACCCATGACCAACAAGGTCCATAGAAAACATTCTTACGTCAATGTCATTATGGGCCTAATAGACCACTACCGAACAACTGATCCCATAATTATCTATGTTTGCAAATGAATGAGTAAACTAACATGGATCCTGAGATCCTGGGAATGAGTAAAACTAACATGGATCCTGAGATCCTGGATAGGTCAACCTTTCATACTCCTGCTGAATCAATGGGCAGGCAAGAGACCTTATATTTGCATGTGCTCTAACACAATACCATGTCATATGTCAACTTGACGGTACAGGTCATTCATGAGGTAGGATTACACTAGCAAGTTTTCGGAATCTAGACCTAGCACATAGACAACTAATTAGTTATTTGATTCTTCTTAGGTGGTTACAGTCTAAAGATTATGTAATGAAACAAATGATGTGCAAGTTAGATTACTCTGCTCATTAATTGAAGCGTTAATTGTTTCCATGTATAGTTTGTCATACGGTGTGGTTATTTCTATAAGGATGGTCATATGCTAACTGTTGGTTTAAAAACATTTAGAAATCAAATAAAAAATAGCCTATCAAATGCTTTTTGAAAGATATAGATAAACCATAGCTGTATACGCTCAATAAAAAAGTTGTGCAGGATCCTGTTCCCGGGATTATCAAATTAACCGATTTCTCTGTACTCAAATTCCCGCCAAAAGAAAGATATACAACACAGCTATATAAGCTCCATTAAGATTTTTAAAAAAAACCCAAAGAGATCTAATCCAGGAAGAAATTATAGAATTGAGTCATTTTTCTGTACTCAATCCAGTTAAGATTGGAGTTGTATTTTTAATTTCGTATTTGTGATGTGATTTATTGCAGTCGAATATGGTGTCTCCCTTTTCTGTTCATCAACAGCAAATTGCTTTCCTCTCCCAGCAACAAGCTCTTATTATGGCTGCCTCTAAATCTGGAGGAACACCTTCTCCATTTCCTGCTACAACACAACAACCAGGTGCGACAAACACAAGTCAAACAAATGTAGGTATGCTAACAAAGGACTGGTCAGGTCATGGTTATCAAATGCCAGGGATGACACTGCCAGGAGCCCAGGTGATTGTTATAAAAACTTTATGATATAGTTCTTACCTGAGTAAAGAATGAAATAGTTGGTTAACTATCTTTTCTCTACTTCTTTATAGGTTGGTAACATTCTCCCGTCACCAAACATGATCCACAGTAACCCGGCAATGAGGTAAACAATCTCTTTTCTCTAATATTTTGTATAAAGAGATCCTCTTTACTATAGGTAGATATAATGCTTTTCCATTATGATGTAATGCAATTCTCTGTAGTAAACCGTGTCAGCTTCTCATAGAGTAGAGGGTTTTGTGGAGGTAGCCTTTAGATGGTCAGAAGTCCCAGGGATTGGTCCTGGGTAGGAAACTTTAATGGAACTTATAAAGGGGTATTTGCTATATCTCAAAAAATTAAACCGTCATCTGTCCTTTTTGGCCTGTTTAGACTATTGAAAAATTGGGGGTTTCTTCTGTATCAAATGTTAGAAAGCAAATAGCTATTGCATATTGATCAGTTAGATGGTGTGGCACTGAAAAGAATGGAAACGAAAATAATTCATCAGGATTAACCTACTTTAAAACAAATCTACCAAACTTTAATGGTATAATACTTGGACTACAACCCAATCAAACTAGTAAATACAGGCTTTAACTGCATCCCTTTCAAAATCAAAAGTTTATTCTGAAATTCCTCAGGAGTTACGAGTTACTGACTGGACCTCCTTGGGGCAAATCCCTTGACATTTTAAAAGCAAATGCCTATATAATATTATGCAATTAAGTACTCTTATCTAACAATAACATATTAATTCTTGAGATTTGTAATTGTTTTTACAATCTGATCCAAGTCTGATGATTCAAAGAATTCATAATTACTTCTGATACCATTAGTTTCTCTTGTAAACATTCTTCCTTTTCTTCTTGTAAGTGCAAAGCATATATGAGAAGATAGTTAAATGCTGGTATTCAATATTTTCTCTTGCAGAACTGAAACCGAGAACTCAGCTGCCTCAGAAGCCAAAAAGCCATCATCTTCCCCAACCAAGCCCTCCTCATCCGATGATTTTGATTTCTCCTCGTTAACCAAGGGGATGTTCTCAAAACGCTAGCCCTTCACCATCACAGAAAAAAGATAGGCTAAAATGGAAAATACAATGTGGGGTTACGAATCTGAGGAAGTTTAAGTTTTATTTTATTTTTTTCCTGCTTCCATTTGCAAAGGTATTTTTGTTCATTCTTGGTATAAGTTTCAGAGTAAAACTCAAAAAGGCTTGTTTAGAACATATATGTACATTTTTGTTAGAGATTGCCAAAAGGTGTACATTTATAGGATATAGCTTATGCTTTTACATTGGAAAATTTTATTGAGAACTACTTGATCTCCTAATAAGGGGAAAAAAACACAACAACAACAGTTTTGAACCCAAACCATTGCAGATTGCCTGTTATAGTTCATGCAGTTGATGGGATTGTAAATGTTTTTGTATTTCTTCTTTAGGGCTGCATATAAGTTCCAATAGTTCTTCCCCAGGACATGAAATTGTTTGATTCGGTGGGTGCCCGTGTTATGTCTACAGCTGCTGTTAATGATCATCATCATCATCCAACATGTATCCTTTTTATAAAACCTGAGTTGCAAAATGTTTCCATAAGTCATGGGTGCTTTTTGTTTTCCTGTAAGCCTCATGGGCCTTATGTTAGAATTTGAAGAAAATTTTGATAAATTTCAAGAAATTATGGTGAATTTTCTTAGACTTATACAACGGGTTATTTTTAATTTAATTTTCTATCATGAACTTTTGTATTAAACTATCAACTGTTGTCTTTGTTACTTGCACTTATAAATGCAGGATAAAACATCCTTTTAAGTGTTTTTCAATATCTCCATAGGTTAAAAATGAGAGTAATTGTATTTAAATGTGAATGATAAATTGGTCTTTTCAAGACTATTGTCTTTTTTTTGGAGATTTTTTTGTAATTAATAAGTTATGAATAAAATTTAAAATATAAATAATTTATAATAGTTTCTTTTAAGATCAATAAAAGTTCACCATACTATCATCACAGTCATCAAAAGTAACCATAAACTTCCCATAATGCAAATATTTCCCGTCTCAGCTTTTTCAAAAACAATAGTGGAAAGAAGTCTCACCTTTTTTAAAAAAATAAATACTTAACAAAACAACACTGCCTACAGGAATTCCTCGTAACGATATAATGACAAATTTTCTCAAAAAGAAAAAATCTATAATCGAGTGCATACCTTTTCACATAACCAATCAATCATTTTTTAAAGCTGGAGAGGGCACTATATATGATAAATAGGTGTAGCAGCATCATAAATAGGCGTGGCGGTATCACTTCCCAAATTGAAGAGAAAACAAAATAAACAACTTAAAAGCATTCAAAAAACCCCCCCACCTTTTGAAGAAGTTGAGATTCCTTTAAACAAATCCACACTTTCCTAATGAATAATAAATCCCACCACAATAACTCTACTTCCTTCACTCTTTTCCTTCTCTATATGCTATGGTCAAGGGTAATAAATTTCTTTTGAGCAACAAAAAAAAAAAAAATCATTTTTTTAGCTGCCCAGGATCGAACTGCAAACTTGTAGTGAACAAGGATCAATTTGAAGAAGACCCAAATGGTACATTGCTATGAATTTGAATTTTTTTTTTATAATTATGGTTTTGTTTGACTGCTTATTTATGATTATCTTCATGGGTTCTTTTCATTTTTTAATTTGCTTCATGGGTTTGCATTTCAATTTTGTGTTGAAGGAAAAGGTTCTCTATTATTGATTTGTTAATCATTTTATCTGCACGCCCATTGGTTAGTCTTAATTCCTGGAAATTTATGTTAATACGAGAGAGTAAATTGTAAATTGTATTCATGCAGATTAAATATAATTGTTAAATTTATAGTTGGAAGGTTCTCGACCTGTGATCTTGCGGTTTACATGAAAAAAATGACATGATAACCCTCGTCCTGATATGTGTATTTATGAACTATATATTGATAAATACGATTATTTTAATAAACTGATTTATTCAGTTTATATGACGAAAATAACATGCTAAGTTGCTAAACCTCAGCAGTCAGCAGAGTGTGCTATTTATGACATAATCTTGATAAATGCGATTAATTTGCTGATTTACTTTATCCACGAAAGTAGGTATTTTCAAAGGATATGAAGCTCGTTTCGGAGGTGATAGTGGGGCATGTTCACGCACGCACACAGGCACATGTACACGTGTTCTTCGTTCTTATATAAAAAAAGGTAACAAGTTTGTTATAGAATTTGATGGATATGAACAGTATAACTGAATGGACACGAACACAAAAGTAAAGGTTATTTCGAAGCATTAGGTTCATCGAATGATAATGAGCAATAGATACAGTGATGGGTATTTGACCAGGGGTCATGCACAGGAATGACTTTCCTTTCTTTAGGTGCACGAAGGGGACGAATGTGCACATTTCCGATCTGGAGGCATTGTCCTTATACTAAGAGTGAGAAAGGGGGCTCATTTTTCATTCTAGGAGCTATCATTCATTTGTGGTGCATTCTTCTTGTCATACAATTCCTCTCTCTGCATTTTGACTCGGTATTGGTTAATTAGAACTTCAACGGACAAACATGAATGGTGGAAAGGTGATTTATCATTGTCTTTTTTTTCCTTTATTTTCTTCCCTGCCCTTTTTCAGCAACAAGTTGATTATGGATACAAAGCGACTGAAAGAAAGTGGTGGATTCAACTCTGTTCTTCCCTTTATTCAGAATAATTTTCTAATCTTTTGTTAGTCTTAATGATGTACCATAATTTTGCAGCAGTGAGAAAAACTTATGGTGGGTCTCCCACTGTGTTGTAAGAAAATGTGTCCATAGTTGCTAGCGTACTTTGGCCTAGTGGATATTAGTTCAATTATTTTCTTTTTCTTTTTTCATACAACATTTTCCATTCAGAAAGTTTCTAACAAGTTTCTGTTCATGTGGCGAGCGTTATCATCTTTCTCTTGTTTGGGAACCAAGTATTTTAAGAGATTTGGAGGTCTGTTACTTGTTACTTTAGCTAGATCAATGCTGCCAAATGAGATGGATTTCTTTACATGTGTCTTTACATGTGGGCTGACCTCCTACAATTGATGGCCATCCTCTCATGATTATGCTTATTTTATCTGGAATTAACCACCTTAGACTTTTAATCTCAGGCCCCCGGTTGTTGACAAATTCAGACAATGTTTGCCTTCAGCCTTCTTAATTAGGGAAAGGCTTAACAGTGATGAATTCACCACCTATTCTGAACTTATCCTCTGATGATTTATACACATAGGCTGTTGTTGTAGGATGTTTACATAGTGGCATGAGAATATATGTGCGGAAAAGTATTGAATCAAAACTATAATGAAACAAGAGAAATGATCTTGAGATTTTATGAATTATATTTCTATGTACTAAATAGTATCTGAAGTTGAAGTTGGCTGTCTGGCAACTAAACCTATTTTACGTGAAAGAGTTACTGAAACATCCTTGGAAATCTTTTGGGCAACGTTACTGGGGCGATTCATTTACGTAAAATCTTCTTTCGTTTGACATGGTGACATGACACAACACTAAAACACACATCACATGTCTCGGATCGGAGACTACTCATGTAAACAAAAGTATATATGTAACATTGTTTCTCATATGAAAAAGTGGAGAAAAAAAAATCAAGAATTGTATAGACAGTCTAAAAGTGCATGAGGAAAGAACAAAAAAGGGGAAATGTTTGTGTTATTTTACTTTCCGTTCTCATGCCACATATGTCCTAATTCTTTTACTAGGCCAGTCAATGAATTGTGTGAAATGGAGGTTAATCACCTATATATCTACTTAATACGGGACTAACATAAGCACATATACTAATATATAAGATTTTCCGTGAAGATCACTTTAAGATTGACACCTTGTCTTGAAGGTTCTATGGTGCTCTCCTTCAGTTCTGAGAAGAATAAATTTTATTTACGAACTTGCTAAAAAGAAGAACACTTTCCATACAGAATACTGACTCTTTAAAAAGAATGATACTCACTGTTGCTGTCTCCACTGTGTGCTTTGTTACTCCTTGTCAGTGGAAGTCAATGTGTTCAGAGAAGTAGTAAAGAAATAGGAAGTTTCTATAATTAAGAGTAAATCGTAGGAAATATCCAAAATGTCTTCTGGTTGCTACTAAGTGCAGAAATTTTTCGTCATTTCCTTTATTAAGTTATATCTTTTAGCATAAGTAGATCAGTACTTCAAATCAAAAAATAGTTTCCAGTTACCTACTAATTTGACTAATTTACATATTATGAAGTAGTTTTTATGAATTTTAAGCATACTTTCATCTGTTTGACTCTGCCCCTACCGCGCTTCAATGTTTATCCTTTTACTGTCTGTCCCAAGCTAGTATAGAGGATTATGTTAGTAGTTGTTTACAGTAAATCATTTTACTGTCTGTCCCAAGCTAGTAGAGAGGATTGTGTTAGGTAGTTGTTTACTGTAAAACCTCGCCGATCTCTATGAAACAAGTTCTTAAAAAAATCATTAGGGTGTTTCTACCTCGACGTGTTGTGTAGATGCCACCTCGATGCAATAATTAGTAGATAAGGGTGCTTTGCTTGAGTATTTCCTCAAAATGACCATTACATCGATGCCATCCTGGTGTGGTGATAAGTAAGCTAGGGTGAGATGAGGATTTCATGCGACCATATTGGTCCCTAAATATGGTGCCAAATAGGAAATAGGAATAGTCATAGACCAGAGAGTAGTACAAGAGAAATGAGTAAGAGGCATTTACGTAATTATAGTACTTTTAAAGAAGACCATCATTCATATCCTTCAACTTGAACTTGTGGCTTGCATAAGAAATCACGTAAAATGGTGAAAACACCTGTTGTTTGCTAGAAGTTCAACATGGCTTCTATGTATGTCCTTGTGGTAAGATCTTAATCAATTTGAATGAGCTGGTTTTGTTGTAGCTTCCATTGTTCATTTCGATCAATATCCTTAACTAGTTTCTTCTTAAGTTCTTGCACTGCTTGCTTCAATCAAGCCTAGAATACTAGCTGGATTGCTCAGCCTAATTTAGATTCTTACGTGTTTAAATACATTCTGTGGAATTACTTACGCAAACTGATGTGGACCCTCGAGAGAGAGGCGCTCTGATCCAAAGGTGGAAGGCTCCTGACAAATCCTAATTTCATCAAATTGACGGACCACGATCGTCATGCATCACAAATTTTCTCCAATAAAAAAATTTAATTGTCGTGGGTATCAGGGGAACCGTATGTAATAAGTATTGATTTTTTTTAATCTAAGTTCATCTTTGCTTTCCTTTTATGTTTTGATTGTCTACCTGAATATATAGTATGTTGGCTTTGCCAAAATTCAGAACTGTAAACTAATTAACCGTGACAATAAACTAAAATCAAGGTGAAAGTTTGTTAATCTTTCCACAAAGCGATATGTTGGATGTTCTATTTTAATAGTTGCAGCACTTGGCTCACATTTGCATTCTTTTACATGCAGAATATCGTTTGTCAGACATGTGGTGGTACTGGCTCCAGAGACTGCATGGTTACGTGTAACATCTGCCGAGAAATTTCTGAACATGTGTATGTGCCTCTTATATTGAAGTATTGTTTTCCTTGTCGAATGACCTGTTTAAACTATGCTCCTTGAAACCAACTAGTATTTATTGTTCTAAATGGAAAAACGATTCGTTTATTTACGACGATGGATCTATTGCTATGGTCTGACAGCTATCAACTGAAAACATTCATTTTTATGTATATATTCTATGATATGCACTATGCACTATCGAACTTTCTTATTTATTAATTGATTCTTTTTTGTCTATGCCTACTCATTGCCTTAATTACATTTATATCACTGTTATTACCATAGTCAACTAAAACTTTTACCAGTTTTGGATTCCTATTGAGTAAAAGATTGCTTGGACAACTACTCATTACCTTGTAGTTATGTCCATGCTACTTAGTCACCACCTATTCCGTATATTATGATTACTTACAGTTTGACGCTCTCTAATTACTTCCAGCTTTTGTATGCGAAAAATACTTCGGCCTGTCCCAGTAGTTTGGCGCTGTGATGGCTGTTCTGAAACTCTTTCTGAAGATGGAAATGTTCAACTCACAAATTGGAGTACTGTTGGAGATCATGCCGAAACTAAAACTCCATATGGAAGGGAAATTGTTATGAACCATGAAAGTTCCGCCCGAACTGCTGTTAGAAAAAAGAAGTTATTTGAGATGAAGAAACTATTATCTGCCAAATATGGCTTCTCAATGTCACCTGATTTTCATAAGGAGGAGAGTGTCTCCGTCACAAGCTCACCTCGTTCCATCTGTAATAGTTTTGCTCCTAATGAACATGTTGCCGTGTTTCCATCTGAACTTATATCAAGAACATCTGATATAGAGTCGGACACTCTGGTGTTAGCTAAAGGCAATGAATGCCTCTATGATACAGCGCATACTCACCATTCTTCCATGAAGCAAAATTCCCCAGAGAAATCAATAACCTCTATATCCAGACTCTCAAGCTCGAAGAACTTTGGCGTCAAGGCTAACCCTAGAAAGAGATCAATTAATCTTGACACTCCTCTTTCTCCCTCAAAGTTTCTTGTGGTTCCGAAGAGTATTAATAATGGTAAGTATGGAATGAACATGGAGAACGAAGTTTCAGATGTATATGCCTTATGTAAGAACCAATCTTGTGTCTTTATAGCTACTTCTTATGTTTGTCTTGTGTTTTAATTTTCAGGGAAAGAGGCTTCTCCTGAGTTGCACAGAGAAGAAATTATGGAAGGATCTTCTCATGAGAAATTATGTAATTTTGACAATAATATGGATAATGAGGTGCGAGGTATGTGTATGCCATCTTTATACATCTCTACCTAAAGATATATTAAACTGTTATTTTAATATCTCTCATGGTTTATACAGAATATGTGAAGGAAGAATGTAGGGAAGGTAATCTAATTGGTGATTTTAATGACTCTTTAAAGAAAATTTGCCCAAATACGCCTGTGAATGCTGTTGACAGTGAGCTCCTGGATACTCATGGTAAGGAGTGATAAAATTGCATTTGATTTCAAACTGTTGATGTATCTGAATCTGCTTTTGTGTGAATGACTCTTGTCTTATGCATGCATCCCTCCCTTGTTTCCTTACTGGTTTCCAGGATATAAGCCATTTGCAAAACTTTATGAGGAATGTCCTCCAAAGATGGACATTAGAAAAGTAAGTGGATTTGAAATGACATCTGACTACTGCTGCGCTAAAACTGCTGCAGGCCTATTACGAACTAGAGGGTCAGGTAAGAAAATGAACTAATTTCTGATTGTAGAAATAAATCGTAAAATGTCCTTTTACCTGAAAAACTGACCGCAGATTCTGTGAGAAAATTAAGTTTATTCGGACATATGTAAATTCATTCCTTCCATTTCAATTGTGGTGATTTCTACAGGCATAGCTCAACCATTTATGCCACTCGCAGATCCGAATCCAAGTTTTCCCGGTAGTCTCACCTCAGCAATATGTTGGGAGTAAGTATCAGCCTTGGCCATGATAATGCTAAGTATGAATCGACTTTTAAACTATTGGTGCATGACTTTGTATCAAAAGGTTTCATACTTGATATTTCTATGAGCAAGAGTTTAATTGGTGTGCGGCATATTTGCTTATTTGCTTATCCTTATAAGTAAGATGCATTAAAATCTGTCAGGGCTCGGGAGCAATTGATACTGGAAAGGAAGTAAGTTTTGAGTTTATTTGCCTTTCGTTTTCAATAGGCTATCACTTCTCCTGTATAAAACTAAATAAAGACCCTGAGGGTGTGCTAGCGACTTGCATATATAACTTTTGGGATGACACTGCAAGCAGTGCTAAGCAGTTCTGTGGTTAAGCCAGCACGCACATGCAACATAGAAAAGTAAGCAAAGACTATGTCACTTCTAAGAATTTCAAGTAATTTCTAGATTTTCTTTGCAGCATTATTTTCTTTATATGTGGAGTCTCCCCACAGATAATCTCCATTTTTCTCCTTTTTTCACTGAAATTTCTCTTTCCTTGAGAATAAAGAGAAAATTGATGAATTCATTGTAATCTAGCAAAAAGAATATCGACTTATTCCTCTTCTGTTTGGAGATGACTTCGAAAGTTAGGTAAAACTTTAATATAGATTGTGTTCGTTGCCTCCTGTTTTATGCCCTCTTATGTCAAGGAGGAGTTTTAGAGGACTGCTTATTTGTCGCATTAGCTTCAAGTAAGAAGGAACATCTCCATACCTTTTGCGTTTTGAAGGTTTCTCTCTTTCGGATATAACATGGAAAAAAGTATCTTTACTATCACAGACATTGATATCAAGTCAGAGTCAATTTTAGAATCATTCTCAAAGTTCCAATTTGTCAAAACATAATCGATAGAGTTGACCATATATGTATAGTATAAAATTTTCCTGACGCGTTATTACAAGAAAAGTTTATATTCTTTATCCAACTTTAATTTACGCTTAATTTCACAAAATAAATAGGTCTTGTCACAGATTCAAGTTGGCTTGTTGCTTTTATTTCTAAATTTACACGATTTAACAACTATAGCTCCTCTTTTTTAGGGGGACTTTCAATATTGATGTTACAAAATTCAATGGTTGCTTCGGTGTCCGAGCACATTTACCTCACCAAGTGTCTGATAAAGCGGTTGACATTACAAAAACTATGGATGCAAATTTAAAGTTTAATGTACTGCCTCGCATAAGGATTTGGCCATCAGTATTTCAAATAGATCCTGTCGATCATCAAGATGTTGCATTATACTTCCTCCCCTCCAAACATGAGAGGTTTGGTCCCCAAATTCATTTTTTGTTCATTTGAATTTCATTTGTTTCTTTTGTACTTTAGTTAGACATAAATTCATATATGATGCTAACTATTTTTTTATCATCTCCTTAACTGTAGGTCTAAGGAGGACTACATGCACCTTGTGGAGTATATAAACGCCAACGATTTTGCTCTGCTAAGTCAAGTGGGAAACATAGAGTTAATGATATTTTCATCTGAACAGATGTCTACAGATAATGAAAGTGAGTCTCTTTGTCATTATTTGAATACATCTCAGTAGGTTCATGCATATATCTTTTTCTCAAAGAAAAAAGTGGGTTCATGCATATATCTGGTGAACTCTTTAAGAAAATTAATCTGTGGTCGACTATATGCAGTAAAAGATTTGTGTCAGCATTTTGAAATGTTAGGTAGATGCGCATGTTTTTCACGCTAACAATTGTTATGCTTCATATATTTCTGTTTGTTTTTCTCAGAAGCCTGCGTGTGAGTAGTGTTGGAAAATTAACAACATGAATAAACATGTCCATAAATTTATTTAGATGAATATGAGAATTTCATGATAGATGAGTAGAGCAAGGCAAGAGCTAAAATAATGAGAAATGGTATTTGGAATAATTTGTTAAAAACCTTCGCTCGGATAATATAAAACCTCATACTTATGAATTACCATTTAAAAGCGTGAAGAAGAAAATCTCCGACGTGTAAATAACTTGTATTTGGTTCATCTTTGTTCTGAACTATAAAAGTTGAGTTACTTAATATACAAATCACGTTTATTACCATCAAACACTGGTTACAGGTAAGGAGATGTATCTATGGGGAATATTTCGTAAGGTGAGAAGAAAGAATGTCTGCCACATTGAACCAAATGCTCCTGCTGCAACGATCAACTTCAGCAATCAACCAAATAACTCCATCGAGAAAAAGTTTAACTCAGTAACCGATAAAGTTACACAAACATCTGCTGAGGATGGAAATAACTTTTGCAAAATGCCTAAACTTGAGGATATTGATGAAGTCTTTCCAGATGTTCCTCCAGGTTTCTCTAGGCTTCCAGCTACATTACACCAAACAAACAACAAAGCAGCAGGTACATACTATGATACCTGTTTTAATTTGGAAACCATAAGAATAAATGTATCATGTCATACAAGCAAGGATTTATTTACTTTATGATTATGTCCAGTTAACACTAGTTTTCTTTTTAAAACTCGGGAGGTTTTTTGTCAACAGATATTGTACAAGTACCAAAAGAAGTACACGCTGATGCTACAATCAAGCTGCCTCGGAGGTCACCTAGACTAAATCCAACACACAACTGCCTTCGGAGTAGGGAGGGAAAATAAGTTTAAAATCAGCGAGCAAATAGTATGAGGAAAATATAGTTCCAGTTTATGTTACTAAATGAAGAAGAAGTTTTAGCAAATTTTGCATCCGGATTGTGAACTGTTTACCATTTAATCTTTACCTATAATCTTCCCAATGGGAAATCAATTAGCTATTATGCTAGATCTCAACTGATGAGAACAAGCTACTGTGCTTTTCCTTTTTTACTTTCTTGAGGATATGCTGAACCTAGTAAGAATAATATTTTATGCTTCTTGGTTGCTTTATGGATCTCATTGATAGAATTTGCAGTTATATCTAATAGCGTCTTGTTTCTGAATCAAATGGTGGCATTTTATTTAACAAATATGCATATTTCTTTTTCTTAATTCCCTTTTCTATATAAACTGACAAACTTTTTTTTTTTTTTTAATCCTTTTCCTTGTTGGTTAGATTGGTGTAGATGAATTTGCAGCAATAGTGCTTTATTAAATTCTTTTCTTTTGTATTAACTTTGTTTACAGGCATATTGTGGACTGTACTTGACAACCATCTGTACAAGGGGAAAGTGTTAATAATTGCATGCTCAGATTAAAAGTAATCTAGTCTTCATATGCACTATGCCTCAAGATTTAATCTGTAATATATACTGCAAATTCCTACAACATACCTATCCATCCAAGAAAAAAATATGAGTGAATAGATATTACAAAATTTTATTTAAGTCGTGTGCACCATTTTAGTGGGTAATTAAAGTTACAAGGAGAATTACTCTTATAAAAATTGTGTAGTGGGGGGTTTATCTGCGAAAGTAAAATAAAATCGTGCAGAAAGTGAAATGGTCAAAGCCCTGCACATCAGAACCCAGTCCAGACCGCCAAATCATCATCAACTAAAAAACCGTTACTCTGATCCGTTTCAATAGCCGAGAGACTATTTCCCACTGCTTGTGCTACTACTACAACTCATGGGCTGTTATAAAAATGGCTTCAAGTTTATGGACTCTCCCTAAATTATTCGCAAAGACAGAGAGAGACACTATGGCTTTTGCTGCTACTACCGCAACTCATCTCTCATTCTTCTTCTTCCTCCTCTACCTCTCCATTTCTGATGGTGTTCGATCCGAGGAACCAGCCGGGTATGGGTATGCAATGCAGTCAGTCAAGACCGACCCGGAAGGGAGATCTTTGAGCGCCAACTTCACTCTTATTCGAAATTCCTCGGTTTTTGGACCTGATATTCAGAATATCACTCTATATGCAAGGTAATTAAGGGAAAATTCTACTACCTTCCTTTGATTTTCTATTTTTTTATTGAGTTGCATTGTATCATAATATCTGTTTCCAGTCTACATGTTTATATCCAAAAACTATTCAAAATATCTGAATGCGTGTCTGGAAGTACCAAATCCTAATGTATATATCTAATGATGTAACATCTTAGCTGAAAAAAGTAATTTTATACCTTTTTATGAAGAAGAATATACAATAAAAGGGTCTCTCTCTCTAGGTTTTCGGTTATGCACCCAAATTTAAGATTGTATCGGAAAATATGGACATTATATTATAAAATTTACAGATCTGCTCCATTTCCAATCAGATGTGCTCCATTTACGAGAACATTACCATTATAGGACATACTAGCTTCTTTTAGTTGTTATGTACCTGATATGCAAGAAGATGAATCACCAGAAAATATGCATGAACATTTGAGAGTTTTAAAGAATCGAACATTTGAGAGTTTTAAAGACACATATGCTTGCATTGTATACTTCCATCCTCCTTACAGTTTTGAGTGTGATTTGTGATATAATTGGAGAATGTAATGCCTAATGTCAATAATATCAAAACATGTTGTTCTAATGTCTGCAGCTTTGAGACCAACGATCGATTACGAGTCAGAATAACAGACACAAAAAACCCTAGATACGAAATCCCACAAACTGTAATCCCAAGAGATATCCCAACTACCATCAACATCAACGAGACTATTCATAATGGTAACTCTCCTCCAGAAAACCATGTGCTCACCGCGAATGCCTCAGACCTCGTGCTCACCCTCCACGACACCTCTCCAGTCGCCTTCACCGTCACTCGCCGCTCTACTGGCGACATCCTCTTCGATACTCTCGGTACCAGCCCTGGAATTATCTTCAAAGACCGATACTTGGAACTTACCTCCTCGCTTCCTGGTGATCGAGCTTCAATCTATGGCCTAGGAGAGCACACTAGAAGAACATTTAGATTGTTACCACATGAGACCTTGACACTTTGGAACGCAGATATATCTGCTTCGCAGGTCGGGAAGAATCTTTACGGGTCGCACCCGTTTTATATGGATGTCAGGTCCTCATCACCTAATGTTCAGTATCAGGCAGGAGTCAGTCACGGGGTGTTGCTGCTCAATAGTAATGGGATGGATGTTTTGTATGGTGGAGATAATATTACTTTCAAGGTGATTGGGGGGATTTTCGATTTCTACTTCTTCGCTGGACCCACACCAGAAAATGTTGTTGAGCAGTATACCGAGCTTATCGGTCGTCCTGCTCCAATGCCATACTGGTCTTTTGGTAAGTAGATAGCATGAACAGATTATATACAAACCATTGTTTCCTGCATATATAACACTGCAACATAGTTATTCGGGTTTGTAAAACTATATTTATGTGCAGGGTTCCATCAGTGCCGTTGGGGATACAGAAGCATAGCAGATATGGAAGGTGTACTTTCCGGCTATCAAAAGTCTGGAATTCCTATGGAAGCCATTTGGTCTGATATGGATTACATGGATGGCCGGAAGGATTTCACTATCGATCCGATCAACTATCCAGAAGACCAGTTTAAGAATTTTGTGGATCGGCTTCATTCAAACGGACAAAGGTACGTGCTTATGCTAAATCCAGGAATCAGTGTGAACAAAACCTACGCCACATTCTTCAGAGGCATGAAAGAAGGAATCTTTCTCAAGAGAAATGGAACTGATTACGAAGGAGAATCCTGGCCTGGGAAAGTAAACTACCCCGACTTCCTTAACCCCAAAGCAACGAAATTCTGGGCTCGAGAGATCAGCATATTTCACAAGGTTATCCCCTTTGATGGTCTTTGGCTCAACATGAATGAGCTCAGAAACTTCATCGACCCCTCCCCTCTCAACTACCTCGATGACCCACCTTACAAAATCAACAACGCCGGAGTTCAGCAGCCAATCAACAACCAGACAGTTCCAGCATCCAGTGTCCACTATGGCAACCTAAATGAGTATGATGTCCACAATTTGAATGGCTTGTCTGAATCAAGGGTAACTCATGCTGCATTGGCCAAAATTATAAAGAAGAGGCCCTTTGTCATCAGTAGATCCACATTCGTTGGTTCAGGACAATATGCAGGTCACTGGACTGGTGACAATGCTGCAACATGGGAAGATTTGGCCTACTCAATCCCAACTATCTTGAATTTTGGTCTGTTCGGGATTCCAATGGTCGGTGCAGACATTTGTGGCTTCTCAGGTCACACAACGGAAGAACTATGTCGACGGTGGATTCAGGTAAGCAGTCAATCCAAATATTAATCATAAATTCACAAAGTTAATGAACCTAATAATCTGTTCTTTTGTTTCTGTGAAGCTTGGTGCTTTCTACCCTCTTTCAAGAAACCATGCCAGCTACAACTCAACAGCACAAGAGCTCTACAACTGGCCTTCAGTTGCAGCAGCTGCAAAAAAAGCGCTTGGCCTTCGTTATCGCCTTCTCCCCTACTTCTATACAGCTATGTACGAGGCACACACTAAGGGAATCCCCATAGCACGACCGCTCTTCTTCACATTTCCACAAGATAAAGAGACGTACGGGATCAACACACAGTTCCTAATTGGAAAAGGAGTGATGGTATCGCCGGTACTAAATCCAGGAATGAGATCAGTGAATGCCTATTTCCCAGCAGGAAAATGGTTCAATCTGTTTAACTATTCGCTGGCGGTTAATACAAGTGCAGGGAAGTATGTGACCCTTGATGCACCGGATGACAGTATCAATGTTCATGTCAGAGGAGGGAGTATCTTGATTATGCTAGATGAGGCAAATACAACTCAGCAAGCAAGAGAGAGTGGATATGAGCTAGTAGTGGCTCTTGATGAATTTGGCAACGCAACGGGTGATGTGTTTATGGACGACGGAGATGTGCTTGAGATGGGAGTTAACCAGAGTGAATGGAGCTTGGTCAGGTTCACTAGCAGGATTGAAGGTGATTCAGTAGTTGTAGACTCAAATGTCGTAAATGGCACCTACGCTCAAGAGCACCAGTTGCTGGTGAAGAAAGTGGTGTTTCTTGGATTGAAGCCAGAATCGAACCAGAACACAACTACTGCCATGTCTGTGAATGGAAGAATGCTAAGGGAGAATGAAGCTAGTTATGGAAGAAGAGGAAGGTTTGATGTTGCTGAGATCAGGGGGCTGTCACATTACATTGGGAAGGATTTTGAGTTGAAATTCAAGCTCAGGAGCTAGCCCAAGTAGAAATTGGAGAATAAGGAAACTATGTTCGTCTTAGTTGTAGGACTTAGCAAAGCAGAATTTTCATTAGCTTAAGCTTTTTTTTCTTTTTCTTTTTTCTTTCTTTCTTTTTTTTTTTTTTTGTTGTAGTTTTTCAATTTCAGACTAGTATGAGATCTTCCAAATATCATGAGTGATAACTGTGTGTTATAAAGTTTCTGACTATGGTATACACGCACGGCAGATACATACATAGAATTGTTTATTGTATGTCCATGTATAAATACGACATATCGAGCATAATATACGTATGCCAATCTTAGACAGAAACCAGTACATTCTAAATGCTTAGAATGTGTGAAAACTTTGTAAATTGCTAGAAATTTAATAATGTCAATACATATTAGGCAAATGAACACCGACAATTTTTTAAAGCAGAGGTATTTTCCTGTTATAAATGCAAATCTCAACACATCTATACTTAAATTTAGATGTATGCCATAGAATTTGAAATAAATGAAAACGTATTATATTTATACTAGAGGCTAAATATCAAGAAAGACTAGCTCAGTCATAGAGGGGTGGAATCAGGTACTTGGGAGTAGTAACTCAAGTACTCATTAGGGCAAATATATGTAGAATTGAATAAATGTTTAGTATTAATATTTGTCCAAGAAACGCAAAGACGTCAAGCTCTACAATGATCTGATCTGATCTGTATACAGCCAAAAATATCTAACATCCAATGGCATTAAAGTCAGCAACCAACCAGCCTGAAAAAAATCTGAACAGGCGTAGAATTATCACATGAGATGTTGCGCTATCTGCAGACTGCAGGAAAATGCTGCTTCCATAACCAATAATTGAGCAGGCACATGAAAGAGACAATTTTGTGACCCGCAAGTTACGGCACTTTATGTATCATCTACCTAAAAAATTTTATAAAAAGGATAGCAACTTGGATAATACATAGTCAAAATCAATTTCAAAAGAACAAGAGGGAGGATGATACCTTATCCTCTATTGCTCTTCTTCATTTCTCTGTGTTTCTCCTTCTCTCTCTCTCAAGATGAACCTACTGGAAATGGCTACAAGGTGAATTCAGTTCATATAGATCCTTCTCGCAAGTCATTAACTGCCAAGCTGCAGCTCATCAGTAGCACGTCGGTCTACGGTCCAGACATTCGGAATCTCAATCTATTTGCAAGGTAAACGATTAATATTACCTCAACTTGTACTTTCTGCTAAAAAAAATGCTAGCTCTTCTCAATCTTATTCTCATGAAAATCTTTCCATTAGTGGTCAGTTCATTCATATCCATGCATAACACAATTATCTCTATTGTTTACCAGTTTTGAAACCTCCAATCGTCTACGAGTGAAGATCACAGACACAGACCAACCCAGATGGGAAATTCCTGCCCAAATCATCCCTCGAGAATCAGAAAACTCTCACCGTTCGCTATCAGAACACAGCCAAGCTATACTCCAAGAATCTCCTTATGTACTCTCTATCAGTGATTCTGACCTCATCTTCACTCTCAACAACAACACGCCCTTCACCTTCACCATCACCCGTCGCTCTGCCAAAGATAGTGACCCACTTTTCAATACAACAGCCCCTGGCATTGTCTTCAAAGACCAGTACCTGGAAATCTCATCTTCATTACCCGGCAACAATGGATCCCGGCTCTATGGTCTCGGTGAACACACAAAGAAGCAATTCAAACTCAATGCAGGCGACACATATACGTTATGGAATTCTGACATTGCAGCAGCAAACCTTGATTTGCCCCTTTACGGGTCACACCCGTTCTATTTGGATGTCAGACCCGGTGGGGTTGCCCACGGAGTTCTTCTACTCAACAGCAACGGCATGGATATAACTTATACAGGGACTAGTATTAGTTATAAGGTGATTGGAGGGATTTTTGACTTGTACTTCTTCTCTGGTCCCTCACCGGTGGCAGTGACGGATCAGTATACAGAGCTAATTGGACGGCCAGCTCCAATGCCATACTGGGCATTTGGTAAGTATTTCTGAGATATCAGGTGCTTCAAATTTTGAAAATGCTGAATTTTTATTTTTATTTTCTTTCTGAATATATAGGGTTTCACCAATGTCGGTATGGATACAAGAATGTCTCAGACGTGGAAAGTGTTGTTGATGGTTATGCAAAGGCTGGGATACCTCTGGAGGTCATGTGGACAGACATAGACTACATGGATGCATACAAAGACTTCACTCTTGATCCAATCAACTTCCCAGTTGACAAAATGCAAGCATTTGTAGATAGGCTTCATAATAACAGCCAGAAGTATGTAGTCATCATTGATCCAGGTAAAGCCCCTTACAAGTTACAACAACTTCCGAATGGGGAAAAAAAAGGACGACTTACATAGAATTATATTGAAATATTTTACAGGTATTAGTGTCAATAACTCATATGGTACTTACTTGAGAGGTATTGGTGATGGCATCTTTCTGCAAAGAAATGGCAGCAACTATCTCGGCAAGGTGTGGCCTGGGGATGTCTACTTCCCAGACTTTTTCCACCCAAATGCCTCAGATTACTGGAAAGAAGAAATCAATATCTTTCTAAAAATTCTTCCGGTAGATGGATTATGGATCGATATGAACGAAATTTCCAACTTCATAACCTCACAGCCACTCAACGAACTAGATGACCCTCCTTATAAGATTAAACGGGCAGTTCTCGAGAAAACTGTACCTCCTTCCGCTATTCACTATGGAAACGTAACCGAATACGATGCTCATAACTTGTTTGGCCTCTTGGAATCAAAAGTTACTCATGATGCATTGATCAATATCACAGGTAAGAGACCATTTGTACTTAGCCGATCAACATTTGTGGGTTCAGGAAAGTATGCAGCACATTGGACTGGAGACAATGCTGCTAACTGGGAAAACCTCGGGTACTCAATACCATCAATTCTAAACTCCGGATTGTTTGGTATTCCGGTGGTTGGAGCTGACATTTGTGGATTCAGTGGCGACACAAACGAGGAACTATGCAGGAGGTGGATTCAGCTAGGTGCATTCTATCCTTTCTCGAGGGATCACTCTGAAATTGACTCTATTAGACAGGAGCTCTACATTTGGGAGTCAGTAGCTCAATCTGCAAGAAAAGCACTTGGGCTTCGATACCGCCTTCTCCCCTACTACTATACACTCATGTATGAAGCCCACGTCAAGGGTACGCCTATTGCTAGGCCGCTCTTCTTCTCGTTCCCCGATGATTCTGAAGCTCTTGAAATCAGTACTCAGTTTCTGATCGGAAATGGAGTGATGATATCTCCAGTGCTACAACAGGGAGCGGTATCAGTAAATGCCTACTTCCCTGTAGGAAAGTGGTTCAATCTCTTCAATTACTCAGAATTGGTAATAGCTAATACTGGAAAGTATGTGATGCTTGATGCAGGGAGCGAGAGTATAAATGTTCATGTACGAGGAGGGAACATTTTGGCGATGCAACAAGAAGCAATGACGACAAAAGCTTCAAGGCTGACAGACTTTGAGCTTCTAGTGGCATTTGATGAAGATGGTCAAGCTAATGGAGAAGTTTTTTTGGATGATGGAGAGGTGGTGGAGATGGGTGGAGAGGACTTGAGCCAGTGGAGCCTGGTGAGGTTCACTGGCTCAGTGGAAGCAGGGAAGGGGGTTGTGAAGACACAAGTTGTGAACGGTACTTATGCCGCAGATCACAAGTTTGAGGTTAAGAAGATAACATTTCTAGGTTTAGAGACGAAGACTACTACGTTGAAGGCGAATGCTTTGTATGTGAATGGATTTGAAGTAAACAAGCAAGGAGTTAGCGTGAAGAGTGAGGGAACAGGGAGGTTCAGTGTTAAGGGATTATCTCAACCCCTTGGAGAGAGCTTTGAGCTGAAGTTTGAATTTACGAGCTAAACAAACTATTCATGAAGGGGAGCATAGACTCTTCACTTAGAACCCATACCAACAATTTCACGAGAAAGCTTGTATGAGGAATCAACACAACGATCTACCAACAAGGTTTGTAAATGTTGTTTTATTCCTCTAAATTAAGAAAGTTAATAAAGGAAAATGCTAATCATACTACAGATACTATACTACTTTTATACCGCCACTGACAGATGTGTGGGTACCTCCTTGAAAACTGTCACACCAAAAAACAAAAAAAAAGTAACTGGCGCGTCACCATAAAACTCACTCTATTGTTTGTTGTAGTACAAGAGTACCGTGGAGCTTGTAGTACAACTATCACTACTCATTAATAAAACTCCGCTGAATTTCAAACTCTCAACCGACTGGGAGGTGAACAAGCTATAATAACAATAAAGGGGCTGCAAGAAATAGCAGCTACAGGAACAGACATATCTGTAGTAGAAAGGTTTATCCATGCATTAGTAGTCCTCTGGCATCACCAACATAATTCGTTACTGCCATAGAGAATCACAAATCAAGAAACCTCAACAATCAATACAAATTTCAAAACATCAAGAAAACCAATAAATCTAATGTGTTGCAAAAAGAAGCTCACCTATTACTAGGGGTTATACCAATAGAATAATCGCAGACTTTAAAGGCGCAATATCAGTAGGGGATTATACATTAAAAACTGCAGGTTAATAGACAAGATATACACGTTGTAGATGAGAACTTGTGTTATCTCAATATCACAATTACAAGATTAGCACTTCTGACTCTAATTTGCCAAAAGTCTGAATGCAATATGAAGAGATGAGCATATGTTTCCGTTTTAGCTCCTCGGAAAAATCATCTTCAATAAAACTTGGAGTCGTCCTCTGAGGTGTGAGCAAAAAGAGATGCCACTAACCTTGTTTCCTACAGAGGATGTCCCGTTACATTCCTCTGAGGTGTGAGCAAAAAGAGATGCCACTAACCTTGTTTCCTACAGAGGATGTCCCGTTGTAACCAAATTGACGTGCTTCCCCTTCACCTCATTGAAGGTATATTCAGGTTGCATGGAGAATTAAGACTTGCGATTGATGCCCAAGAAATGCTCAACCTGGTCAACAGAACAAAAACATGAGCTGATGCAAAATTGCTCAACCTGGTCAACAGAACAAAAACGTGAGCTGATGCAAAATTTTGTGACACTACGATAGTTCAATGCTATCCACAATATGTTACACATTTATTCATATAGATTTAATAAAAATTGTTAGAAGATGCAAAATTTTGAACAGGAAGATGTGTTCAATGCTATCTAAGTGACAATAAATATTCATACAAAACAGGCATCCCACAAAACTTTGATGTGGAGACTCTGTAAATTCAAGTTCACAAGGACCTCCCTGTCAAGTGTCCTAAAGCAAAATACAACAAGGTAAATGGAAGGTAAGAATAGACTTTTTCTTTAGTCAGAAGTTCAGGATTCGAATATGGCTCTACATGAGGCCGAGTATTGGACGTTGTCGACAAGAGGTTTTCTGAAAATCTAGCAGGACGTGAGCTACGATGCTGAGCATGTACCCTAGTGGGTTAGGCTCAAGCTACTATGTGGACAACCATAACAGTGGGATCAGGCTCGCATGAGACAGTATTGGATGACCATAACAGTGTGGATAACCATACTATGATAAAAGAGGTCTTCCGAGATGAAAAATACTAATAATAATAACTGCTAATTTTAAAATAAATAAAAAAAAGATCAAATCTGGGTTTGTAATGCAATTTTAAGTTACCAACCTTCTTCTCACCAAGCATAGGTGTCAAACTCCCAGGATGATCTTTCTCCAATGTAGCATAACCACTTCTCGGATCGCTAGTTTGCCTAAAAATCCAGAAGAGAAAAGCATTAGTGAGAACAACTGTTACTATTAATGCAAACTAGAATGCACGAAAGAAAATTTCAAGGCACAACACACTGATCAAACTATTTTCAACAGATTATAGAAACAACATTTTCATGAAAATTTCTTCTATGGGCAAACATGATATCAGTAGCAGCGACCAAAAGTTTCTCATTCCCTTCTGACCAGAGAAAACAGGACACCTGATTTTAAGGAAAACTTAAAAATTACTGCTCCTTTCGACTTGAACCTGTAGTATTGTAAGCTTTAGGTATCACCTGCTACTTTTGATGAATGGTGTTCACAATTACTTATACTAACTACTTCTCAATGACTATGAAACAAAATTTGGTCGCAGATCAACCTGTAAGACCAGTTTCAACTGTAGGGGAATTCTCCCAAAGCATTTTAATTTACAGTTCTACTTTCCAAGCAAGTTGCCAATTTGAGTATATGAAATTTAACCCGGGAAGTTATAACAAATGGTTTAGAACCATTAACAGTTGCATCGTTTATGGCAAAGAAACAAAGTGTCCGACACGGTAATGTATCAACCAAGGACATGGTATGTTTGTGTTCATGTACATATTTGACTATGTGCTTGTATCTGTGTGGAAAAAGCAACAATAGCAACTAAAGATTGACAAACTAAAGCCCCTTTCACTACACCAAATCAGCCACAGGTTGAGGGTCCTTTCCATGGGAGAAAACCTGGAATATTTTACGGAGCTGTACTTTTCTATTTAAATCCACTTGAAACGTGTGTACTTTTTTCACAGTTTCTAATTTTTGAAAAAGATAAACTTGGTTCAGTATTCATATAAAGTTAAGAAAGAAAAGGGCAATAAGCAAACTAGATGAAACATACCCTGGCTTAACATGCCCACTGAGTACAATATAGGGAGACTTCAGCTGCGCTTGAGCTTCCCTCATTCGTTCCATTGCCAGCAATGGTGTGTCAGAAGCTTTCATCTGCTTCGTCTTCAAATCTTCTTGATATTGCTTCATACGCTTTTCTTGTTTCATTTTCCCTGGACCCTTACCATGAAATTTATGGGAGATCATCCGGAATGCTTCCTTTGGGGTCATCTGGACAAAGCAAGTAATAAAATAAGCTTTTCATTGGTTTGGATTGGGAAACTTTAATACAAAAAGTGATCACTAGAATGGTGGACAATATTTGATGACAATGAACATTATATATTAAAGCACAAATTCATAAATTGAATAAGTAACAACATGAAATCCTCCTGTACATTGAACGTTCTGTGACTAAGTACCTTTCAACATATAAATCCCTAATTTTATATGTCAAAAGTGAGCTAGTAAAAAAGAACCAAAAGTTTCCTCCAGGGAGCATAACGTAACACTATTGGCTGAATAAATACTATTTCAGATAAGATTTTATGTATGGTAGTAGTACTGATCCCTTCTCAAGTTTTTATTTTCTCCTCATGTTGCCAGGAAGTAGGTCTGCAACATGATTTGCAATTTACTACTATCTGAAAGTTAATGGGCATCATATGTCATTTGAGAGAATTCCCTCATATATAATGATGCGGCCACATCCAGACCAAGTGGGTTTCTCTCTCCTCTATTCACATGGTGGAGATTGAGCCAAATCATTGTATTGTCATATGAGAGAATCCTCTCATATGGCAAGAATATACATTATTCTCTTACTATTTTTTGTGCCTTGCTTCAACAACACAGTCAGCATTTAACTTTGCGACAACAATGAAAGAGAAGTATATGAAAAATTAAGGCCGTGGTCCACACAAAAAATTGACAAGCCTAGGTGAATGTGAGTCGTACGACTGCTAACTTTATCAAACTGTCAGACTATCATGTTCTCTTGTTCCTACAGTTAAAATATTATGACTTTTCTTTTATGAAAGTTGAAACTAAAAAAAAAAAAAGGTGAGGTAACATATTGCTTTAACTTCTAAAAGCTAATACTTCAAATGATCTAGAAAAACTTCGTTATAGGTTCTCATCTTACATAATCAATAAGTACACAAGAAACAGTCTCATGATGAAATAACCAGTTATTTTGAGAAACAATGATAAGACATGCAGAACGAGGCAAGCTCCTAAAAATGATGCAAACTAAACATATAGGTAACCAATTCACATGGATTCATAAGGAGAGGTGATTTGCAACTAGTATCAACTTATAGTCTTTGTTGCAAAAAAAAATCATCTGGATAGTCAGAGTACATCAATGATGTTTGGAACTATCTCCTATTTCAAGGGAGGTAATATAACAAAGTGGATATCTTTTATATTTTGTGAACACCATAAACATGGGATCAAAAAATTAGAAATAAAAAAATTAGAAACTAAAGATGAAAAAGTAGCTTACAATTCGACCAAACTCATCAGTCCTCTCGATACGAATTTCTTTTGGACCATCGTTATCATTAATGCCAACAAGTTTGCTTTTCTTCTTGTCCATGTTTCTACCTCCCCAATCTATACTCTCCTTGAGCGTCCCGCGATCTTTGAGCAACTTAAGCGCACCTGATAAACCTTTCCCAACAGCAACCTCATGGATGATTTCATCTGGAGCAACATCCTCTTTGTCCTCCGTAGCAGGCTGTTCATTGTCATTTGTTTCTTTGATCTCCGTCCAACCTCCAACATCAATTTCCATTTTATGTTCAACAGGTTTTGCGATGTCATCGTCATCATTAAAAACATCTTCTGATTCAGGCTTTTGAGTATCTAAAAGTGCACAGAGAAACAGAAAGAAGAAAAAGGTTACCGGAGAAAAGAGAGATAAGTTAGAGTAACGATAAAAGAAACCAACTACCAAATTTCTCAGTTAAAATACAGAAGTACGTCCTTCAACCTGCATGATAAGTTAATAACTTTCATTTCTTGCAGCTATACGGCAACTAAATGGAATCAGAGAAAAATATTAATAAAAGAAAAATACACAGCAAGTGTCTTGAGGAAGATGCACAGGGCACTTCAGCTGTGGGGAAATGTTGATAGACTAAAATGTTGATGGGCCTGAGGCTTCATCTTAACTCCTTATTTACTGTGGTGACAAGATCATTGAGAATAATTACAAACAGATAGTAATTTAGATATTGAAGCGTGATGAATAACAGTCATAAACACTTTATTGCACTTAACCAATTTGCAGTCTTTACTAAAGCTAGTTGTAGCATACCAGCCACAAGTTTTTCTTGGACTCCAATTTCTAAGAAATGACTATGTGTTCCTTTTTAACTCCTTAATTATAACGAGATATCTAATACTCTGTTAGTTTCATTCAATGAAAAAAATTAAAAATCATAAGCAAAAATGAATTTAAAAAAAAACTAAGCTCATTGATTTCAGTTGACTCAAGAAGATAGGCACAGGAATCATTAAAACAAGGACAATAGGTGACGAACATAATCACCATACCTTCATTTAGCTGCAAACCAAGAACAAACTCCTCCATTTCTGTGATAACAACTTTATTTTCTGGTGGCTCTCCTACGGTAAAGCTTTGAGTATCTTCTTGCTCCTTTGCTGTCGCTAAGAGTGCAATTGCCTGAGGACCAGAAGGTGCATCTTCCTCTTTCCGCTTTAGTGCGAGTTTTCTAGCTTGCTCAAGGGACTTCTCAAGATCGTCATAGTCTTCCCCAAAAACCATATCATCATCATCCACAGCCTTACCGGTTAGAGTTTGCTCCTGACGCAAAACTTTGGATGCCTCCTCTGCTTTAGCTAAGGCTGACTGGTAAGCATTACTTCTCATTTCAGACTCAATTCTGGCCGCTTCTTCCTTGGTGGATAGTCTCTTAGAATCCTTCCTGGAACCAAGATCGCCAACACCAAGTCCAGCGGATTTAGCTTCTGCTTCAAGTGCATCCAAATCAAGTTTGTCCTTCTTCCTCAAAGATTTCTTTTTCTTAGGCTTCTTAAATTGAAGCATTTCATTAGGAGTATAATAATCTGATGTACTCTTTGCTGCTGAATTAAGATCTTCAAATGCTCTGCTTGTAGAGCCACCTTCTATCCTTTTGCGTAGCTGTGGGGAAAGTAGATCATACAAAAAATCAAGTAGCTTTATGCATTACACATTGAGAAATATAAGAAATGACTTGACGAGTACTTCAATTGTGAAATTTTGTAAGCGCGCGCGCACACACGCACGCACGCACGCACATGCACGCTTTTATCTTCTCATTAATTGAAAATTATTGCTTCAAGCCATTTAACTTGGACACTACCTTAGTGTCAAGTATTAGTTAAGTAATGAAAGGAGAAAAACACCCAAAAAAAAAGTAGGCAGTATCAGTTTTCTAGCCAATCTAAAAGCAATCATATTTAGCAATCAAGATAAATTTATTATGTGAACAAATAGCATCATTTTGTCAGCACACACACACAGAAGAAAAGAAAAGAAAACATACTTCTTCTAGTTTTTTCTCTGCTTCGCCAGTAAAGCGCCCACCTTCATCCAAAGTTACTCCCTGACAACAAAAATATGTATCAGGAAAACATCCAAAGATAATTTATTCATCAAACGATCAGTTTGTAAAATTAACCTCATCCTCAACTGGATCGTCGTATTGTGGAAGTATTGTCTTCCGAGAACCCATGTCATCATTAAACCTACAATAAGGTAATAAAAACAAATAAGGAAAAGGATCAAAACGATTTCAAGCACAGAAATCTCTCATAAGAAACCAACTACAACAACAGATCTTACGCTTCCTCATATAAATTCCTTTTCTTAGCAGCCTTGTAGGCATCATCTCTTCGCCTTTGCTCTCCAATTTCCACATTTTCAAGCATATCAATCTCTATAAAATACAATTTGTTAGTCAGTTGACAAAAAGTAATCAATTCAACTGCATTAACTACAAAATCAAATACATAATAGGCACCTTCATTAATATCACCATCAGCAAGGATGCTCTGATCTTTTAGAGTTAGAACAACAGCTCCACCCTCAATTACCTTATCGAGACCATGAAGAATTTTAACCCCTGCTAAATCCTCTGCACACGGTAGAAGAGAAAGATATGAGGCAAATAACTTCTGTACAACTATATCCAAGACAAGCTTATGTGTAAAAACATAGGTTAGTAACAATATACAATTTTTTTTTTCTAGAACAAAAGGTGCAATTTGTATCTCATACCCCGAGCAAGGACTTCCTAGAGGTCGCTCATCCTAGTACTACTTCCACTCAAGCACGCAAACTACGGAGTATTAGGCGATTATTTTCTCAAAAGTGCTATCTACTTTAAATTCTTACACCAACGATTCTTCTAGCTCACATCCCACGTGGAACTATTCATTTGGGGGTGTTATTGAAATAGAAACAAAATTACTGGACTGTATACACTACAGAACAAATAAGCTAGTAAAGGGAAAAAAAGTGAAGAAGCAAAAGTTCATAAGGAGAAAACTTACTTTTGCTGTGCCCAATTGCTGCCTCATCATCGCTTTCTTCTCCAAAATTATCCTGAAAATATTTAATCGCAAGCAACTTAATACATAGTACATACAAACTCTAAAGAATAAACCAAAGAATAGGACGCAGATCAATCACCTGCTCATCCAAAATTTTTGAAACACGTGCAGCTTTCTCCCTGACCTCGTTCCTCTTTTCCTCGAGCCTCCGGCTTTTACTGAGCCATGATGAAACCTCTGAAGTATCCTCAGCTTTTCTCTTCAGTCGTTCTTGTTTCATTCTGTATAAGTGTGTGAGATCATAGACTATAATAAGTACACAAAATATCTTCACAAGAAGAGCATTTTAAATGTTATTCATCAAGGTTAGCAAATAAAACTCTTACAGAAGTAGCATAAAACAGAATAGCAGATCTCTAAATCAGAACAGATACCAACCCCCCCAACCAAAACCCCCCAAAACAAAAACACACACACAAATCATGGCAAGATGTATTAAAAAATTATCAAAGTAAAATTATGTTAATCATTGAATTTCAGCAAAAAATTGAAGTAGATATATGTATTTTATAAAAAAAAATCCTGAAGGGATAAAAAGAAATGATCAATCAATAAATTGACTATATCACAATCGACAATTGGTAAACATTAACTCTCACATGAAGAGAGTTACGACAAAATAAATGCAGCTTTCTGTCCAAGAAAAAATGGTTATACAGAGATAGTTGCCGCATCATATGGTCAGACTCGTTCAAACTTCAAAGAATAATCGGAAATTGTTAAATGAACAGTTGTTTATCAACAAAATTTAAGTAATTGATTAAGTTTTTTTTCTTTTTTGTGTTTTGATATAGAGGACATAGGCACTAGGTACTTTCCTCTAGCTCACTCAATTCCAAATTTCTAACTCAAGATCTTCTTTGTCACCAGACATCAAAATCATCTAGAACCAAAATTCAAGACATCTATCTCGCTGTCGTACTTTGAGTCTTGTTGTTAGGTTCCTTTCTCTTCAAGACTGGATCTAAAATTAGTGAAATGATAAAGTTTAGTATCCTAGATGATGGAGAAGAGATCTGCTACAGGTTGGTGGATAGATAACTAAGGTGAAGATGAAACTATAATTTGATAACCTTGTTTGGTCTCTCAACATAGTAACTTTTGAGACTGGGATAACAAGCAAAAGAGAAATAATACCAAGGAGGCCTCATGTCCAAATATAACAATGTAAGTGATTAATATAGAGATATGAGATTTGTTAGCAACCTATATCCTAAAAATGTTAGGGTAGATATGAGATAAAGCTAGTTGTTGCTTCAATTTAATGTACAATCCATACAAGTGTATTTTCTATTTAAGGAAAAACGAAGGCTTTAGAAATAAGCAGCGCATATCTATTTGACATTGCAAAATCACAATTGAAAGCAATATGCATTTGAAGATAAATATTGAAGAAATTGCGGATCAAACTTCCAGAATTGGATAGAATTGCTTACGGATGCATATGCGCAAGCAACCTTGCCAACCCATATGAATGTTGTTTTTTATTGTTTATGCTACAGGGTAAGGACATGCAGATTTTCAAGCGGACAGGCATCAAAAAAGTTTCTTTGGCATATACAATTAAAACTAAACATGAGATATGTGACTGAATATTAGAATTAAGTTGATGAATATGTCATAAATAAGAATGCACCAATCATTACTGTAGTAATCACCCATATGAATTTAACATGGTGAATTAGGCGAAGTAAATTTTTTGAACAAATAAAAAGAGAAAATGAGGAGTTCCTACTTTTTCAAGCGTTCTTCAAGCTCTGAATTTGATTGTGACCCCACAGGCTTCTTGTCATGATCATCCATTGCAGATTCAGCTTCTTTTGTCTTCCCATCAACGTTAGTGTCCCCATTATCAACTTCTCTTCTTTCATCCACTTCAACTCCTTTGCTTCCACCTGCGTCCTGATCTTTATTCCTTGTTCTGGGTTTATCGTAATCCATTTTCCGGTTTCTCGCTGAATTGTCCCTGACTTTCTCTTTCTCTTTCTCTTTCTCTTTCTCTTTCTCTTTCTCTTTCTCTTTCTCTTTCTCTTTCTCTTTCTCTTTCTCTTTCTCTTTCTCTTTCTCTTTCTCTTTCTCTTTCTCTTTCTCTTTCTCTTTCTCTTTCTCTTTCTCTTTCTCTTTCTCTTTCTCTTTCTCTTTCTCTTTCTCTTTCTCTTTCTCTTTCTCTTTCTCTTTCTCTTTCTCTTTCTCTTTCTCTTTCTCTTTCTCTTTCTCTTTCTCTTTCTCTTTCTCTTTCTCTTTCTCTTTCTCTTTCTCTTTCTCTTTCTCTTTCTCTTTCTCTTTCTCTTTCTCTTTCTCTTTCTCTTTCTCTTTCTCTTTCTCTTTCTCTTTCTCTTTCTCTTTCTCTTTCTCTTTCTCTTTCTCTTTCTCTTTCTCTTTCTCTTTCTCTTTCTCTTTCTCTTTCTCTTTCTCTTTCTCTTTCTCTTTCTCTTTCTCTTTCTCTTTCTCTTTCTCTTTCTCTTTCTCTTTCTCTTTCTCTTTCTCTTTCTCTTTCTCTTTCTCTTTCTCTTTCTCTTTCTCTTTCTCTTTCTCTTTCTCTTTCTCTTTCTCTTTCTCTTTCTCTTTCTCTTTCTCTTTCTCTTTCTCTTTCTCTTTCTCTTTCTCTTTCTCTTTCTCTTTCTCTTTCTCTTTCTCTTTCTCTTTCTCTTTCTCTTTCTCTTTCTCTTTCTCTTTCTCTTTCTCTTTCTCTTTCTCTTTCTCTTTCTCTTTCTCTTTCTCTTTCTCTTTCTCTTTCTCTTTCTCTTTCTCTTTCTCTTTCTCTTTCTCTTTCTCTTTCTCTTTCTCTTTCTCTTTCTCTTTCTCTTTCTCTTTCTCTTTCTCTTTCTCTTTCTCTTTCTCTTTCTCTTTCTCTTTCTCTTTCTCTTTCTCTTTCTCTTTCTCTTTCTCTTTCTCTTTCTCTTTCTCTTTCTCTTTCTCTTTCTCTTTCTCTTTCTCTTTCTCTTTCTCTTTCTCTTTCTCTTTCTCTTTCTCTTTCTCTTTCTCTTTCTCTTTCTCTTTCTCTTTCTCTTTCTCTTTCTCTTTCTCTTTCTCTTTCTCTTTCTCTTTCTCTTTCTCTTTCTCTTTCTCTTTCTCTTTCTCTTTCTCTTTCTCTTTCTCTTTCTCTTTCTCTTTCTCTTTCTCTTTCTCTTTCTCTTTCTCTTTCTCTTTCTCTTTCTCTTTCTCTTTCTCTTTCTCTTTCTCTTTCTCTTTCTCTTTCTCTTTCTCTTTCTCTTTCTCTTTCTCTTTCTCTTTCTCTTTCTCTTTCTCTTTCTCTTTCTCTTTCTCTTTCTCTTTCTCTTTCTCTTTCTCTTTCTCTTTCTCTTTCTCTTTCTCTTTCTCTTTCTCTTTCTCTTTCTCTTTCTCTTTCTCTTTCTCTTTCTCTTTCTCTTTCTCTTTCTCTTTCTCTTTCTCTTTCTCTTTCTCTTTCTCTTTCTCTTTCTCTTTCTCTTTCTCTTTCTCTTTCTCTTTCTCTTTCTCTTTCTCTTTCTCTTTCTCTTTCTCTTTCTCTTTCTCTTTCTCTTTCTCTTTCTCTTTCTCTTTCTCTTTCTCTTTCTCTTTCCCTTTCCTTGCTCTCGCGTTCCTTCCTATCCTTGCTCCGATGCTTTCGCGATTTCTTGTCCAACGAGTCATCATCGTAACCTCCCCGCTCCACCATTTCCCTTCCACTGCCATTTGATCCCAAGTCATCCATCGCCTCATCCATTTTTTTTTTTTTTTTACTAAAACTCAATCCAAACCCTGAAAAATTGGGAAAGGTAATACTAATAAACCATGACAGTCCAAGATGGCAACAAAAACTTCATAGGAAACCTCAAATTAGGTTAAGATGATCAGATTGAATCGAATTTAGCAAAGTTAGGGCTACTGTATAGTGATGATCTGAGATTGAGTTAGGCTTTAGGGTTTCGGATAGGAAACTTTAGTGTTAAAAGCAGGAAGGACTTGTACCTGATGACGACAGTGGAAGATTGAGATTTAGGGCTTCCGATTTGGCGCTTGGACGATCGAGGAGGGAGATGGGGTATTTTCCTTCAATCCCTAGCAAAACTTTGGAGATTTGCCGAGGAATGAGCGCTGCTTGTGATTTATACGGTCTTTACTTATTGGGTCGGGTCCGGGTTTTTGACTTTTGATGACCCACGGAACGCAGTCCTCAAAACTAAAAAAATAAAAGGGCTTTCCTGCAAAACCGACCGTCTAGAAAAACAGAAAAGATTATTATACAATTTGGTGACAAGGTGAAGACTTTTATGCAAAACACGCTCGCGTTCATTCCTGCCCCTCACCTGATACCGAATTTATTAAAATTTAGTTGGCAAATTGGAAAAGGAACCAATCTCTTAATCGTATTGTTTTCTTTCGATTTCCTCTCTTCTCGATTCCTTCCCTTCGATTCTCGACGCGCTTGCACCAACGATAATCCAATTTCTAGGTTTCTCTGGCCTATTTTCCCTTGATTTGGAGGTAAACGTTGTGAATTCCGTTGCAATTGTAATCTGGGTTATCTTTATCCGTTATTAATGTAATTTATCCATCTAGATTCCATGCCAATGTGGTATCTTTTTATTAAAAAAAGTTAGAATTGTTTGATTTTTATTAGAATTTAAGGCTGAGCAGTTTGGTCTTTGATCAAGCGCTATTGAAATAAATATTTACGTAGTTTTGTTTCAGGTCTGTTAATTCATTTGATATATTTGAACGAATGAAATGTTTCTCTCTCTCTCTCTCTCTCTCTCTCTCTGATGACATGTTAAGTTTTCTTGAAATTTGGACAATTTTTTAGTTGGGATTTGCACATGCCCATCCTTCCCGTATTTTTGATATTATATCACAATTTTTTCGAAAAAAAATTAGTATCTTTAATTTTATGGGAAAAAGGTAACACTATTCAGGGTAGTCATTACCATCATCATCAGCTTTTCTTGCATCTTTGCTTGTTAATGCTGTTACCTCCATCTGTTTCTAGGATAAGGGCCTTAAAGCTCTTGACTAAATTGAGATAATTTTGTATTGTTATGATAACTGCAAATTTGTGTATGTACCTGACATGATAAGGGCAATCTAGATACGATGTTACATAGCAAAAGCGAGAATATATACTTATGCAGTATACCAGTGGCAAATGGTTGAATTATTTGTGTATGGAAGTCGTGTACCTGTGCTTGTAGCCACTACACCTTCTATATTACTGGCAATAATCATCGCTAAACTTCTGCATCGAATAGCACGTTGATTTTTGGTTATTGGCACTGTAGGATGCAGAGCCAACTTGTGTGCGATGGATGTAGGAATGTCCTTCTCTATCCTAGGGGAGCCACCAATGTTTGTTGTGCACTATGCAGTATGATAACCCCAGTACCTCTTCCAGGTATTATTTATTTATTTTCATCACTATCTACTTTTAACCTTATTTATAAGAAAAGATCTCGTATTTGAGAAAGAAAGCATACTGTCTTGGAGATTAAGTTATCTTGAACACGTTTAACTATTTTTTGTATATGTAATTAACTATATGTTTTTTTTTTCAGGAATGGAGATGGCACAACTTATATGTGGAAATTGCAGAACATTGTTGATGCACACCCCTGGTGCAACTAGCGTGAGGTGTTCTTGTTGTAATACAGTGAATCTTCCTAGATCAGGTACTCCTTTGATCCTTTTCATTCTTGTTAGAATTTTCTGCAGCGCTGAATGTTATTTTATAAAATTGTGCCGTCTTCATAAAGCTCTATATGATATTTCTCTTTTCCTCCTTCCTGAATGTTTTTACCATATTTCTCCATTCATTGAGATGTTTATGCTAAATCTTTTTTTTTTTTAATTCAAAGAAACGGAGCGACTTCATTCATCATTCTCAAGTTGTATCATTTGATTTAAGCCTATTTATTTTCAAACTGATTTTAAGACAGATGAAGGGTTATATCTCTTTTACAAAAAGGTGACTTGTTGCTATTTAATTATAAATGATTTACTTTGTGAACTAAACTTCCACTTGATATTGAACAAGAAATAAAACTAGTATGAAGTATACTCTCTTCTTATGATTTATTTTTTTAATTTGATTCTGGCATCATAGTTTTTTCTTGTACAACTTCACTTTGCTTATTTATGATTGCTAATAGGGAGAAGTGATCATGCACGTATATGTTGCATGCACATGGACACATTACACATACACAGCTAGACATGGATACACGGACATGCAGAATCTTAAAAACTTAAGGTTCGGTTAGGCCATCTTCACATCCATTGTGCGTGTGCGTGTGTGTGTCCGTGTGTTGGTTTGTTTGTTATTTATTTTTTAATTTTTAATTTTATTTTTTTACCCTTTTTTTGTTTTGGGTGTGCCTTTTTTTTTGGGTGGGGGGGAGCTTGGACAAAGTTAAACCTCAAGGATCATAAAAAGTCTTATCAATGCAATTTCATATAAATTCTAAATATCCTATAATAGAAACCATAAAAACAAAATCTCTTATGTGCCAAATCCAATTATCTTCAAGCTGGTTCAAGGCTCAGCACATGTTGTATATTATATTGAACATGTGTCCATCAAGTTTTTTGCATGCGCCAAGGCAAACATGTGCAGGACACATATTCATAGACATTCATTTGGTTTCCATGCATCACAATCAAGCACTCTATTCTGGTCTAGGATCCGTATTGAAGCTTAAACCAATTCTCCTGGTATCTCATCTATGGGGAGAGATGACTAGTGTAGTGTCTATCCCATTAACTGGTTATTTCTAATGAGTGGGAAATATCAAATGTTTTTTTCATAACAAAGGAAAAAGATATTCAGTTTAGTATTCTTCTTCTTTTTTCCCTTCCTATGTGTATCTTACCAAGAGTTGTGGCTAGTTTTTACTGCCATCAGAATATCTATTTTTCGGCATGTCTGTGTGTACCCAATCCATAAAATCCTGAGCCATTTCTTTTACTTTAACCTTTCAAGAAAGACAAATGAGATATTTTATAGCTCATATGTATTTCAGATACAAATCATGCTAGAGAGGCTGATAGGAATCCATGGAGAGTATATTCTAGGAGAAAGAAACGTGTAATTGGATTTAGAGGATATTGATTGATTCTGGATATATTCGTCATGATCTCAGAGATTTTAATTGATAGGATTTTATATTAGTTTCTATTTTTGCTAAGATTGAACGTGATTTAGGGATTTGATTTGATTTTGTTATGGTTATAAATAATGATGTAAGGCCTCAGTAAAAGGCAGACTATTTTGATATGATAATTCTGAGTTTTCAAATTGGCATGTGAATTGCTATAATGGTGTGAAGCCCATTTTCATTTTAATTGTTTTGATCAAATCACAGCCTTTCATTATACCCTCAACTCACATCCAACCCTCCACTCAAACAAAACCCTACCCCAACTCAGACCTAGCCTCGCCGTCACCGTTCACGTGAACAGTAACTCTGGTTACTGTTCACGCTCCTCTCCTATAGCTGGTCATGCTATTGCTCCGACCACTGTTTGCATGAACAGTGTCTCCAACAAAGTGTGTGGTAAATTCAGATCCAAGTAGTTGAGGGCTAGTTGGTTCTTCAATTTCGTGGATTAGTTCACCAAGTTTGCAACAGATCCTTTCAACTCAGTCCTGATTTGGATCTTTGTCGATTTGGGTGTTAGTTCCTACACCCCTCAGGTGAACTCTAAACAGGGCATCAATTTCCTACTGTTAACCTTGCAATCTCTTTAGAATTGTAGGGAATTTATAATTACATTGAGTATTGATATTTCTGTGATTCCTTGCATTATTCATCACCATTGTCATTTTAGAGTTGCACTACATCTTTAGTTATTTGCTGATTAGTTTGCATTTGCAACTAGTGCATGCACGTAGCTCACTTTAGGGATCTCCATCCGTGTGATTGTTTGCCTTCTTTGCATTCGTGTCGTCCCGCATCCTGGCCTGCGTCAGAGGCATTGGGGTTTGAAGTATTTTTGTTTCACTATGCATGGCTCCGGACAAAATAAGTCAAAGGCCCCTGTCTTTTCATGTGTATAAGGTCAGCTAAGAGCAAAGCTCTGAATTATGTCGGCCTACATAAGAATAGGTCAACCTAACCAAGCTTCAAATATGGTGTAAAATTCCCATTTGAGAAACCAAGAAGGTTGGTTGGTTGATAAGAAAATCCAAACGTACACAGTGTATGTTCAGCCAACCAGGAAACAGGTCTCTAAAAGTCCCTATATCATGTAAAAGGCTGGATGGTGATGGAAATGGCAAAATCTGCTTTGATGCATTAGCTTGTTGGCATACATCATCTCTGTTGGTTTTGAGTTAGAATATATAAAACAGAACTGAAATGAATTCCCATATGCAGACAGCGAGTGATCAGTCATCTACCATTTTGTGTTCTGCTTGTTCCTGCACTGCATGTCAAGTAAAGTTTTGTATCTGGAGAACTGGGATAGTTGCCAACTTTCTACAACATTTCAGAAGGAATTTGGAAATAATATAGAAAAAAAACTAGCCTTCATATTTATGATCTAGTACTGAGCATGTGAGTATCAATGTACCATATAATGGCAGAATCACATGCATGACATTTTTCCCGCACATTCACAACATATGCAAAAGGGATTTTATGAATACATCATTGGAAAACGACATATGAAAAGGTTAATAGAAATGAGTGTCATTAGAAATTTGAGATGCAAAAAAAAGTACTGAAGAATGAAGGAGGCAATTTCAGCAACTAATGGAGTAAATGTTAGGTCTGTCACCTTTTCTGACATGTAACCTTTTTCAAATCAAAATTGCATAAAAGCCTAAATTTATAAATAGTTTTTATCATGCATTTGTACATATTCCTGAGATAGTAACTGTAGATAGCATTTCTTAAGGTAAAATAACGTAATTGCTCAGGTTAAGATTTTACAGCAGAACTCAAAACTTTCATGGGTTATTTCGATATTAGCCCCCCAAATCTTCAATATTTCGATATTAGCCCCCCAAATCTTTGAAATTGATCTCAGGCCCCCCTAAATCTTAAATATTTTGATATTAGCCCCCCAAAAATTCTTTAAAATTGATCTCATGCCCCCCAAATCCTATTAGTATGCTGAAATAAGCCTCCCTAGTTAAAATTTGGTTGAAATGGAGGAATTTTTGTTTTCTTTAACTTTTTCGGTGATCTGCCAGTTATACCCCTCCACACAAACCCAAACTCATTAACCACTTTAACTTACCTATTAAGCTCCCAAATGCATTTAATAAAACCCTAGCCCAAACCCATTTTCCACATTATCTTCTCCAACGTCTTCCCCAAATAGCTCTCTTCAGCTCTAATCCCAAATTTGCATTGGGTAGATTCCTATTTAGGAAGATCTTAGGGAAGACGCTGGAGAAGATGAAGTGAAAAATGGGTTTGGGTTTGGGTTTTATTGAAGAGATTAGGAGAGCTTAATGGGTTTGGGTTTGGGTTTGGGTTTGGGTTTGTGTGGGAGAAGTATGACTGGCAAATCACCGAAAAATTAAATTAAACAAAATATTTTCCCCATTTTGACTAGATTTTAACTAGGGGGCTTATTTCAACATAGTAATAGGATTTGGGGGGCCTGAGATCAATTTCAAAATTTTGGGGGGCTAATATCGAAATATTCAAGATTTAGGGGGGCCTGAGATCAATTTCAAAGATTTGAGGGGCTAATATCAAAATATTCAAGATTTAGTGGGGCCTGAGATCAATTTCAAGGATTTGGGGGGCTAATATTGAAATATTGAAGATTTTGGGGGTTAATATTGAAATAACCCAACTTTTATAGATGAGATGTGAGATAGTAGTTCACATGTAGTCCATAAATTGCTTCATTTCCTTACCATTTAATTTCACAGGGAAGTTAAGAATAATGTTGAACACTTAGGTACAGGTTGATAAGAGTAAGAAAATTAATGTTTGAGCTCTAAGTCAGTTAATTGTGACATTCAGCATTTGTGTATGTTTATATTAAAGTTGTATTGGATACCAACGCTACACGTAGGTTAATCTTGTTTTTTGGTTAATTGATATCTCATCATGCATTGTCTCTGAAGTTTTTTTTTTTTTTTTTTCCTTCTTCAATGCATGCAATGCAGTGGATCAGGTTGCCCATGTGAGCTGTGCCCAATGCCGCACCACTCTGGTGTATCCCTATGGAGCACCCTCTGTTAAATGTGCAATATGTCATTACATTACAAATGTTGGGGTAATGGCAGAGACCCTTATTTAGTTATTTACTCTTCTTTCCCTTATGTCATGATGGGATGTTATTGTAGCGTAGAGTTATATGTCGCTTTACTCTATCCAATCATAATTTCCTTCCCTTTCTTTCTTAGCAGATGGGTAGCATGAGGGTTTCAATCCCTCTTAATAGGCCAAATGAAGCTGCAGTTAATACACCATCTACTTCATCTGTATGTGTATTTCATTTATCTTTACCATGTTTGCTTCACTGTTATAAAATCAGAACTCCATTGCCTTTCTTTAATTTTTTTATTTGTGACAGTCTAACAGCCAAACAGTTGTTGTTGAGAACCCCATGTCGAGGGATGCAAGAGGCAAACTGGTACATTCAATATCCTTCTTTTTCTTTGGCTTTTGCAATTGCTGGCCGTTACATCATTTACATGTGATCATATCTGCAAAGGATAAGCCAGATTCACTTACCACGCATCCAATACCGTCTAGTTTGAGCAGCTTCATGAGATTCATCCCTGAGCACTAGCTCAATGTTAAAGGGTAGGGGCTGAGTTGTGGGAAGTCCCAACTTCAACACGGAACAGGTCAATAACAACAATAGAACTTAAGCAAAAAATATATAGTTCAAACTCCAATTGCTCTTTGAGCAGTAACGGGTTCCAACAACATGGGAACACTTTGGTTTGCATCTGTGGGAATATATTCCTAATAATATTTACTTCTCTGCATCAGTTTTCTATCCAGTGAGAATAATTAGTGGAAAGCCAACTGAGGAAAATTAGGCAGTCCTTATGAAGTGTTTTCTTTCTTCTAATTAAGCTCAATAAGCACCGCACTGCACTGTAGGGACCTCTATTTGTATCAGCAGAGATCGGTAATAAGGGTCAAGTTTAAAGCTTTCACCCTAACTGAAGCAAGCTGAGATCTATAGACACGTTCCTATGGATGGACTATGGTTAATTACTTAATAACTGAAGTTCTTCCTTTTCATTTAATTTGTTGCAGGTAAGCAATGTCGTAGTAGGGGTCACCACAGATAAGAAATGACTTCTAAATGATGTCCAGGTGTTGTGTGATATACTTGCTGTTGTAAATTCAAAGTTGATAATCCCTATTGTCCTCTATTTTTGGGAACCTCAGCTATGTGAAGGGGTACATAAGAACATAAGGACATGAGAAAAGTACTAATGTTTATAATGTAAAAGTGGGCGTCGCACTTCATTAGACTTGGAGGTCTATATTTTTTACATTTTGGCAGTATGGAGGGTTAATCTTGGCTGCCAAAATGCCGAGATATGATTGTGTGAATAACTTCAGTTTAGTATATATATTGAGAATAAGATGGGAAGCAATATTTTGCTAGCTTCATTTTCTTTATTGCGTTTTTTTTTAAATAACTTTTTTGAGAATGTAATCAATGTATCTTGTTGTCTGTGTTTGTTCATGTCTGGAAGTCAGTATTTTGATGTGCTTTTTTCCTGCATATAGTTTTGTTGTCACAAATTATTAAAATTGTTGTTATAGAAGTACTTTCATGTCATCCATTTACATTTGTCAAGATCCGAGGAGCTTATTATTGGTGCCAAATCTTTTGTACTGTGCCATTTTGCTGACGGTTTTGATGCTTGTGGGTATAACGAGCAAAATTGACCCGCGTGTTGCCGCAGCATTTGTGGGGCATAATGGTTACGTATTTTGCTTAGAAAACTCTTTTTTAATTTGTGGATAAAAATGATTTTGGGAGTTGTAATATAGATAAATTAGTTATTTTCAAATAAACCCCTCAATTCATTGAATTTGTTATTAGGTCTCATGATCTTTATACTCTTTCATAATCTTTTTCAAATTAATGACTCCAATTATTACTTATACTCTTTATTAGAGGGACTCATTTGAAACTAATTTAAGAACTGAAGAACCTAATAGTAATTTTAATTATTTGAGGGGTTAGCTTCTAAATAAGTTAGGAATTGGCAAGACGTGATAGCACTTTTCATGATTTGCGAGATTACTTTCAAAATATAAGAATTGTAAGACACTAATATTGGGGAAAAGTCCAAGTACATGGTTTTCAAAATAAATGGGGTAAAATTTGAGTCTATTAGTTAAAATAAAAAATTAAACTTTTTTTAAGTAGATAAGCTTCAAAATTATTGAAATTGCTATTGTGTTCCCGAATTTCAAAATTATTTTGAAATTAGTCCCTCAAGTTAATCTTTGTAGTTGTTGCTTCGCTTTTATTGAAGGGAGTACTTTCAAAATATTTTTTAAGAATTAAGGAACCTAATATCAATTTTAATAATTTCTAGATCAATTTCTAATTAACTTAAAGAATTGTATAACTTAATAACAATTTTCATGATTTGAGGGATTAATTTCAAAACATGAAAGATTTAAAGGACTAATAAAAGTAATAGAGATGCTATTAAGTCCTCTAAATCTCATAATCTTTTTAGATTAATCTCTAATTGTTGCTTCTACTTTCTATTAAAGAGAATAATTTCAAAATAACTTTTAAGAATTAAGGAGTCTAATAGCAATTTTACTGATTTGAGGGACTAATTTCTAATTAACTTAAGAATTGTAAGGCTTAATAACAATTTTCATGATTTGAGGGATTAATTTCAAAATATGAAAGCACATTTAAAAGAGCTTTTTTTAAAGTAAAATATGGAAAAATAAATGAAACGGGCTAAGGGAGTCGAGCCGGGACCTAGTGAAAGCAAAGGGGGAAACTGTACCAATTGAGCTACTTTGCATTCATAGCGGATTAGCTCTATCAAATAACTTTACTGCAGCTTGCTACTGTAGCTTAGGCACCGTAGTAGACCCATTAGCTTTAGTATATATATAAATAAGCCTAAACAGAGAAGATTAGATTACTTTTTAATGATATTTTATTCTGGGTTCTCTTGGGCAGTTGGACTTGCTCCTTCATTATTAGGCGGATAGGTTTGAATTTTGCTAATCCCTATTGTTAATACAATAGTTAAGTATATAATAGTCCGTACAATTCGGGAGGCTGGTAGAGTGTTGCTTTCAAGAATCTCAAAGAAATGATTAAAATGTAAGCAGATGCATGTTTTCTGTGTTTATATATACACACACACGCTCGCTCCCCAAGTTGGAGCATAATGATTCAAACAAATGTACTGCATGATTAATTTGTCATGGTTAACCGGCTGTCTAAAAATCAAAGTTTTTAAGTTGTAGACTAGCTAGTAAAAGTAATTAAGATTAACCATGTGAACCTAACTAATTGATGTTGTATTTTGTTTGTGAATGAAGGTCAACTGTGTAGGAACAGACTAATAATATTTGGTAGTGTTTTATGTATGACTTTTCTTCATGACATTTGTGATTTTTTCTTCATGACGTTTGACTTTGGATTGCTTCGGTGTTTTACATCAAGAAGTTAAACCACGATTTACTTAAAAATTTCAAATTACAAGAATATGTCCCCTTAAAACCTCTTTCTATTTTGTTTTCTTTTTTTTCATTTTAGTCAAGGACTTGTTATTTTAGATGAGCGCCAAGGATAAAGAATCAAAGAATGCATACTAACACTCCCACGCGCAAGTCCTCCATTAATCACTAAAGGTGCATAATATGCAAACATGACTATAAAATTGAGGCCAATTCAGAAGTTAATTAAATAGAATTGTTTCATGCTGAAAATTTCCAAACTCCACATCATTTTATTCTTCTCCAAGCTAAGGTCGGCTGCAATTAGTCTTTGTACACCCTGTGTCGTCTAATGAAGACATCAACACTTCAATTTTTCATATTTAATCTCCATCACGCTATCATCACCAACAGTTTAAAAATGATATTAAACACACGCTATGGAGGTCCATGGTACTTATTTCCTATTAAAATTTTTGGGGTCGGCTCCATGAATTCTTTTTCCTACTTACGCATAATCTTTTATTTATATGTCTGCATATAAATATGTACAAATTAATTTGGATAACATTTTTGTTCTTGCTTCTAATTACCAAAAAAAGGCAATCCATTCTGACTCAAATAGCTTTCTATACTTCCTTCTCCAAGCTGGTTTGAATGTGGCTCCTCCTCCTGATTTCCCTCCAACTTGGTCAACTGACTTAAAACTGCCCTAATCACCTTCTTATCGCAATCAAACTGGTTAAAGCCGGAGCCCAACTCAGCATGTGCACCATGATTCTTGAAGGCCGTGATCGTCGGAGGCGGTGGTTGGCCCGCCATAGTTGCAGTTGCCGATGAGTTTTGGTGGAGGATCTTGGAGAAGCAGGGCACTTGCTCATAGCCCTCCAAGCTCATTGGAGTTTGTCCAAAGGTTATGTAGGTCTCCATTAATGGAGGAAGAGAGGAGGAAGAGCTTCTGTCTTCATAGTGGTAATTATTAGCGTCTACGCTTGGTTTGGATGAGAGGCATCTGCTCTTGTAGAACACTCTGCATAACACCCAATCCTCCTGTTTATGCAATTAAACAAAGAGAATTCAAAAGATAAGCTAGTCCTTATATAGTAAATTAACTGGTTAAGAGTATCAATCATATATATATAAAAACTTGCAATTAACATTTGAGTTAATGATTTAAGGACAGCATGTTATGTGGAAGAAAAGCACATATTCATGTAGCTTACTAACATTTACCTTTCAGACACATGAAGTGGTCATGTAAATAACAGTTTGTTAATTGTCCTTTGAGCGTAATCTATGCTAAATTACTTCATTTTTCACATGACAAAAGCATATTAATTAAGGAAAATCAACACAAATTTTAAACAAGACAAATGACATATATAAATATATATATAAGAGATTATACCTTGACGGAAAATTTTGACGTGTCACCCGTTACTTCCATACGAAATTCATGCATGACCCAGTCAGTCTTTCTTCCCTTTGGCGCCCTACCTTGATAGAATACCAATGTTTTTCTCATCCCCACAAGCATTCCCTTTCGGCTTATATGCCTATCTTTGCCTGTGGCCTTCCAGTATCCTGATACCGTCGCCCTATTTGTTCGCTGTCCTGTTGCGTACTTTCGATCACGAAGGCTGTAGAAGTACCACTCTTTGCCTCCGACACATGCAGTCTCTACAGACAGATCATTGCTTATTTATTGTGCATCATTTTGTATTGAAACTTTGATAGACGTCGGAGATTTCCAAATACGATTAAATATATTAATAACTTCGATACACATCAAAATGGTGTCGTGGTGTAGTTGGTTATCACGTCAGTCTAACACACCCAATCTTTTTTTTTTTTTTTTTTTTACACATCTTCTAAGATTTCACCTAGTTTCATGAATTTTCATTCTTTGGCTTCTTAAACTTTCTACAAACTCAGGTGTTTTTTTTCCCCTTAGGATTGTGAGGTACATAAAGTTAGGCAAGGGATAAATATTAGAAGGAACATGGGCGCATGAAGTCACGAAGAGGTTTGAGACCTCAGCAGTGAACAAACCCTAGCTAGAAAATATCTTTCTGTTATTGGTGAATAAAAAGACCAAAGGAACGTGACTTAATTATTTGGACTCATATATGACATGAATATAACTAACATATTTATCATCCTTCTTTAAAAAAAAAAATTTGAAAAAGAAAAAGAAAGAAAAGACTTATCAGGAAGGAGGGGCAAGTTTGTCATTTTTCTGAACCAAAAGATTATGGCAGAAAAAGAAGAAAAAGACAAAGACCGTTTCAGTTCCTTTTTTTTCTTTTAAATGCCAATGGACAAGGCAAATAAAGTCTGTATCTTAATTCCTCAATTATTAAGAGTCATATGGTCTGGTAAGCTAGTTACAGAATAGTCAAAAATTGATATGATAACACCGTCTTATTACTAGAAATTTGATAATATGGAAAAGCTACCAAAATAGATTTATATCAATTTAACATGTCCCCATGAAAACTAAGTGTATAGAAAAGACAATCTCCTACGGGAGGATTGTCACTTTCTTCAATCATGCTCAACATTAGCTAAGAGAAGATTATTATCTACTTTGGATATAAACTATGTAGTAAAATGGACCTATAAAATAATTGAATATAACAAAGCTCACACACCAATTTAGAAGTTCAAAACATAAACTTAACCTCAATTAAAACACATAAATTTATGCATGATTGAACACATAAAAATTCTATAGCTCTTGCAAAATTACTTGAAGTTATGTGAATTAGACTTAACATAGCAACATATTGATGAAACAGAATAATAATGAACAGTAACAGTAATAATAACAGTATAGTTATTGTGTAAGTTCTCTAACCAGGAAGATCCCATGGCTCGACCTTGTTGAGATCAACGTCGATCATTGTAGGGAAACCATACAAGCTTCCATTGTTATCTCCTGAAATTTTCTTCACTAGATAGTCGCAAACTAGCTCTTCGTCTCTCGGATGAAATCTGAACCCTGGAGGCAATCTAGCCTCCATCATACTCAAATAGCTCATAGTGAGAGAAAATATAGATGAAGAGAGAAACGGATGAGAGTTGAAGATAGCTAGAGAGAGGCTTAATGAGAACTTGAACACAAGGATAGGGCCTTATATAAAGAACAAGTCACAAGTCAACTTCCAAAGGTATGGATGAATGAGGGTTAGAGAATTAGATGGAAGTCCCCCCTGCCAACTCAGCATGCTGCTGATGTGTACATAAGGCCAGCAGCGTCGAGTGCCAGTTGTAAGATAAGATCAGCCGTCAAGTCTAGAAGAGCAAACAGCCGAGCATATATATATATGCTTTCGTCAAGAAGTGGGCCTGATCAGTTCATGGATCAATCATCATATGTAACACTAAACCCGAAATCAACCCGAACCCGCGACAAACAGTGTCATTCATGGACCACAGTGGTCATGTAAATAGGGCTCATGAATCACGCATGTCACACCAATACAGTTACAAGTATGAGATCAGCCCACCGGCACAAATTTGTGTTTCCTGTTTTAGAGCGGACAGCAAAAGTTGTCATCCGCCCCCCTTTATATCAAGAATGCGAACATAACACTCTTTCATCATTTACACAGCTCATGTTGACAAAAGTATCCAATATTATAAACCAAGAACATCAACGAAAAGAAGTTGAACTTTCTACTGGCGGTTTAGCCAATGAGGAAAATTTTTCAGGTATAAGCACCCAGAGTTCACTGTGCTCTGAGTTTGTTATTTTCTTCGCATTCTGAGTTTCAGTTTGAAGTTGGATCATCTGTGACATTGATTGAATCGTCGTTATGGGCAAGTTGCGGTGCCAACCTGCCCACTCCTCTTGTTCCTCCACGTGGTCTACACGTGTCCATCGAAAATTGCAGTCGTACGATCGTAATCAGAGGGATAATGATGCACTTGCTCAGAAACAGCTACATACTTGTTGAGGCTAAATTTTAAAGCCCTTTTATGGCCTGTTTGGTTGCCACTTTTTTGAGAGTTTTTGGGGTTGTAATACTGTAGGTGTCAGGCGTTACAGTATTATAATCAACCTCTGTTTGGCGGGTTTAAATGGTCGCATACTGTTAGCTGAGTTGGCAGACCCTCAGCAATTCCCAGCAAAAAGTTAGGAAATGGGGGGTCGCGTAATGTAGCTGTCAGGCACAGCTAGACCACCAATTCCGTGGTACTGTAGCAACTACGCGTTAAAAAAAAAAAGGTAACCAAACAGGCCTAGTGTCAACACCAGCATCCTTATTTTGATAGCAATGTTCTTGTTATCTAGCAACCAGGGTAATGTATCCAATTCAAGAGGACCCTAGAATGGGCCATTGATGGGCTGTCGCAATCGAGATCAACTCCGGGACCCAGCCCCTCCGACATGCCACACGGCAGCGATCAAGTCACTGGATCAGCAAGGAAGGCGTCCGGGATGATGATGGTATTAGGCAAGATTACGTAGGTTATTAGTCATCCTAGGGCAACCCTTCGATTGTCACCATATGGTCTTGACCTAATCCCGTTAGGCAATCTTCACCCGCTTTCTCAAACCGTCACCTCAGGACTTTGTCAATTGGTGACGTAATCCGGGCTGTGACGGGGCATCCCAATGCAATACAACTCTTGAAGATTGTCAATTCAATGAAAATTCTGTAGATATTTCAAGATCTTCTCCAAAAGATTTCACGTGACGAAATATATATGATGCATACATCCACAGCATTGACCCTATAGTGATGAACAAGGAAGATTCATCAGACACACTGGAAGTAAATGCAATGAAGAGAGATAGAGAGAGAGACAGAATACACTAATATGTCTCGCAATCAGAAATCATTTACAATCTACAACATGAACAACAAGAAGATTGATCAGACACGCTGGATGACTAATAACAGATTAATACATAAAAGCACATCTCAAGATGGAAGCCGGAGAAAATAAGAGTTCTGTACGTACGTAGTTTCACTTATAACTGAACTTTTGAAAGTAAAACTTCACTTGAGCATATTTTCAGACCTTTGACTCTGTACAAAGTACTGTATAATATTACAAATGAAAGTATAAAAAATCACTGCCGTACATAAACTATGAAAAGGGGCTGGGTCACACGTGTGAAGCCTCGTGCCGATCTCATCAAAATTCTCCTACTGATACATTAAATTAGTATGATTCAGAGTCAAGTGAAGGTGACCTCAACAGTGGAAACCTTCAGCAAAAATTCTATAATAAGCTCTCAAATTGCTGATGGGTAATATCATAATATGATGCAAAATGATATAAGGGAAGCAATCGAGGCCTTCAATATTGAACAATAAGAATGTGATAACCAGATAAAGAAGAAGAGTCAAATGTAGTTAGGTAAACTATAAAGTTGATCAAATTAAATACAAGTGTCGACGTCGCACCAACCTACTGATATGATAGATTAAATACTCTAAATTTGTATAGGTAGGACCTTGTTTCCATTTGAGGAGGGAGATGAAAGCAAAATATCACAAAACTAATAATCTTGCTCTCCTTTCAAGTGGAGACAAATGTAAGCCCAAGCGTGTGATATGGAGGACCTAAGGCCACAATACTTGCATTAATAACAATGTCAAGTCACGAGCAAAGTTATTCAATCCCCAAAAATTTTAATGCAAATGATGGACCTGCCCAAACTAGCATCTAACAAATGAAAAAAGCGGAACCAACCACATTGACCCCCTTCATTGAAAAGAATGACTCCTTGAAATTTTCTGTCTCTGCCTCTTTAGCACACTCCCTTCATATTATATTATACAGAGATCCATTTGCTTCCTTGAATTCTGCAGTAAGAAGTGTCAATAACATAGCATATACATATTTGTTGTTGGTGAATTTTTAGAGAAAATACATAACGATACTAAACCTTCTAGCAAACATCAGGGATCTTAACTTCTCGCTTTTCTCTATGCGCAGATGATTGTTTAGCCCTCTGCAACACCTAAAATTCTAGAAATAAAATATTGTCAATAGATAATTAATTGTTTAACTTGAGTTGGGTGATCCTGAAAGTTGATTCTATGGTTATGAGTTTCTTGTGTGGCATTATGGATAAATGGGGAGGGGATTCATTCTTTTAATGAATGATTTTTTTTTCTCCCTAAGTCAAACTTGATAGGTAATGATAAAAATGACAAGTTGCCTAATCTTTTATGCAAGAAGTCACGACTCTATTCCCCCTAAAGACATGAAGAGGGATATGTTTAAGCCATACACGTAGATGCCACTTAATAAGCATTCCAAAAACCTTCAATTTGTCAAAATGAGACTATTCTTTCGCCTTTCAATTGTTGTATATTTAATACTCGTGACCCAGGCCTAATGCTGAGTTTAGTGAAGGTATGGTTCATCCCTTGAGGTAGCAAGCTAATTGACACAACAACAGTCGCAGCTGATGGAGTTATGAGAATAATATCATCAAGCATGCTAGCTAGACCTCCACCTAGCTTATTTACACAGTAACAATGTCTACAGAACAATTAACATAGAGTCAAATAATGCGCAAATTTAATAATTGATTCATAAAGTATATGACCATGATATGCGGTAGACATTTTCAATTTATTAATAATTTCGGGCAATAAAAACTATTTGTGAGGATCACACGCTTGTTTAAGAAGAACAACCATCAACGTCTCATACACCTCATACTTGTAAACGACTATGTGTAATTGTGCATTATAGAATTGCAAAGGGTACAAATTGATATGGATATATTATATGGCTATTGTGAGATATAGCTATACTAACTTATTTGAGTGCTTCACTCTAACAAAACAAAAAAAGTAGGATTACACCAGCCCATAGCTCTTGATTATAAAAAAAAAAAAATGAATTTCTAGTTGGCACAAGGACAACATAATGGCTTCAGAATGAATGACTTAGCAGTTTCCTGAAGTTAAGTTTAAATTACTAGAATGCAGCCTGTAGTTATTTATTGTAGAAAGCTGAAAAAGAAAGTAAGCTCAGGCCACTTATAAGTTCAATGAGTCATCATTTTCCACGGTGAGCTTAGAGATAATCACCTGCTAAGCCAAGGAGAAACTTTAGTTGATGGGTCATTTTCTTCTTTCTTTTCTTAATGATATGAGTAGAGGCAAAGTGGAATTTGAAGAGCCACTTTGTGAGGACATCACCCTCTATGGATGATATATCTTATTTCCATAAAAGTTAACTGTCAGCAACACTATAGTATGCCAAATAACATTAGATGTACCAAAGGCTTGGCATTATTGTAAAAAGCTTTAAATGACACATCAAGAGGCCAATTTGAAAATATCAAGTTCATATGTAGGCATCTACTTAGAGGAAGCATTTAATTAACATGTAAAAATAAGACTTAGACATTTCGAAGAAAGCCGCACTTATTCACTATATATTATCTAAACTGAGAGGCTCAACAGGAAAGAAATATCAGACATGAAATTATCTAGCCAGCGGTCCACTTAACAATTTGCAATGGACTAATCATTTTCTTCTAAAATAATGTAACATTACTGAAACTTGAAAAGGAGAGAGTGTTCTAGTTATCCAAATTCCACGTATTCAGAGCAACATGAAAGAATGTCTCTTTGAGGCAGACATGTTTCTTCACTGAATAACTAGATCAGCGCTCGGTTGTCATAAGGAATTATTCTACCTCATGTGCATTCATTATGTCACAGAATCACAAAAATATACTAACCAAACAGGAATTTCCTAATTAACAGATCTAAAAAGTCTGAAAGTGCAACACAAAGAGATGATCAATGTGGGACCAATTTATGCAGATTCTCATTTCTATTTTATAATCAAAGTCAAGATGAAAGGGTTCTAGTTGGCAAGTGTAGGTACTTGTCTGTGCTGGCTGAGATCTGATATTATTTTTTTTTTTTACACACAAATACATCAGTACAGCGCATAGGAAACAGTCCATAAGAAAGTCAGCTGGCGCAAGCATAATGCTGTATTAACCATGAAACAGTTATTATTTGGTCGAAGATAAAAGGGAAAAAAAACATCTAAATGCTAGTCATGATTCGTGGAGAGACTTCTGAAAATGCATGGATTGCGTATACAAGTACAACCGATCTTGGTCATATATCTGACAGGTAGGAAGAATCAACATTTCAAAGACATCAAATGTCGGTAATCTAGCAACAAGGATTTGGTGCCAGTTTTTTTTTTTTTTTAAGAAAAAGTTATCTGCAGATTAAGAAATAAACAGAAGAGTATTCCGTCAAATAACATAATGGACTAGAATTTGAAGGGTATCCATGTGTCATTGGTGTCTCTGTGTGTGCATGTGCATTTCTGTGAAAGAAAAATGGTCTTTTGAGTGTGGATGGCAAGTCAACAGTCAAGAGTTCAGCAGATAATCCCATAGTAACTTTAAATCTCTATTTATCAAGAAATTAATTTTCGTTGACTTCCACAAGGAAAATATGATCAAAGGACCATGAACTCGAAAATAATTTGAGATGATATTGAAAAAAGAAAGCAGCTCGTGAAAATAATTATTTAGCTTTTATACCACACATGTGCTTAATCAACATGATTAATTATGTTGTTCCTACGTGCTGCTACGTCTACAGTTGGAATGAACGAAACGAGAGTGTTTCGCAATAGACTCAGAGACACGGACACACTTTGTCATCTGATTGTACGATCAGCTCCATTTTGGCACGACAGCATTGATCTCTCTACACATGAGTAGGCTATTGAATCAGTGTGGGGCAACATCCTAATTTAATTTAGTTTAACTTGTATTTCTCCCCTTTTTTTAACCCACGGACTCGATATCCATTGGAACTGAATATTTACATGATGATAAGAAATTTGACCTAATGACAATGAACAGATCTTCAATTAGTGAATCATTCGATGACGCGTCCAATTATATATCATGCAGGCATTTTATTTAAGCATGGTCAAACATGAATTAATTAAAGGAGCAAATCTCCTATAAACTTAAGTTTATAGGGAATAAACTTAAGTTTATAGGAAATAGCATACACCAACTTTTTTATCCATTGATGTTGCCTTTAGATTTATGCCATCAAAAGATGAACAAATCTCAAAATGGGCTTCATATCTTTCATGGATCCCAAGGCAACATCAATGGATAGAAAAGTTGGTGTATGACTATTCCCTATAAACTTAAGTTTATAGGAGATTTGCTCTTAATTAAAGATCAATTAAAAGTAAAGTTAAACGATCAAGACCACTAAGTTTAAAATTTAAGGGAAAAATAACGGGGAAATTACTCAGATGCTGCCCATGAATTCCCTTGGATTTCTCAAAAAGCGGGAAGAAACAACTGCAGAACTGTAACAGAGGGAGTCGAGCATGGGCTTTTGCAAGTTGCCTTTGACAGCAGCTGTAACCGGCCCAAGCTGTTAAAAGCCTTCGTTACTGGGCCATACTTATTCATTCAACAGGTGTGGCCCACATTATTTCTCGGAAGTATGGTCCCCCCTATCATTGTAGATTTCGTAGGCAAGCGGGTTAAAAAGGGAAAGGTATGAACTGCTGCCATCTTACTTTCGTTTTCCACATTTTTTAAATAAAAGTTGTATATTAGAACTAAAGCATAATTTTTTTTAACAAAGAGAATCTGGAACTCAAGCCATAATAACAAAGCATAATATTGAGATAGAATATTTATATCCGATGGTCTGTTTTTCGCTCTTTTTTTCTACGTTCAGATTGAAAACTATTGCATCTGATGATCTTTGTTTTGCTAGTCACGTCAGCTCTACTTATTTGCTAATAATGCTTTGTTTCGTTGGAATAATTATAGAGTGTGGTAGGTTGTAAGTGTATGGACCAAACCTTAAGCCTGAGACTTCTCAAATCGTTGTTTTTGCTAGTCATGTCAAACAATGAAGCCAAGCAAAAAGCAAACAAAACCAACTACACTCCATCCACAACCAGCCCATTTCAAATCCCTTGATATATATTTTCCTCTGCCCCTTAATTGCCTCTTTTGGGAACAAGGATATCCACCACCGTAGCCAGCTTTGGCCCTACAAATATCTTTCTCGTTTTACCGTCACAGAGTCATATCTCATTTTTTGGATCCTTTAGTTTTTACCACAGAAACTCACATGCACTTGCTGAAGGGCGCAGTAACTTTTATCTGCGTATACTTGTACAAGTAGGCTTTTTTAATTTTGGGGGAGCTTGGCTCGGCCTGAAAACGACTGTGTCCTCTAGATTTGGGAGGGTGTAGGACCATTGGATTTGGATTCCCTGTTCTCGGGCCAAGCCTACACTCTCTTACATGGGCCAAATTGAACCTTGAATTGGGCCCAAAGAAGGACCAATTAATGGACCACACTTTGTACTCCAAGGAATGGTTAAGGAGCGATAGGTAAAATAACGACAAATATTGCTGCAGTGTTTAATCCTAATGAACTAATTAAGGTACACACCAAATCTTCTTGCACAGAATATTTACATTTAAAATTTTAATTTAATAAAAAAAAAAGTGCTGGTACATTGTATCAAGAGGAGAGTGACAGACCTGGTGTTTAAAAAGATGACATGATATAAAAAATCCAAATTTATGAGTCTGTGCTTGATTCTCTCTTGCGGTATCAACTACTTTTCATATAAAAGCAAAACCTCCAAAAGATCAGAAGCAGCCTACAAGAATGCTACGATCAAAAACAAATCTCGCGACTCTTCTCAAAGATTTTCAAAAATTAGATCAGAAGAACTACAAGAATTCAATTTAATTCTTCGCCAGACCGCATACTAGTATAATTTGAAGCAGAAAATTTGTCGTGATATAGATCCAAATTTTTGAGTTCGTGATTGATTCTCTCTCTTACCCTACAGTTTTATTATAAAATGTTTTAGATCAGACTTTGGTCACCCTGTCGTTACCCAATAGAACATGTTTTAATTATGTCCGACTAAAAACCAAATTAAGAAACGATAATCCTCTGCTGATTTTAAATCTAACCGTTGAATAGTCAAAAGAACGAGGGGTGAAGGACAAGAATCTCCTTTGAAGTAAAACAGGATGTAAACGAAGACAATTTAAAGAAACTTATGTAAAGATTAAATAATTTCATAAATAAAATGATTATCTTTCTTTTTTACAGGTCTAATTATTCTACACAGTAGACGGATAAACTACAAGGCACTGCGAACAACTCACGTGTAAGTCTGTATCATAATACCTTACATAAAAGGCATATGCTAATTAATGCTAATAAATAATAATCTACAAGTAAGGGTACCGAAAAATCATATATCTGTATTCATCTCCGTTAGAATAACGATATAGTTGCTAAAATCTATAACTAATAGGATATGGTTACAGACATTGTTATGTAATGAAATATTTGAATCCGTATTCAAAATATTAGAGTATATGTTGATCATACAGTTGCAATTGTTTTACTCGTTAGGTTAATGGATTTGAGACTTCATTTGATGATCAAAACATATAATCTTAGTTTTTCAGATATAAAAAATTACATATTATTGAACTCTATTGTATCATATGAACTATTTTTTTTATGTTATTTGAATTTCTCATATTGTATTTGTATTCGCATGAATATTCACATACATATATGTATACTTGTATCCGTATCTGATTATCGCGGATATGACCTTACCAATACACATCCGTAGCCGTATCCGTGATTGGTAAGTGGATAAGAATATGCCAAGTATCATATCTGAGACATATCAAATCCGTTAATAGACTCAACACCCAGCGGAGTCATATAGAGCTCAACAGGGACTTGCCCCCCACTCGACATAATAGCACTTTCTATGATTTGAGAAACTAATTTCAAAATTTAAAAGATTTATGGGACTAATATGATGACTCATTACGAAACAACTTTTAAAAAAAGTTGAGTATTTTCTACTTCTATATTTTATATATGAGGGTTTAATCATTTTTTAGACCCATTTGTCGAAATTACTGGCTCCGCAGCTACAAAACACCCCCAACTAATAAGTATGCATACGTGGGAATCGTGGATGTCTCGGTTAGTTGAGTGGTTTCACTATAACTTCCAAAATCTTGTGTTAGATTTTTATATAAAAAAGAAAAAAGTAAAAAGAAAAAAAAAAAAGCGTACTCTCATCCGATGGTCCGGGGACAGCGGGTACCAATAATCGATCCGTTATTTACTTCCGTTGGACCACTTTGTTATGTCTCGGTGCGGGTGCACATCTCGTCGGCAGCTCTAACCGAAATCTCTAAAACACCCTTCGATTTGCGTACGTTCCAAGCCTTTACAGCACAATAGTACAAGGACAGCATCGGTCTTTCCACAAGTCGGGAATGACTGAGCCCAATTTGGTGGGTCCAACCAAACTAACTTACAGGTAGGCCCCAGATGATGTGGCAACAGTTCATACTGGCTGTAACAGACACGTGCCAAAAATAAGAGAGTCGCCTGGGATGATCCACCTACGGTTGTCAGTCATCGAGCTCTAATATCAACCGTTTGATCCTAGTAGCCGGAAGCCAACGGACGAGATGAGCTCTTAGGGGAGATAATCGCGAAATATTTTAGGTCACGTGCTTGGAACGGTAGGGGTACGTCTATCGAGGAGCGGTCAACGTTGGTCCAAGTGATTAATCCTTTAGGCGGGAAAAATTTGGAGACGCGTCACTTTTTTTTTTCGAAGCGCGAGCGAAGATAAAGAGACGGAGGAGAGGGGAAAGTAAAAGAAAGAAAAGCTTGGAATTTAATAGCGCTGGCTCCCTCGTGCTTGGAAGCAGAGGAGGGGAAATGACCGTTAGACAGAAACGAAAACGATTTAACGGGAAAATTTAATAACTATAGTACTTGATGCCATAAATTAAAATCTATATTGACTAATGCCTGTTTGCAAATATAAAATAAAATGTTACGAAATTCATCGTCTCATTAGCAATTAGGCATTACCGACGAACTACAACCATCGATTACATAGTGAATAGTTTGGATCAAAAGTAATGCTATCTTATCTTTCTTTTCGTAGATTCAAATTCTCTACACAACAAAATGACTAGCTTAATCTCCAGCATCTATTTAGTCATAGACGAGCGTCATTTTTCCAGAATAATAAATTTGGCATAATAAATGAGAAACTGTAGAACAAGTCGTAACCATCAACAAAATCATCATACATGAATTTAAAAAAAGGGTGACTTTGGTTTGCAGTTGCCAGTTGAGAAAGGTTAGGCTTAATTTATTGGTACTGTATGATCCCTGGCCCATTTAAAGCTTTATTATGACTTACATAATAAAAAATTAAAATAAACTTCCAAGATTTCCGTATATCACCATCACGCACGTGATATCTTCTCAATAATAGAAAGCGGTTCCAAACCTCGGTCAAATTTCATGTTCCCTTGCTCAATAACACTAATAATGCCCGTTCATTAGATTAGATCCATTATATATACCAACACAGTTCACCTCGGTACTTTGACATAGACAATAACAAACCCTAGAAACCTCTCATCATCTCAAAAGATCCGCCGAATTCTTCCCGATTGATTGATGTTCGCCGATGGCCTCCGCTTGTGTGAATAGTTCGCCGGCGATCCCCTCCTCCCTCAGCCTCTTCAGCCCTCGTGCCTCCTTAAGCCGCGATGACAACCCGAATCCGAAACCAAACCCGAACCCGACGTCGGATCCCTCGTCATCTGGTGATGGACCCGCCAAAGACCTGATCGATTTCGAGTTCAGCCTCCACGATCCCGTCGCAATGCTCACCGCCGACGAGCTTTTCTCCGACGGAAAGCTCGTTCCTCTCCAGCTGACGTCATCTCGGGCGCAGCCGGAGATCAGGTCCCCGGATCCCATAAGATCGACGATCAGGTCCGAGATCGCGGCGGCGTCGGACGGATCGATCTCTTCTCCGAAGGCTCCGAAATGCTCCAGCCGTTGGCGGGAGCTTCTGGGGCTCAAGAAGCAGCAGAACTCGAAAGCCGAGGAGTCTAGAAACCCTAACCCTAGATCTATCAGGAATCTTCTCAATCGAAACCCTAGAGCGTCTGAGCCTTCGCTGAGTCTTCCTCTGCTGCGAGACTCTGATTCCGATTCGCTTTCTCTCTCATCATCCCGCCTTTCTCTCTCATCCACGTCATCATCATCGGATTCCTGCGATCTCCCTCGCCTTTCTCTAGATTCCGATAAGCCAGGTCAGATCCCGGCCCGATCTAGCCTGAATCGCACCGGCGGGCCGACTCGCTCCAGAGCCCGGCCCGTTAGGAGATCCGTCGTGGATGCGGAGAGCCCGAGGATGAATTCGTCGGGGAAAGTGGTTTTCTACTCCGGGAGCTTAGAGAGGAGCACGAGCAGCCCCAGCAGCTTCAATGGCGGGCCTAGGGTTAGAGCGAGAGGGATGGAGCGGTCATTTTCGGCCAATGTGGTTCGCGTGAGCCCGGTTCTCAATGTGCCGGTTTGTCGGATTCGGGGTTCGACAAAGTCCGGTTCGGTCTTCGGATTCTTCTCGAAGAAGGAGAAGGAAGTGGCGGCCAAGAGCAATGGGAAGCGGCCGTCACGTGACTAGGTAAAAACACTCGTTTTAAAACGGAGGGAAAAGTAATTCTTTAGTTTGTTCACGGTTGTAAGGCGTTGTCTAATTTTTCTGGGTAATTTTTTGTTTTGTTTTGTTTGTAAATATTAGATATGTTGATGATTTTCTGTAGTGATTTAGTTTTTCATTTAGCCCTCTTTAAGCTTATTGTTTGGTTATGTGAATTTCAAGCTTGTTAATTTGATTTCTAGAAGTCACAGGCAACAAATTAGGGAAGGAGTTTCAGGAAATTTGCACAATTATTGGAGCATGTTATTATTGTCTATGGGTTTATGGGCTGATGCTAAAATGAGCTGCCGTTTGGTGCGGTGTTTTTATGGCAGACCGCTGCAAGTGGGCTGCTGTTGGCCATGTGCCGTTTGTTTGTACTATTACTTGATGCCTCTGTATATTTCCTTTCTATATATATTATACTATAAAAACTATTTATTAAATGGTTTTTTATTTTGTTTTTCCTGTATGTTTATTATTTTGGGAACTGATGATGATACATTATTTGCAACATAGGCTGCAGCTATTATGCGACAGCTTTTGCTGAAAAGTTTGCACGTCAGTCTGATCCCAAATTTTGTAATGTTTGTTTTCTCCACCGGCCGCTTTCATATTTGCTAATAATTAGTTTTTTTATTTATAGGGTTAATTGAATAACTGATCATTGTACTTATCACTTAATTAAATTTTTATATCTATATTTTAATTGTTTGGATGATTAGCTATATAATGGAATATTAAATGAATTATTAGTCACTTTTAATATTTTCCGTCAATTAACATAGAAAAGTCTTGATCATTCCGCATAACACATTTCTTCATAACACATTTCTTCCTATGTGTAAATATCTTGGTTACTTATGAAAAGAAGTTTGTGACAAATTGGACAATTTGTATTGGGTAAATATCTTGCATTTGATATTTGTTCTTGAAGATATTACCTCGTGACATGACATATAGAGTAAATTGTATTATGACAGCTAGCGTTAGAAGTGACTAGCAATTTAATTAGTATTTGATTACGTGACCAATCATCCAAGCTACTAAAATATAAGTATTAACTTTCAATTACGAAATATGTATGGATGTTCAATTATGAGATAAACATTGATCAACAATCCAAATAACTATGTATGGATGTTCAATTATGAGATAAACATTGATCAACTATCCAAATAACCCTTATTTATGTTATTCGTTGTTATTTACGGAAATGATGCGAGATTTTTTTGTAGCATAGACTGCAGCTATCACGCTGCAGATTTGCTGAAATTTTGCACGTCAGTCTGATCCCAAATTATTCAATTTTAGGTATCTCATATTAATTACGAGATATGTATGAAGGTTCTTACTTTTGTTTTTTTTCATTATTGGGAAATAATGCGAGATTATTTGCAACTATAGGCTGCAGCTATTATGCGCCAGCTTTGCTGAAAAATTTGCACGTTAGTCTGATCCCAAATTATTTAATTATTTACTCTGATCTTCACGCCTTCACCACCGTCCGTTTGATATTTTAATTGATTATTCATTGTTGGTGGGTTCAAATTTATTGTTTTGTTTTATTGAACGTTGTAAATTCTCTCATTATTTTAATACTATTAGATGTCTTAATCTGCTGATTAGCATGCCTGAATTCTGAAACAATGCTGCACTTCAAGGAAACAGGATTCGGGTTATCTTCATTATTTTGTCTTCTAATCATTTTTCTTTGAATTTTATAACATATCTTTTTTAGACTCCTTTTTTTTAATTATTGTTCTTTATTATTTTTTATTTCTTTTGATGCTCTGTGGTTTCAGAAGTTCACATGCTATACATACAGTGTGTTCTTTGGGCTCTTGACAATTTGATTACTAGATGGGTAGATTGGATTTACCTGGGCCACTGCAGTTAACTTTCAAACATATTACGTTGAATGGCTTTGCCTCCGAAGAATAAAATTCTTAAGGGTTAATTGTGAATAGACCCCTTTAGTATCACCGAATTGCAAATAGACCCCTGCAGTTCTATTTGCGCAAATACACTCCCCCCGAAAATCTATAAAAATGTTTTGAGGAGGTGATGTAGACTTGGTGATGGGCCGGGGCTGGGCTTTCCAGGCCGGGTTTGGCCCTTTGTTTCATGGCTTGGGAGCTACCCAAACCTAGCTGTCAGCTTGCTTTGGGCTTGGTCGGACCGGGCCCAAGCTTGCCAAGCCAACCGGCCACTTAAATGCGCTTTTCCTAGTTCGGAAGGCCCAATAATATTGGGCTTAGTTTGGGCCTGCAATTTGAGCTGAGATTAGGAGTTATTGCATTCATGGATTATGATGCCCAGTACGGGTCCTACTTAGTGGATTTTCAGCTTGGTTTGGGCCTGCATTTTGGGCTAAGGCTAGTACTTAATGGATTATTAATATTGGGCCTGATTCGTAGATTTTCAGCATGGATTGGGCTGGGTTTTGAGGCCTCTGCCCGGCCCATCCCGTAACTAATCGAGGCCAGGCTTTAGCCCGGCCCAAATGGGTCAGACTGGGCGGGTTTGGATGGGCCCAGCCTGGTGAGCATCTCTAGGCGGATAGACCCTGTATAGTTTTTTCCCCCCTCTCTATGATTTTTAATTCCAGTTGATGCTCTGGTTTCAGAAGCTCACATGCTATACAATGTGTGTCCTTTGGGCTCTGACATTTTGATTACGAGTGGGATGGATCGGATTTAGCTGGCCCAGTGCAGCTAACTTTCAAACAGATTTTGTGTTCAATCCTTATCGGGGCTCCCTTCAAAGAATCAAGTTCCGAATTTACTTGCTCACCTAGTTGGAAGAATCGCTAACTTGATGTTTATTGCGGGCACGCATTTATGAATACAGATCTTCTAACAAGGCAAATGTTAACAATTTTGAGCCTGTTGGAACTGAGAGTGAGTGAATAATAGCTAAGCAGCGAAAATACACGTATCAAGTACAATCAACACAACCCATGTGTGATGTGTTAGCGAACCAATTTATGGATGCAAGAATGGACGAAGGTGTTAATTATTGGAAATTCTTTACTCGGAAGCATTGCCGACATTTCCCGCTTCAATTACAGTCGACACGCATTAACTAAATTAAATTCCAACTATGGCGCTTTAGCATTTAATGTCCACGTTTAACTTTATTAGCATGACCATGAGTAGACAAGAAATTTCCTAATTATTGAGACGGGCGCTGTATGGATAAAACAAACCGCGTGTATTATTCACGGAAGGAATCTCTCAACCAAAATATAAGATGAGCAATGCATCTTATCTATCAACTTGCCGACATGTTGGCTTTTCTTGAGATTGCATAGTGCGTAACTTGCAACTTGTTGTTCTCCGTTCAAATCCTTTGCAATCTAGAAATAATTGTAACAACTTGTGCAATGCATTATTCTGTGGTCTCCACTGATTTGATCGCCTTACTTACTCTATATATCCTATTATATTATAATACTTCTTTAATCTTGAATCTCCCTTTTTCCCCAAACTTTGAACCCAAACTTGTCAATTTCCGGCCGCCGTTTTCTATCCCCTTCTCCTTCCCTCATGGGTTCAATGGTTGGCGCCATTCCACTACTTTCAAATCCCATCAAAACAAAAACATTTTATCCGGGTTCTACTGAAACTGGTCTAAGAAGTCTCTGCTTTTGTCCAATTGGCCAGCGGAGACGGCCCAAGGCATTTAATGTGCACCAAATGAATGTCCACAGATCAAATAGATGTCAGCTATTGGATCTGTGCACGGATCCCGATGTCCAATGATCTAACGGTTGACATCTATTTGATGCACATTTAATATCGTGCACCCGAGACCATTTGATACTTTCTTCTCCGATGTCTCCATCTCTTCTACCATCTATTTAAAGCTTTGCAATGCTTCATCCTCAAATTCAAACTCACAACCTGTTCGACAAAATGCCTCTTTACCGGTATCATCTTTTCCTGCTCTTCTTTCTGCATTCTGTAACTTTCTCAGTTGCGTCGACTTCCGATGTCCAACTCGAGGCCTTGCTGGCCTTTAAATCCTCGATTCACCATGACCCATTTGGTTCCTTAACCAATTGGACATCCGTAACCCATCACTGCAACTGGACCGGCATCTCCTGTGACCCATCGACAAACTCTGTCATCGCCGTTACTCTCACCAACATGCAACTCAATGGCACAATATCTCCGTTCATCGCCAACATCTCCACCCTTCAGCTTATCGATTTCTCATCCAATTCGCTCTCCGGTTCAATTCCTCTTCAGCTATCACAGTGCTCGGAGCTCTTGGAGCTCACCCTCTATGACAATCTCCTTTCAGGGCCCATCCCTTCTGAGCTTGGTAAGTTGAAGAACCTCCAGCTTCTTGATTTGGGTACTAATGTTTTGAATGGGAGCATTCCTGAGAGCATATCAAACTGCACTTCCTTGATTGCTCTTGCTCTAGACACAAATAAACTTAGCGGTTCTATCCCTGAAGAGATTGGCAACTTGATTAATCTCGAGACCTTCCAAGCTTATTCCAACAGCTTGGTTGGTTCGTTTCCTTCATCATTCAGAAATCTACTTAGCATGAAAACACTGGACCTGAGTGATAACCAGTTATCAGGAGTCATACCTCCTGAATTCAGCAACTTCTCGCATTTGTTCATCCTTCAGCTGTTTGAGAACCAGTTCACAGGCCCGGTTCCTGCAGAGTTAGGCCGGTGCACAAATTTAACCCTTTTGAACCTCTACAGCAATAAGCTGAGTGGTAGTATTCCTCCTGAGCTTGGAAATTTAGTAAAGTTACAGGCTTTGCAACTTTACGACAACAACCTCTCTTCCACAATTCCTTCATCTTTATCTCATTGCCAGTCTCTAGTACACCTGGGTCTTTCACAGAATGAGCTGACTGGTTCTATACCAGCAGGGCTTGGGTCTTTGAGTTCACTTCAAGTGCTAACCCTCCATCAGAATAAATTGGTTGGTGCAATTCCGCCTTCATTGATGAACCTGACCAGCCTGTCATATCTTGCTTTGAGCTTTAATTCTCTTTCTGGTCCCCTTCCTTCCAATTTAGGGTCTCTTTTCAAATTGGAGAAGTTGGTCATTCATTATAATTCTATCGACGGACCAATACCTTTGAGCATTGCCAATTGTTCTCGTCTCGTCAATGTGAGCATGGCCTCTAACCGATTCACTGGTGAGATTCCTTCAGGATTAGAGAAGCTTAAGAACTTGACAATTTTGTCGGTGGGGAGTAATCAATTGTCAGGTTCCATTCCCGATGATCTCTTTAACTGTAGCAGGCTTTCTACATTGGATTTGCGTAACTGCAATTTTTCTGGGCCTTTGATTCCGGGTATCGGAAAACTCAGCCAATTACAGAATTTGCTCTTGTCACATAATTCTTTCTCGGGTATTATACCAAAGGATATCGGCAATCTCACCTCGCTATTGTTCTTAGACCTCGGCAGGAACAATTTTATTGGTGAAGTTCCATCAGAGATTTCTATGCTATCAGATCTCCAAGGTCTCACTCTTGAGTGGAACTCTCTTGAAGGTTTGATCCCTGAACAAGTTTCTGAATTGAAACGACTTTCACGCCTCGAATTACATCAGAATAGATTTGTGGGTTCAATTCCAGATTCTATCTCTAATCTTCAATCACTCTCTTACCTGGATCTCCATGGGAACTTGCTCAATGGTTCAATACCGAAATCCTTAGGGAATTTAATAGGACTGTTGTCATTAGATCTCTCCAACAATCTCCTACGTGGTTTTATCCCCAGGCCTGTGATAGCAAGTATGAAGAATTTGCAGTTATATCTCAATCTATCAAATAATCTTTTAATGGGTTCTATTCCAGATGAGATTGGGGGATTGGAAATGATTCAAGCTATTGATCTGTCGAACAATAATCTTTCAGGAAGTATTCCTTCGGCTATCAAAGGTTGCAGGAATCTGTATTCACTTGATTTCTCAGTAAACAGGCTTTCAGGTCAACTACCAGCTAGCATTTTCCCTCAGCTTGACTTGCTTACAAGCTTAAATTTATCAAACAATAAGTTAACTGGCTCAATTCCCCAAAGCTTAGCTGCCCTTACTAGTCTAAAGCAGCTTGATCTCTCTTTCAATCAGTTTGAAGGTCGAGTACCAGATGGAGGTGTGTTTAGATACTTGAATCATTCTAGTTTGCAAGGAAATCCTTCTCTTTGTGGCTCAAAGTTCTTGCCTCCGTGTAAGAATGTTGGTCATCGGTTTTCTAACAAGGCATTGGAACTTGTCATCACTCTCTCATCTCTGTCCTTCATCCTTTTAGTAGTGTTTGTGGGTTGTGTTATCTACCAGAGGCACCGTGTGAAGCAAAAGTCAGTAGATGGAGGGGATGTCAAGAGAGAAGCATCCTTCGCACCATCTATAAAGAAATTCACCAGAAGAGAGTTGGAGAATGCTACTAATTTCTTTAGTGAGGAAAATATGCTTGGTGAAAGCAGTATGAGCATGGTATATAAGGGAAGGCTTGAAGGCAGTGGGCAAGTGGTGGCTGTGAAAAAACTGAACTTGGTGCAATTTCCTGCAGAGTCAGACAAATGTTTCCATAGAGAGTTGGAGATTTTGAGCCAATTGAAGCATAAGAACCTTGTCAAAGTGATGGGTTATGCTTGGGAGACAGGGAAGCTTAAAGCTCTGGTTCTTGAGTTTATGGAAAAAGGGAACTTGGAAAATATTATGTACAATTCTGGAGGGGATTGGTTGAGGTGGACAATATATGACAGGCTTCAAATTTGTGTATCTGTTGCTAATGCACTTGTTTACTTGCATTCTGGATATGACTTCCCTATTGTTCATTGTGATCTCAAGCCATCAAACATACTCTTGGATCAAGACTTGGATGCACATGTTAGTGATTTTGGAACTTCTCGAATATTGGGTGTTCATTTGCCTGATCAAAGCAGCAAGACTGCTTCGATGTTCCAAGGGACTATCGGCTATATAGCGCCAGGTAAGCTCATGGTAGACTTTGTTGACTTATTCCATGTATCTACCTATTTAGGGATTCTTTTTAATTATGCATATTATCTAATTATCATAGTTCTAGGAGAAAATTAGCTATTCCTATTGTTCTGTGGAACAAAGCTCACACAATATATGAACAGCTAAGATGATTTGGAATTAAAATAAATAACTAGATAATAAAAGAATAAATTATTTGCAACAAAGTTCAACAGGTGGAAGTAAATTAACTTATATCAAAGGTTAAGGATAACCACAACAACAATGGCTGCAAGAGGAACAACGTTTATTGGAAAATGCCATCTAAACTTGTTAACAAAGATATTATTTCGTGAAGATGTTAAGTATAGCTTAAGTTTGATAGATTGGTACATAAGATATATTTTCTTCTCCATTAACACTAACAACTCTATCAAAAAGGATCCAATGATCTTGTAAGCTATGATAGTCGTAGCGATTGATGCATATACCAAGTCCATTCTAGCACTTTCACAAACATAGTATAGTTAAAAGGGATATTTAATAGTCACTGATCGACGTGTTGTCTATGTTAAAGAGTTTGCATACATGAGGAATGTGACGACAAAGGTTGACGTCTTCAGCTTCGGTATAGTTATGATGGAGCTTTTCACTAGAATACGGCCAACTGGGACTATTGAACATGATGGAGTGCATATCTCATTGCAAGAGTTTGTGGAGAAATCCTTTCAAGGTGGAGTAGATGCTGTTCTTAGCATTGTAGACCATGAAATGGACATTCCAACTGCAACACAGGAAGGCAAGGTTGTCAATGTCCTAGAGTTAGCCTTATCATGTACCCGATTCAATGCTGAGGAGCGGCCAGTCATGAAGGAGGTTTTATCTACCTTACTGAAGCTTAGTCATGTATAGGATGTAATTTTACTTGTTCATCCACAATATTTTGACACACAAACAGGTTCGAGTTTCAGCTAATCTTTTTTTTCCCCCTTTTATTTTGATGATGCTGTATGTATGTAGTCTGCCTCAGTTGTCCTCTATGCTCAGTTTTTCTTGTGGAAGTCCAAGTTGGAAGTTTTTCTTGTTTGCGCATACATTCTTTTCCTACATAGATTTTCTACTTACATGTCAAACTTTCATGAATTCGAACATTGTGGTAAGCAAAATTTAGAATCCTTGCTTATCTATGGATTTTGCTCCTTATGTTTCTAATATTTTTCTTGTTCATGCTTCTGGTATGTCACATTGTTTATTTATTTATTTATTTATTAAATTTTAAAGGAACATGGCCCTGTTAAGTAGCTGTGAATGCTCTGAGAAATTTCTGTAGTTTATTCTCATCACTTCTCATGTAAGCTAGGGCTATCAAATTCAGGCTCCTTACTTAAAGGATAAACTCAATAGTCAACAGTCAACTTTAGATGACAAGTCTGTGGTCCACCTTAATGCGTGGACTTAGTGTCAAACATCTGTGCACTAGGTATCACGGAACCACATTGTACATAGGAATACTGTGGATTGGGTTAACATGATTTAGAGTAATGATAAATATATTATGAACCTTGTAGGAACCTTGTAATACTTTGGTACTACAAGACTCATATACATATTTTACAAAAAAGACACATGGATACTGATTACAATCCATGAGGGTGAACCTTACATGCCTCTTTCATGTTATACCAAAGTAGAATGAGATTCATAGATGAATTCACACAACTCGAAACATTATGAGGTCAAAGTGATCTTGTTGTCAACTCCCACATTAAGAATTTTTCTGTAAATTGCGGCCTCTCATAAACTATAGACCTGCAGTTATTACAACCCCATAAATAGAAGGATTTGATAAAAGAAGCAATGGCCTGAACCAATCGACATCAGGCCACCTCAACCTATGATTACTGGTCACTAAAATTCCATAAAAGTCTGTCCTCCATTTGGCCCATTGACAACTATACACACCATTCTCCTCCCAATTGAATTATTTTGTAGTTTTAGTCTCATATCCTCAGTTGCACCCAATTGAAGGTTGAGTCTGAAAGCAAATGACGGTTGTTTGCTCTGCACTGAAAGCTCTTCCACTAGCCTCATGAAAATTATTGATGTCTAACTACACAATGATGATTGGAATTGAGAGTTATCGTCGTGAATTTAGTCATCATGTTATCTTTGTATGTTAATTTGGAAACTTGGAGGTCTTTGACTACAATTTGGGTCTGATTTCGCATTTGATTTCATTTGGGTATTCTGCTAAACTGCCTAACTTTACATAAGGATAATCCAGCTCACATTTTGGATTCTTTTGACTTGGTATTCCTTCACCTAGACAGAAAGAGCTGCTATGTGATTAAAGAATGAACATTTACTTTGCCCTATATTAAGTTCCAGAAGTCAAATTGCAAATCTTCAACGGGCTTGGAATCTTTGCTAGCTGGTTTGCTTAATTGTTTCTCCTCCTGTTCTTTAGTACAAGTTGGCTCAATTTTTAAAGTGTACTTCAAAATTGAAACCTTTTTAAAAGGTTCACCTTCCCTCCAATCTCGTTCATCCCCTTCACCATTTCGAAACAATGATGGTTGATGGCAAATTCCTTATCCCGATTCTCTTTCTTCTCCCATCACTGTCTATCTCCTTTCAATCAGAATCCAAACTCCAGCTGAATGCTTTGATATCCTTCAAAGCCTCAATCTCCGAGGACCCTTTAGGGGCCATAGCAAATTGGACCGCCACATTTCATCATTGTAACTGGACTGGCATCTCCTGTGATCCATCAACGAACAATGTCATTTCCATCTCTCTCCTTGAAAAACAGCTCAAAGGGACGATATCGTCGTCCCTTGGCAACATCTCCAGCCTCCAATACCTTGATCTAACGTCAAATGCATTCTCTGGTCCAATTCCTGTTCAGTTATCTGAGTGCTCGGACCTATCTCATCTAATTCTCTATGACAACCTCCTCTCCGGTCCAATCCCCTCGGAGCTGGGAAAACTGGCGAATCTCGAGCTTCTTGACTTGGGTGCTAACTTTTTGACTGGAAGTATTCCCGACAGTATCACTAACTGTACTTCCTTGTTTGCTTTAGGCTTAAACGAAAATAATCTCACAGGTGTAATTCCTAAAGGTATAGGGAACTTGGTTGGCCTTGAGATCTTTGTAGCCTTTATCAACAATTTGGTGGGTTCTTTTCCTCCTTCATTTGCTAATCTAACAGGTATGAAAACTCTAGACTTGAGTGTCAACCAGTTGTCGGGAACCATACCTGCTGCTATTGGAAATTTCTCTCATTTGGTCTACCTTCAACTCTTTCAGAACCAATTCACCGGTTCCATCCCAGCAGAACTTGGTAAATGCACTAATCTAACCTTTTTGAACTTGTATAGCAATAAGCTGAGTGGTAGCATTCCTTGCGAGCTTGGAAATTTAGTCAATTTACAGGCTTTGCGACTCTATGACAACCGCCTTTCATCTGAAATTCCCTCATCTCTATCTCAGTCCCAGTCTCTGATCTCTCTGGGCCTTTCCGAGAATGAATTAACTGGATCAATACCATCAGCATTTGGGTCTTTGACTTCTCTCAAGTCTCTAACTCTTCATCAGAATAAATTGACAGGGGTAATCCCTTCATCATTGATGAATTTGACCAACCTTTCATATTTGTCTTTGAGTTTGAATTCCCTTTCAGGTCCCCTTCCTTCCAACTTTGGGTCTCTTTCCAAACTGGATAAATTGATCATTCACAACAATTTTTTCGAGGGTCCAATTCCTTTGAGCATCACCAATTGCTCTCATCTTACCAATCTGAGCATGTCATATAATCGACTTACTGGTAGTATTCCTTTGGGTTTCGGTAAGATGGAGAACCTGACATTTCTCTCCCTCGCGGTGAACGAATTGTCAGGCGCCATTCCTGAAGAGCTTTTCAATAGTAGCCGACTCTCTACTTTGGACTTGACGTCCAACAAATTCACAGGGTTACTTAATCCAAGTATTGGCAAACTCACCAACTTAAAGATATTGCTATTGTCATACAACTCTTTCTCTGGAACGATACCACCAGAGATTGGCACTCTCAGCTCTCTGTTGAACTTAGAACTGGGCGGGAATAATTTTGCAGGCAAAATCCCTTCAGAGATATCGAAGCTGTCGCTTCTCCAAGGGCTCTCTCTCAAGGAGAATTCTCTAGAAGGTCCAATCCCAGAGCATGTTTTCAAACTGAAGCAGCTCAATCGCCTTGAGTTACAACTCAACCGGTTTATTGGTACCATTCCAGAGTCTATTTCTATGCTTAAACTGCTTTCGCACTTGGATCTCCATGGTAACATGCTCAGTGGTTCTATACCGAAGTCCATGGGAAATATGGATGAACTATTGGCTTTAGATCTCTCTCACAACCATCTAAGTGGTTCGATTCCTGTGTCACTATTAGGGAGAATGAAGAATTTGCAGTTGTATCTTAATCTATCAAACAATGACTTGGTTGGTTCTGTTCCAAATGAGATTGGTGCATTGGAAATGGTTCAAGCCATTGATCTCTCCAACAACAATCTATCGGGCAGTATCCCTTTGTCTATCAAAGGGTGTAGAAATCTATACGCCCTTGATATCTCACTAAATAGACTTTCTGGCCAATTACCTGATAGCATTTTCTCTCGATTTGACTTACTTGAGAGGTTAAACCTTTCACACAATGAGTTCAGTGGGAAGATTCCCCAAAGTTTGGCATATCTTTCGAGCTTAAAACAACTCGATCTCTCCTTCAATCGGTTGGAAGGCTCCATTCCAGAGAAAGGCATATTTGAAAATTTGGATAAATCGAACCTGGAAGGAAACCCTGCACTCTGTGGTTCAAAGTTCTTCTCTTCTTGCAATAATGGAGGTCATAGGCTTTCTACCAAAGCAAAGACATTGCTAATTGCTATGGTACTCTCATTTTTCTTTCTTGTATCGTTACTGGTGTTTATATTTGTTATCCTTTTCCAGTGGCGTTCTAAGAAGAAAAACCAAGAAGATGAGAAGGATATGATATCTGCAGCTTCAGCTGTGCCAAGCTTGAAGAAGTTCTCCAGAAATGAACTGGAGATTGCTACCGATTTCTTTAGTGAAGGGAAGGTGATTGGTGGCAGTAATTTGAGCACAGTCTATGAAGGAAGACTCGAAGATGATGGGCAGTTGGTGGCTGTGAAAAGACTGAACTTGGCTCAATTTCCTATTGAGTCGAATAGATCTTTCCTCAGAGAGCTAAAAATTTTGATCCAGTTAAAGCACAAGAACCTAGTCAGAGTGGTTGGTTATGCTGCAGAGCCACCAAAGTTAAAAGCACTCATCCTCGAGTTTATGCAGAATGGGAGCTTGGAAAGAGTTATACACTACCCTGGAAATGATTTATTGAGATGGACAGTATATGAAAGGCTTCGGGTTTGTGTTTCAGTTGCTAATGCTCTTGTTTATTTGCACTTTGGCTATGATTTCCCCATTGTTCACTGTGATCTTAAGCCATCCAACATTCTCTTTGATCAAGACTGGGACGCTCATGTTAGTGATTTTGGAACTTCCCTCATGCTGCGCATTCAGTCACCGGATGGGAGCAAGCAATCCAGTTCTTCGGCTTTTCAGGGAACCATTGGATACATTGCTCCAGGTAAACCTTTGATTAGATTATCAGTTTGATATTGTTACGAGTGTTAGTTAATTAACTAGAGCAGGGCACTAGCCCAACCATGAGAACTAAATAAGCATAATTGTCTACACTGTCTGCTTTCTGCATAATAGAAGACAAGAATGTGTTACTTTACTCGTTTCTATAAAGATAACACATATATCTGTGAAGCTTCTTCAGAATAAGATAACAAAACTACTGTAAATTCCATTAGATTCTGCATAATATTTAAGCATTGTCAATGTCCTGGTTGTGTGAAATCAACAAAAATATTAATCAAGGTGTGAATCGTCTTAAATTTTAACCACACAATAGGAGGGGTCCCCTTAATACTGCGGTGATGTCGTTAGAAGTTCCAAAAAGAAGTTCAAAATAGAACTTCATTATGTGAGTTTTAGGCCATGAATCACAGTCTAATACATTTAGAAATTTATTTACAATAGTAGGAATACAAGAATTAAGTTACTAGCTCTAGATCTTCATTGAACTCAAACTATGTATAATCTAACTGATTCAAATCCGTCTTTGTAGAGTTTGCATACATGAGGAACGTAACTACGAAGGTGGACGTCTTCAGCTTTGGCATCATCATGATGGAGTTGTTCACTAGAAGAAGGCCCACAGGGACTATTGAAGTAGATGGCGTGCCTCTCACATTGCAGCTGTACGTGGAGAAAGCATTCGAGGGTGGAATTGATGGCGTTCATAGTATCCTAGATCAAGAGATGGAGCTCCCGACTGAAACTGAGGAAGAAAAAGCCATCTGTGCCTTAGAATTGGCTTTGTCTTGCACCTGCTTCAATGTTGAAGATCGTCCTGATATGAAACAGGTTTTATCTACCTTGTTGAAACTTATCGAGATATAGATACTCAGGTTTTGATCTCTATACCTTCATCCATGGACACCATCAGCATCTCAACTGACTCTCAGATTGATTTGGACAGGGTCAATTTCGCTCGAAACTTTGTGGTTGTCCAATGGATCGCAGGTGGAAGTTGATCGGATATCGCTTAATAGTCTGGTGTTTAATTTCTTAAATATTTGTTTAAATTAAATTCAAGATATGCTTTGACGTTCATCTATTAAGCGAATCGAATATGATCTTCGTGCATTTGATTTGTCTGCTTATCAAATATTAGTTGAGTATGCGTATGCATGTGCATTGAGCAAGGAGGGATTCACTATGCTAAGTACTCAAGGGTCAAGGCATGTTCGAAGGTCGGAAAAACATAAAAGCATTGCTTGAAACGTATCACATTATTCATTCATTCACACTATTATTCAAAAACCATTCAAGCATTTCGACAAACACTTGCCTCTGCCTAATATTGACTCTCTACAACTCATTTGAGAGACTTTAGGAGCTGTTTGGTTGGATGGAAATGGAGTTGCAAGAATAAATAGAGCAATCTAATTTGTAAATATATTGTTTCATTTGCAACTAATTTATTATCAGGAAAGGTAAACAGACTTGCATTTTGTAGAGAAAACTTGCAGCAGATACTACAACCAATTTGTTGGGAGCAAAAGCTGCGTGGTTTAAAAAATGAAATTATAAAATAAAAATAATTCTACCTTATTAAAAAAAGATCTTTAAGATTCAAATAGAAAAACCATCTACACCCAAGTTTCGACAAAATTATGTAGCTTTTGCACTAATTATTTTCCAACCAAACACTAAAGTTCCACAATATAATTGTAATATCGAAACGAAGAATGAAGAACATATGTTGCTGCAACCTTCGCTGCAATTTATTTATGCAGCAAACCAAGCAACCCCTTAATTAGTATGAATGCAATGCAGACGAATAGGAGCAAGTAGCCAGGCAACAAGAAGCTCACAGCGACGCAGAGTAATGGTCGGGTGTCACGAACCATCAACGGGCCGTGGCTTGAATTGGCGCCCAATGACATGAGGAAAAGGCCCATGCTAAAGATGAGCTGCAGGTCTATGAAGACCTCGAAATAGGTTGATAAAATTGTGGGCAAAAGCGCGTCGAGGCCCTTTTGCACCGCCCGAAACATGATTGGAAAAGCAAGGATGAAGGAGGAAACAGCCATTTTGCGGACTAAGATCATCCTCTCGCGAGCCTCTTGAAGCTCCGACAGTGAGACATCGCCGATGGAGGCGTCGTTGGCGGTGGGGGAGAGGGACATGACTGAATTTGGTAGTGCAGTAAGGAGTTCTAGAGTGCCAGTAATAATGATTCAAGGGTTCTATCTGAAAAACAAAGTAACAGACCGAACTGAAAAGATACGCTTTCAGTTACAAGAGAAAAGTTGTCACGTGACGCTGGACGTGACTCAATCTATAGTATTTGAGTTTCAGTTGGAGTAAATAACTGAACAGAAGAATCCAACTGATTCCAGTCTCTCTCTCTCAATCTCTTCATCATCTTTCCATGATGCCAAAATTCAAGCACACAAACTTTGGTGATCAAATATCCAGCGTTGGTACTCAAAACAACTTGAATTCCTCCTGAAACTATTAACCTTTCTCTACATTAATCTCTCAATTTCGAATCAGGGTATATTTCATATTGAAGGTTAGAGTCCTTTCCCCGTTGTATTTCCTTTAATTTTCACAAAAAGTTCTTTCCTTTTCGAATTGGGTCTCTCTTATTCTTAAAGTAGTCTTTATAAAAAACAAAAATAAAAATCTTAGCTGGGTTTTGTAGCTATGGATGAAGAAGAGATCCCCCTCACCCAATTCTCTGATTTAGCAAGAAAGAAAGCTTATAGATTTGATGGTTTAGGGAGTTACTTCACAAAAGATTGGGATTTAAATTCAGAACAAGGGTTTGCTAAAGAATTCAGTTGGTATCACGTAGAACTTCCGAAAGGAAACCAAAAGCTTGCAGTTTCTGCTCAGTATCTGATTGCAGCGCTTTGCCCTCCTCTTAAGCTCCAAGACATTCTAACCCTGGTCAGCAATGGCCCTTTTTGTGGCCATGTCGACAGCTCTCTCTTCTTCAGGGTTAACTCTCCGGGCCCAACTGCGAGCAACTTTACTCTTAGGCTAGCTGCTAGAGTCACGGACAATTTGATCATTACTGTGTCTTTAGGAAGAGTGCCCAGGCTTGGATTTAAGCAAACCGGCCAATCCTTGTTGTCTGAGATTCCTAGTGTTGGAAGTGTTGATTTGGTTCGAGGAGAGAAGAAGGCTGAATCGGGTGGTGTTGTGATTGAGGAGAGAGTTCTTGAGTCATTGTTGATGATGAATCACTCGGAGGAGGCTGATAATCCTGTTCCAAAGACGATATCGAATCTCCTTGTGCATATTGTTGATACACATGTTGATCAAATTCAGGATATTGTTATCAAGCTTGAAATATAATTGGATTCTGTGGAGATAGAATTGGATAAAGGTAATTTCATGTTGTTCTAGTTTTCCGTTTGTTTGCTTGCTCTCTAATTTTTTAATTATCGTCAATGATATATTTTTGTTCAACTAACGAGGTAGATAATATCCACCCTTTCTCCTAACCGAGATAGAATTCTTCTGTAATATGTTAGGCTATGTTTTCTTATAATGCTCTAAAGTTCTACCAAAAAAATTAATGTTCATGGATTTCTATCCTCACAACATGAAAATGGTCATGTCTGATTAATATGAAAAAAAAAACATCTAGAGTTTCTATTGAACCAAATGGTCCAACATGTGCTCACATTTGTGTGTCTGTAGTAACATCTTATGGATCTTTGGAAATGGACTTCTTTGTCAAGAACTCTAAAATTTCCTAACTAAATTAGATGTCGAATAAATTTCATACCAGAATTGAAATGGAGAAAAAGAAAAATCCATGATGTGTTGGCATTAACGAAATCCATAATATCTTGTAATTATGCAATTTCTCAAAAGAGTTATGTCGGTAATTGCAGGTGGTTCCATATTGAAGAAACAAATGTTGGATGACAGAAGATTTCCTAAAATGCATCTAAATCTACAACGCCTTCTACAGGTAATATCGTGTTTACATATCATACAATGTTATGCGCACATAGTGCTCCTTCTCCGTGCTAAGGGTTTTAACCTTGGTCTCCTCTCTACAATCCCTTTCAAAATTGCAAATAGAAGCAACAAGTCTTTTATTTCTTTGAACCAGCAAACATTCTCTCATAGTATTGTCTTGGATTTACTATGGTATTGTGCAATCCAGGTAGTTTCACACGGCGAACAAGTATTTCCACGAGTAAAAGAGAAATGTGCAATGAAAACTTGGTTTGCAAATGAAGATATCATCGCTCTTGAAGAGTTAATAGGTCGTCTTAGAAGGCTGAAGGAGAATTTGGGATTTATTGCAAATCGGGTGACAGCAATGCAAGCTGGACTTGATAGCTGGCGAGCTGAGCAAATAAACAGGAAGCTCTACTGTCTCTCATTTCTCTCTGTGATTTTTCTCCCTCTATCTATCATTACAGGAAGTAAGTGCTAATCTAATTCTCAATTCAAATGTTATTTGTCAAGTATAAACATCCAACTGAAGAAAGTAGATCCAAATTTCAATATGTAACTTGACATGTTAGTAGGCTAGGTTTTTTCAGCATATCCAAATCTAATAAGTATATTGATTTTCTTGCAAGTGTGGAAGCTAAAGTGGCAATTCTAAAAAGTTACTGTACATATTTCTTTTAATTTACGGAATTATTTTCTTCCAGAATAATTCAGGGTAGGTATGTATCCTATCTTGACAAACAACATTGCAGAACAATTTATATTACATGTCAGTAGCAGATTTAAGGTTTATGACAAATACATTCACTATATATGGCTTTTGGTTATTATTAGGTAAAAGCATACAAGATCATAAAGGAAAATATGACAAGGAGCACAATATAAACATCAATTTTGAGGAACAAAGACCCGCTTGTTTGCTGGTTTTAGATCATAACGTTGCTACTCCAACCTGCGATATCATGATAATATTTGCACACATTGGAACAATTCTTTGACTTATGAGGTTGATGCATCCCGAAATTGCATAGGGTTTCTTTATTTTACGTGATGATTATGCCAATAATTTGTTTATAAAAATGCTGGAGTATTAATTACCAAAAGGAACAATTACATAAGAAAAGCAATAACAAAATGCTAAAGCCAATTTACATTCTTTACTACCCTTACGCGAAAATGCTAAAACCCCCACTTTTCTTTCTTGGCTGCAGTTTTTGGGATGAATGTTGGTGGTGTACCCTGGACCATGCAAAACGATCCAGCCATAAAAGACGGATTTATAGACGTAATGAAAATATGTGGAATTGTAGTGTTTCTTCTCCTATTTTGCTTCAGGTTTCCATCTTTGTATGATACCTTTTCGGCTTGGAGAAGCCAACTCTCTAATAAATGGAGCTTTATTCTTAATAAAGTGCCTTTCTTGATGAAGCGCCGTAATGGACTTTCGAGAAGAGAGTATATTCGCATCTAAGCATTCAATTGAAGGGTATGTTATTTTAATCTACACAATTTGCATGTTTTATGTTGGGTAATTCATCTTTTCTCCATTTAATTGATGTCATTTTTCTTATTTCTTCTGCAGGGTTCCTTGTGCATTTCTGAACCCATCTTATAAAGAGGCAGTCTCTCTTAATCCGTTCAGAGACTTGACTTAATTCATTTTCATTTATATTAATTGTAAAGCTCTTGCAATTTGTATACATCTTTCTAATTGTAATTGATTGCTTGAACGCGAGATAAATACATGGATAGTTGAAAGATAAGACTTTGTTCAGCATATTCATCATACCAAGATATGTTTCCTTCAGAAACCTTTTTTTTTTAATTATAAATAAAAGTAAAGAACCAGAATATCATCAGAATCAGAATTTGATTAACACTAGATTGGGTTATTTGCAGTGAGTAGAAAACCCTGCAGAGAATTAATTTTGCTGGTAGTATGCAGATGTGAGAAGTGTCACATAAAATGAAACATATATGCTCAGTGCTCAGCATGCTTACTCAATTCATAATGTGCTCCACAAGTTCATTGATGCAAACATAACAGAATCACACCAACGGCAACATATTGTAGACACAAACTCCTCGGCAACCCATTTGACGTTCAAAACAGAAAACAAAACAAAACAAAGGACTCCGAATATCTCATGACCTAAAGATAACTATCCTTCAAAAGGGCACACAGTCACCAACTCCAACCGCTTCAAATCTCAAGGAGATGAAGATGGAGGAAAAGGAAATCCAGGGATAGGGAAAGGAGGCAAGGGAGGCAACAAGTGGATCCCAGGAAGTGGAGGGAGTACAGGCATTGTAAAAGCCGGCGTTATCGGATAAAGAGGTGGCAAAGCATCATTCTTACTGTTCATCCAAATTCCTTCTGCATCAATTCCCTCACTCTTTGCTTCCTTTAGCTCTCTGCCTTCAACAAGCAGGCATGTGTTGCTCAAAATCAGCAAGGAAAGGATGAGGCCAAGGAAGGAGATGGTGTTTTCCATGGCTTGGTTTATGAAGTTGTAGGATGTGAAGAAGAGAATGATGTAGTATTTATACTCATAAAAGAGGAGAATGGATATATAGAGATGCATGTAGTGTTTACTCAAGGACTTGAGAAGAGTGCAAGCATTGATGAGGAGTAGCGCTCAAGGCAGTGGAATGGGGTGCATGCTTGAGAAACCCAAGATGTTGGAATCATCAGACATCTAGCTGGATTTCTTCATGCTGTTAATTTAACATTAAGACTAATTAATGCATTGATTAACTGGTGTTGAGAAAACAATACTAGGACTGAATGCACCACTGCAGAGTTGAAGTCTAGTGACTGCATGAATTGCTCCTTGCTGTTGGTATTTGTTGGTTGTGCTGGTGTATGAAGTCTCTACGTTGTTGAGGGATTCATGGCCTATCATGTCCATGACAAATGTATGAAGTGGATACATGACAAACGTGTTTAAGTTCTCTTAACCAATATTGGGTTCGCCTATTTTCTGCTATTAAAAAATAAAAATAAAAATCCCAATGAACATACTCCTTTTAAGAAAATACATGAGTAGTCCACAATAATAAAGGATTCTCTTCTAAAGGTTCACTCTGCAGAGATCCAAATAAAAACAATTTTCAACATATAATTAGTTAGGGCTTCAATTGACTTTTGAGAGCTTATAGAGAATGAGAGACTAGTTAAAGGAGTATTTCTCTTTAAAATGACTCATAATTTCTCCAAATTTCTCAATTTTAATGGTTTTTCATGGGTTCAGGTGTTTAACCAATTTGAACAAACAACATTAGTGTGTGACTACGGGTGAAGTATTTAAGTATCTTTCACCTCGAGCTTACATCTCTTTATGGATTGTTCAATTGATCTTGTAAGATTATTTCACAAAACAACAATCTTATTAAGTTTAATTGTACCCATATTACAGGATGCGACAAGTAATTAGGATCTTATGAAGACAAGACGATTTATCTCATGGAGTTCTTGCACCTCATGGGTGATAGACTAAGAGTGAGTATTTCTGTTGATTTTATTTTGAAAAGAAATTTATGTATGTGTTACCTATGTTTTTTAAGATTTCTGGTGCCTTAATTTGTGTAGTTGTTTAGACACACCGTAGGCAACATATATGTGCTCGTGTTGTATGATTAGTAAATAATCTATGAAAGATGCTCCTTGGTTAAACAGAAGAATTACATAGCCAACCATTGCCTCTTAATAGTAATAGATTTTATTACATGGCAGTACAACCTGCTCCAGGTTGAGATCTTTTTTAAAATTGGGGCAGACCTGTTTTAGCATTTGGCATCTGTAGGCATTTTAAGCGTATCAATATGAATCTTGGAATGATCTTCGATGTACACATTTTTTATTGAATGCAAATGTGCCACATCATACAATGGTTGAAGAAATGGGCTTATAGCAAAACACTCAAATCAGTATTATTACAGCAGTTAGATTTCTATGGTCGGGAATTTGCAAAATGCAGGAGAGATTTGATAGCTCCTGTAGCTAAGAAGTACATTATACGGGGTTACTAAAATTGAAAGCGGCAAAATTAGGGTTTGTTTCATAGATTCCGTAACTTATAAACCATGATAATTTCTGCATATTATTATCTCAGTGAAGTCTCCTGGCTATTTAAGAAACGAGGAATTAGAAATACAGTTTTAGGAAAGCTACTTTATTGTCTACTTTAGTCCCATGGACCTGTGTAAGCCTATCATAGTTGTGCTCATATGTTGTAATTAATTTTGTATACATTTGATGGCTGAACTGCAGAACCTTTGGGTAATTATTTCATACTTTTCAATTTATTACCAAATAAATATCTTTGTTTCTCAATGTGGATTGTTTCTGAATGCAGAGGACTGTTGCCCCCTCCTTGCCTAGTCGGTATGAAATCGGCCATGAGAGTCGTCAACAAGATCTTGGATCTTCCTTGAATAAAATAGCAAGTGTGGCAGATAATAGCACTACCGTGGACTCAATTGACGAAAAGCATCTACGAGGAAACCATGGATATGTTCGAGGAACTTCCTATGAGGCATGAAGACCTAACTCAAAGGGTGCCTACCATCCCAGAGATCCAACAGCACCAACCTGGCAACCTGAACAAAACCAACCCCACAGAGCCCACCCTCCCAGAGACCCAACAGCACCAGCTCAAATGTTGTAGTTAATTTTGTGTACATTTTATGTCTTAACTGTAGAACATTTGGGTAATCATTTAGTACTTTTCAATTTATTACCAAATAAATATCTGTGTTTCTCAATATGGATTGTTTCTGAATGCAGAGGACTGTTGCCCCTCCTTGCCTAGTCGGTATGAAATCGGTCGGGAGAGCTGTCAACAAGATCTTGGATCTTCCTTGAATGAAATAGCAAGTGTGGCAGATACTAGCACTACCGTGGACTCAAGTGACGAAAAGCATCTACGAGGAAACCATGGATCTGTTCGAAGAACTTCCTGTGAGGCATGAAGACCTAACTCAAAGGGTGCCCACCATCCCAGAGATCCAACAGCACCAGCCTGACAACCTGAACAATACCAACCCCACAGAGCCCACCCTCCCAGAGACCCAACAGCACCAGCTCATATGTTGTAGTTAATTTTGTATACATTTGATGTCTTAACTGTAGAACATTTGGGTAATCATTTAGTACTTTTCAATTTATTACCAAATAAATATCTGTTTCTCAATATGGATTGTTTCGAATGCAGAGGACTGTTGCCCCTCCTTGCCTAGTCGGTATGAAATCGGTCGGGGGAGCTGTCAACAAGATCTTGGATCTTCCTTGAATGAAATAGCAAGTGTGGCAGATACTAGCACTACCGTGGACTCAAGTGACGAAAAGCATCTACGAGGAAACCATGGATCTGTTCGAAGAACTTCCTGTGAGGCATGAAGACCTAACTCAAAGGGTGCCCACCATCCCAGAGATCCAACAGCACCAGCCTGACAATCTGAACAATACCAACCCCACAGAGCCCACCCTGATAGAGACCCAACAGCACCAGCTTGACAACTTGAACACTGCCGACCCACGAATCACTGGTGTGATGAACCAAGGTAGGCTTGAGGGTTTCCTCGACAGGCTTGAGGGCCTTTTCAACAGGCATGAAAGCTTTACTACAAGGGTGCGCACCACCGAATAGCTTCAACATCAGGGCAACCTGAACTTAAGTGACATGACTTCCCAGCTGGCCCAGCAGCAGGCAGGAAATGAATACCGTATTGACACGCCAGCTGGTAAGTCTTGCTTTAGCTTATTTTAACCCTTCGTCTAGTCTATGAGTTTTGTATTGATATATAATTTCTTGTTTCAAGTCCTGCAGAGAATCTAAGGCACATAGTATTAGTGTTCACTTATGCCATGACCTCGATTTGTGTATAGCATTGTTCGTCGGCTTCTTCACAATGAGTCCCACCAAACAGGCGGAATACTTCAGGATCCGGCTGATTTGGACCGTTATCGCCCTCTTCGATGGGAACGGATTCATCGGCCACTATATTCTCATCAACATGCTTTTTGCTCATGCTAGTGGGTGGGGAGTACCAACGAAAGTGTTGTTTGTACTTTTCTCTGTGACTATTGTGGCCCTCGTCGGTGTAGCGTTAGCCACGGGATACTTTGTTACCATTCAAGAGGTCCCAAAATCTGAGGTGGCTCCACCTCCTCTGAGCGATTGATTACTTTGAGTGTGGCATTAAATGCCTGGTTAAAACCGGACAAATGTTACTATGATGTTGAGTATGTGTTTTCTTTTCTCGTATAAAACTTGTGAGACTTTTACACTAGGTGCTGTGCTTTGTCAACTTGGTATTAAAATGAAATTTTAGCATATGCCTCTGTTAAAGTTTGCACTTTGAAAACTGACTGAGTAGTGGATACTCTGTTTGCCATACTGTCTATTTCCTATTGCTTAATCTATTGTTTATCCTCTTCTGTAAGAAAAAAGTTGAACATTCTGTCTACTTCCTAAATAAGATACAGATAAATTGGAAGGGTTAATAGTCGTATTTTAATTGTCTCAATGTAATGTAGTTCGATCTGTAATGTTCTGATAGTCATATTATTAAACTAGCCGCATTGAATAAGATAACGATTGATATTTTTAATCAACTACATTGTCTGATTCAAACCATTTTCTTTTTTACATTTTTTAGTTTGCATACTAAATTGTCTTCTTTATTAATTAGAAGTTTATCCCTTTTAATAACTTTATATAAGGTTGAAACACACACCCATGACGTGCCTTTTCCTTTACCATTTTGGGTGTAATATGTATTGATGCTTGTTAATGCTTACCCATTCACTGCTCTTTTAATGATCGATTAAGTTTCAACGGAAAGGGAAGAGCTAAACATTTTTTATTTGAAGAAGAAGACTACCAAGATCTAACCATAATAGATTTGAAGCTCAAACTTTTGGACCAAATAGATCAACTACATTAATTCATCTCCTCATACGGTAATATGCAAACAATAATCGTGTCCAAATCTGTCATGTATCACTTAATATGAAAAACCGGCCCATAAAATTTCGAGGCATTGTATGGCAAAAAGCTAAAGAAAAAAGTTTATAGACTTTGATAAAAAGAAAAGAAAAATATAACGATCGAGTTTAATAATACCATCCAGCCGCCATCAGAGTATATTACCTTATTATCAGAATTTTTATAACTCTGCCAAAATGTATTTAAATTTAGGGGCACCAAATGGGTCATGCGGGATTACTTTGGCCCTACCCAATCCATTTATTCGGGTTGCCTGGCCCAAACTGAGTGGCCCGAATGACCCTATTCCTAGACAGAGAGAGTACAATTTATTCATTACGTAAAATCATGCTTCAGGTTTAGTGTCCATAAAAGGTGTCGGGAGGTGAAAAGCTTTTACCAACAAGCAGGGGCGGATCCAAGTGGTGCCCGGGGTGGGCAGCTGCACCCGTGGAGATCTTACTTGTGTAGATTATGTTTAGAGCTTTCTAAAAACATATTATAATAGTGATTCCGATAACCGAGTCAAAAGTTATGGACCGTGCAAGTTTCAATCTCTGTACATGTTTCCAGCCGTTGCTAATTGTTTTGATATTGTCTGGTTAAAACATTCATATCACAAGCTATACATCTCTGAATTAAATTCCGTTTAATTCTGTAAATAAATACTTATAGTCCACCCCCCTCCCCCCCAAGAAAATTTTTCTGGATCCGCCACTGCCAACAAGTCTTTTCATTTTTCGAACCAGCCAACATTTTTTTTAAAAAGGAAAAAAGATGGGGTCTCTAAACAGGAACCCCAGCCGAGATGCATATAAAAGAAAGTTTTGGTTGTACATAACCAAGCCAACGCTCCCAACTCCAAAAGCTTGGCCGATATAGTATATCGTTTTACCTATTACTATTAATCAGTTTCACACCACACAACCCCTTTATGTTACAAAATAATGCAACATGGAAACCGGACATTATACATAACATTTTCATTATTCACTGCATAACCTTCATCGAAAGATCGCTCAACAAGCATCGGATTATGGGCAACTCCATCAGAAGGGCCATTGTACACCAACAGACCTCGCTCGGCATTCACCAAAGCTTCAGCAGCTGCAATTGCACTCCGACGTTGTACCCTCCTGCAATGACATCACATGGTACATACACTGATAGACGTATTGCCTAACCAAAATCTAGCAAAGTGCTTGGCCTTATGTACAAAAATTCAATTATTGCGCTCTTCCCAAATTACCCATAAGACGGCAGTGCAAGTGACATCCCATTGTAATCTCTGGTTGTCAAGGACAGTGCATAATCTCCATGAGGACCGCAAATGATAAATATAAGATATATCATCATTTAGTGAGAATTTATGCAGAGCTGATCTCCAAATGGAAGCCACAAATGAGCAGTCAATAAAAAGATGTTCATAATTTTCAAAATCAATACCACACAGAGAACATAAAGGATCAACAGTACCACCCTTTAAAAGTATTTAACTTTCCTCTCAAAGCAAGCCAAATAAAAATTTTAACCTTGTGAGGAATAGGAACTCTCCACAAATCCACGTAGTTATAGTGTAAACCACGAACCCAAAAAAGTTTAGAGCTCTCCCAATTCCATTTTCTCACATCTTCACAATCAATATAACCCAGTCCATCAATTAACCTACTGAGTTTCAAGAAGGAAAAAAACTCTATCCCCTTTAACTTGTCTTATAAAAGGTATTCACCAGTGAAAAGAACCATTCTCATAGACTCTCAAAGAGGATACAGAAGCCCAAGGCTCACTGGCTAACTCAAACAAATCAGGAAACATATTAGCCAAGGAAATATCAGCCACCCATTTATCCTTCCAAATCAAGTTTTCTTGGGGCCATCACCTAAAATGACAAAAGTACTACAATAAAGCTCTCTCTTGTGGAAGATATATTCTTCCAAAACTTAGAAACATGCCTACTATGACACACAATTCACTTTGCATACTAGAATAATATTTACCACACATAATTTCTATCCAAAGGGCAGCACAAGAATCCATTGCTCAACATTCTCTTATAGTATTGTTGTGGATTTACTATGGTATTGTGCAATCCAGGCAGTCTCACATGGTGAACAAGTATTTCCACAAGTAAAAGAGAAATGTGCAACGAAAACTCGGCTTGCAAATAGAAGATGTCATTGCAATTGAAGAGTTATAGATCGTCTCAGAAGGCTGAAGGAGAATTTGGGATTTATTGCAAATCGTATTACAGCGATTCAAGCTGGTCTTGATAGCTGGCAAGCTGAGCAAATAAACAGGAAGCTCTACTGTCTCTCATTTCTTTCTGCGATTTTTCTCTCTCTATCGATTATTACCGGAAGTAAGTGCTGGTCTAATTCTCAATTCAAATGTTATTTGTCAAGTATAAACATCCAACTAAAGTAAATAGATTCAAATTTCAATATGAACTTGACATACTGGTAGGTTTAGTTTTTCAGAAAATCCAAATTCAATAAGAATATTGATCCCTTTTCTTGGAAGTACAGGTGACCAACAGTATATTAAAATATAATCAAGGATATCATCTAAAGGAAATGGTGCAAGGAACTAAACAAAATAGATCGAACTGAAACTCGGAAAAAATAGAGAGGAATACCTGCTCTACAAAGTGAATGATGACGCTGAAACAATATCTGGAGGTATTTTCTCTACAAAAAGGAAAAAAGAATGTTATTTGGCAGCAAACACAAATTGATATAACAAAGATAAACATGAGAAAATATCTAAGAAAGGGGATTGAGGAAGTCAGTTTCTGTCTATCAGATGCAAAGAGGTTCTGGATATCTAAATGAAAGCCAGGGCAAGCTCAGAGCAATCTAACACGAGAAAAGTTTTTAGAAGAAGAAGAAATTCATGATGCATAACATAAATGACGAAGTTAGAACTTACAACTACTCATAAATGGGAAAAAGTTTAAAAACATTGCATATCATTATTTCTTCACAATTAAGTTCTACATTCGCAACATCCACCCGAGCATCTATATTACACACATTTCACATATACGATGATAATATAGAAAGCAGAACCAAGGTTCTAGTTCCAGATAAATCAGTAAAGGTAAAGGCCCTCAAAGGAGTACAATGTACACCGTCTAATGTCATTTCTTTCCATACTTTAAATGAGACGGCACCATGCTCACAACGATATCATTTTTACTATTTGTTTTCATTTTTCAAACTAAAGAGTACAGCTCAATAAAGAAGAGTTTGCATAGTTATGAGCAATTGCCTATTTAGTGTTATGTTTTGGATTCATTTTTGTTATGAACACAATTGTCTATATAGAGTTATGTTTTTCAAACTAACGTTGATTTATTTTGTTGTCTGCTTCTGTTTTCCAAACTAAAGAGTACAACTCAATAAACGGCAGTTTGGATAGTTATTAACAATTGCCCATATATTATGTCAATATTCATTGAATCCGTTTTTAAAAGCTGATTTTAATAGATTACTATAAGAATCACTAAACCATGGTAAGTATACTCAACAAACTCTTAATATTTACTAAAACACCTTTCATGATTAGGAGCATCCGAATTGTCAAACACTACAAACAACTCATGAATTTTGTCAATTTTTGTTCATTTCGATCAAATGGAAATTAAATATGCATACTTCAAAATTCGTGAATTTCATGGTATGTAACCAACGATTTTGCCCATTATCATTCATTTAGAACCAATGACAATGAAATACACATACTTCAATATTCGAGATTTCATGAGAATCCACGATTTTTGTCCATTTTCATTCGTTTCGACCCAACGGAAATTAAGTATGCACATTTTAAAATCATGATTTTCATGGGCAATAACTTATCATTTTTGCACATTTTTGTTCGATTTAAAATAGTAATAAAGTATGCGAACATCAAAATTCGTGTTTCCTATGAGCTATAACCCATGAATTTTGCTCATTTTCATTAGTTTCGACACGACACTTAAGTATATAAACTTCAAGATTCACGATCTTTATGAGCTATAACCCACAAAATTTATCCATTTTTTCTTTTGTTTCGATCAAATGGAAATTATGCACACTTAAAAATCCTCGATTTTCATGGTCTATAACCAATGATTTTGCCCACTTTCATCCATTTCGACCCAATGGCGATGAATCATGTTCAGTTCAAAATTCGTGTTTCCCATGAGCGATGACCCACGAACTTTGTACATTTTCGATTTTTTAACCCAATGACATTTGAGTTATAACGCATAATTTTTGTCCAATTTTATTCCTTTCTATCCAATAACAATTAAGTGTGTATACTTCAATATTCGCGATTTTTATGAGCTATGACCCACGAACTTTGTACATTTTTGGTTTTTCAAGCCAATGACAATTAAGTACAAGTACTTCAAAGTCAGCGATTTTCATTAACTATAACTCATGATTCCCTTTTTTTCGTTTCGACCAAGTGGAAATTAAGGATGCATATCTCTGAATTCGTGATTTTCAACATCTATGACCAACGGGTTTGCCCATTTTCGTTCATTTTGAACCAATAACGGTAAAATAAGTGATATTTCTTATTTTTGTTTATTTTGAATTGATGGCTATAGTATGTGTATTAAAATATTCGTGATTTCATAAGCTATAATCTACAATTTTTGTCTATTTTGGTTTGTTTCGATTCAATGATAATTAAGTATGCACACTTTAAAGTTCGCTATTTTCATGGGCTATAACCCACGATTTTTGCCTATTTTCATTCAATTTTTTTACCAATGGTAATGAAGTATGTGAACATCAAAATTCATGTTTTTTTATAACCTATAACCTACAAATTCTCTCCATTTTCATTTGTCTCCACCCAAAGGCAATTAAGTATAAATAAAGCATTGAAAATTCATGATCTTCTTAAGATAAAACTCACGAAACTTGTTCATTTTTGTCATACCGACTAAATAGAAATTAAGATGCATACTTCGAAATTCGCAATTTTCATAGTTTACAACCAACCATTTTGCACATTTCCGTTTATTTCGACTCAATGACACTAAAGGTACTTCAAAATATGCATTTTCCATGGGCTACAGCCCACGACTTTTGTCTATTTACGTTCATTTTAATATTTGCGATTTTTTTAGTTGTACCCACAAATTTTATCATTCCAATGACAATTACATATAAATACTTTAAATTTCAAGATTTTCATGCGCGAAATTAATGTATTATAGCTCATAAAAAAATTCACGTGTTATAGCTCGTAAAAAACAGGAATTTGGTTGTTCTCGTACTTCATTACCATTGGTCGAATTGAACAAAAATGGGGGAAAATGTGGATTATACCCCACGAAAATTGCAAATTTTTAAGTGTGTATTGTCATTGGGTTGAAACAAACGAAAATGGATAAAAATCATAGATAGTAGCTCATGAATACACAAATTGCGAATTGCAAAATTCACAAATTTCACTGTTTATAACCAACAATTTTTCCTCTTTTCATTCATTTGACCCAATGACAATGAAACACTTACTTCAAAATTTATCTTTTTTATGGTCTTATAACACGTGATATTTGCCCATTTTCATTCATTTCGACCCAATGACAATAAAATATGTGTACTTCAATATTCGAGATTTTTATGAGCTATAAACAATGAATTCAGTTTTGGGGGAAAAAGTGATGCTCGCAAGAAGTGCTAAGCACTGTACAAAAGAAAACTGCAGAAGTTTAAGCAAGTTGTTTTACAACAACTTAGCATAGAGAATCTGGTGACACAATTAAGAAATTTAGGAGTTAAGAGTGGGAGCGAATGAAGCTTTTGGGATTTAAAAATAAAACTGAACGATGGAGGGATAAAAACACACCTTTTTTAACCATGCAACCGCAGTATCATCAAAGGCAATGCTTATAATGCATGATGAAACGTATGAGAAGTAATAACACGGAAAATTAGAGCGTGTAGCATTACCATTTGATGATACACCTCTAGAAAGTATTCGATCAATGTTATCAATTCGCCCCTGTATTGACTTCAGGATCAAGTTTAAAGATGAAACTCTTATGCGGATAGATGAGATCTTCTTTGCATGCTGCATAATGAATGGCAGGGGTGCATCTTCCAATAACTTGTCCAGTTCTATAAAAACACTGATAAGTAGTGAATAGGCCATAAAGATGTATAAATCATGTTGAAAATGCTTATTAGCATAAGGACATTACCAAAACTTTCAGTCGAAAGCTATTATCTTTATCTAGCTATAGCTAAATCAGTCAGTGATTCATACTCTAGTTTTCTCAAACCAGAATTAGAAATGTATGTATATAGAACAACCAGCACCAATCATAATGAAGGGTAAATCGAAATTATCCAGCATAAATCGCATTTTGATAATATCTCGAAGAAAAAGCACTTAATTTACTGGTTGACAAACCTCAGTTCCTTTAAACACGTAAAAAAGAACAAATCTTGATAAGTAAAACAAACAAAGGGAGAAACAAAATAACCTCCGGTGAGGCGATCAATGGATCGAGAGAGCTCGTCCTGGCTCTGGATCGCGCCCTCCGCTCTCGAATCGAACTCTTTAATCACCGACCCCAAAGTCGAAGAGATCGCCTTTGCAAGCGCATCGCAGCCTCCTCCGAGGCGGTCACCGGACTCAAGCACGCCGGGAGTTCCCGCCACCGGAGGCTCGCCGCCCTCGTTGGCTTCATCTCGACCGTCCATGCTGTAACTCTCCATCTGATCTAAAGTGAGAGTTTTGAGAGTAGACCCGAAACCGACCCGCTACCAGAAATAATGGTAATTAGGACAAATCAGTACAATGGAAGGCTAAGATTACGCATCATAATTGATCACTATAGAGGAATGACATTATTGCCCTTGTTGGCTTAGTTAAAGCTAGGGTTTCATTCTGGGCTCTATCGCTATAAATACTCGAGGGCATCTCTAGATTGTTCACCCTTTGAGATCTCTTTTGACGGCGTTCGTGAGGTAGAAGAACAGAGATCGTCGTGATGAGGGCTAAGGTTAGAGATTTCTTATCGCTTTTAGATCTTTTCATTTCTTATAGAAGATTCATTCAACGTCGTTTGTAATCATGGCTTAATGTGATTTGTTGGATTTAGGGTTTTATCGAAATTAAGGTAGATGGTCTGCTCTTCTTGCAGTGTATTATCTTAAAATTTGATGAAAGTATACATTTTTATTATTTTTTGGGTATAGATTAGAATGGGGATCAAGTGATGAAGAAAAAACTGCAACAATATGATGGTTTAAAACCTCTTCAATGATTCTGAGTATTTAAGTCTCTGATGATCTCCATTTACTTCAAAAATTTTATGCTCTATTTGATCTATAAGTTAACTACTTAATTAATTTCATGGTACTAAATTTGTAATTTTAATCAGTATATTTAGAACTTGGAAAGAAGTTTGGAGATGATGAGGAACTTAATTGGTCCGTGTTTCTGATCTCATGTGACTGATACCCTTACCAACCTCTGATCCTACATGTATGTTTATTCCCAAGATACTTAGTTTTCTAATTTACACTCGAAATATATTAAGCTGTTTTCGATGACACCCTTTAAAAATAGGGTATGCCCCATTGATCCATAAATATTTCTTATTTGGCCCCAAAATCTTAAATATACGAAAATGAACCCCCTAATCTATTAATTTTAAGAGTTTACTGTACTATGCTAACCATTAGGGGGCCTGATATGAAATTAAAAAGTGAGGGTCAAATACATCAAAACTTCTTCTTTTACTATTATCTAATTTTCCATGCTGTTTAGTTATTGTCTAGTTTATTGATGTATTAGTTGTCTAATATTGATGAAATATATGTGTGGATGATGAGGATATTACTTGGTCTGTGTTTCTGATTCTATTTGACTGATACCCTTGCCATCCACTGACCCTACAAGGTATCAAATTAAAATGTTTGTTTACTCTTAGACTTCAGAATTTATTATTTTTTGTACAAGGATGAATTGTGAACATTATCGCATGTCAGACTTCGGAGGTACTAATGTGCCAATGAGAAGATAAGTTCATAGTCTGAGTAATCTTGAAATACAAGTTCCAATGGGACTGCTGTTTTATTAGACTATTGCGTGGAAAGATGTAATTCTCATTTATGTTGTAATTCTTAATTGGAGTTCATCTGCGAAATGTGTTCACAAAGTAGATGTTTTTATATTTTTCATGGGACAACTGTTTTATTAGACTTATACATTCGTGTTGAATTTTGCTTACATTTTTCTCTTTCATTTCTTCTGCAGTGGAAGAAGAAGCGCATGAGGAGACTTAAGAGGAAGCGCCGAAAGATGAGGCAGAGATCTAAGTAGGCTGTTGCTGTTGCTGCTAGCATTTTCTTGTGGGGTTATTATCTCAGTTGATTTAATGAGGATCTAGGCTACTAGTTATATGTTTTGTAATCTTGGCTTTAGCAAACAGTTGCAGTTGGCGCTATTTAATGTTATGTAATTGCTTTGACAATTTTGCTTATTTTACTACTTTTATGTTCAACTCATTGGATACCTCTGTGGAGTTGTTTATTGGTTGAACTACAATTTGCATTTTATGATATATCTTCAATAATTTCCTGTATGGTGCACTTGTTGTTCATATGTCAGGGTTTATAGTATGAATTGTTAAATCTTGTTCGGTGGTTTAACGTCTACAATAATTTTCCGATGCTTCTAGTTTTTATGACATGTAATATTAGCTTTGATAAAACAGATTGGTTGAGGACGACTTCCTGTCTGAATAAGTGCACATAAACTTGAATTTTAGTCATATACAGGGAGTGGGAATTTTTTTTTATATTTGCAAGCGGCCAGCACGTAAACAGAGTTCCCTGTGATCACATTTTTTGTAACATGCAGAGGTAATTTGTTAATAAAGTTTCTATTAACCATTCTCAGCTCTGGTTCACAGTTTTATATCAAATTGTATGCCAAGCTCTCCGAGCTTTGAATGAAATTGGCTGCAAAGCTCGTCGGTAAAATTCAAAACCCTGAGAGGGGTAGTAGATGCGGATGTTCATAATCGATGCTGTCTACCAGCAACAACTCAAACAACCTGTTCATGAAAGATAAATTATCCTTTCGCATCACTGCACTAAAAATCTTTCTCTGCCAAGAGTTCCCTTTTTCTTCTTTGTATATGGGGCAACAAAATCCAACTATAAGGGCGAGAGTATCTACATAACAAAAACATATTCATGGCTGGAACTTGTAACGATTAAGCACGAAGTAAATGAAGGAACCAAAAAAATAATCTAAGATGAATAGTTTATAAGCATATAACAATCTTAAAACATCTTACAGAAATGAGAAAAAAGGATGAGAGAATTTACACAGTCAATGGAGAACTAAATCAAAGACTACTCCCCTAGGACACCACCTTCCCCCTAAAATGTGATTTCCCTTTAACATTTACCATTCCCATTGCACTGGTGGATAACTCCGTTGCTGTAAGCTTCCTTACGCTTCAGTTTGTTGTTATTGTTAACGGCATTAACACCCCAGATTCGTATTGTGTGGTCATCGCTGGCTGATGCGAGCATGTGAGGGTTTGCCGGATTCCAGCTGACGCAGTTTACTGCTCCAGCATGACCTGGTAGAGCTTCTATCAGATCACCTGTGGCCCGATGCCATATATACAACTGCGTTATAACAGATCACTCAGTGTCAAAAGAGAGGGAAATTAGTTAAATTTAAACTTCAACATTTTTAATGGAGATAGATTTATATCTACTTCTATCAGTTAAGAAATGAAAACAAGACGACATCTTAACTAACATCCAGTACATTGGATAAAATGGTTTTAGACTTTTTCTTTCCGAAACAAAACCAACACTCTGTAAAGTATCCAGATATTGTGCCAGATTTCAGTCCAGATTATTTCAGATTTCAATAACTACATATGTATTATTTATGTGCATGTCTATGGACAAGCATGTGTACATTTTAAAGGACATAAAAGTAGAGCATAGGAACTAGTATCTTTAGTATTTAATAAAGCAAATGACAAATTGATACTTGTAAAAAAAAAAAGGGCAAAAACCATCACTAAAAACATAATCGAAGTAACTACATCAAGCAATCAAAAATATCCAAATTTCAAACAAATACATACGCAAGTCTCGAAACCACAAATAAGTCAATTAAGAAAAATCTAAACAGAATAGCAAAGTACAATAGATGGATTAAGAAAAAGGTAAATACTAGAGCAAGATATGCTACAACTACAAGTGAGGATGTGATGCAGAGGCCAGAATGGGACAAATTAGGAAAAATACAATAGATCTTGAACGCTAAACACGAGAGCAAAATACAGTGACAAGATTGAATAAGACTCATTAAATCAATTAGTCATTACTGCTCTTCATTCTTTTTATTTACTTAATGGCCGCCAATTTGGCAAAAATTCTAATCATGCTGTAAGTTGGATCAAAAGTCGAAAACATCTCCAAGCAGCGCAGGCATACACATGCACATACATGACGAAAGCATGCAGGCGCATGCAAACACACATATGTATAGGAGGACACATCAATACAAAATAAGGAGAGACAAAGCTTCAAATGTAGTTTCTAAACGTCCCAATAGCCCTAAAAAACACAGTTTAGAACACAAAGGACATATAGTTTGGATTTGTTAGATGTGCAGGGACCAAATTGGTCTTTTAGCCAAAAATTAAAATGCAGCATATGCATTATCCTAGATAAACACCCATGAACTGAAGCAGCACTGATTAAAGGATTCGAGAAATGTAATTTTTCATACATTAATATGCAGTACCTTTGAGAGGACTGCGGAATAAAACAAAAAAGATAAGGAAAAAGATGATACCTTTCAGCTGTATGAAGATAAATTCCTAGCTGCATGAATAACAAAACAAAACCTGCAACTAACAACATTTTCCTTAATTTTTTACTCTCCTTAGGTGCCGTTTGGCAAGGGGTTAAGAGAGAAGGGTTAAACAGAGGGGTTAACTTAGTTAATCTATCATGAGGGATTAAAAAGATGTAATTCCGTTTGGATTTGATAGTTAACATGAAGGGTTAATGTTTTTGTGTTTGGCAATTAAATAAGAGTTAGGTACACTAATCCTTCTAATTTTTTAAAATTACCAACTTTGACCATGTTGAAAAGTAGAAATTATTGAAAACAATATTGAATTATATTTGGTACTGAAATCAAAATAAGCTAAAATTTGATATTTTCGTCCATGGCTTACTTCCAGCCTAACATATACACATTTCATCCCACCAAAGAACTACCTTTAGCAAGTCTAAGGATAAATGATATTACATTACATATATATGGAAAACCTTATGGTAAGTTTTATGGGAAAGAAGAAAATTTCCTCTCCACTCATATATCTTTCCCTCTAATAAAACATCTACAATAGATATTCTAAGATTGTTATTAGAGGTAACTTACAAATATTTTGTTACTATTGCTAGCAACTGAGGATATTGTTTTTAATTCCGAAACTAACTCTTCATACCCCTGCGGAGGAGATGGAGTAAAATTTTACTCCGTCTCATTATCCAGTTTTATTAACCCATCACGGGTTATATGAACTTTAAACCTCACGTGCACTCTTACTATTCCATTCGCAATTTTTGTTGTTTGGGTGGTTAAGAATGTTTAAACCCTCTTAACCCCTCCATTGGTTAAGAATGTTTAAACCCTCTTAACCCCTCCATTAGCCCTTTGCCAAACCGGGCCTTAATGATTTTTAACCATTATATTGCCTCGTAAAAGAAAATGTTACTAAAGAAGTTTTCTTAAGTGAATATTTGATAATGTACTAAAATCATAAAGGTCATATTACCAAAGAAGAGTGTCACCAATTGATTTTGCTGGATGATTTCTACAGTAGCTTTTTTTGATAATCAACTTCATTACATAAGACAATCACTAATCAATTCTAAGCAAACAGGTGAAATAGAAAATAAATTACTTTCAAACCATACCTGTGAATCTTCGCTTCCACTAGCAATAAAAGCCTGATCGGACCCTCCAAAACATGACCTTATCACGAACCTACTGCGCTTGTGACCTTTGTATCTCATAACAAGCTGCGGATCATCTGTAATGCTCCAGAGATGGATCTCCTGGTTCACAAGATTTACTAGCAAAAACTTATCATCTATTGACAGCGAAAATGAAGTAACTGTATGCTCCTCTTCAATCACTTTTTCAAACTTAGCTTCCCTATCAAGCAAAAGAATGGCAGATTCCTTACACATGCTTATAATCCTTTTCCCATCTTTAGTGATAGCCATGTCTGAAGTCCTAATAGCTCTCTGCCCTCTCCAAGATTCAACTTCTTTTCCATCCAGATCCCACAAGCAAATGCTTTTGTCTGTAACACCAGTAAAAAACCGTCTCCCATCTGGGAACCAACCACAAGAGATCAATCCAAGACCAGTTTTTTCATATACATGGAGGCAATCTCCAGAAACAACATCCCACCGTCTGACAACTTCTTCCATTCCGCAGGTGAGAAGCTCACGGTCGTCGGGACTCCAGGCAACCATCAGGACAGGTTTCTGATGACCCGACAGTGTGTGCTTTAATAAGACTTCCCCATTTTCGTGAACCTAAAATATGTAATGATTTTTTCCCTTAGCATAAACCACAGAGGTCGTGTTAAAAAACCATAAAAGGAGTATTCCTTTCATTAGTCACAGAAGGAAAGCAATTATTTCCAGTTATCATATATAGTAAGCTATAGGTGATATGAAGCATAAATATTATGTCTAAAAAGTAATTTAAGGGAAAAGAGAATATAACTAATCTATATGAGAGATTCACCGTGTATGCACTATTCACTTGGTGAGACTCATAAATCACTGAATTTAAACTAGTGTCATTACAGAAGGCTAAATTGCACTTATATACCCTAAAGTTTCACTAACCTTACACTTAAGTGACCCCTATTTTAAAACCGAGCAAGAAAATGCCCCAAAGCATTTAAGTGTGGTAGATAAATGCCCCATAGTTAAATAAAATAAAAAACAGACGTTGTAAACTTTTCTCTACGTATCCAAGAATGTCATATAACAGATGGTACTAAACAGAAACTTCTAGAAACTTTCAGGTATTTAAGTGAGGTTATTTACAAACTGAGGGGATTTATATGCATCATTGAGTAAACAAACATTGGGTAAACAAGAGGGCATCAACATGCAACATTTTGAAACTTTGAGGCATTTATCTACAACACTTAAATACTTTGAGGCATTTAAGTGAACGGTTTTAAGATGTACTAAAATGCTATATTGTTGAAACTATAGGGCATTTAAGTGCAATTTAACCCTTTACAGAATTAACATGTGCTTCTTAAAAGTTGGCGATCATCTTTTAACAAGAACTGAAAGAAGATTGTAATGTGCAAGCTAAAATTATAAGTTAAATTAGGATTATAATTTGTGAGAGTGCTTGTTCTTGATTCTTTTGTAATTGAAAGATACCATGGTAAACTCTTTTGTATCAAGATGCTTTTAAGTGGGAAGAGTGGTCAAGTTCAACCTCTTGGGTGGCAGGAGAATTGGCAAGTGTGGAGATTAGCTTCAGTTAGAAGCTTGAATGTAGAAATTTTGGGTGAGGCATTTGGCAGTAATACATACACCACGTGCCCAATAACAATATACATCTCGGTGTCAAACCTCTATACGTCTTCGTATCATCTGTGGAACTGGCTCTATCTCTGTCTATTCGATCTATTATATTTCCCATATCTTATATAACAGCACTTGCCAATTTTATCTACTGCACTCTGATTAACAATACATATCCTTCTTGACCAAATTTCTACCAGCTGTGTCATTATTGCTTTACGAGCACTTTTCACTGTCCTAACAAGGGACATTTTAGCATTATCTTTTAGTTGCAAAAGAATCCTACTCACCCTTCCCTCTAGGACTAAATCTAGTGTTTTACAAGCTTCACCAACTTCTAATCTCTAAGAATTTTTTTGAGACTGAATGGTATATTTTAGATTTCATCGATCAAAAAAGTAAAACAGGGTTAAGAAGATAGCTGATAAAATTGCATCTTGTCACAAGATGGCACTCCTTTCACATTGAAGACAAAACAAGCTACAGCAAGTTGTACCTTTACAGGAGTAAAATGTATGAAGAATACGACTCAGAACTAAAATGTCGGGATAGAAAGGATACACTTGGCTCCTCCTAGAAAGCTTTCTTTCAATAAGTATCACATAAATATGGGCACAGAAGAAAAAAAAATTGTCATTAAACATAAAGATAGAAAATGGACATAAATAAATTCATAATTAAGGGCTCAATAAGATGAGCGGAAAAATCAATTCCCAACAAGATCAGCAAACAAGGGCATAGAAAAAGACACTTTCCATAAACAATCATACAATAGAATTACCTCCCATATGATTGCAGATTTGTCATTTGATGCTGATGCTAAATATTTCCCAGTATTTGAGAATTGTAGGTACCATACTTCATTTCTGTGTGATTGCAGTACCTATCCAACATGAATAATAAAATTAATTAATGGGAAGGAAGGTTCAAATAGATATTAAGAGGTACACACGATAGATTCTGAATTTTTAACATATAACTAACATTAATTACGCCAACAAAAAAAAAGATCAATTAACAATTTGTCACTAAACTAAACATATGTAGGTTCTATCATTAATATCTTTTAATCATGTAAACATCCACATCAGATGATGCATAAGCTCATTTAAATGCTACAGATATATTATAGTAGGTCAAGTAATATAAATCTATACAAACACATCTCCTCTATTTATCACATACCCTTATTGGACTATCCTCTAGATATTTCGATAACAAAAGGAGCTTATTGCCCTCAATAATTGATTAGTACTCTAATTTTTCCCGTGTTCACCATTAACTGCAACATTTACTTCATTAACCTGATTCCTCCTCAAGCTTAACCTAACACCATTGTCATTGTGGATGGATTTAACTCTAAAGCCTTAACATTATTATCCTCATACAGACATACTTATGATTCAAACATGGATGCATAACAGTAATCATACAGCTCAGCCCAATTGGAAATATGTATTTTATATTGCTTAATGCACTATATAGATATACAGTAGCTTGCTAGTCTTTTAGCTTCCAAAACATGCATGATCGAACCTGTACATTAGCTGAGTAAACAAGATAGACAGAAAGTAGCATGTATTACACTACATGATTAAAAAAATAAGCTGCAATAGTAAATGGATTTACATGTTTAAAGAAATGTTAGATATCAAATGAAACAAATATTGAAGTGAAGAAACCCTAAACTGAAATAAATAAGAAACCCTAAACTGAAATAAATAACTATCACCCCAACATGAAAGGACTCTGACTTTGCTTGCTGCCAGACAGAGCCCAAACAAGGGGCAAAGGTTTCATTAGGTAGCCAGCAGCCAACTTTAACATTCTATCCATGTGAAGCAAAAGCTAACCAAAATATGCAAAAGACTACAAATGTAATTAGGACAAGGATATCATTCGAACAGTCAGAGAAGACATAGTTGCTGATTGTTGTAGTACAAAATCCTACGCCTCTGCCACTCATGGCTTTAAACTGACAATGACCATTGATTAGCTTCCTTGTGCTTAAGTATTGGAAGTAGTTGGTTCACTATCAAAACCAAGCCCAGCGTTCATTCATAAGACAGAACTACGGGGCAGATAATTGCTATCATACTCCAGCTAACAACCAAAATTGACGAAAGTAGAAAAGAATAGCTTTTACAAATTTATTCATCAATTAAAAAACTAAGAATAATTAAACATGAAGATTTGTAACCTGTCTGGTCCGAGAAGGAATCTGGTCTTTTCCACAGCTATGATCAGTGTATAAAGACAATGACTCCAAGGAATTGTGGAAATAGCAAGCTTCTCGTTGCACATTTAGTGCCTGTTCCACCAAATGCTCAAGCCTCCTCTCAGGTATCATAATAGTGGGAGGAAGCAATTTCTGTAATTCCTCCAGAAGCTTCAATCGTGAGTTTGATGTATCAATGCCCAGGTTAGCAAAACCAAGTAAGACGCGTTGTGAAGGAGAAACAATACAACTGGAAAGCTCGTGTATTTGTTTTTTGTTTATGCCAAGAGGAGTAATTTCATTTCTCAGAGTCTTCAATGCATCCATGACTTGGTCCCTCTCTAGAAGTTCGAAGAACTTATGTTCCAGTAACAGAAAAGATGCAGATTTAAGAATATTTTCATCCACAAGTCCTATTTTATGCAAAGTAATCACACTTTCATCCCAATTACCATCAAGCACATGATTCCTGAAGAGATCCACTGTAGGAGAATGCAAGCTGATTCCCGATTCTTCCTCCAATACAGCTCCGCTTTTCTCATAACCAAGTGAGTAAAGAGCCTTGGTGATGATCCTAACAAATTCGACTTTTCTAATAACTCCTTTAGTACCAATAATATCCTCGTTCCCTTGGGATGGTAACGGTCTGGCCATTGATCCTCCCAAAGGAATGATGGGCTCTGAGAGAGTTGAATTATCTGAGAGGCTCTCCAAGTCTAGTGAGGATGCTTTCACACGTTTTGAGGGTGGTTCATCATCGTCTACACCTCCCATGAAATGCCACAATCAGCCCATATATATTTCGCCACACTAGAAATTAGTCGTTCTAAAAGGATGGGAGTACCTGTAGCAAATTCAATGAAGATATAAGGCAATTTTCTGGAATTGAATGTAAGATATTGAGTACATTCTATTAGCAACAACTAGCTAGTTCAGTACCCAGATGGTTGGATTATAAATGCAGTTAAATGCTTCTCTTTTCTATAAAGTCAAAAGGCAGTTACCACTAAATAAACAACACAATGTTTTTCAAGGGAAAAGAGAAACACAACATAGCTCGCAGCTTGTAAAATGACAGTATCCTTCAAGTTAATTTCCCTAAATAATGTTCACAACCAAAAATATATAAATTATGTAAAACTCTCCTCCTTTCTCTTAGAAAAAACTTCTACAATTTGTAACTGGCAGTTGTTAAAAATTGTTTCCCAGTAATAGGAAGATATGCATAATCAAATCCTCTTATTTTTCTAAGAATCAAATAATTAATTAGAAAATTTTGAAATCAGTATCTCATCCTCAGATCATAAAGATGCCAAGGATGTGAGTATAAAGCTTTTACATTTGCATGTTCTAAAGCCTTAATAAAATAAAATAAAAATTAGCAATTACCAAAATCTTACAATGTTATTACAGTTGAATATTAATAATAATAAAAACAATGGATTTCTGAACTATGGATTCATTTCCTAACACCTACGTTATATTTTAGCCATTACCAAAATATTACAATGTTATAGTTGAATATTTAAAAAAAAGGAAAAACAAGTGGATTTCTGAACTATAGATTCATTTCCTAAAACCTGCTTTATATTTTTCTAAGTTGGGTTCAACCGCATCTAAATTGCATACTAGAATTACAAAAGGGCATGATAGAATTGCAACAAATACAAACCAATCTACAAATGATGCCAGAAATTCTAAGTGTTCATGATAACAGTGCCATTAAACATATCATTGCATTGGAATGGCAAACTCCATAGTAAATCTAATGCGCCAAAACTCTCACTGTAACTTGGAGATATCTGTTCAATTTCCATCAGAGTAATCGGCAAAACAAAATAAAACCCTCATGGATGCCATCAATTGAACTGTTCAATTTTTCAATCAAAGTAATCATAAAAATTCCCCAAACGAGGGGTAAAAAATCACTAACTAACAATCAGACAGTCAATAATCAACAAGACCCAGATAAAAACTACCGTGGAATGAAATCGACAAAAGATTTCCCAAGTTCAAACCTTGAGTCCAAAAAAGGGATTTTAGGGGATCGAAACAGCCAACTAAAAAACCACCCAAATCTCTCAAAAATCAGCCAAATCGAGATCGACCCAGATTCCCAAATAGGGAAAATTGCAGGACCCAGAAGGCGATTTAAGTTGGGCTCCGCCAATCAATTTCGCCTCAAACCCAAAGAGGGGAAAGGAGAGAGAGAGAGTACGAAGATATAAATATAAGAAATGGGTCGGTGTGCGTGCGTGTGTTAAGCCTTGAAAGCAAGCAAAGAAAGAGATGAGGGTGAAATATTAGAGAAAAGATAACCGAAGAGAAGAGAGAGGAAATAAAGAAAAAGCCCATGGCCGAAATCTTAGGCCTTAGTAAACCGACTCTGTATCAACGTAGATTTTGGATTTACTAATTCATTTTCCAGTTATTTGTTTACTACTTTTACTTTCTTCTGATTGTTTATCTTACTATTTAGTTGACAAAACTTTCTGATTATTTATTTACAATTTCATTTTCCCCTATTTATTTTTTGACAGAGATTGAGCTATTTTCGTAGTTAATGAGATAAAATAACCACTTGACCGAGCTCGGATTAGATACAAATTTTCACCCACAAGCCCATAAAATATATGCACACAATGTAAGCACGAGTTGGAAAGAAAATAGAGAGAGAGAGTTGCAACTACAAATTTACCAAATCCCATTTGTTAGAAAAATCAGTTACCACACAAAGCATAATTATGCAGTACCAACAAGACAATCAAAAGGAATGAAAGAAAAGAAAATGCAAAATTTGTATCAAGTAAAGAATGCTTCACACTCCTTAATTACAATTTGTAGCACTTTAATTTGTTTCTGATACAATAAGGTTTCAAGCAAACAAATGCACACAAAGTTTACATGATACTAATTACATAGCTTGTATGGAAAAACCAGAGGTACACTTCCCCAACTTGAGGGACTTCAGTATATGATAACTTTAAAGTAGGCAATTTCTCTAAAGATCGCTGACGCGAAAAAGTCCTGTATTTATCTCCGGAATCTACAAACCCTCTTAATATCCCTTTTGCGAATACCGAACATATTCAGTTCTCAACATCTCAACCACATCCTCACTGAGCTTTTCGAGCTCTCCGGCATGGCGCATCTTGGGGTATAAATGGGCAATGCTACTCACACAAACTTCAACTATTTTCCATTGGCCGAGTTTGGCTGCATAATGCATGATATCAGCTGATATTTTCTGGTCTGCTTCTAGGCATGAGAAAATAGTATCTAAGCTCTCATCTCCAACTTCTTCTAAGAGCCAGAATTCAGCCAGTGAAGAAAGTTCTACATAGGCCTGAAGTTCCAACAATTGCTGATTTTTGTCCATATTCTTCCACGTGCAGTCAGTTTCAATTCTTGGTAGCTTCCCCGAATAGAAATAGTTAACTAGTTTGGTCACAGCAATCCAACCAACAGGAACCTTGATGATCTGTGAATAACTGCAAAGAGAGAAATTTCACCAAGACGTAAGTTTTGGTGGATTTCAAACATTAACATTATGTGAGCACTTAGACATATTGTTGCTTAAATTTGTAGCCTCTAATATCCCTTACGCCTCGTTTGGTACGCGGGAATGAGTAGGAATGGAATGCAATTCCAACTTCTCATTCATGCTTACCAAACATGATGTATTTTTGGATGATAGAAATGTCATTCCCACTTCTCATCAATTCCCATTTAATGTGGGAATTGCTATTCCCAATGAGTTATCAAGGAATTGATATTCCCACTTAAGTGAGAATGAAAATAATAAAATAAATTCCGGATATACTCTTCTTAATGATATTCCCACTTAATTCTCTAATCGCACCCAAACATGAGAATGGGAATGAGCATTCCATTCCCACATTAATTCCATTTCATTCCTACTTTCATTCCATTCTCACTTGACTCCATTCCCGTGTACCAAACGAGGCGTTAATGTTAAGTGAAACACACATACTTGTAAAACTAACAATAATGTGCTCACAGATATTACTCAGTGTGAATATAGAAGATGAAGGCCTATGTAAAATTTCTGTGTCACTCTATACGATAGATGTGCATAACCACTTACAATGTTTTTAAAGGGACTCCTATAAGAAGTAGGTGATAATTAGTTTGCATAAGTATCTCATTTCTCAAGCAGACAAAAAGAAAGAGATGAATAATGCATACATAATGCGCGACTGCTCAAGCTATGGGGTTAAGGAATACAGTTAACACATTCCTTTTTTTTTCCTTTTTTTTTTCTTTTTCGGGTGAAGTGTTCTGAGACAATTTTGAAAAGGAGCTTATTGCCTCATAGAGGTTGCACAGGTAAGAGCATGTAACTATTATGGATTTATGGGAAGTGCGGAGATGGATACAGGGATACAGCTCATATACTTTATACATGAAAGATATTAGATGCCTCAATTCAGAAATGCAAGGAGTAAATCTCGTATACTTTACCCACCAGCATATGCTAAATCATTTACCTTTTGTACAGTTCATTAAACAAGTGATTACGAATATTTCTATAATTTCTTTCAGTATTTACCTCTCATGCATTCCTGACCGGAACAATGCCTGTAGATAATTGCAATTGGTCCACAATATAATTTTGTGAGCATGGACGTGTGGCCTTGATAACTGGCATATACTACAATCCCAGGCCCCTCCACTTCCCTCTGCTTCCAAGACGATGTCACTGTAATACACAGTAGTGTTTATCACGGGATGCTACAGAAAAGAATGGCAACTCAATATGCTGGAATTATAACTAGAAATGCATCAAATGGCAAGTCCAAGGAAAAAAGCAATAAAACACTTACATGCTGACTGAAATAAAAAACTTGATTTTATTGAATGTCATCTAAAAAAACAAAGAATCGTCATGGTAATAGAAAATGAACTTACAAACATGAACTTTCAGTGGGTTCAAGTGCTTTAGTGAAATCACAACTTGGACTGGAAGAACCCCATGTTGGCAATTTCCGATGAAGCATATGCAATAGAGACTTCAAATGACAGCAGTTTGCAAGAACTTTTAAGGGCTTCAGATGATCATCTTCTAATCGGAGAAACCCAGTATAAGTATACTCAAGAATCTTTATAAGTGAATAGTAGTCCACCCGATCAGACATGCGAACTTCCTGCCTTGTTCTTGGGTTCTGTTCAGACTCTTGCTCATTCTTCAAGGAAGTTTCTTTGGGAAGCAGATCTGGACACCTAGCCCAGAGAATGACACTATGAACCCTCAAAGATTGACCATTTGATAACACAAATTGCAAGTCAGCTAGCTCATTCTCATTAAGAGCTCTCTCCATCTTTTGTCCGAGCTTGCTTTGGATGCCAAAGAAACCAAAGAAGCTTAAGATGTAAGCAGCATACCGCTTCAGTCCCTGGCTAGAGTTGCTATGCAATATGAACTGAAGCTTCTCAACCAGACCATCAGCATCAGAGACAACAACCTCCTTTGAAGTTATCTCATGCTGATTGCACTCTAACATTGAGAACGGTATCAACTGAGAAAGAGCTTGGAGACTGTAAAATAAAATAACATCTCCACCTTCCCAGTCTCCTACATGATTCCAGCAGCATGTTTTTTCTTCTGGAATGCTATGTAGATGAGAAACAATGGTAGAGCGACTAACATGTATATCACTTTTCAAGCATCTTTCTATAATGTCAGATATCATTTGCAAACCTTTCTTCTTGACAATTGTCTTCTGAAACTGAGGTAAAGTTGAATAGCAAGCGAAGCCTATAAGATTTATTGCAGTTTGGAGATTGTCGGACACCAGAGGGACATCTCCACCAGCAATTAGCTTTAGGAAGAGCAGAAAACTGTCTAAACCATCATTGCCATAAGGTCTGGCCATCTCAAAGAGCCAAGATTTTGCTTTTAATGCAATGTACCTTGAGGGTGACGTGACCAGCAGCAGAACCGCCCTAGCTACAGGTTCAGCCTCAGAAATATCAGGAGAAAAGGAACTCCGCCTTTTAAGCATCAAATCCTTGGCCACTGCACTAATATTAGACAAATTTTCATCAGTTCAAATAGTATATTCCATGCACATCATTAGAAGAAGAAGAAGAAGAAAACTAAGAAGTTTACCATGCACAGAAAATAAGAACATCTAGACAACAAAGTTTCCCTGTAGTTTTACGGACAAAATCTTCATCGCAGTATGTTGCAAGCCACCCAAGAATATCCCATATGTATGGTCTTGTGTTTGTAATGTTATCATATACTTTAGCTATTAGTTCATCACATAAAACCATTCCTCGAGTTTGGTAGCTTCTGCTACAGTTACCAATAAGATTATCAAGAAGGACTCTATCAATCTCATGGCTCCAGAAAAAAGAATGATGATTCCCAGCCCAACGAGTTATCAATGCAGCACGAAATGCCTCCATCACTAAAGGTATCTGATCAGTAGGAACAATTTTGGAACATGATCTCCATCCACCCAATGCACCGATAATTCCTTGAACAATCTGCTCAGAGTACGAATCAGTCAGCAGAGAAGATACTTCTGCAGACCTCTGCAAAGACACACAAAACAGATTTAATTGACACCCATCAGTTAGTTACCAGAGAAGCTACAGAAAGACGGAAAAAATTGAAAAGTAAAAGAAAAAGGAAAAACCTAGAATGATACATAAATTCAGTGAACGATTCATACCGTCAGGTGCTGGCAAAGTTTTAGAGCCTCAAGTCTGACACTGTCTGGATGTGAAGTTCCTGTGCATCCTACAATCTTGGAAACAAGCTCCTCATTTTCTAAAATCTTCCTTGCTCCATTACCACAAAGAGCTGGAACAAAAGAATAGCAGTCTTGTTATGCTAAAGATGGCATAAATAAAGGGAAAAGTTATTAAATCTTTCTATGAATTGATAAAGAGAATTACCGCTAGAATGATACCTAGAGCAGAACATAATTGTAGAACTCTACGAGTATTCAAAGTGTCATTTCTAGCACTATTCACTTGCAGTATGTCCATCAATTTAGAATTACTCCAAACATGATACCTAAAGGACGGCCACCTCCAAATTATTGTCTTAAGAAGGCATGCCATCTCTGAGAAATATTCAACTGGTTGACTTCCATCTCCATAATCTTGCATAACACAGATAACACTGCGAACCAAATTAGTTTTCACCATAGCTTCACAAACTTCCTCACTGTATTGGTAACTCATTGCCCCTAGGTTTGTCAATATGCGATTCAGTGCAGTTGCACATGAAACCACAACAGATACTTTATATGTTGGCAACAAGCATGACAAGGACATAAAGATATCTAGCACGTGATACTGGCATATGGATTTCCCTAAACTGCAAACTAACTTCATCGTCAGATCTACTGCTAGGCACAAGATGCTCTCATTTTCTGACTGAAGTATCCCTCCTAAGGCTAGCAGCATATCTGAGACAGATTCCTGGAAGAGTGAAAAGAATTCCAACAGTTAAACATCAGAAATTTAATAAAGCTCAACATGGATACTAGTTGAGACTTCTGCTCCATACAGTTTACTTTTGGAAAAACAATGTTAACAATTCACAGGCTTCAATGAGGATGATAATTTTATTTCCAGTTCACAAGTGTGAAAATAAGCTAGATACAAACAAACATTGCAAACATGATGTACCCGATACTACAACAATCTTCGAGTAGACAGTTGTACTACCTGTACGTACCCTTCTTGCTCTTTAATTCATACTTAGTTGTATAACATGCCAGACTACTTAGAAGTACCAAGTGTCTCCAGAAAGAAGTCAAATTATCTCAGATGTCCCCAAAAAAAAAAGATATGAAGACACACCCAACAGGAGTAAAGCTGCTAATGAACTACATAGGTGTTTTTGGAGTGTCATTTGAAGGATCATGCCCTGAAAACTACATGAAATAGTGATGGGTTCTACAATTTGCTACAATGATATATCAGAATGTTTAGGTGGTTACATGGTAAAGCCTTGAAGGAAAGAAAATTAGGATGTGGAAGGAGTATAACAGATTTACACCAAGGTGATGGTGAAATGTCCATGGTTACATGGTAAAGCCTTAAAGGAAAGAAAATTAGGACATGGAACGAGTACAACAGATTTACACCAAGGTGATGGTGAAATGTCATGGACATTTAAGGAGGCTCCAAGAAGGGAGCAACTAGATTTATTTAACAGAACCTAGCTGATTAGGCAATCAGATTATTGCTCTATCATGCGAAAAGTTCCAAAAAACTAATGGCTTTGATGACATAAAATGGCAGATGATACTCTTAATAGGAATCATTGGCAAAGAAGGTTTCACACTGCCAGTCATAGAAGTTGGGCATGGAGCTTGACCAAGATAGTTACAGTTCTCATAATTATTATTTGCAGTTGTCTTTTTGTAGCATGATCATGTTCACGGATGTATGAAGTGAACTTTATGCTTCATGAACTCAGTATAATAGGAATCATTGGCAAAGAAGGTTTCACACTGCCAGTCATAGAAGTTGGGCATGGAGCTTGACCAAGATAGTTAAAGTTCTCATAATTATTATTTGCACTTGTCTTTTTGTAGCATGAACATGTTCACAGATGTATGAAGTGAACTTCATGCTTCATGAACCAAGATAGTTACAGTTCTCATAATTATTACTTGCAGTTGTCTTTTTGTGGCATGGAGCTTGACCAAGATAGTTACAGTTGTCTTTTTGAGGAGAGAAACAAGCTTGATGAGCAAGGAACATAGTGGATGCACATTCTTCTGTTTTCCCATAAGAAACAATTCAACAAATTAAACTCAAGGTTCCATGCTCCAGTGTTATTAAAACATGATTATAAATTATCTTACACAATGTTAGTCAGCCTTGAGGATATAAACAACTAAACATCCGTTACATGCACCTCAACAGAAGTAGAAGAGAGATTTACCTTTACAAGAGAATGTTGTAATGGAACAGAAGGCATACATTTAATGAACGCAGAAATGGCTCGAAGAGAATGTGACTGTATCTCAGCATCAGTGCACTGCCATCTTCTTCCTTTGCTATCAATCTGCCTGCAAAGCAAAAGACAAGAGATTTTCCAAAAAAGAAAATCAACGATGCGTTCAAGATATTGCAATAGACATAACCAAAAAGCTATTCCACCTGAAAGTAATAAGGGTAAATTTGAAAAAAGAAAACTTCATATGTAACCAGTTTCTCAAAAAACCAGCTCATCTATTAAGTTCAATAAAAAACACCATAATCTATATAATAGCTATTAAAATTTTAGTTTTTTAAGCAGACATTAGGGTAAGCTCGCAATGCATGCGAGAGGACATAAATTTAAATTCCAAAGCTATCCTTATTGATTTTATTTAATATCTTCTATTCTTCATTGACGAGAGGAGTTACATCCCTTCACAAATGTACACAGTAACGAATAGAATTGGGGTTTTTTTTTGGGTGAACTTAATAGAAGAGGGATTGTTGAAAACTGGTTATAGACAGAGAAGGGGATTTCTTATAATTTATCCAAAATAATAAAGCAGTCAGTGAGGTGGGTTGTTTTTAATATGGGAATTAAACTAAAGGGCTTATATTCTATAGACCTAAATAGTTAGCTGAGCTCCCAATCCAAAATCAACGGGTACAAAAGTGTTCAATTGAATTCCAAGATATCACAAAAATTTCGTGATCTGAAGGAAATTTTAATGGCATCGAGAGAAAATCGAAAGAAGAAGAAGAGAGAATTGAGTGAAAACCTAATGCCAAGAGAGAGGGCTTCATGGAGACGGCGGCGGAGAGTGAGGGTCTGCTCGCTAATCTCCTTCTTCATCTTCTTCCCTCCTTTATTACCCGCCTTTGACGATGAACCCATTTTTATTCTTCTTTTCCCTAATTTTCCCCTTTTCTTTTTATTTGATTTTTCGAGAGAGAGATAGAATAGAGAGAAGCACAGCCCAAAAAAACCCCGGTAAGAAACCAGAAAGAACAAAAGGCCGCTGCTTTTTATGATATACTACAGTCTAGTAGCGTAATTAGTAATTATATCAGCACAATTTTCTTCATTCTCTCTATAGCTTGAGCTGTACTTATTACCCCTCGTATTCACTTAAGTGGATAGTAGTTATTGTTCACCGTCGTGCTATGCATTAAGATTATTTTTAAGATAAAAAAGTTAGTAGATAAAAAGATTCTATCCACTTAAATTTACAAGAACTTTACTCGTATTATCAGCATCGATTTCTTCTCTTGTACTGAATTACGAATTTGAATCAAATCTTCCCACTGAATAAAGGATTTCTGAAATTATATATACTGGTGTGACAATGAAGTTATAACAAGTTTTATTTCATTAGAGATTATAGTTCATAGCTCATCAGCAATAACTAACTTTTGATTACTTATAGCCATCTTTTACATTACTCACATGTAATGTGCTTTTAATATTTTTCCGTTTTTGTGTCCAGTGCAAATCTATTTATTATTCCATCAAACCAAACTCTTATCAGTCCTGTATTTGAGAGCCTGCATGTCATTTAATACAGCACAGCAGTGGCAAACAAGATATTTTGGACATGTTATATACCCCACAAGACAAACACACAAGGCTACCAGTAGCTAAAAAATTGCTCTCTTCATTAAACATGAAGGAAAAAAATTTAAATAATAAGCATGATACAAGTGAGGTTTATCAAATTCGATTTTGTATAACAATCAACTTCATCAATCATTTGATATTGAGCCCATATAACCAACAAACTGTACTCCTATCCCTCTAATAAAATGCCAATATATATAATTAAGCCTCATATACAAGCCAATTTATGACCAGCCCCTGCTCTCTTCATCCCAATTATGAACAAACATGAGATGATTCAGTGAGTGAGTCACGATGAACGCGGTCCATATCCATTGGGATGCGCTTTCTGCCATCTCCATGCAACACTAAGGCTCTGCTGGAGGTCCGTGTACTGTGCAGTCCAGTTCAACTCACGGTTGATCTTGGAAGGATCGCTGTAAACTTCAGCATAGTCACCTGGTCGACGACTCAAATAATCTACCTTGATGTTGACGCCAGTAGCCTTCTTGCATGCTTCCACAAATTCTTTCACTGATCTACCTGATAAGTGAAATAACAACAATTTTAAAAACAATATATATATTAGCAGTGCATACATACGTACATATAGGCAGTAATAATGAAACCATACAATACCACTTTTTAATCTAGTACCATTCCTTTCATTGCATTTGAGAAGGGAAGATATCTCAGGGTTTTTTTTTTTTTTCCCTGCACCCTTCTTCTCATCGTGACAAAAATGGGCTAAAATGAATGTTCAGGCATATGAATATTCAGCATTGAGTACAATTATTTCAGACTAAACTTTTGAAACTTAATAGAAATCTTAGATTATGATTTGAAGAACAAGAAAAATAGCAAGACAAAAAAATTACAAAGAATGAGCATATAATCAAAAGATGAAGGTAAATGCATATACAACACTCTTCAAGTAAGATTGTGCTTGGATCTATTAGCATCACGCCCCCTCTGTTAGCCTGATTTATTAGCAATTGCACCAGCTCAGAAGTGTGTTGGATTGCTAACAAACCACAATGAGGGATTATTGCACCAGCTCAGAAGTGTGTTGGATTGCTAATAAACCACAATGAGGGATTATAAGGCTTGGATGGCCCACAGGGAAAAAGGCATTACATGTTATTTATACCCAAAAGAACAAATGTGCAAGATGTAGACAACAGAAAATGCCAAGTCATGTTAAATAATATAGTACTCAAGCAACATGATGTAACAAGGTAGCTCAAAACATGATTTGACCCATCATAATACAGTTTCACAATTTGCACAAAAGCCTCGTAGTAGAATGCTTTAATTTTGTTTAAGCAAAAGTAAAGCAGAAGAAAATAAAATAAATATACACATACTACATAAAATGGAAGTATATCAATTACCTTTTCCAGTACCGACATTATAAATTCCAACTTTATTAGGTTGTGCCTGGTTAAGGGCTTTCACATGGGCATCAACCAAGTCAGTGACATCAATATAGTCTCTTACACAAGTCCCATCAGCAGTTGGGTAGTCTGTTCCTTTAACCTATAAAAACCAATCAAAAATTATGTCTACCTAGTGAAATTCCAGGGGCAATGTTCTTGATAATAAGTATTCCCTCAAATCTCCTAAGCTATGGTTAAGGAACAAATATTTACCTTAAGGCCTGACATGACTCCTAATGCTGCGTCAAAGCAAGCACCAGATATGCGTCCATGTTCTCGGAGTTCTGGTCTAGGAGCTTCACCTAATCTTCCTTCTGGGTCAGATCCAATGACATTGAAGTATCTGGTAACAGGTAATTTGGGAATTAATGACCATTCATGACTTTATTCATTAGTTTCAATATAGAAGAGTGACGAACCTTAGAATCATGACAGCCATGTCGGTGTTCTTCGAGTAATCCAAGATGATATCCTCAGACATTTTCTTTGCCTTCCCATATGGGTTAATAGGAAACTGCAAATCAGGAATAGAATTGAAATTTTTTGACCTGATGTACCTCTAGAGCAGCTGATTTTAACTTTCTGACACATTGAAAAATCTCTCAACTCCTTCAATTAGTGAGTGTTCGGTGCTTCAAAAGTGACGGTGAAAGTGTCAAAGTGAATTCACTTTCAATAAATATCGAGGTGTTTGGTAACTATAGAATGTAATTGTAAAAGTTATGCCAACTAGACGGCGCCTACGAAGAAATGCAAAGAATTGTGGAAGTGTCATTTTAGAGAGGGGAGTGGAAAATAAAGTATGAAAGTTATAATAAATGCATAGAGTCCGCATGGGTGACAAATCTTTTTGTGTTTAAAAGTGTATCACTTTCACATTTCCACCACCACCTTTGAATTGTCACGAACCCTAACCTAGTGCAGTGCAGGGACGGATCCATGGTGGGGGCACGTGCCCCCACCCATGAAGCAAAAACTTTTAGAACTTTGGTTCCAATATAATTCATGCCCCCATAAGATTTGAACAGGTGCCCCCCGGCCCAACCCAAACAACTCAAACTCAAACTACCCAATCCCAAGCCCAAGCCCACCAATTAAAACTCCAACTTATTTTGCTCAATTTGTATATTAATTTAAAGAAAATTTAAGAAAAATGTTACTTAAAAATATTATGTTAACATTATGTTTTGTTTTATAAGTCAAGTTTACAAAGATATAAGTACTCCGTCTTCATTGTTGATTTTGTTTAAGAAAACCAATGTTATTTGGCGAAGTGAATTTTTTTATAAATGTGATATTGTTTGGTAGAAGAATGGTTGAATGATTATTTAATTACGTATATTGAGAAAGAATATTTTAGGGTATAGAAAATTAAAAATCATACAGAAATATTAAAACATAAAACCACATAGAGAGCAATTATGAAGTATTATTGTTCGAACTTGCATTTTTTCAGATTTTGCAATAAAAATGAAAACAATCATGTACTGAAATATGAAATTGATAATGAAAAGTATTAAGTATTATTTTTGTGGTTATCGTATTAATAAGTTTCTCTATTGATAGAATTTATATTATATAGTTTCTAATTTATATGCATAATTGTATAAGTGCCCCCACAGGAAAAATTTTCTAGATCCGTCCCTGTGCAGGTGGAATTGTTTTACTAATCCATTTGAAACTATGAAAATCTGAAAGGACTACAACTGGATTGCATGTAATACGCAACTTCTCCACCCTCTTTAATGATTCAATGAATGTTGATATACACTTACTAACCATAAGAAATGCTACAACACTAACAAAGCAAGGAAATATGATATGATTTTCTCAACAGGGTCCAAGTTTTAACAAATAAAATCAAATAAACCATGTCACCAGGAGAATTCATTAGAGAGGTGATGAGCTCAGCTAACCTGAGGTGTTTGTTCTGTGATGGGCATTTTCTCGGGTTCTCCATAAGTGGCACATGTACTTGAGTATATGAGAGTTTTAACACCATGAGCTGCCATAGCCTCCAGAACTACCAAAGTGTTTGAGGTGATGTTGTGATAGTACCTGATTCAGAGTGGAATTGTTTATTTAATGGAGAAAGTATCAAACTTTAGAACTAATTGCAATAAATTGCAGGAAGAGTTCATTTGGCCTCACTAAAATAGCAACAAACATTTAAATAATCAAGCTTATATTGTGACATCAATACGTAACTTTGAACTTTCTAAACAAAATGTTCATATGTTCCTCATATGTCTGGTGTAGTTCTTACTATAATAGTTTGGTGGTTAAAAGTTATGAGGCATACAAGATACAACTTATTGCGAACGTCAGTTTCTTTTGGCATTTTGCAGCAAGAAGTCTTCTAGGTTGTATTCCCAAAATAATATGAAAACTCAACTTCGACACTGTTTGATTCTAGGAAAAGGTTATATTGAAATCAGAAAAACCATGGGATTGTTGCAAGCATTATTCAATTGTTACCGAGATATGAACAGGAACGGAGAGGCTATGGAAAAGCCATATCCACTTTGGTTTCCGAAGGTTTACAAAATATTTTTTTCATGAAGCACCTAAATAGAATCCATTATGAGAACAAATTTTATTCATTACATAATGGTCATTACAAAACAAGACTACTGAGGTCTACATCCGGCATGCCAATCATTAAAAAGTTAAAGGACCTCCAACTTCTGCTCGTCTGGTTAAAGGTGATATTAGGATTTTCAATTCAACCAAGACTTATGATTTTATTGTTTCTATCAGCAGAAAGTGACTCTGGAACAAGGTTAGAAGGTTATGCTGTTAATCATCTTCTTAGATCAATATATATAAGAAAAATGCAGCCACTTTGGCCGTGAAAGAGACATGTAGATGCTTTTAACTTCACATGATTAAGAGAAAATTGAAGGGGTTCAATATGAAGGTTCAACACATGAGAGAGTGGGAGAATGGATGGAGAGAGGAAAAGATTGATGCCATTTAATGCCAAACTAACTGGTTGAGATATCAGGAAAAATAAGATTTGATTCTTTAATTTAATTTAGGGGATATAGGGATATGGGACAAAGTTCACTTGTGTAAGACAAGCAATAAAATAAGTGTGGGTCTACATAAGGGTGTCTGGATGCTGAATGGTGGATATACCGTTGCATAGAGATTAGCGATGGAACTTGGAAGTAACTTATGAGTCAGTAAAGAACTATTAATACATGCTATAGAGATGTACTAAAAACCACCCAAATAAAATTGCAATTTATTAAAGATATAGAGGCATAAGAACTTCATAGAACCTTCAAAAATAACTTGAAACTAACAATGTCTTACTATTGAGGCATGCTACTGTATTTATTCAGTAAAAGACACTGCTAACCAAAGGGGTCAGATCATCTTCACTCCTATCAAACCATCTACTGGTAGGATCTTGCTAGTTTATTTCATCACCTTTTCCAACAACCTTATAGAAAACAGCTTCACATTTTATTGATATGTACAGATTTCTGTTCATATCATGCCATATACAACCTCTTTTTTAAATGCTTATAAAATTACATCATATATTGGAGTAATTAAAGAGTGAACTTACAAGTAAATAACTACTACTAAGTAGAAGATATTGTACAGTTTCGGCTAGAGAAGCATACCTGAGAGGTTCAAGAGTACTCTCACCAACATAAGCAACAGCTGCAAAGTGCATAACAGCATCAAATGCATTCTCTTTAAATATTCGGTTAACCTAGAAATTCGTCAAGGAATTCAGCAGAAGACCATTTTATGCATACAATTTCCAACAAATATAAAACATTTAAAGCATGTGTGATAATAAGGATACAGCCTTTGCATCCCCTAAATCAGCATAAATGAACTGAAGTCTCCCTTGTTCTGGAAATAACTCTTGGAGAATCTTAACAGCCCCAATGTTTCCTCTAGAAAGATTATCCTGGATAATTCATGGAAAAGTTATTACATGTTTTCACTACAGACCTCTAATATCAAGATTCTTGTGGCAGAAAATGATTAACACACGCTAAAAAGATGAAATAAGAGAGAACTTGAAAAATACCACTATAGTTACTCGGTATGAGTCCTTAAGGAGACGAAGAGAAGCATGTGAGCCTATATAGCCAGCACCCCCAGTGACTAATACGTGTGCTACCCCTGGCTCCCGACGAGAAAACTGTAATGTGCACAAGATTGATCAGATACACAGAAAACAAAATCATGTCAAATTCAAAAGCTCAAAAAGACGGTATTTAGTTAGCATGGAAGAAAGGAAACAGTTTTATGGCACAAGCCTTTTCCAATAGCAGGTGGTAACAATAGAGTTGATATTGGATTAGTTAAAAAAATTACCGCACTCTTGCCGCTAAAACCAGGCGATTGCTTTAGAATAACTATGCAAAATGCTGTGAGAATAGCAGCCATGAGAATTTTTGCAAGAACATGAGGTTTCCTCCTTGTATCCGAGTAGTCCATTCCTATGAAAGAGAAATTTCACACCATTTGAGAACTAAAATTAATAGGACGAAAGGGACAAACCAACATAACTTTTAAGTATGCTGATGCATGAATCAAGATCATTAAATGTTAAAATTGACTCTACATGCTCAAGACAGTATCAACGAGCCACATTAGTAGATATCCATAGAGAAGCACAGGTGCGGGGAAATTTTTTTAAAAATGATTGTTAAAGCTTGGCAATTATAAAATTTCAAGAACAATTACCAATCAGCTGAAAATGGTTTATACTTTTCTTGATACAGTGAGGAAAAAATCTAAACTTTATTAGTGGAGCCCACAATGTGACATCTCCTGATTATTTCCTCTCAAACATAAATAAATGAGAAGAACTGTGATAACAACATTTGCACAAAGCAGTAATGGATAATAAAAATGCTCATGATGTGCTTGGACTAACAGATTTTATATTGAGCAACTGCAAAGAAGTAATTGCATAATCAGATATTCGAATAACCATAATTGAATTCATTGAGCAACATTATATACAATCTAATAGCTATATACAAATTTAACTGGTGACTGCATATCTAATAAGCAATGAAGCAAACCTGAAAAAGGCCAAGATCGACCAGCTCTAGGCTGAGTTCTGTTCCTATTAGGTAGCATGAGAGTAGGAATTTCTTGTCTCAACAACCAGAACACCAAAAGGCTGCCTCCAATTCAGGAAATAATCACGGGCAGCCACACGCACGTAATTCTGCATCATATTCCAAATTTCAGAATACATATAGAATTGCAAACGGAAAAGAGCTACAACAGTAATATCTTGTGCTTTTACTTGATTTAAACTATTCCGATTAGCAAAGTGGAAAGGGAGGAGCTCGTTAAAATCCAAATTGACAGCCTCCATGTCTAAAGTCTAGAAATATTGAATCCTGTCAACCTTTCAGAATTGGAAAACTTAAAGCAAATTTTTAAAGGACAGGAGAACCCAAATAGCAAAATTAGCAGTCCCGCCTTGAGATTATGACTCAAAGCACGACAAAAAAAGGGGGAAAAAACATTTCAGCTAGGAAAAAGCTAAGAATTACCAGTGTTTACAAAATTCTCAAAGTAAATGCTATAATGCAGAAAATGGCATAAAAAGGTTAAATATATTTTCCATTAAATGCCTAGACCTCCAAAAATAAATAGCATTAAATTCATTAAAATTACCATAAACCTCCATTTTCATAATAAAAAAAAGTTAACAAACTGGGTACCCAAAAACGGCGTTAAGAAAGAAACAACAGAGCTGATCTTTTTCTCCTTCAAACCCATGATAAACCAAGCAAAAACAAGGCCGTATCATCATCATCCCAAAACAGAGCAAGTTTCTTCAAACCCACCCAAAATTCAAAGTTTGAATGAACCAAGAGGATGAGAGATCAAAAGGATGAGAACCCACCTCAAAAGACCATCAAAGAGAAGGATTACAGCTTCAAAAAGTAATCTTGGTGAGAGAATTCGTTCCTTCAACCGTAGAGAGAGAGAGAGAGAAGAGAGAGAAAGAGAGGAGAAAGAGAATGGGGAGGGAAGTTTGGACCGAGTCCTTGGCTGATTTTGAGGAGAGTTTAGAGAGAGAAACTCAGAAGTTTAGAGAGAGAGAGAGAGAGAGAGAGAGAGATTGAGAAAAAAAATTTGTAAAGATGACAGTTTTAAAGCCTCCATGTTCTTTGTATGAGTAGACTTTTGCGCTTTCAATTATACGCCTCCTCTTTGCTTCTTTCCTTTTTCTACCCTTTTTTTATTTTTTGAGAATTATTTTGTATCTTTAAGATTCATATACTTTTTGGAAAATTATAACATATGATAGGGTGGTTAATGCTCGGCGCCTATAAATGGCCGGGTCAAATTCTTCGTTCCTAACCTAAACCTTAATAACTTTACTAGATGTTTTTGTTATTTATAAGATTTGTATTTCTATTATTTGTTCAGCAAATCATGTACATGCATGAGAAATTATGTTCAAAGATGAACTCGGATTTATGCTGGTATTCTTTATTTTATTTTTAAGAGCTTTTAAAGACCCCACCAATTACGAAGATAATAATTTTTTTTAATGATAAAAGATAATCAAAATTTTACCTGTTATGAATGCTTTTTTCATGTTAAAGTCCTCTTCCCGTGACAATAAAGTATTGTTTTAATTTTACTATGTGTAATGCGATCATACGCAGAAGCTAAAGTCAGTTGTTTAGTTTTCTATACACATCCAATGATTTTATATTTCTGACAAACTCATGCAATGGAATGGATGGTGCATATGGCTTTAAATTTTCTTCTAATTAATTCAGTAATTCATTTATTAGTAGCTTATATTACTTTTAAAGTAATTAGAAGCATGTTTTGCTTTGATTCCATTACAATTAAAACCGAAATCATTAACCAAAATCAATATTTTTGAAATGTAATTTGTTGCATTTAAACGCCTAATTCTGGCCCGTCCATGGGGCCTCGTGGTCGGCACCTAGCCTGCACTGCATAAAGGTCAAATTCATCCTAACTTATTGACATTTTCACTCCTATATATTCCACATATACTCTATTGTTGAGATATTCATAATATTACAGAGAATTATTATGTATTAGTTATAGATATGATCTATTTGATATTACTCAGAACTCCAAATACGTGTATTTCTATTCATAACTTTTATACGTATAACTCATACTATAGATTAAACAAGAGCTTTTGAAAGAGAGTAAAAAATCAAGAAAATGGAGGTAAGTTTAGCTTTGATGTTTATGAATTTGTCGCAAGGCTTTTTGACTTTTTGCTAATGTCAGGTAGGGGGCTTGGCAGGGAAAATGATGGCACAGAGTTTGAAGTTTCAAATTTGTCTGAACTTGCACGTGGCAGAAAAGGAAATAGCACTCTTAGTCTTTGATGCTCTCGTGGCATTTATTTATGTCGCACGTGACAACTCTATATTCAAGTTGTTATCACTTTTTGGTACGAATATTGCGTTTATTTCTGTAACAAGTTCATAGGCATTCTATACATAAAAACTTTACAGTTATTACCTGTGAGATTTATTCACTTCTCTAATTAAAATGAAACTTCTCACAATTTCTTGCAAGTTGTTTTTGGGAAAGTAAACTCTCCAAGCACCAATAGTTAATGATTAAGGAAGCACGAGAGACTTCAACGCCTTTAAATTACTAATCAAGGAATAATAGGTGGAGTATAAAAATAAAAAGGTAGAAGTGGCTTGAATTTATATTGTCACTCTTTCCTTTAAAACTTAGTTAAATGGCCAATATTTGGGTGTTTGGAAAGAGAAGAAAGGCCATGTGATTGTTGGGACTATCAATCTCCCAATAATCATATGTACTTAATTAGTTAATTCTTCACTACTCAACCAAAGGAAGTAGCATATAATAATAAAGCTTTGATGTCAAAAATTCCTTAGCTGTCTGCATTCTCTGGCAAACAAATATGAGGAGTTAACATGTCGATATATATATATTTTTTTTTTGTAAGCATAGTTCCTAAACCAAGAATACAATATTCCGTCTTCAAATTAGCATGTTAGTCTGAATCAAAAAATTTAAAAAAATTTTTTAAAAAAAGCATGCTAGTCTAGTTTTAAGGATTTCTTGGAAAAATCATCAACATGATACAAATTAATATTCAAGTTAGAATAATGTGGGATTAGGTGCAGAGTTAGGTGTAGCTGCTTCCATAAAAGAAGTCTTCTTCCCCTTGACTTTCATAATTTCATAATACCATGCAACTCCCACTCACCTGCAAGTTGAAGGGTCAATTTCTTCAATAAGAAAACATGGAGCAAATTTATCTCTTGGTTCAATGTAACTTGGGACCATACTTGGGTGCAATGAACCCCACATTATGACATTGATCATGTTTATCTCTAATTTAGGCTTTTCCCCCTAAAACCGAAGGGGGCTAAGGTGAATAAATTTTTTATGATTGACTATTGCAAGTTTAAGTCAACTAGAGCTTGTAGTTTTGACTCTTGGAGTTTACTCATGTATATCCTCAGTTGGCGCCGGGCCAATACGCTTTTGGAGCAGTGAACATGGGGCCAGGCTTTGAAGACTCGAAAGTATCCATGGTCTTGATTCATAGCATGTGAAAATTGGATCCTCTATAGTATGTTTCTTTTGACAAAATCAACAACGACAACTAAATAGCTTTATCCTCTAATATGTGAATCATAACAATCAATTATTTTGTAAATAGACATAAATCGGTGACATCACATTACATATTTTTGGCTAAATAGTACTTAAATACCATATTGTTTCACCACATTTACACTTAAATACTCTAATTTGTAAAAGTAGCACTTTAGTAACTTAAGTTGTAAAAATTGGCACATTAATACCTTTTGTTAGTTTTCATAGGAATATTTTTAGGAAATTGTCTTGACAACTAACAAAAGGTACTAAACTAACTTTTACAACTTAGGATATTAAAGTGTTACAACTAGGATATTAAAGTGCTACTTTATTATAACTTAGGGTATTAAAGTGCTACTTTTACAACTTAGAATATTTAAGTGTAAAGGTGACGAAACAATAGGGTATTTAAGTGTTAGTTTTTCACAACTTAGGGTATTAAAGTTTTTTTTTTTTTAACAACTTAGTGTATCAAAGTACTACACTTTACAACTTAGGATATTTAATTGTAAATGTGATGAAACAATAGGGTATTTAAGTGCCATTTAGCTTTTTTTTTTATTTTTTACCTCAAGTACATGCATCCATGTGGCACATAACGAGATGAAGTTCCTTTACAGGAGAGGGATGCTATGAGCGCGTGGATTCTTTATGATTAGAAGAGGCAGGAAGAGGATGTGAGCATTGTGAAGTTCGTGTGGGTTCCATCATAATATGATCACAAATCCATGCTAAAAGAAAAAAAAAAGGCTATTTAAAAGGACAATGTCCTAAAGAAGATACCACAAAGTGAAACTGAGCTTTCTCAAAACTTGAAAGCTCCATTCCCTTACAAATTAAATGAATAAATTTACAAAGTAGCTTCACCCGTATAACCTTTATCTTACAAATTTTTCTCAAAAAAAAAAAAAACCCTTAATCTCACAAATAGGTCAAACTTGTTGTTATGTAATATCTGCGCAAATTTCTAACTAGATTTAGATCTAAATCCAATACTACGCCGGGGGGGGGGGGGGTTATCTTACAAATTTTTCTCAAAAAAAAAACCCTTAATCTCACAAATAGGTCAAACTTGTTGTTATGTTTTTCTCAAAAAAAAAAAAAACCCTTAATCTCACAAATAGGTCAAACTTGTTGTTATGTAATATCTGCGCAAATTTCTAACTAGATTTAGATCTAAATCCAATACTACGCCGGGGCATTGATTCTTGACATAGAAGCAAATGGAAAACTTTGGAGTACATAGAAGCAAATGGAAAACTTTGGAGTGAAAAAGATTGACTCAGTACACATTGACATATTGTGAAACTTAGAAGCAATAAGGAACTCAAGCATATAGGGATCCTCTAAGTACATTGATAGATCAATTAATATCAAACCACCAAAAGGGCATCAAAGTCGCAACATCTAATGCAAAAGAACATGTAAACATCATACTGTTGAGCAATTCAACCATTTCAATGTCAAAATAATCACAAGCATTTGAATAAGGCTACAAGAAACAATGTAACAAGCAACCGATATAGATGCTATAAGAATGATTCCGTACAGTGCAGAATGAAAATCTTAAAAGCAAATAGGAACTCAACAAACACAGAAGAAACCTTTCAAGTACATTTGTAGATCAAAGTGATCCTAAACAATTAAAAGAGTCTCAAGGTCACAACAGAGAATACAAAAACATGTAACATCATATAGTGTTGAGCATTTCAACCATTATCAGTTTTTCCAGACACCAACATATATTTGAATCAGCAAAATTACAAGAAAACAATGAAAGAAACAAACCATAGAAATGCTAAGTTCATTTGAAAACAGCAGGTTCGACGCAACCAACTCTCTCCTCAAAAACCAAGAGCAACCCCCAATTCCCCGATCCTCGACAAAAACAGCAGAAAAAAGGAAGGTTTCCAGTAACTGAACCTGTACAAATCCTACCTCTACTAGATTTTACCTGGAGTTCCAATTTCAGAGCAAATAAAAACTAGGCTCCCCAAGAAGAGAACTTCTAGGTGAAACTCCACTACAATACTAAAAATTACCCATATAAGCCAGGTAAAGTAAAATTTAAGCCTGTAAAAATGGATAAAATACGCATAGACGATTAACTTGACCTGTGTTCTTTGCATGGTGACAGTGGGATTAAACAAAAGCACCCATACTGCATTCATGATCTCCATTTGAGATTAGCCTTAACTAGTCGGTCCAGTAACTGGCATTGATCTCTGAGCAAACTCGAGCAAAAGCTTTTTCTGGTTCTCATCTGTATGAGGCAAACTCGCCCTTAATAACTCCATAGGCATCTCCCGGCTTATAGCCCTTGCAACTTCTGGCCCAATAGTAGATGGTGCAGCATTTGGTGCCCCCAAAACCAACGACTCCATTATTCCTTCATATTTACTTATACAGTACTTCATGAGCAATCCAAAAAAGGCATTGAATGATTCCTGCCATAGATTCCTAATGCTATAGTTGGGTGCAGCATTTCGATCAGTTAGAAGTTCTGTGGCTCTATCAAGAACAGATTTGACAACAACAGATGCACCATCACCAGCTGAACTTCCAATTGGACGAAGGGGTGGCTGCTCTGATGAGCAAACAATTGCAGCAAGGCAAGCACTAAGTGAGCCCAACTCCATTCTACGAACAATTGAAGCCACTGTAAGCATGAGATCTGTAGTTGTTTTCACTGCAGTGGTATCCAATGGCATCTCACCGAATAAAAACCTCAGGTGGCGAAATACAGCCATGGAAACAATTCGAGCCAAGTCATCTCCAGGATAAAGAAGTGTCAGGAATCGAGAGAGAAGTTTCCGCCCTTTTGGAAGAGAAACAATGCGCAGAAACACAAGATCATCATTTGGTGCAATGCCAGGACCAAGAGGATCAACTAGCTGAAGTGATGCAGCTAGCCCCTCTAAGAGTCCCTGCCTCCTCCGCCTCAACTGGGTCCCACCATCTTGCAGCGGACCAAACTGTAACAAGCGGTCAATATCATCGACATCAAGAAGAAGGCAGATGCCATCCTCAATGGTGATCCTTGCTGCCAACATGGGCTCTTGATCCAAAGGCCTGGTAGCGGATTTCTGGCTTAGAATTTCGTCGCTAGAATTGGAGGGAGGATCAACTTCAAGAAGAGGGCGAGGTCGGCGGATGGAAGAGAAGGGAAGACGACCAAGGGCATCGACTTTAAGATAAGCATGAGGTTCTGAATTGGTCTTAGTATGAGAGGGCTGGTCCCTAATGGAAGCAGGGCAGAAATGGTGTCTCAGCCTTGAGTTTGAGTTGGACGATTTCTTTGCCAAACAGGCTTGATGATAGTAGTCTTCAACATAAGGGTCATTACTATGAGTTGCAGCATGCTGGATTCTTACGATATTATCGATCTCCTCTGCTGACATGTACTTTGAACGAAATCGTGGCCATCCAGAATCATCATAACCCTGATGTGGAAATCTTGGGTTCTGTCTTCCCCTTTGCATTTGCAGTGGTGGTCTGAGCCTCTGCTCTCTCAATTCTGGCATCCCGAGCATCGGAGGGTGAGGACCATACATCTGAGACTGCAGATTTGAGAAATGAGGCGGAGAAGGCTGAACTTGATGCAATCTAGGATGCATTAACCCATTGGAGTTGTGCATTCCTTGAATTAACCCATCTTGGCTTGGCCAGTGATTTGGATTTGGTTGACGGGCATTTATGTGATGGCCTGGAGGGCCAAATTGAGGCATATTTCCACCCATTAAGTGGAGGCCATGAGGTAGTCCAGATGCAAAATGATGTGGAGGAGAGAAATGGGAGAGGTTTGGAGAAGAAAAGGGAATAGGGGGTCCAGCCTGTGGAGGGTAGGAAGTGAAAGAGGATGATCTGGGAATGGGAACAGGTTCTGTGACAATGTTTTGCTGTAAATGAGGATGTGGCTGTTGAGGGTATGAAGAAGTTCTGTACAATGGTTTTGACTCAGGTGGAAAAGGGTACGGCTGGGATGACCATCTCTTGCTGTCATGGTCATTTTCAGCATTTTGCATGTGTTGATCAGCCCAATTTGAGAAGTCTGGTTCCTGCTTCACCTCTACATTCAGAGAACCTGATGAAAGACCAAAAAGAGTTCTTTAAATATATTTTAGACAAATCAATCGATATATATTAAGTTGATGAAAAATCGAAAACTAATCAGTTCCAGAAAAATGATTAGTTTGATACATAGGCAAGTACATAACCAAAATGTATGCATTACAAAAGTAGCCTTGCAACATTTTCCTTTTAAAAGAAGAAAATAAAGCTAAAACATAAAATTTCCCAAGCATTAAGCATACTACTAATTAGTTTTCCCAAATTATCTGGAAAACCAACCTACGGGAAAACAGTGGTACCCTGTTCAATTTGAAAAAAAAAAAGAGAGGAAATTTTTTTAACTTTGGTACATGTCAGATTTTCAAGTAGCTTAGTAACTAACTTCTCTTATGCCGTAAACTTCCTACTCACAAAAGCAAATTTATTTCCTTATTAGCGTTTGCAAGTTGCTAAACTTTCTACCAAACCAACCTACTCAAAGAACAACACTTTCCTGTTGAAAATTGAACAACAAAAAGAGGAAGAGAAAAAAACAAGGAGGGGTTCCTGTTTTGGGTTTGCATCTATGTTTTGTTTGTAGGGGTGGGGGTTCATATCTCATAGACTTTCTTATAATGAAGTAGCAATACAAGAGAACAGATAGGTAATAGTGGGTTGTTTAAATAGAAAGAAATTACCGATTAAACTCAATCTAAAGTAACAAAATACTTCATATAAAACAATGAGCTAAGCCACAAGGATCGGGGTGGTTCTTTCTTTTGGTTGGCTGGTTAATGGGGCTTTCTCGTGATTGTTTGCATACTTGTTTTGGTTGTCATGTTTCTTTTCTTTTCTTTTCTTTTTGGGTGGGAGGAAGTACATGTAAAACATGTTGACCAGTGTAGATTTGTAATTCATGGGCCAGCACCAACTTAACATTAGTCAAAGAAGTACTTTCACACTAATGGAGGAACCAAAGTCAACCAAGAATGTATTTAAGCACATCATAAAGGAACCAGAAGAGTGTATGCAATAATGTGATGACAACAAGAGAATAAGCTAGTTGTCATAACCTTATTGCAGACATTCTTATTGTTCCTTGATGATGTGCTTAAATGCATTCTGGGTTGACTTTAGGTTGACTTTGGTTCCTCCTAAGTTGCATGGGTACGGGTACGGGTACGGGTGTGGGTACGGAACACGGTAAATTTGTAAAAGGTATGGTATGGGGACACGGCTATAAATATGTATGTTACGCATATATCTATGCATTAAACCTAATAATTTACATAAGATCAATATTGTTTTTTCATTCACATGAGATCAATATATAAGAAGTAGATGTGAAGTGTAGAATATACTTCCAAGAAGTGCATGAGGAGTGTTTTAAATTAAAACATGTATTATATGATTGAGTATACGCCTCAATGAACGTGTGCATATATTCAAGAAGCGTCCAAGAAGTTTGGGTACGGATACAGGTACATGTCAGGTACCAGTACGGCTTCTGATTAGAAGTACTCAGGTAACATAGGGTTCCTCCATTAGTGTGAAACTACTTCTTGATGAATGTTAAGTTGGTGTTGGTCTGTAAATTACAAATCTACACTAGTCCATGTTTACATGTAATTCCCCTCACTCAAGATAGAAAAGAAAAAAAAATGACAACCAACACAAGTATGCAACCAGCCACAGAATAGCCCCATTAACAACCAAACCAACCAACCAAAAGAATAGTTAGCTAATGAGTCTACCACTTTCGAACTGGTAATACATAAAAAAAATAAAAAAAGGAAGCTCCAGAACTTTATCAATTTCTTGTGTGCTTTTAAAATGACATCATGAGCTGAAAAAAGCCAGAAATGCTCACCCTCTCTGGAAAATGATCCTCTACCATGAACATTCCTGATGCCTTGTGGTTCACTGACAGTTCTGTTTAACTGAGAGGAATAGGGCATAAATATCAGGAAATGAAAGTGAAAACAGAATGACAAGGAAATTTTATAATTCAAACTTAAGAGAATAATAACAGAGCTAAGTCATTAGTAGTAATCATAACCATGAGTAGATTGGTCTTATAAGAATTCTGATTGTATTGACCGGCTAGGTTACAAGTGTCCTAATTGAAAATCAAATAGGACACTTACAAAGCAGTCATATCTTCATAAATCATAATCAAGGGTAAATCAGTTTATAACTTTTAAGAATTCTGATTGTGTTAACCAGATGGTTTGAAATATGCTTTGTAAGAAATGTTGAACAATCATATGAAAGGGATAAATCTATGCCACGAAGTCATCTAAAAATACATTAAGAAAAAGTTATATATAGGAAATTGCAATAAACTCATCACGATCAAAGCAATATTGAAATATGTTTCTCTGTCGCAGTTAATACTTATACAAAACACATGGAACTGGGTACTGCATTTAATGCTCCATCTTTCCATTAAGATATTTCAAAACTACATGACATGATGTTCTCAAATGTTTGCTCATTTAACTACATGTTAATCTCAAGACATATCGTTGCTTCTCCAGGATTAATATATCTGTAAATTGGATATTCACAAGCTACAAAGTTTTAGAGCATATAATCTGAAATTAAATATAAAGAGTACGTCGAAAGCAACATAATCTAAAATCTTCTCTAACCAATTTAAAATGCAAATTATATATCAATCATTTTGTGAAGCCCGAGATGACACATGCAAAAATTTAACTCTAGAACCTAACCTTTGAGAAAGTACTTGAAAGATCATCAACGTCTGACAATAGCCCAATACCTTCACCCTGCAAATGCAGAAAAAAGTTGATCAACATTAGATACATAAGTGAAGCACTGAGAAAACAGGAAGCCAACACTATTATGAATACAAACCATCTAAGTAAATATTCACCAAACAAGACATTAGTAGTTCAGAAAATAAATAAATTGAGCGCCACCAATGTAATAATGTAATAACTTACTACCATTAATTGGCAAAATAGATCATTTTCCCTAATAAGAATAAACAGCTCTCCTATGCTTTAACATGGATCTATCAAGAGCAGGAGTAGGGCCTGGAATGGGAAATGTATGGACCATGATGGTCGTGGTTGAGATGGTCAAAGATGATTTACTTTCTAAATAGGAAACTTGATCCTGATAAATTATTTAACTTACAACACATGGAACCTATATTACCTAGGATTTATTACAGTATCCAAATGGATGTTTAGGCGCAATGGTTTACAAAAAGAAAACAGTACCTCCAATATTTGGCTTCTAAACTTAGTTGTGAACTCATTTTACTTCCCATGTTCTAACTCATGTTTACTGATTGCTAACCATGTAGAGTTGAAAAAAATCCAAGACATGAACATGAAGACAGGACAAAGAAGACTTCTATGGATTCAGTATCAGGAGACTTGGGCTACGTACTATTAAAAGTTTTCCTTCTGAATTTTTTTCTCCTCTTTTCACTTGCATCACTAAGTGGATTTTAGATATCAAACTTCAGCCTGTCTGTATACAGAATCTAAAATTTCTACAGAACTTTCTATCTTTTCCTTAGAAGAGAGGATGCAAGGTTTCAATTAGTCAGTTGCTTCCTCAGTTCCATAAAAGTTAAAGCTGATTTACAATCAATACAAGGGTAAGAAAAAGACATTTCTCGCTCTAACCTTAAAGCCAAACAAAAAATATATAATGTTAGGGGTTTTCTTTTCATGCAAGTACAAATGAGTAGCAAATTCTCCCACCATGTGATACATAATGAACATATCATTACATTCAAATCCAAGTTCTAACAAGGTCTCTCTCTCCCTGTGCATGATTAACACCCACAACCTAGAATTACTAAAAGAAGGTTTATTATTTTTCTTTAACATTTACTTCCAAAAGCACTTAGTTTGAATCTGCAAAATACAATATCACATGTTAAAAGAAGTTTACATGCACAGTATTAAGCAAGAGAAAATTGGCATATTCCTCACGCAAGATGAAGCTGGTGTAACTACAGGATTAGTCAAGACAAAAACCACCTTAATCAGCTTTTCTCATAATATACACTGATGAGACTTTTTCAAATTTCATCAGCTAAAACAACTAGGTGTAGATCATTATTAATTGACTATGCGAAGCAACCATATATATTCATAAACATCAGGATAAGTATATTGAGATCTAGCTCATCAGGAAGCTGTATAAGCAAGGATCTCAACTTTCAAAAACCTTATACCTATGAAAAATTGTAACATGTCAATAACCTAAAACCATGTGCCTACTTCTATTAGTTCAAACACAATGCTTGGTTAGAATACTATGTACACTTTTCAGGCTGCTTCAAAAACATCTCTTTGTACAACATCAAAAGAAGGATTGAGAGAAAAGGCCACATATATGGATCATAGAGCCAGTAAGATATGTCCTCTACTGAAACAGACAAAGTAATGGGAAAAGATAGTTACTAAAAATGTGTAGGTTTAAAGACTAGGAGATAATATTGACGTAAGACATTCAATAAGTCAAGGGATGAATAACTATCAGCATGTGCTATGTACAAAGGAAAGTGGAAGAGATTTGACAACATTGCTTCAAAAATTAATGGTTACTTAATTATTGGCAAACCATATATTTGAGAAGTACTAGAAAATATTTTTTAAAAAAACTAGACATCAAATAGCCAAACAAAAATAATAATAGCTCAAACCATAATAACTAATTTAATAAAGACAAAGATGACAGATAATACAGTTGAAAATCACAAGCACAAGGCAATAAAGCAAATTATATAGGGTATCAGATCTCATCATGCGGATAAAGAAAGTCACCTCTTCCCTTTCTTCTTTAATTGCGAAAAATGGATATTCCTTATCACCGTTCTCAACCAAACCGATATCATCACCGCCATCTTCTAACCCCCCTAATTCAACCTCCTCTAAAACATCCTTACCGAAAAATTCGTATTGTGACGCATCAAATACAGCATTACCTACAAGAAGAAGAAACTATGATTAGAACCCGGAAATTTTTTTTTTTTAACACTCATCACCTACAAGTGCACAAATATAAAAAAGGAAGTGTGATCCAGCACTTACAAAACCAATAGACATGGAAGCTAAGGAAATACAAGAAGAAACTGGTTTCTAAACCAATAGACAATTAACATTCACAGGCAGATCCAACTTGTATAAACATGAGGAAAAAATTGGAAATTTCATCAAACTATGTCAGTAAATACTATAGCAGACTTAGGAGTACCAGCAAACTCCCATGAAATAGAAAATATATTATTTTCCATATTCACCAGTCCACATGTCAGGTGCGTTCTCACAAAAGAAAACTAATAATTGATCCAGTTGATAATGATTAATGACAATGCTTGGTCACAATTGCTAAACTATAAAGCAACTCAGTTTTAACAGATACCCTGACATATAGACTACCTAAAGCACGGAGACACTTTGCAGATGAATTGAGGAACCCAAGCAATTAAGGAATATGAAATTCATTACACCAACATATTAACATTGATGCACCACGGTCGATTAATGCACCACAGTCCATTTATTACACCAACAAATTACCATTGATGTGCCACAGTCCATTAAGAAGTACTGCAATAAGCTGAAATATGGTCTAATATATCAATAACTGGAGAAACAGAATTCATATAAAAACAATTTCGAATAACATAAAGACAAGTTCAATACACCTGTTTTACAAGTAAAAGGATATAAATTCAGCATTTAGAGCAAACCTGTCAAAACACTTGTTCTACAAGCACAAAACCATTTAACAATGTAATATCCGAGACCTTGTAGATAGATAGTGCAAGCACTGTGGTGTAAGAAACACCACCAAAAGAAAAGGAAAAAAAGAAACATCAGGTAGAAACAGCTTACGTGATCCACAGAACTAGAATACCTTTATAGCATTCTCTCAAATAAACACCCTAACAGTTTACAAATCAAAAGCTATGCCTTGTGCGAATAAATTAATACCCAGAAAAAGGAAAGCAGTACCTAAAAATCACTGCTAGTAATATGCATCAGAATAGCGAAATAAACCTAACATAGCAATTTAAATCCAATCGAAACAACATTCTACCATCATTGATTTCAGTTGAGCTGATATCTAATTTAAAACAGATGCAAATTTACCAATCCGCATTCTCCACAACCATTTCCAAATAAATACATGCACATAGATGCAACCTAGATCGGTTCGATCAATTTAAAGCAAAATAAAAGTAAAATTCAGTACTAAACCGACTCTCACAGCCAATTCAATCCAACAGTAAGAGTTCAACGAGCTTAAAGATTCACAGAAAATTATCTTGTAATTCAGCCACTATGACAGATCTAAGAAGCAAAAAAAAACCATTCAATTTCATAAAAGTATAAAAATTAAGTAAAGGAAACGAAATCTCACCCGACGCAATATTAGGGCTTTCTGAAACCCTAGACACGCCGTCTATCTCCCCCATCCTTAACAATCCAAATTCTTCGAGAAAAGACTACTGAAATCAATAGAGATAGAAAGATTTGCAAACATCTAGAAGACGAAAGACCTAATTTTATCGGAAAAACTTGATGGGTTTTCTTCGGCGAAGAGATCTGAGATGAGAAACGCACTCAAAAATCGATCTTGCAGAGATTTGATTCCTCTGTAGGTCGGTATCCCAGAGCAACAAACGAAACCCTAGATTTATTTTTTTTTTTTATATCTAGCGAGAGAGAGAGAGAGAGAGAAAGAGATAAGAGAAGAGGAGAGAGAGATTTTTATTTAAACGATGGAGTCCTCTAATCCTTGTTCTCTTCCTCTATCTCTCTCCTCCTGTTTTCTCAATTACTGTACTCAATTTCCAATAAATCCAATAGAAAAGACTCGAAAGAGAGGGGTAGGTTTATATTCATCTCAAAGTTAATAATTAATTATTAATTAATTAAATGATTAGTGATCAACTAAAAATAGTATGTTATGTACCTTTGTGATGATGATAAGTTTAATAAATCACTTTGGCTTTTGATGATAGTTAAAGCAGGTATCTTTACCTATTATTGCCCAAATATATTTTATTATTAGTGGGTGAGCTTAGGATAAAAGGTGAGTATAAAAATAGATGGGAGGAATTAGCTAAATACTTTTTTAAGTTTATGGAATTCTAATTGGTACGTATAATTTTCTACTCTAACATTCCCTCAAAGTTGAATTGCTTTTTTTTTTTCTTTTTTTGTTAGAAGTTGAACTCACACAACAAAATCACAATAATAGTTTCCTAAATCTGTTTTAAAAATTCGTGGTCTGCGGATTCGAACTCCGAAACTTCAAAATTGCAATGAGAGTTTGAGAGTTACAATTTAACACTCTTTAACAGTTATGCTATCCATTGTATTTGCTAAAAACTATTATTATCATTAGACTATTACAATTCCTTATGACAAAAGCATATAGCAGATAGTGGGCTCAACTCTTACTAGACCATTTTGCGTATAATAGCTAGTATTTGCACATACCCAGATGCGCAAAAGAATCGTTTATTTCTTCTTATTGAGTTGAGACTTCCTCATTTTGAAATCAATATTAACTTGAAAACAGGAGCTTATATTATATCAAGTAAAAAGAATCCAAGCAAAGATTCTCGATACATACAAGCCCAAAATGAACTAGTGGATCAAGTGCAAAATAGTCATATAGCTGCACTTTAATATGATAACAATAATGTGTCATGGCCCACATTTTTATACCATGGTCGGCGGCACGCTAATGTTTTCAATATTGCATACATGTTAGCCACATAATTTAAGGAACAAGAATAAAAGAAAACAGGGGGAAAATTAAACTATGAGGCTCTTCAAGGACCACAAGAGTGCCGTTGCTTGCATCAGAGAACGACATGATAAAGATTTTTCAACACATTCCCAAGTGCCTCTGGTAGATAAATTTCAGATTTCGGAATAATAAATATGAAGAAATATTATGATAGAGAGGACTGAAGTATGAAATACATCAATCATAGTAATGCAAAATTTGATGCGAGAAGTGATACCCATAAGTTGATACATGAGATGGTCCCATATTTAGATCCAAACAGGATACCTCTCAATGTAGAATATTTGGTGTTGATTTCTATAAGACCCCAAACCACTCCATTTGGGAGTCAAAATCCAAAATTTCAAAGCAATTTGCTTCCACCTTAAGAAATCGAACAAAAGAGCAACACATGAAAAGTGCATATTCTCCTCTTTCTAGCTTTTGCTCTGACTAGGTTAGTAAAAGCTAAGGATGAAAGTGAAGTAATTTAAACAGTGACAAAAAAGAGCAACATATTGGACTTTAGCTTCATAAAGTACACAAAAGAGAAGCAAATGACAGCATATGGTGATTGTAGACTTCCTTTAGTTAGCACTTTTAGTCAATGGGTGGCTCACTCAAAATGATGCTTTTAGGATCTTTAACTCCCGAAAAAAGGCAAGCTTTTGCCCTTTTGTGTGGTTGCCATTGCCATTATCCTTCATGATTTGCCAAACTTTTCAAGACTGCTCATCATAATGTCAGAGTATAATCTGATCCTTATCCCTGTGGTCGGCAGCTTTATCGATAATTTTGTCATAGTCATGAGTTTAATGAAAGCGAGACAAAACTTTACTACAAAAATAAATTTATGATACATCTGTAACTTCAGATAATTTTGTACAAACATTCAATAGATTTTGATACAAATGACATGGTCCATCATTTTCATTGATCAGGTGTTTCAATTCTCGAGTCAATCTGGAAACAGTATCATTCTTGAACCTATGAGCATTGCTCTGCAGTAAATTCAACCATGATTTCTCGGAAAAGGCATGAAAATCACTTCCCTGATAGACTTCAATACAAGAGGTTGCACCCAAGTGATCATCTTCTTCTAATTTGATACAAAATCTTTCTTTGACGAGGGGAGCTGGTGGAGCACGACCAAAACGAATCAAGTGCTCCCAGGTAGTCTCAATTACTTGCCTCTGCACAATGATACACACAATTGCACGAATATAAGTTGATTCTAAAATGCATGATAGAAATTACTTGTCCAAAAAGGTGAAGCTTCCATGTTATAAGTGAAAAGTATGAATTTGGAATCATGCACATAATTCAGAGTTATGTCTAAAGGTTGGCATAATTCATGATATAGTTCAGAATCATGCAGTGTAAGATATGAATCTGAGTGGAATCCTACATCAGGATTTTAGGCTCTTAAGCCCAAACCATTAGTGAAAAAAATGACAACATAAACTGAACCCACCAACTGTGCATTATAGATAAACAGATTATAAGAAAGCAAACTAAAATATAAAGGCTTTGGATGCTTTAAGATCACATCTTTAGTCAACATGTGATTCATAACCATTCATATCCAATTTTTTTCAAATAGGCGACTCCTAAGGCCAGTGCGTTCCTTCATTTTAGGCAACTAGGCTGTTCACAAATAATATGAAGTACATATTTTTATTTGCGAGGGCTCATCAAGCTTGCAACAAAGGCATTTGGGACAAAGTCATAAAACTCTTACGCAAAAGCTGCAAAACTACCCTAAAATTTTCTGTGATGCTAAAATCTAGATGGAAAACAAAGAATTGGCCTTGAAATTGGACGTCCCATACTCTACAAGCCTCCACAAAAATAATGAAACATAGGACAAAGATATATATAGGGAATTGGAGGATTTATGTTCTAATTCAATGAACTACAATTAGAGATTACAGTCATGAGGTTACCTTTCCAGCCCTGAAGGCATCAAACACTAAACGTAGGTGCCTTCTTGAATCAAAGTGGTAACCATGATGCAGCATCTGCTCATAGGTGTACAAGAGATAGTCCCAATTATTCGTTGCAGCACATGCATCCAGCATGGTATTAAATGTAAATTTATCTGGAATGGCCTTTTGATCAGTATCATTTTTGCTTTTAATCTGATGGCTACCATCCAATATCTTCTGAAATAAATCCTTTGCTTCCTCAATCATTCCGTGCTGTATATATGATTTCAGCATGATATTACAAGTTACTGTATTTGGTGCACAGAATTTATGCATTTTGTTGAAAATATATGCGCCGTTCTCAATGCTTCCAGAATCCAGACAAGCTTGGATCAGTCCAGTGTATGTTACGACCAAAGGCTTCTTTGCAACCTTGCATATCTTGTCAACCTGCAATAAAAAATATGAAACTATATTTTCAGTACTCATAGCAATAGAAGTGACTGATCAAACCAAACGTGATTTTCCAACTCACTTCAAACAATTAAAACTAACATTTACCTTTCAATGTTATACTTATTTTCCAATCAAAATAATATTATACTTATTTTAGTACTATACTTGAATTTTTCAAATTAAAAAAATCTATTTCCGAAAGGATTGAGACCTATGTCCTATGCTTTCATTTTTAAATTAAATCAATAGTTTTAGATGTTCAATTCCCAGAACCTGGTGCATAGGCAAGCTTAAGAAAAAGTAGATATGGCAGAGTAAACACAATAGTATCACAACTAGATCAGCAACCATTTGTATATATTAAACAAAACTTCTTAAAGAATGGTTATAAAAATAAGGAGTCCAAACCTGTAGTAGAGCTTCTTGGCATCTTCCTGCACTGCAGAGGCAACGGGCGAGGTCATAATAGAGACTAGCCGAACCCACAACTCCCCGTCTTTCCATCTCTTGTACCGCTAATACAGCTTCATCTACCTTACCTTCTCTCCATAGAGTATTTACAAGTACTACAACAAGAAATATGGATGTTCAGAAAAACTTTGATGAAGGAAATACCTTAAGAATTTTGCACTCCGTACCTTTATAGTTCAATGCGCTTGGGATCGAAGTCTTCTCCACTTTCCTAAAAAACTCATGCACCAAGTTGTACTTTCCACATACAAGCATCACCTGCACAATTAAATTAGCACATTTATTACTTGAGCAAGCAATAGTTCGCTGACATAAAATTTTGATTAAGGAGATATTTGTTTCAAATTTTCGCTGCTTAATTCTCAATAAGGTGTCGCACTTTTTGCTAAACTAAGACATTTCCAAGACTCAGGTTTTAAGCCAAATAATCAACCTCCTTCCTGGGCTTCTCCTTTTCTTAAATAAAGAATTCAACCAAACTCCAACTTAATTTCCCAATTCGCAGTTCTGCACTAAGTAGTTTTACTAAATCAATTTTATGGTGTTCATAATTCATGTCTAGTACATGTCGCCTATCCCGACCATGAATTGAATGGAAAATGGAAACCAGAATTTGACTTTGAAGTTTGAACTCTACTCACGCCCTTCCCCTTTATTGCTGATTATAGTGGACTCTACTTTGGATGCAAAATTACCTAATATGAACCAATGACGATGCTGAGAAGGAAATGATATCCTCTAAAAATTAAGAAACCGAAAGCAACTATTTACTACTCTTATGCTTCATACTTGTCAAATGCTTGAATAGAACCAATCAAAATTGGTATCCATAATTGTCAGAAAAACAACATCATATTTTCTGTTTAATAAAATAATAATCAGAGCCAAGTCAGAGGAGATCTTAGAACATAAATTGAATTTCTTAGATGTACCTCCATGATAAGACCATAAGTCGTATTAGTAGGTCTGATGTTCTGCTGTTTTAATTGTTGTATCACCCAGAATGCTCCTTCCCATTGCTTTTGCTGGACGCAAGCATTTAAAACCTAACATAACAGATATATCCAGTTATTATCTTAAATCAAAGGAGAGCAGAGAATAAAAAATCCAAACTACTCACTGCATGGTAGATAATAAGATCGGGTTCCAACCGTGGGTCCCACTTTTGCAGCAGACCCAACTTAAACTTCTTCTCTGGTGGAGCTCTCATACAATCAATAACATCGAATAAATCTTTCATAAGTCCAGCTTGCCCAAGTGTGACAGCGATACAATGATAGGCTGCAAGGTCAGGATATGAAGATAGTTCTTTCTGCAAATAATTAGAGCTTAGTTAATATTCATTATACTTTACAAGGGCAACTAAAAAACTATAAGTGAGAAGGCTTTAGAAGTAAAATGTATTACACGCATGGCATAAAATATATTCAGTGCCTCAGCAGGTCTTTTTGCCTTCCCAAGTACATCAAGTGCAGTAGTGTAAATATATCTGCATTAGAAGAATGTATGAAAAGATAATAAGCTTGTGTCTAATTCTCAAATATTCATAAATGCTGCACTGAAGGAGTTAGTCCTCTGGTAGAATAAACTGAAGGAGGATTGTTGAAACTCCAAGATACATCAATGTTGATATTAAGTGATTGAGGATCATAAACTTGCTAGAAAAAACAAAATGAGGTTGGGGATGGTATGGGTTATACAGAGATAAAAGTAGCACGTATAAGAAAGTTAAATTGGATTTGTTATAAAAATTGACAGATATTTTGAAGATGTCAAGAATTGAGGAAACAAAAATAAGTGGATGAAATAAACGGGATGCATATATTGTAGAAAAAGATCCTTGAATGGGGAACTAGGTTTTTATGGTGTTTTTGTGCTCTTTGCAAAAAATTTACCTGCTCTTGTAGGACTTGAACCGCTCGCGTGATTGAAGCCATTGAACTACTTGCAATGTTCGCTTCCAATTTCCAAGTGCACCCAATATTTGGACAACCCTCAAGATTGAATGCTCCGTAAATTTAATGTTTGCCCCGTGCATCATCTTAGAGAATTGCCACTCAGGCATATGTACATCTGTAGCATTTAACCTTTGACAGTAAACTTGTGCGTCAAAAACTTATGTCCTATCATCAAACTTATACATATTGTGTGTTTGTGTAAAAACTTAATACATAAAAGAACAAGTTAAATTTCCACAGGAAATATCAAGAAACAATAAATTTCAAGTTGAAATTTCAGCACTCAGGAATGCTATGCAGTTCATGATTCTAAGCAAGAACTCCAACAGTTCTTGTGCAAAAACAAGAATAAGGGACAGGGCCTGGTAAATTTGAAGATTGCATATCTCATGGCTATGATGTCATTAATGCTGACAAAAAATACTCATCATGGATGATAACATTAACTAACACCTCTATGATGTAAAAAGATGGTAGGAGTTCTGCATATATATTTTATATGTAGTGCAATAGCATTGAGCATATGCCGCTCAAAAGCTTAAAGATAAAGTAGATACAGCAAGGGAATGTTTACATATGTTAGATGACTATTTAATAGTTCGTGCTCAAACTTACAGTGTCAGGAAGGACAAGGAGAAAGCATACCTTAGTCATTAAATATAGGTATAATTTTGAAGAAAATTATGGTATTATGTTCTTGCTATGCTCAAAAAATAGATATAGGACAATTGGTGGTAAGAGAGGTTGGCCTGACAAAGAATAGTGCTACAAAAGTGGAGACGCTCACAAAAATAGTGTCGCAAGAGGAAGAGGTATAAATAAAGCCAACAAGCCAAGATGATTGATTCAAGTAAATGACTTGCTTTGATTTACTTTCTTAAACAATTTACGACAAACCGAAAAACAGTTACTGGTCATTACTATGGTTATATTCATTGATGCTATGTTCATGCTGATATGTTATATAAGTTTAGATAATAACTAGAAAGATTGAGAATAAAGTAAAACTAAAGAAAAAGGGAGAGGGAGTAATGTACCTCTTTGCTAATCTCTGTATTCTCTCTTCCATTTCCATTCGCAAAACTCGTGGTCTGTTCCGGACATCAGTAAAAACCTCGAAAGTCCTGAAAGCTGCTCTATCTTCATAATCGACACCATCAATGCTTTGTCCACCGACCTTATCCAATCGAATATTACTCTTTTCAATAGCTCTAGAATCAAATTTTGCAAATTTTCTAATCTTGTCTGGGAAGGCAACATGCCTTCGACTTGGATCTTGTCCTCTGATTTCCTTCTCAGGGACGTCCATATCATTGCCAGTCCTGTGTTCCAATCTCAAAAAACTCTGATCATTCCTTCCAACACTACTCACCTCAGATCCATAACTTTGATTACTCATATTAGTAAAACTGTTATTTTGATATGAGGTCTTAGTAACTGCAGACTCATCAAATTTCCTTCCATTGTTGCTGCTGACAAAAGTCTTTCTGTTCATAAAATTCTTGCTATTCTCAAATTCAACCATCTTTCTTTCCACCTTACCCTCATAAACTTTTCTACCTTCGCTTGACTTCATCTCATTCAAACCCACCACCCCTCTCCCATTGCTGACACGATTTCCCTTCTTAACATAAACTTTTTCAGGACCATTGACAACCCTTTTGAATTCATTGAATCTATCGCCGCTTTTACTTTCCAATGTATCCTTTGATCGGCCAGAAATCTTTACCTCATGTACTCTTCTAAACTCTCTTCTATTTTGTTCTTTCAAGTTACCAGAGCCCGCTTTTTCTTTCTCAAAGTGATCATTGTCCACAATATCTCTAGCACCATTTAACTCTTTGCTCAAACTATTTTTGTCATCCTTCAAATCATTACCACCTTTTGCCGAAGTTTTCTTCTCCAAAATCCTTTCCACTAAGCCCCACCCACTTCCTCTCCTTTCAACATCGCCATGCTTTTTCCTCGTTGAATCCTTCTCCCTTTCCCTATAACTCAACTTCCCTCCTCTTGAATTAGGCTTTTCCCAAGCCCAATTTGAAGTTTTTTTCTTCACTGTTCTCTTCTGTGGAGTAACAGCATCCACATTCTCATTCGGGTTATTACTCCGGTCGGTTCTAACTGACTCCATAACCTTCAAGTAGTCTTGAAAAGTTGGACTAAACTCCAACTCCTTCTCAACAAATTGAACAGTAGTTGAATGGGTTTCAACCTCCCCACTCCCCAAAGCGCTTCTAGTACAAAATTTGGGTTTTCTCCCATCATAATTCAATATTTCCTTGATGCCAATGCAATTCAAGGCAGTTCCAAAACCTACTTCACTAGCTTTGGGTTTTCTTCTAACAAAATTCCAATTTTTCTTTGCTGTAATAGACTTCGAAGCAACTAAGGAATTGGGTCTCTGAGAAATCGAAAACTCATGAACTAGAAAGTAAGAGCTTGGAGGATAATTGGACAGGAGGCCCCCATTCAATCCCAAATTTAGAAAACCCATTTGAACACTTGCCATCATAATCTCAAATGGATAGAGAATTTATCGAAATAGAATCATAAAATTAAAACATACCCAGTGAAGATTACTGCTCAATGATGAAGAAAATTAGAGAAAGGAGCGATTTTGCTAATTATCCTAATCCGGCCATGCCCTTGCTCCGAGAGTGAAGAAGAATGCTAACATTTTCAGAGATTAATTGGGAGATCTGGGTCGGGCCGGATCCGAAACAAAAGTTTCCCGTACTAGTTTGAACTTTGGACCTGTCATTTAAACCTGGCCCATCTAAAATTTATCGTTTTTTTTTCGATATTACTAGTATGCAGCCCGCGCAAAGCACGGGGGAATTTAAATTTGAATTTACTGTAGCTGCTACAGTACCAATTTTTTGAAATAACTGCAGAAGAGGGCCTGAGAGATTTAATTTTTGACACTGTAGCATTTACTGTAGCTGCTACAGTACTCTTGGAGGTTTTGCTTTTATATGAAAAGTAGTTGATGCCCCACATATTCCATATTTTGCAAGTACTCTAGCAAATTTTGATATTTTGAAATAGTCACCCAACTCCCTAAGTTTTCTGGAATTAGTCCCCTAAATCTTTTAAATATTTTAAAATTAGTCCTTCTAGTTGGCAACTGGTTGAAAGGTTTGTGGGACAAATTTAAAAATACTTAAAAGATTTGGGGGACTAATTCCAAAATATGAAATATCTAAAGTACTAGTTTCATAACACTTAAAGAACAATTTCAAAATATCAAAATTTGGGGGGCTAATAGCAAAATATGAAAGATTTGCGGGACTAATAATATTGGAAAACCCCAAGTTTTATTTATTTATTTATTTTTATTTTTTTATACTGGAGAGTTTGAAAGATTATTTCTACACTTACTTCTGGATAAGCTCTTCAGAGATTTAAATTTTTAAGTTCGAACTGCAAAATTATCTCTCAAATTGTGTGTATTGTGATAATGCAAAATCTCTAATACACTTCAGTTCCATCCTCTTCAACTAATAACCAAAGCTTTAATCCCCTCATTAAACTCCCATCAGTTTCAACTCTTGTGACATAGGCCATTTAGTTTAACTCCTTGCATATATTAACACATGTTATCGGATCCAAATCCTTCAATGGCTGGATCCGAATGGATCATCCGAATCCGCAACATTCTCGACGAAAAGATAGAAGATGACGATGATGTGTCTGCGTCCATCGCCGGAGTTCCGAAGCCTTTGATGTCATCTAAGCCTGAGGCTTACATTCCTCAAGTCATTGCACTTGGTCCGTACCATCATAATAGAGAAGAGCTTCATCAAACGGAGCGGTACAAACTCTCTGCAGCCAAAAAGATCCGAACCCGGTTGCCAGATACGGAGTTTCAACGCATTGTGGATTTGTTCTCCAAGTTTGAGTTGCGCATCCGTGCCCATTATCAGAGGTAAATCTTGTTTTCAGAAGGTTTGCATTTTTACAGTATGGTATGTAAAATATATAGCTAAGATTAATTTACTTTGTAGAGCTTCAACTGAGTTTTACCATAATCCAACAAACATGTACGTTTTTTCTAAGAATTTATTGAGAGGATCGACTCGTTACTTTTTTTTTCTTTTTCTAATGACCAAAACTAATGAAAAAGATTACTAAGGAGTGAGGATTTCTTAAAGATAGAGAGATAAAAATTTAACTTCTCTGCGTAGTTAAGCAAAAACTAAAAACTCAATTCTATTTTCGAATAAATTTTAAATAACTTGAATAAAATTCCAGAAATAATATTTCCCTTGTACTTACAATTACTATTCTGAGACAGGTATCTTCCCTTCAATGGTGAGACCTTAGCCTGGATGATGGCCATCGACGCCTCCTTCGTCCTCGAATTCATCCAAATCTTCACCGTCGATGAACCAGAGTCCCTCCTCCGAATCCCATCAAGACACGTGCAACACGTGCACTCTACGCGGAGAACATCAACACAAGACATGCTCATTCGCGACATAATAATGCTAGAGAACCAAATCCCCCTCTTCCTCCTCCTCAAAATCCTCGAACTACAAGTAACGTCCACGCAAATCGCCGAAGAAGCCTTAACGACGATGGTAATTTCCTTCGTCAACGAGCTAACCCCATTCAAAATGTCTACCAACATCCAGTTGGCCGCTGTCTCATCGCATTCGCACTTGCTCGAGCTCCTCTATCACTCAATCACACCGATATGCAACGAAGAACCTCATGATCTAAAAGAAGTAAATGATCCTGGTACTCGTTTCGGAGAATTTGCTCATGTAGCAAAGAGGTTCATTTTGGCTCGAGCCAAATCTTTTATGTCATTTCTGATCAAGTTCTTGATCAAGATACCATGGAACATAATCACTTCGATACCAACCGTCGCTATGCTAAGAGTAGAAATTGAGCAAATTGACGCAAACATGCAACTAGACTCGGCTCAAACTGCTAGCCAAGGTCCTTTGTCCGAAGAAATCGCGATCCCCTCCGTGACCGAGCTAGCCAATGTTGGCATTACGTTCGAGCCAACTCACGGAGACTTATCTAGTGTCACGTTTGATGCTAAGACCGCAACATTGCACCTTCCCGTGATAAATCTAGACATAAACTCCGAAATTGTGCTGAGAAATCTTGTGGCATACGAGGCAGCAGTAATTACTGGACCATTGATTTTTACTCGATATGTAGAACTAATGAACGGAATTATCGACAGTGCAGAGGATGCAAAGTTATTGAGGGAGAACAGGGTGTTGATGAACAGACTGAGGAGCGACGAGGAGGTGGCGGAGCTGTGGAACGGGATGAGTAGGTCGTTGAGACTGACGAAAGTGAAGGTGTTGGATGAGGTGATAGAGGAGGTGAACAAGTACTATGATGGGAGGTTGAAGGTGAAGATAGGGAGGTTTGTAAATAGATATGTGAAGAGATATGTCGTGAGTTCATGGGAGTCTTTAGTTGTTTTGGTTGTGGTTTTGCTTGTAATGTTGTTTGGTTTGCAGGTCGTTAATACTAGTTTTGGGCTAAAGTTTGGGAGTTGGGCCTACAAGAGAAGAGGGAGCCTGTGATTGAGTGTCGTATAGATTATTAAAACGTTTTTATTTAGCTTACATTGATGTTAGAAAGAGAACTATTACGTTCAGATATTTTATTTACCTTTTTAGTTTTATGAATTATTTTTTCAATTTTATTTAGAAAAGAGTTATTATTTTCTATTGCGCAGTTCTTTAGTAGTATTAATCCCAGTTCCTTTTTTGTTTTAGCCGGGCCTGTAACATTAGAATGTCAATATAAGTCATATTCATGGGCTCTTTTCTTATAATCATATCTTTTTCTCCTCTCACATCAAGCCCATTGCTTACCCTGAAGAGCGGCAAAGCATCCTTTGTTATGTACTAAAAAACTACAACTATACTAATTTGCGATTTAATAATCTTCTTGTAAAATTTTCCTTCAGCCCGTACATTATATATAGTAAAAAACTTACTATATTTCACAAAGTATAATATACTGCCCTTTTCATATTAATCTCTCAAGTCTTTCACATTTTGAAATTAGTCCCCAAATTTTGATATTATGAAATCAGTTCAAATCTTTAAATTTTTTAACTTAGCCCTTCAAACTTCATATTCTGAAATTAATACCCGAATCTTTCAACCAACTTCTACTAGAAGGACAAATTTCAAAACAAATTGGGGCTAATTTAAAAATAGAAGGTTTGGGGACTAATTTCAAAATACTTAAAGATTGGGGACAAATTACAAAATATCAATGTTTTTGAGAAAAATTGGGCTTTAACCCAATTTATCGATCAGTCCTCAAAATATCAAGATTTGGAGGCTAATTTCATAATATGAAGAATTAGGGGATTAATACGAAAAAGAAAAAACTGATATATAATAGCGCTATTACTCACAATTATTTTAAATTGGAAAATTTAAGTTTATGTCTCAAATTAAGAAACATCATGTAACCCAGCCTATTACTCAAAGTCAAATATGCTTAAGCTCTTTTTCCCAATTTTTCTTTATTCCATACCATTTTTCTTTCTTATCCCTAAAATACTCTGATCTTCTTCCTCTTCTCCTCCTTTGCTCCTCATATCAACATTTTTTCTCTATTCATTCTCCTCTTTTCTCTCTCTTCCATCCTACTTCCTCCCTCCTCCATTCCTCTTCACTTTATCTCCGTCCTCTTGTCTTCATCTTCGTCTCTTCTTTGCCCATCATCCTCCCTTCTTCTCTTTTCTTCGTACCAATGTCATTCTCCTCTCTCGTATTTCCTCCATTTCAACTTTATTTTTCCTTCTTCTTCCCCCCTCCTCCTCTCTCCTTCCTCTCACCTTCACCTTGCTCATCCATCTATTTTCATAATACGATTTTATTTTTTCTTCCTCATTCGTCCCATCTGGCCAGCCCCATCTTCTTCTACATCCCACAATATTTGCAACATCACTCAAATGCCGCCATTTTTACAATAAATGGATCATCCTCTAAAGTCACGCCGAAATTAAAACTCAACAGTTAAGCTTAACACCTAACAGTTAAACTTAACACTGAAACTTTAAAGTTAACATGTAAGGTCTGAAATGAACTAATAATTAAGCTTTTTTGCCACCACGACATCTCCTCCGTTATTTTTTTCTATTTCCTCAATCATCTTTACTCTTTATTCTTCCACAACCATCGTTGTGTCCCTCAAAGGCCATCTCCTTTGGTTAAGATGGTCATTTTTTAGTGTTAACTTTAAATTTTGTCAAAGGAGTATAGTTTGTTGATGAAAGAGGAAAAACGACAGAGGAGAGACCATAACCGTGAAAAAACTTAAAATTTTGTTTATTTTGCACATCACATGTTAACTTTAAAGCTTTAGTGTTAAGTTTAACTGTTAGATAGGAGAGGCCATATCCGTGAAAAAACTTAAAATTTAGTTTATTTTGCACATTACGTGTTAACTTTAAAGCTTTAGTGTTAAATTTAACTGTTAGATGTTAAAATTTAACTGTTAGGTATTAACTTTGATTGTTAGGTGTTAAGTTTAGCTATCGAGTGTTAAGTTTTACTGTTACACGTTAACTTTGACGTGACTCTAAGTGATGGTACATATAAGCAAAAAATAATTCGCATTTAATTATGCAGCAACGGTTATAGAAGAAGAAGGAAAAGAGAAATAAACGGCGAAAGTGTGATTGTGGTGGTAAAAAATGATTGAGTAATAATGAGAAGAAAAAGAAGGAGAATGCAATAAGAAATTTTGTGGTGAAAGAAAAAATGGTTGAGGAGAAGGAGGAGAAGAAGAAAATATTTTTCATGAGTCTATTATGAGAAAAGAAAAAAAAGATGAAAGATTGAGGATGATGATAATTTGGGGATAAAGAAAAAATATTTTCTATCTCTACTGAGGTGACAACATGAAAAGAAAATTTTCACGTGACAAAATGGGTCAAGGCGGAAAAGCACACCGCGGAAAGCTGAAAAGGGTGCGGCACATGGGATTTTTTAAAACGGGACGGGACCAAAGCATAAATTTTCCTTTAAAATTCGAAAAACTGAAGGGTCAAAGCATAGCAAGGCCCACAGATGAGGGTTCATCCAAGCAAGCATGCTGAATATTGCAGACTTCTGGTTTTATGTAGGCCTGCTCAGCATCAGTCCAAACTCAAACCTCCAAAAAACTGTCTCATTCGTTTTCAGAACCCAAAGCCCATCAATTCCGAGTCCTTTTCCCGGTCACCGTCACAGGTTCCCATAAACAAATCCCCAAATCTTAAATGCACCCAATAACTCACCCATTCGATGGGCTCCACATCCCTACGGCTAATAGCTCCCTTTCAAAATTCAAACTTTCAAATGGCAACAAAAGTAGCAAGAAAATTTTTCCTTATTTTGCACTCTCACCCATTCACGAGCGCACTAAAGAAAGCCAGCCCCCCTCGATCCTGGAGCTCTGCCGTCTCAAAATCCGCTCTAGAAATCAAAGATATTTGGAAAATTTAGACAAAACCCATGTTTTTTTTTTGTAAATTTTTGTTTTTGGGTTTGGCAATGGGGTTTTAACTTTTAACTTTTAAGAAGAGGAACAAGTTCTTTTTTTGGCTTGACGGGTCGCTTCTTTGTTTACCAAAGGTAGTTTTCTCAAATGGGTTTTCTTTGTTTTGCTTTATTTATTGTTTAGAGTTGAGTTTTAAGGCATTTTGGAGGTAAAAATCAAGTCTTTTTTTTTCTTCATTGGTTAGAAGTCAGGGGTCTTAGCTTTTCTTCGAGGGCAAAGATGGTTTCTTTTTCTCTTGTTTGAAGCAGATAACTGACATTGTAATATTTTACAGAAAATTTGTGGGTTCTAAGGAGTAAAGAGGAGGCTCAGCTTGGTGGTCTCTGTGACATATCAATCTCAAATACTTTGGTCTTCATTTTTCTCCATAAGAGGTACGCTATTTAACTTCTTCTTGATCATTATTAAAGCAATTTTTTTGGCAGTTTAAGCTTTGAATTAATCTAGGCATTACTATGGAAATTCCAGTGTTCTAAAGGCCCAATTTTGAAAATAACATTATTGCCTAATTGGAGTCTTTGCCGTCAAATGTTTAGGATAGTGGTCTGTTGATACTGGATAAATAATGAGAGAAGATATCATCGTTGATAACCATTCAAAAAATCTAAGGGCTAATGGAAAAACTAGCGGTAATCCTCCGAAGCCCAAGTCGAGTTCTTTATGGGGGTCCCAGATCGTCAAGGGTTTTGTCACAGAAAAGAAATCAAAGTCTCAAGCATCAATTCCAAACAAGAAGCTGCCTCTAGCTAGTTTGGAAGTCTCTATCAAGAAAGATCAGAATGTAGCTCAATCTCGTGTTAAGAGATCTCTTATTGGAGAATTTCCATGTAGTGCCAATTCAACACAAGTTTATCCCCATGCATTCGACAGTCATCGGATAATGTCTCCATCTTCTCACAATCTGTTCATTGAGCTAGATCACCTCAGAAGCTTACTTCGAGATTCAAAGGATAGAGAATTAGTACTGCAGTCACAATTGCTACAATACAAGGAAAACCCGAGAGTTTCAGAGCTTGAGAAGGAAATTGATGCGAAGAGGATTGAGATTGAGCGGCTAAATTGCAGAGTTGGTTCGCTTGAAGTGGAAAAAGATAACCTTTTTGAACAGTTATCCTCTCTGAATTCTATATTGGATGCCCGGGAAGATAGCTCAAGGTTTGAAGGATCTCAGAATCTAGCATCATATAGAAACTTGGAGATGGAGGTTGTGGAATTACGTCGTCTAAACAAGGAACTCCAGCTTCAAAAGAGAAATCTAGCTCTACGACTTTCTTCAACTGAATCCCAACTTGCCGCCCTTGCAAAGGTGACCGAGGTACTATTTCTCAAATCATAATATCTCAGTTTTAGATTTTCAAACATTTTATACTCTTTTAGATTAACTCTTTTTGGTAGTGTTCTCCCGAAGCGACAATATGAAATTCACAGTTCATTTTCTTTACTGATGTGATCTGATGCTGTTAGTCCTGTTATTAGCCTGTCTTAGCTATTTCATGAAGAAAATATCTATTTTTTTCATACACACCTTAACTGCTGCATCCATCTTCTGATTATCTATTAAGCTCCTCTTGCACATATACAATCATCTTATGCATATGTTCTTCATGAATGTTCATTAAAAGAATAAAAGTTCTCAAGTGATTTGCTTCTCTCACATTTTCCTTTTCCTCAGAGTGAAATCTTGGCAAAGGCTCAAGAAGAGGCATCAGTTTTACGGCACACAAATCAGAACCTCTGCAAACAAGTCGAGGGCCTTCAAATGAGTAGATTAACTGAGGTTGAGGAACTTGCATACTTACGATGGGTCAACTCATGCTTGAGACATGAGCTCTCCAACTCAGAGAAACTATCAAGGCAGGCTTCAGATTTAGATGAAGAGCTTAGGATCAAATTTAAGGACACCGACAGAACTTTTGAGGTTAACAATGAAGCATGCTGTAAATGGTCTCAAGATACTGAAGATTGCCAACTTATAGATTGCCAAGCTGTTTTAAGTAAAGAGTGGATAGTAGCTCAAGGAGGAAGCCCTCAACGCAGGCATTCTATCAGCGGAGCGAAGGGGTATATTGAAAACCTTGCTCTTAACAAAAGACGGCAATCTGATGGATTTATGTATCCAAAGGAAATGGATAATGGAACAAATCAGGATAGCCAAAAATTGGCTCAGAAATATGACCTTGAGGTTGCTCACACTCCGAGATTATTTGCGAGCAAATTAGAACCATGCAAAGTCATTACTATAGATGTTGAGAAGCGTGCCCTTAGGATTCCTAATCCTCCTCCAAGGCCTTCAACGTCTATTTCTAACCCCGTTAAAACAAATGGAGCAGTTCCTCCACCACCACCACCACCACCTCCTCCTCCTCCTCCCAAATTCTCCACCAAAAGTTCGGGGGTGATGCAAAGAGCACCACAGGTTGCAGAACTATACCATTCACTTATGAAACGTGATTCAAGAAAGGATTCTTCAGGTAGTGGGATCTGTGATGCTCCAAATGTTGACAATGTTCGCAGCAGCATGATTGGTGAAATCGAAAACCGATCTTCTCACTTGCTTGCTGTAAGTTATCGAGCTTTTTATTTTCAAGTGTTTTTCTTTGTATTTGTACTTAAAAACAGAAGCTTACACTATAATTTAAAATTAAAAAAAAAGTCCACAGGAGAAAACACATGTAAATTTGTCTTTTCAATACCTTCAAAATCCAAAGTATTTTATGAGTGGTACACAGCCTACTGTTTATAGTAACGATTCTGGTATAAACTGCAATGTGAATTATTGTTAATTACTAAAGATAAAGGAAAACTGAAGAAGATGGTAGTTGCAAAATGTGGCTTTTGGAGCAATAAGTCAACATAAAATGAAAGTTAGTAATTTAAAGAAGGTGTACTTTTAATGTCTTTCTTCTCATATCAGAAGCTAGATACCAGTGGACATGTTTTTCTTTACTTTCAATTAATCTTAACTTTCTATTTGCTGGAAAGTATTCTAATTGGGTTATGTGAAAATTTCCACTTTGTTCTTTTGTCAGTTATGAGAAGGTTGTTTTAACTTTAGGATCGTAATTTCCATGTTTAAAACTTTTGATGTTTTTGTTTTGCTAGTTCTTTTTTGGGACAGAGTTTAATTTGTGGCTTTTTTCTTTAGATAAAAGCAGATGTTGAGACTCAGGGTGAATTTGTAAAGTCCCTGATAAAGGAGGTGAACAATGCAGCCTACCAAGACATTGAAGATGTAGTTGCATTTGTGAAATGGCTTGATGATGAACTTTGCTTTCTTGTAAGTGCTATTTCTCCTTACTTGCCTTGGTAATGACTTCAATAATTTTCAGGAATTCATGCAAGTTTATCTTCTTGAAGGTGGATGAGAGGGCAGTGCTAAAGCACTTTGATTGGCCCGAGAAGAAAGCTGATACCTTACGAGAAGCAGCATTTGGATACCGTGATATGAAGAAACTGGAGGTTGAAATTACAAATTATAAAGATGATCCTCGTCTCCCTTGTGATGTTGCATTAAAGAAGATGGTAGCCTTGTCGGAAAAGTAAGAATTACTTACAAACTGTGGTTTGCATTTCTAATGCTATATGTATTTTTTAGCATAGTAGCATGTGAAAATTCAATATTTGTCATTTGTTTGGAATTTGGAAGTTATTATCTATTTGCATTGTTTTCAGTTCACTCATTATTTGGAGTTAGTTTTAGAAATGTACACTTGATGGCAGTGAATACTGGCTGCTGAAGATAGCCTTACAGATATGGCATCGTATAGTATTGTAACATATAGATTTTCAATTGGAAATTTATAACCAATCTCTATTTTGATAATCCACTACTTTACTGGAATATAAGATTAAACATCCTAGAACACATAAAATTGCTTAAAGTGATATGTTCTGGCTCGAATTCTTAGCCCCCTCTAGTGTATAACGAAGCTATTTTTTCCCAACTTAGGATGGAACGTAGCGTTTATAACCTTCAAAGAACGAGAGATGTGATGATGCGACACTGCAAGGAGTTCCAAGTACCAACGGATTGGATGCTCGACACTGGAATTATTAGTAAGGTATGTACTTGCTAAGCTGATCTGAATTGTAATTGTTTTTAGGGTTCATTGCATTTACATTCCCTTCGATATGAAGGTGTAGCACTTATACCCCCTAAACTAATTTATCAGCCCTTACACCCCCGGAATTCCATAAGACTTTATTTCAAGTTAGATTGAGATGTCAGAAGGGAGCCATGTGTTGGTAAGTTACCTTTAGCGCTTTTTTGGCCTGGAAAAAGACTATATTGTCCTCTAAATTCACAAGAAAAAAATTTGATCTTGTCTGAGATTCGGGGGTGTAATTTCTCAGAAAGAAGTTTAGGGGACATAAGTGGCTATCCTACATCACTATCGTGTGTCCACAATTAACCCTTGTGTTTATTCTTTTAGTTCTATGAAACAAATCCTTTCAGTGCAACGTTATTGAAGATCTAGAATGATATATAATAATTAAACATTTCATCATCTATTATGTCAAAAATTGCTAATGTTGCAAAAGTAACACCACTGTTTTGGTGCTTGGGGACAGAAAAGAAGTCTATAAATTGTTCGTACACATTGATATTTTCAAATCATCAGCTTATAGCCCATAAGTCCACAATTCTCCCTACAGATAAAATTTGCCTCGGTGAAGTTAGCGAAGAAACATATGAAGAGAGTTGCAACTGAACTCCAAGTGACGGGGGCATCAAACAAGGACCCGGCTCTGGAGTATATGCTGCTCCAAGGAGTAAGATTTGCTTTCAGAATTCATCAGGTTAGATACCAACTTTGTTAAATTTTATTTTGATTTTTCATGTTTTTTTTTCTTCGTAAAACAAGTATAAACTCGCTATTCTTCTGCAACGCAGTTTGCTGGAGGATTTGATTCAGAGACAATGCATGCATTTGAGGAGCTAAGGAACCTTGCCCATGTCAGAAAGAAACTATAATTAAGAGGGGGAATTAAATAGTTGAAGTTGCTTACCTTCTCATTAAGCAACTTGTAAACTCTGTGTACCTTCTGTTTATTTTGGTACTTGAATTTGTTGGATGGAGTTCCAGATACAAGGTTGTGTTTTTGTATATTTTGTAGCAAAAATACTGTACCTCAAAGAAGAGGAGGAGAAGATTACAAGTTTTGTGGGACTAAATATTTGAGTAGCCCTTGTAGGTTCAGTGATCTTTATATATTTATACATTTACAATATAAATTTGGAACTGCAATAGACTCAATGTATAAGATGCTTTTGATAATGGGTTTCGTCTCAATTCCTTTAGTAATGCGTACATCAAATAATGATGCATGCATTGATGTGCTGGGCATTAAATGTAAGGTTTTAACTTTTTGAAATATTCATTCAACTACAAATGTCCAAATTATGAATGATTATCTCCAATTTGTAACATCATCCCTCAAAAAATAGAAATAAAAAATCTATACTTTTCATAAGTTTTTTTTTGATAAATATACTTTTCATAAGTTGAAAATCTAAAATGTGGAACCTATTAGTCCAACTTATCATAATTTGGGCGAAATTTTGGTAACTGAAATGTATTCTTTTGTTCTTTCTTTTGCAACCAACTTAGCTTTGCCAAACAAATATACACGTAAAAAATCAGTTCACACAAATTATACCAGACAATAATGTAATACACAAGCACTAATATGCATATCCTACTCAATATCGATACATATTACCCAAATTCAAAGAGTCGCAGGGGTTTATTTACAAATAAACATCTTCTTCAATCCAATCCAGATCTCATAAAATCCCAACAAAGGCGCCACCTTTTCCTGCTCAAATCAGAAACTAGGGTTTCATTTTCTCCCCAAAAATGAGTCTTTTCGTTCCTTTCAATCTCCGCCGTATGATCCTGATCTCAGCGATCCTACGGCTGGTGCTCATCGTCTACGGTGAGTGGCAGGACTCTCACATGGAGGTGAGGTACACCGACATCGATTACTCCGTGTTCTCAGATGCCGCTGACTTAGTATCGAAGGGGAACTCGCCGTTCGAGAGGTCAACGTACAGATACTCTCCTCTGTTGGCTTTTTTGCTCGTTCCTAATTCGTTGATCCATCGATCTTGGGGAAAATTCCTTTTCTCTTCTGCTGGTATGAATCTTTTTGATATCGATGTTATTTTTAGTATTATTTTAGTTAGCATAATGTTATTTGATTTGATATTTGCTTAAAAATGCAAGGAAAGTGATATGTTTCCTGAAATTAGTATGCAATACTGAAATCAGTACTGATATTGCTGGATCATAATGAGGTAGATGAATCATTAGTCATAAGATAGTGGCTTTAGTCATACAAGTTACAAACCCAGATCTGTGGCATGATTTGTTTGATGATTATAGAAATTTCCTTACTAAATGATCATTGCACCTTGCTGGCATTCTGCTTCTTTTATGCAAAGAGTACAGCTTTACTTATCGAACCTCCCATCGGAAAAGTATGATAGACCAATTTTTTTTATTTATGATTTTGATGAATCTTCAGTGTTAATAGCTGGGATGTATAGCATTGCTCCTATGGGAACTTAATCCACAATTAGTTGAGAGTTGTTCTCTACTTCTCTGAGTAATTTTGAGACTTTTTTTTTTATTACTTCAAGGCACTTTGTTGGGCATAGAATACCCATTTCCTCCGCCTTAATTTAAAGGAAGGATGACTGTAGTAGACCTTACTCTTTTGTGTATCATGTGATAGCTATTAAAGTTACACTGAGAAGAATGTTGTGAAATTATTATCTCTATGTATTCCTAGTTTTTCACATGTGCAATGCTTGTGTTATTATCTAGATAAATCAAGATATCTGAATGACTTTAGTTGTCCGATTTTGATTATGGTTTGGTAAATGCATTATTGACTAACAAGTGTCACTTTTTCTAGATTTGCTCGTGGGGTTCTTTGTCGATGCCATCTTGAAGCTACGTGGTGTACCTGAGAACCTGCGGCTTTGGTGTGTGGCAGCTTGGCTTTTCAATCCATTTACGTTCACCATTGGTACTAGAGGGAACTGTGAGCCTCTAGTTTGTGTCACCATCCTTTGGATTATACTTTGTCTTATGAATGGTGTAAGTTCTGCGTCTTTTTACCTGTATTTTGTTTCAACAATACAATATTTGATTATCGTTAGGATGCTCTTCAAATTCGCGTACAAAAATTTAATATTTCTTGAATCTTTTTTCTATAGGCTATTTCAAGCATATAGTCATAACACAACATATCATTGTACAAGTTTAGAGCTGTTGGGCAGCCCCATACCAAGACTTAGAAGCCACTGTTTATCACCTTAATGGGAAAAATAGGGAATCACAAAGCTAGTCCTGCTTCCTTTCGGGCAGGGCAAAACTGTTAACATTGATATGTCGGAGAGAACTGAGGAAGTTCAGTTTTTTGTACCCCGTTATTGTTCTTTTTTTTTTTTGGCTCAGATTTAGCATCATCTATGAACATAGTTTAATTGTGAGATCATTATCATTAATGGGAACGATTAAACCGTTCAAGTACAAACCAAGGTAGTATTTATCATCAACTGGTGTCAGGCGTCAAGCTGTCTGGTACACGAAGGCATATTTACATATCAGTTTGGTTATAATCTATAAATTTTAAGTCTAAATCAACTGCTGTATCCGATCTATCCATGGAAGGTTTTGAAATTTCATTATATCAGAATCATTCATTCCTTAATGCCTAATGGTCCACAATCTTATGCGTAATGCACAAGATTTATGACAAATATCCATATTTGTTAATATTTCTTTTCTTTCTCTCTAACAGGCAAGGCTTTCCAAGCAGCATTTTGGTATGGACTTATTGTCCACTTTCGAGTTTACCCAATCATATATTCTCTCCCTCTTGTCCTAGTTATTAATAAGGCAAATGTTGGACCCTCTGGGAAGCCAGCCCTTCAACAATGGGGTTCAAGACTGAACAAGTTGACGACAGGTCCAGTGCCAAAACCATCTATATGGTCACTATTAAGGAGCTGCATCACAAAGGAGAGAATATTATTTGGGCTATTGTCTGGGTCTGTGTTTTTCTTCTGCACTTCTCTTTTTTTCTATCTATATGGATGGGAATTCCTAAATGAAGCTCTCTTATATCATCTCACCCGGACCGACCCAAGGCACAATTTCTCGATATATTTCTACCACATCTATCTCCATCACCAACATGGATTCTCAGTTTTGGAGAAGCTCATCTCTTTCCTGCCTCAGATGATGGTTCAGCTTGCACTCGTCTTTCAATTTTTTGAAGATATTCCGCTTTGCCTTTTTGCGCAGACAGTTGCTTTCGTTGCATTTAACAAGGTTTGAATGCTCAATCTCATGACACTACTTATGATAATTTTTTCTAACGTCCCAAATTCACTTTCATACAATAAATTTTTGGAAGGACTAAACTTGGTGCATTATAGCATATATGACGCGTCATTTGATCTTAAAAAGTTGTCTAGGGATATGAAATCTGGATATCAAGATCAAGTTCTTTTTGATGTTTTAATATCCATATATCCTGACTTGATAACTGGATCACGAGGCCGGTAATTTTTTATTTACTTATGTAATTATCCGAAATTATGAACGAATTCTTTTACTTGTCTTGACTATAGCAACTTCAGCTACACTTACGCTACAGAACAAAGCATTACTTGTCTATGGACTATCAACGCTTAAACTGTGAACCCTGACATCTGACAGATGGTAGTACCCAAATCCATATTAACATTAGAAGATTTGTGAATCTAGTCATTTCACTGTTGCTTTTATGTTTTATAATGGCCTTTTCCCTTCTCATTTTGAATAATAAGATGTCTTTCTTTCTTTAATAGCTAATTACCAGGAAGCATATATTTTGGAAAATTCATAACTCTGGCGTTTAACATCCTACTTCCATAAAACTAATCCAAACCAACTAAAAATATTAATAAAACTCTATAAAATTACATATGACCTGAAGCAGAACTTGATCATGATGTTAAATTTGTGTAAATTTGTACTGAATTTAAACCGTCACACTTTCCTGCTAGCTTGTAGTTTTGACTCTCAGAATTCGTATGATCTTTGTGATATTGATTTCATGGCCATCAACAGGTTATCACCGCACAATACTTTGTGTGGTTCTTCTGCCTGTTGCCCTTGATTCTTCCTTGGAGCAGCATGAAACTCAAATGGAAGGGCTTACTCTGTGTCCTAGTGTGGATGGGATCTCAAGTCCACTGGCTCATGTGGGCTTATCTACTAGAATTCAAAGGCCAGAATGTCTTCTTAAAGCTGTGGATTGCAAGTCTAGTTTTCTTGGCTTCAAACACTTGGGTTCTGCTCATGGTTGTTAAGCATCATCGTTACTCACCGATCTTCAAGCCATTGGCAAGTTCGCCCGATGCTAGAAAATTGAAGTAATTCTTTTGTATCTTTTGAACGTTCGGAGTTGATCGACGCTTGAATCTGTAACTTATTCTTCGTATAATGGATTAGTTTTTGCTCTAGTAGATCATCAGAGTCCTATAGTTCTTCCCAGTAATGCGGGGATTGTTCTGTTTTTTTCCTTAAAATTGTGACAGTATCTGATAATTTAGTAGTTTAGTTACGCATTCTTTGATGTTCAACGTCTGATGAGAGTGGGGTTGTACTTGAGTTTCAATTTCACGCTTGCATCAAGCATCAAGAGTCAGGTTAAACTATACTATAGATTCTACGCTTCTCTTTGTACTATAATAAGATGCTAAAACATCTCATAATTGATATCATGAATTATGAATGTAATGATACCATACTTTTATGTCTTGTAGTATAAAATTCATAGTATATTGTTAGTGTTATCCTTGCGACAAGTATAAGCATCGAGAGATGATTGCGTGCTTGCTGGCTTCAATTTAGTAACTGGATCTTATGAAAGACAGCTTATGCAATGACAACGAACTGAAAACATATCTCATTAACTATGACACTTTGAAGATTAGGAAAACACCATTAACAGATTTTTCTTAGGATTAGTTGTACTTGTCCCAGTATTGTTCATTATTAAATATTAATAAATACACCATAACCAATTTATTGTTTATCTACGAAGATGAATGTCAATAGCAAGCATTAAATTAATAATATCAACACATTAAAAATCCGTACTTGTCTCCGTCTCCTTCATTTTGTACCGTACATCTGTCAATATATCGTACGAGTGTAGGCGTCTCCACGTCCCCACAACAAAACGCGTTTTCTCTTGTAGCCCACTCCTCCGCGTACTGTATCCATGCGAGAATCAGCATCGACCGTTCAAATCTCCGTCCTAAATCTATGCGGACGTTCGCATAGATTTGCCGACCTCCGCCGCCGCGATCCCGCGCGAGCGCGCAATCGTCGGGGGCCTAACGTGCGCCAGCTTTTGCACGCGGAGTTTTGATTTTTATATTAAATTACCATATTGCCCTTCAGCCACAGTCCCAACTTTTATAAAGATGGACCAGCTGTGTAATTTAATAAATGTTTCTAAAACTTTTCTTCTCTTGAGAGCAAAGGTGGCGACTTTGTGGAATTCTTCGGTTTTCTTTTTACGGCAATTTGAACGAGCTTCAGATCTAGGTAAGATTTCGTTTTCCCATTTTCAATTTAAGATTAATTGAGATTTTAGCTATCAGAATAAATTCCAAAGATTCTGGCTTGTAATTTTTGTTTTCCCCTAATTTAATTGGATTTTGTATGTTGTAAAATTTATCTTTGCAGTGAGAATTTGTGATTCCTGATATTCACTGTAAAAGAAAATGAGAGTGTTGTGATTGAAATGGATTCAACGAGGAGCTGGTTTAAGAAATTTCAAAAGAGTAAAGATACATTGAAATCTAGTGGCAAGAAGAAGAATAAGGAAATGGAGGATGCTGTGAGTGGACAGAAGCCGCCACTTGATGAGGCTGTGCCTTCGGAGATCACGAAGCAGAAGGTTGCGGCTGCGAAGCAGTACATTGAGAATCATTATAAGATGCAGATGAAGAGCTTACAAGAAAGAAAAGAGAGGTATATATATACAATAATCTCAAATTTACATTTGGAGAGGATAATAGATTTTTTTAAGAAGTAAATTGAATTTAGTTATTTATTTGGTCAAGCGTGTCGCATTTTGCAGGCAACCGAGCATTGCGTTGAGCAACTTTGGTTTCGATTCAATATGCTAAATTGTATCTAAAACGGAGTATTATTGTTATGTGAGGAGGTGCCATTTTATGATATAATGTCTCACGATAAAGACAAAATTGTAGCGTTGTTCTAGAGTTCATTTTCTCTCTTATATTGTATTTAGACGGTATAACCTCGAGACACACATATGGTATCTCAATATTTCATTTGGAGAGGCTAATAGATCCCTGTTATGTTCTTCTTAATCGTCACCTAATTTTACCTATGCCCGTGACAACTATAACAGCAACTGCTACTACTACAAAAGCCTTTATACCAAAGTTTGGGGTCAGCTACTTGAAGTCTATTCTCACTTTCAGATCCGTTAAGTAATAAGGGCTATCTCCTCCATTAGGTTTAACTATTATCATATCCTTCTAGTTCTCCTAGGCCTAACTCTTGCGCTCCTTGTCCTGTTAATGTAATCTTGTCATCACCTAATTTTTAACATTTTTGGCAAAAAAGAGGCAAATGTATGTGTGCGTAAATTTGAGCTAGAGATGCACCTCACAAATTCTAACAGAAATTTGGTCTTCCTTGCAGTAAGAGAGAGTTCACTTATTTATTTTGTCAAACATCTATGCATAAGGAGCAAATTGAGTGGGGTTGGTTGAATTCCTTGTGCCAAATCATATGTCAAATGAAGTAGTAGTGTTATCTTATGAGTAATTTTATGAAATCAATATATAACAAGTAATGATGAAAAATAAGGTTTACATGCAGGTTTACTTTGCTGACAGTTTTCTTCTCTTGTGTTGTGTTTAGGCGGTATAACCTAGAGAGGAAGCTTGCTGATGCTGATGTTTCCGTAGAAGAGCAGAGCAACCTCATAAAGAACTTCGAGAAAAAAGAAACTGAATACATGAGGATCCAGAGACATAAAATGGGAGTTGATGATTTCGAATTGTTGACCATAATAGGCAGGGGCGCATTTGGAGAGGTTAGCATCAACAATTGTTGTGATAACTTGGGCTATTTTAGTTATTCCATTTGATGCAAGATATTATTAGTCACATTATTTAGTCTGCATCCATAATCTTGTAATATTTCTTACATCCACAATAAATGTCAATTTGAAAATAGGAAATTGAAATTAGAGTTGTATCCCTTGATGAGAGTGTAATGACGCAAGAATAGCATCCAATAGAGTTATACAATCCTAATAAGAAGTTCAATCCTTGACTACACTTACATCATTTGGTTAAGAGCAAAAGTTAAAGAGAAAGAAAATATACAATGATTCCAAATAAGAAGTTCAATCCTAATAAGAAGTTCAATCCTTCACACATTCCACAAAGTCAAGCTTAAATTATCATTTCCAACTTGAACAGCGCAGACTCCATTGTACGGACCTTACAATGTACTCTCGTGTGCAGTCAAGTTGACACTTCACGAGAGAAAACCCATGTTATGTATGCATTTTCTTTTTCTAATTTTGTAATAGACTTATTCTTTCTTTGTTCATTCTATATTTTTTGACTAGTCTTATAAACATGGTAAGAATTAATGTCTTTATCATAAAATTTTCTGTTTCTGTTCTAAAGCAAATTTATTTACAAACTTGACTATCTTGAGCATTTTCCGCTTTGCAGGTGAGACTTTGTAGAGAGAAAACCACAGGGCATATTTATGCAATGAAGAAGCTCAAAAAATCTGAAATGCTACGTAGAGGCCAGGTGTGTCACGCACGTTTCCAATTTTTATATCTATTTTACTAGAACAATAAATAAACTCTTATCAGATTGAGGATTCAGATGAAGTTGATTATTCAGCATGTTTCCACCAAAGGATTCATGTTCATATAACAAATTTATAAATGACTAGGCATTACGACATATAATTTTAATATTTAATAAACATAACATTAAAAAGTATCATATAAGAATTTTCATTGAATACAATACATGACATCTTGTATAATGGAATGTGGGAAATTAGAAATATCAAAACATAAAACCGGCCGACAAATAGTTCTAGTCTAGCGTCACCAATAACTCAGAAATTAGTCTATTGCATCTTTTACTAATTTGTTGTTTCTGTTTGTATGACTCAGGTTGAGCATGTAAAAGCTGAAAGAAATCTTCTTGCAGAAGTAGATAGTGGTTGCATTGTCAAACTTTACTGCTCTTTCCAAGATGAAGAGTTTTTATATCTCATAATGGAGTATCTTCCTGGTGGAGACATGATGACTTTACTCATGCGCAAGGAGACATTGACCGAAGATGAAGCCAGATTTTATGTTGGACAAACAGTATTAGCAATTGAATCCATTCATAAACACAACTATATTCATAGGTATGTGTACTGTACAGGATATTCTTTTTGTGTGTTTTCATGGGTAATCCAGTATTATTGAATTAATTCTCTTTTATTGCTAGGGATATTAAACCTGACAACTTGTTACTAGATAGAAATGGACATATGAAGCTTTCAGATTTTGGGTTGTGCAAACCCTTAGATTGTAGTATTTTCCCAAATCTCATTGAGACAGAGTTAGCAACGGGAGGGACTATGAAGCCTCCGTTGGACGGCAGTAAGCATTTGAATACCTCCACAGCGCCAAGGCGTACACAACAGGAGCAATTATTAAACTGGAAAAAGAATAGAAGAATGTTGGTAAGTAAATTCCAATAATATATTTTATTTTTCCTCACAGTAGACGATTTCTGTTCTAAAGCGCAGGAATTCACGATTAATAGGAACCTTATTACCAGTGGAGGAAAATTTTTATATTGACAAATTCCCTTGTAAATTGTAATTCTCATTAATGTGGGATACAATCCTTCTTTGGTAGTTATGGGTCTTCAAATTTGGTGATGTGAATTTGTTATCTTGTCGGGATATGCTTGCATCTATATGGCATTTGTTTACCAGTATGATTGTGAATGCAGGCTTATTCAACTGTTGGTACCCCTGATTACATTGCTCCAGAAGTTCTGCTGAAGAGAGGATATGGAATGGAGTGCGACTGGTACATTGAGGTGCTAGTTCATTGAAATCATCTTATATTATATTGATGACCTTTTGGCATGTACTTTTTTTTCAGGTGGTCACTTGGAGCGATCATGTTTGAGATGATTTTGGGCTATCCACCATTTTATTCTGATGAGCCAATGTCAACCTGCAGAAAGGTACACATGTAGTGCGAATATGTTCTTAGTTATTTGCTAATTAATTTTTTTTTTTTTTTGCTTTAAGTACCAGCTTGCAAAAGGCTGGCAACAGACAGAGTAAATAAATACTTAGCTTACACCATGCAGATTGTGAATTGGAGAACCCACTTAAAATTTCCTCCTGATGCAAAGATCTCCAGTGAAGCAAAAGATCTAATCTGCAAGTTGTTGTGCAACGTAGAACACCGACTTGGAACGAAAGGGGCACATGAAATAAAGGTATATTCTTGTTTGTAAGTTAAAATATTACATTGAATTGGCTTACCACTGTGGAACGCGATGTTGAATTCTCTGCCAACTTCAGGCACATCCCTGGTTTAGAGGCATTCAGTGGGATAGGTTATACCAGATGGAAGCTGCTTTCATACCAGAGGTTAAAAATGAATTGGATACTCAGAACTTTGAGAAGTTCGAGGAGGTAAGGAATTATTCTACAATAGGCAGTTACTTATTCTGATAATGCAGTGTTTTTTCTTTATAATGAGAAAGTCTTCCCTGGCAAAACAAAAGTTATTGTAGGTTGTATATCTCTTTCTGGTCCACACAAGCTCTATTTGTTCTATTTCCTTGCATTCCTATGCAAATATGCTTTAATGTAACTCCCAAACTTTTCAAGGGCTTACTTAGCTACATTCTTTCCCCCAGGGATTTTGTTTTTTTAGATTATAAAGTTTTGATCACCTGACAGTGAAAAGTTATTTTATTCTTTCTCGAGTAATTTAGATTTTCAGTATATCACATAAAAAAAATTATTTTATACTTAAAGACTTTTTTGGCAACTGGCATAAGAATTTAAAGATCTAAATGTTTGTTACTTAAACTTTTCTTTTCTGCAGTCTGCAACTCCTATGCAATCATCTTCAAAATCTGGCCCCTGGAGGAAGGTATTGCTATATTCCTTGTTTTGTGATAGATATGTATTTCAAAACATCATTTCCAAGTTCTTAGTTAGAGATCGTATCTACAGACCTTTGACTTCTACGAGTTCATTGAAACTCAAAATTTGAGATAATATTGATCAATTGAAAACAAAGTCAGTGAGTTATTTACTTTCAGATCTTAAGAGTTGATATGCGTCATTGTTATGCTCCTGTTTCGATTGATAACGAGATCATGCTTGCCTAAGGCAAGGGAGGTTAAAATGGCACATTTATGAACACCTGTACACAATATAATATGACATGTATTGTATGCAATTTTTATTGTCATCCCATTTTCTCCACATTGCTATTTAGTACTATCCGTTTTTACACATCATTATCAATTAAATATGATCGAATTGTGAGACAAATCTTTTAGCAAATGAAGCCTTTTGAAGTATTAAAGTTATCAAATCAAGCGTCTTGAATAATTGGTCAAAATTTTCAATTAGGAACCGGAACTATTAGCAAATAAGCCTTTTCTTAGAATTAAGAACCAAGTCTGTTATCACATAAAGCCTCTTGAAAATTTTCAGCTGCAGTTCCACTCACAGCATCTTAGATCCATTTCTAACTCAAGCTAGATGCACGTGCATCTCTTTCTTCAGGTAGAGAAGATGCAGACAAATAGTTTGTCTTTGAAATAGCACTAACATTATACCATACGTGTAAACTATAATCACTAGTTTGAGTTGTGGTTTCCACCTATTTGATATTGTTGCATGGATTCTGTAGTTTGCTTACAACAGAAGCAATGTGCTTAATGTTCCCGGAAACAAATTGTTTTAGTGTTACTTTTTACTTGGTTCTCGAAGAGGAAATAAATTTAATCTTACTTATTTCTTCTTTGCAGATGCTTTCATCAAAGGATGTGAATTTTGTTGGTTACACTTACAAGAACTTAGAAATTGTGAATGAACATCATGTTCCGGGCATAGGTAATTTCTCTTTATCACATCTACGTGCATGTTAGATGCACATGCACACACTGCTAACTATTGTAACTGATTTTGTGCTTCAGCCGAGTTGAAGAAGAAGAACAACAAGCCAAAGAGACCATCAATCAAGACTTTATTTGGTAATTTCTCGATTCAATTGTTAACTCTTGAAAGCTTTAGATTAGAAACTAATCCTGGTACATGAGTTCACAGAAACAGAAACTATCACAGAGAAGAAACCGGTCCTGGGAAGCTTTCTGAACCTTCTACCAACACAATTGGAGGTCCCTGAAAGCTCTGAGGAGTCCTTTGAGGATTCCAACAAATCTTCATCATACCAACCTCTAACTCAACGCAGATAATTAACGAGTTCCACTTGTAAATTTTCGTAATTCGCAGCCAAAGCAAAAGTGAGCAGGTAGATAAAATTTTGAAGAAATGATTTACTTTTGCTGGAAGATAATTTACCTGTTTTGACCTGATGAGTGCTTTGGCACAATGGACTCCATCCAATCTGCTGTAAATTTCATCCCACAAATTGTATTCTTTTGGTATTTGCGTGATGAATTAAATGAAGTTGTAAATATTAGATGTGCTTTGTATATGGAAATGATTGTAACTTGTAGTTGTGGTGAATACAGTTGATTATACTGTTGCGGACAGACTGTATGTCATTGTTTCTTCTTTACGATGCAGAATCATCGTGCTGTGGAATAAATTCTTTTTTTCTCTCCTGTCTGAGTATACCACTGAAATTACGATGTAGAATCATCGTGTTGTGGAATAAATTCTTTTTTGCTCTCCAGTCTGAGTATACCACTGAAATTTAACTTGCCGAAAGTTACGTGGAGCGAAATTTTATGTCAAGAGCATCAGAAAATTGTGAGAAAAGATACTTGAACATGGATGCGGATCTTTTTCACTGCGGATGGCACAGCTTTGCGACCTCTTCCTTTTTTTTTTTCCCCTCCTCCTCCCTTGAGCAAAAGGATTCTTAGTCCATATTATTGTGAGAAAGAAAAGAGCATACAAATACTGTTTATGTTAGGGATAACTAGATACGAAGAGGTAATACATAAAACCACAAACTTAAACTTTCTTAACTCATACATGTTTATTATTTAATGTATCTTGGCTAAGGAGATAATTCAGGAATGTAGGATAGAAAATAATCAATCATCAAATTATGTGGAAGGATCTTAACTACCTATCAAGCCTATAACATCTGCAAATGGTCAAGAGAATGTGAAGGCAACAAATGCTTATCAAAATTAATAAACTTGTACATAATTCATTAATAACTCAACATGACTTGTTAAATTTTGATAACATACAACAGGTGAACAGGGTATCAGTGCACATACTGCTCTTATTACAGTCACAATGTGTTTTTCTTATGTAATACCTCCCAACTCGTTATGAAATTCCTCCATCTCCAACGCCACATTCTACTTTCTTTCATTTTCATATCCCTTTATGCTTCCCCTTCAACAAATCAAGGCCAAGGCTATAATTTCCTTTTTAAAAATCAGCCAACCAAATTTAATTAAGCAACACAAGCATCATTGTCATCATATGACAATTTACCTTCACCATCATCAACCATAAAAGCTCTCACCCCACTCTTCTGATCAATCCAACTATACCCTTTATCCTTCACAACCCCACAATCACTCATCAAACCTCTAACCTCTGAAGCTTCTCTAAACTTCCCCAAGCCTGCATATATGTTAGACAAAAGCACATAAGATGCTGAATTCTTTGGATCAATTCTAAACAAAACCTCTGCTGCTCTTCTCCCCAATCTCTCATCCCCATGAACTGCACAAGAACTAAGCAAAACCTCCCACACGATAGGATCATCCTTCCACTTCATCTTATCGACAAGTTCTTCAGCTTCTTCGAGCCTCCCAGCTCGGCCTAGAGAATCTATAACACAGGTGTAGTGATAAGCTAATGGCTCAATGCCATAATCTTTCTCCATTGATTCCAAGATCTTGATCCCTTCATCGACTAAGCCTCCATGGCTACAAGCTGTTAGAACAGAGATGAAGGTCACAGCATCTGGCTTCACTTTAGCTTTTAACAGTTGCTCGAATAAGGCGATTGCTCTCTCTCCGAGACCATTTTGGGCATACCCATGAATCATCTCATTCCAAGAAACAGTATTTTTTGTTGGCATGAAATCAAAGAACTTTTGGGCTTCGTCTATGTTGCCACATTTGGAGTACATATCAATGAGAGAGCTCCCCGCGTATACATCAGCATCATAGCCATTTTTAGTGATTTGGGCATGTATCTGCCTTCCTTCCGATAACGAAGACAACCTTGCACATGAATTGATCACACTAGCATATGAGAACTCAGTTGGGGTCATGCCATCTTCTTGCATCAATTTGAAGAAAAAGAGAGCTTCTTTATTCAGAGAATGAAGCACAAAGCCTGTGATCATTGAATTCCAACATACAACATCCCTTTCGGGCATTCTATTAAAGATTTGTCGTGCTGATTCAATTTGCCCACACTTTGAGTACATGTCAACAAGACTACTAGCAACAAACTTGTCAGAGTGAAGCATGGACCTAATCGAGGCAGCATGGATCGCTTTCCCAAACCCTAAATTCCCTAATCCTGAGCATGAGCTCAAGATTACAGATAATGTGGTTCGATCAGGAGCAACACGCTGATATTGCATTGTTCTGAACAGCTCAATAGCCTTCTGATACCTTTCCTCTTGGCAGTAACTAGAAATTATAGCATTCCAAGAAATAACACTTGGGCTCGATATCTTACTAAATATTTTACGAGCAGTTTCAACATCACCAGACTTTGTGCAAGCACCGAGCAAACTGATATAAGTAACCTCATCAGGTTCAAATCCAGAGTCTTTCATCAATTCTATCATTTCCAAAGCTTTCTTGCCATCACCTTTCTGCCCATAACCAGCAATCAATACATTCCAAGAAACAACATTGATTTCAGGTAGTGTTTTGAAAATCTTTTCAGCATCATCCATTTCACCCGTTTTTGCAAACATGTCGATTAGTGAATTCCCCACGTGAGGATCTGCTTCAAAACCCTTCTTAACCACGAAAGCTTTAACCGAATGCCCTAGCAAGTTCTTATCTAAATCATGATTAGGGTCTTCTTCCTTTGCTCTAGCACAAGCGCCCAAAATGCTAGAAACTGCAACAGGATCAATAGGAATTCCCTTCCCATGCATCCTCACAAACAATCTCATCGCCTCCTCAACCGAACCACTCGACACTAATCCCCCCATCATGGCAGTAAATGACACCTCATTCGGGTTCACCATAGAATCAAACAGCCTCAAAGCCTCCTCCACAAACCCACACTTCATATACATCCCAATAAGCGCATTCTCCACAAACAAATTACTCTCAAGCCCAACCTTCACAATCAACCCATGACACCTCCTCCCGTCTCTAACCGCCTCCAAACCCCCACAAGCGCTCAAAACGCTGGCAAACGTGAAATGTGTCGGCACGAAACCTTCCAAAATCATCGCGTAATACATCTCCAATGCTTTTCTCTCATGACCATTTTTTGATAACAACCCAATCACAGTGTTCCAAGAAACGACATTTCTCTCGGGCATTCTATCGAACACCTTGAATACATCATCCACGTTTCGCGATTTCGATAGCGCAGAGAGGATGGCGTTCCAAGAGAAGATGTTGGGGTTAGGGATTGAGTTGAAGAGGTTGAGGGCGCAGGTGTAGTTCTTGGATTGGGAGTAGAACTCGACGAGGCGGTTAGAGAGGAATGTGTCGAAGGAGAGGAAGGATGATTTGAGGACGTGGGCATGGATGGATTTGGCGGGAAGGAGGAGGCTTCCGGTGATGCAGCGGTGGAGGAGGTCGGAGAGTTGAGGAGGAGTGAGGCGGGGCATTGGGATTGATGAAGTTCTTGGTTTGGGCTTGGCATGGGGAATTTTGGCGGGAGAGGTTTTGGAGTCGAATGGGATTTTAGATAACTGTTGAGAAAATATCTAATTAGGTGTTAAGAAATATTGTCTATAAAGTTAACTAAAAAAAAGCAATAGGAAAAACATATAAATACATCGTGTCAATAAATTCACATAACTATGATTTTTTTCTTCTTATAGTAAAATGATCTAAAATTTCTTATCAATGGGCAACTCATACAATCTACATGTGGCTGCTAAAACTCAATTAGTGTCACAATCTCATCCATGTTAACTGTAATATACAACATGCATTGTAAGGATTGTAAGGTAATTATAGGGAATCACGTTTTAATTTATAAGCAAACCATCTTTAAAGTAGGTTATTGTTGCAATTAACCACCTCCCAATCAAAATTTTCGCTAAAAAATAAAAATTATCTTTAAAATCTCACATTCAAGATACAGGCTTATTTCTTTTTAGTATTTAGGTCTTGTCGGGATACAATTTATGTACTTTGAACTTGAAAATTTCAAGTTTATTTTAGGTTTTAGTGAAAAATCTGACTTAGAAGTGGTTGATTGCGACAAAAACCTATTTTAATGGTGGTTTATGTATAAATTAAAAATAAAATATGGTTTCCGTAATATTACTATATTTTAAGGTGGTTTCTAAGAAAAAAACCCTGAAAAAATAAAGCTCTTTTATTTCTAGTGAACGAAACTAGCACAAAATATTTTCGTTAGCAATGCATTATTAATATTATTAATAATGTTGTTTTTATTTTGGTTAGAAAATGCATTTTTATTCACTAACAAAAAATACTACATAATAGAGAGAACCCTCATCACAGGGCCCCACTAAGAGATAAACCCTAGATAGCCCAAAAAGCCCAACCCAACCCAACTCCCGCCCCCTTCTCTATTTCATCTTCCCCAAGTCAAGGTAGCTTCTTCCCAAAATCTCCCTCCCCTGCCATGAAAACTTAGCCCTGCTTCTTCCCATAATGCCCCTGCTCCCCCGCCGCCTCCCCCTTCTCCGCTTCAGCTTCATGGGCACTGTCAAGTGCTCCGCCGGCGGAACCCTAGCCCCAATTCCCCGTCAACTCCTCTGCCCACGACACCTATCTACAAATTTGCGAAAAACCCCCTCTAGAACCGTTCTATTTGCACTCAGGTCCAATGGATTCCGCTCCCCTCGTCAGCTCTCGCTTACAACTACTAGTAGAGATGGTATTGACCTTAAAGTTGCAACCTTTTTTTCTCTTTTGACTCATTTTCATGTAAGATATTTCTATTAAGTTCTCTAATTAGCTTATGCTTGCAAAATATCTGATATAAAGTGTTATTGAGTTTATCAATACTAGTTTTTTTTTTCTTTCTTTTATTTTTGAAGGTTATATTTCAGAAGCACGTCATTTTAAACTTTCAGAGTTACTTGTTTCCCGTTATATTTTGTTGCTTGTATCTAGGACTTCAGAAGATCTATTTAAAAAAAAAAAGTTTGTATGTATAATCAGATTTAGTGAAGCTCACCAAGATGAAATGCAATACTTATGCTTTGCGTCTCGCAAAATTTTGTGAAGTTCATCTTGCAGCGCTGGATGCTGAAGTGGATATTGACAAGCGACTCAAACTCCTGCGAGAAAAGCTGGAGGAACTTGGTTTCGAACATGACGATTGCAAGCCTGGACAATATTACCATAAGACATGCCCGAAGGTATTTCTTTACCGTTCTAACTTCTCTTTCAATCACTTGCACTACGATCGGGTCATACACTCAATGTTTCTAGCTTTAGTAGCCTATTTGCGCTGATAGACAAACTAGTTTTTGGGTATTCAGGCTTCAAGCATGCCATTCTGTTATCGGTCATGACAAAGTTCTGCCTTTGGATGTTTCTTAGTAAAACTTAAACAAATTGATGTACTAAGAGGAGATTTTCACACATATCTGCTCTTCCATCTTCTTAAATGCCAATGACACTGAGTATCTTCCCCTCTGACAGCTGCATATGTCGAATAATATGTAGGAGTGTTAAAATATAATCAGATTAATTAATGACATGTAACGCCATTCGTTTGCAGGGATTAAGATGCCTACCAGCTAAACACCTTCCAAACACACAAAAGATAATAGGCAAGCAGTAAGGGTGTAGGGTTCAAGGATAGATTTACCTTCTCTGGAAATATTCATGTACACACCTTCCTATTTTGCGGTGAGCTTGGGGCAAATATTTTCACCTATTGGGCAATTTAAACTATATCAGTACAATGCTAACCCTATGTCCTATGATAACTACACCTTAGTCCTTGCGACTAAACAAATGCCTAGAATAATAAAAGGGAGACATGCAGGTGTCTTGTACTTGGGCCAAATTGCATAACTGCTGCTCCAAGATGAATAATGCGAATTGTCCCCTTGTGCAACGAGATCAAGTAATCATGCTTCTGACTTATATAGGCTAGCATTCTCTGATGCACGCTGACACAAACAGATAGATATATGTTTCTGTGCATTAATGACTTCTGAAACTAAGGTAGTTGTCAGTATTCTCATACATGTGTATGCAATTGAGCCCATTCCCTTCAGTAATACTTTTGTTAGTACGTTGTTCATATACTCATTTGATTATGGTGATATGGCAGTGTAAAGGAGGCGAGTCAAAGGAGAAAAGCTTTTCCATTTTCATCCGAGAAGATGGGTGAGTCTGGTTTTACCTTGCAAGGATTATCCTCATTTTAAAATAATCTTACAACGATGTAAATCCTTTTGATGATGTAGAAGGGGAGCAATGTGGAGATGCTTCAGAGGAAAATGTGGTTGGAGTGGTTGTATACAGGTATCTTGGATTTAGATTTTAGACATGCATTTTGGATGCAATAGTTATTATCTACTTGAAGCATTGAGTTGTTTTGCACTTTGCCAATAACTATCATGTACTTTGAGAGTTCTCAGGATGGCAAGATGCTTAATGTTGGCTCAAGTCAAACATTGAAAGGTAAGGGATACAGAATACTCACAGAAGAGGACCTCCAGCTAGAGCCGCTGTGTGAAGAGGTAGTCATGGTTTTTACTTTTTTGCATATCATTTATCCAGTTTATTGCTCAAGAAAATACAGATGGACATTGTGCTTTAGGTGACTATTCTCACTATGACTTTTTATTCTCTTTCAAGCTTATGTATGTGTACAGAACTAAAGATGCCCTGGTTGTCTTGTGATATCATTTTAAAACTGGCCTGATCCTTTGGTGAAAGATTTCAATAATATGAACCAGAAAATTGGTGTGCCACTCTATCAAAAGTTTTCTATAGGTGATTGACATGGTAGTCACTGACACTAAGTTTGGATAGAGTTTTTCAGGAGGGGAGGGGGAGGGAGGGGGAGGTTTACAATGCTAACCCTCCTAACATTGTGTTTGTTTACCCTTTTTAGTTAGCAAGGGGAGAGGAGGAGAGGGATAAAAATTAGAAAATTTAGCCACTTTCTCAACCCTCCAAAAGTGGACGGATTGGGAGGGGAGGGGAGGGGAGGGGTTTCAAGTGAAATTTTCTTAAAATTCTAATATTGCCCTATATGAGAAAACCAAAAGGCGTTCTTTCTTATTTTACTAAAAGGGCATACTGGTCAACTAGCTCCCCTTCCCTTCCCATTCCCTACTCAAAACAAACACATTTTATAGTGTACCCTCCCATCCCCTTGTTGTCTATCCAAACACAAATGAATACATTCTACCATTTTCCTTTCCACTCCCTCCCCTTGGATTTAAGTCAATCACTCCCCTCCCCTCCCCTCCTTTGTATTCAAACCGACCGTGAAAGCTAGTTGTTGATCCATATAGCCCAACAGTTTTCCTTGTATGTAGAAGAAAAAAAAGGAGCTAAACTTAAGAGCATCAGACTGCAGTCCTTGTGCTAATACTGGTTCATGCAGTTCAATACTCAGTTTGTTATTGATTCTTTCTATCTTAATTTTCTTCAGGTCCTTGCATATTTAAAGGAGAGAATGATATCAGCTGAAACACTTCGAAGGAATGGTGTCATGCAGCGTCGCTGGCACAATCAGGTTATTCTTTTATTTCTTGTTTTTTTAACAATAGTGTTGGAGAACTTGTATATATCAATACCAGCAGTATCTGACAGCACAATTGCATCTACAGACAGTTATTGCTTTTACTTACAGACGGAATGGAACACTTGTCAGCTGCAAGTACCGGGGCAGTGACAAAAAGTTCTGGCAGGTATATGCTGCATTGATTCCTATAGATTTACAAACTAATTTATTATTTGCGAGCTCGTATTCTGTTGCTATTTGTTATTTATATTTTGCCTTATGACTTTTTACATTATGTTTTCTTTTACTCAGGAATCTGACACGGAAAGGATATTTTACGGGCTTGATGACATAAGAAATGCTACTGAAATCATCATAGTAATATTCCATCCATCCATTTTAAAGTGGATCATGTTTGTTGGTTTACATGCTATAGTGCTACAATTCTTTGTTCCTTTGATGTTTATGTGTTAATATATAGGTGGAAGGTGAAATGGATAAGCTTGCCATGGAAGAAGCTGGATACCGTAATTGTGTTAGTGTTCCTGATGGAGCACCTGGAAAAGTCTCCAAAGATGTACCAGATCAGGACAAGGTTTAAGATGATATTCTAGTCCATTTTGTGTTTGAAGCAAAATTTTGTTATTGTTTTGTGGGTTATTAGCTTCCTATAATATGTACTGTCTTTTTTTAGTTTTACGCTTGTTCCATTAATTATAATCTCATCACCTCCTCTAATTGGTGTATTTAGTAGCCTCTGATGCACATGGCCAAAGCATCTCATTCTCTCATTTAGGCATGGTTTGGTAGGGGGTACGAAGAGGTGAGGTGAGGGGAGGTGCAAGGAAGTATATACATCTTATGCTTCTTGTTTGGTAGGAGGGGAGGAGAGAGAAAACACATCACTTTGTAGTTCATTTTCTCTCTCTTCTTGAATCCCTCCAATTTGGAAGGATTCTTCTCCCTCTTCATTTCTAGTTGCTTTTAAGTTGTCCCCTACTCTACCTCACCTCACCTCACTCTACCTTCCCTTCTAAAAATCCTCTACCAAAGGCACTTTAGTTTTTTCTCCCGCCTTCTTTAACTTTCTATGAGTGCTCTAGTGTGAAACCATGACATATTACTTATTGCGTCACCTTGTACTTTTGACTTTCCTGCCTTCATTATGTAGGGATTTTAAAGATATTGGCAACCTGCTCCAATGGTTCCACAAACTTCTAGTTTAGAAACCCTTCATAAAATATCATGACTGTATATGAAGTTGCAGCCTGGGAGACAGCCTCATACTGACAGAGACTGCAATCTGAAAGGATAGTGTGATAGCAGGAAGGGATTCTAGTCATGCAGTCTTCTTTTCCTAGTGGTTAATGGTATCAAATTAGACTAGAGCTCTAGACTGGAGTTTCTATGTTTGTTACAAGTTGACATAAATGCTCGCACTGATAAATCAACAACAGTATAATTTAAGATAACTTTCAGATAGTGTGGTGGTAATGGTGAAAATGAACATCAGTATGGGTCTGTTGATGTCACTCCACCCTTTTTATCTTGTTGGTGTGCTGAAACCTGAGTTCTGACTGTTCATGCTCGTAATCTTTTTTCTGAAAATTTAATTATTCTATTTTGGCATTTTCTTCTCTTTTTCTCAGTTTGGATATCTTGTTATTTTACAATTTTGTTATGCTAGTAAGCCTTGTTAGTTAATTGCTAAGTTGCTAACATTTCCCCGATATTCTCTGTAAAGCTAGGACACAAAGTTTCAGTATTTATGGAACTGCAAAGAGTATCTAAACAAGGTAATCATCCGCGATCAAATTAGTGTCTCAAAATTTTCTCGCTGCACCCGATGATATTTTGTTTAGTTATTAGCTGAATCAGTGATACATTGGATACTGTCAGGCATCTCGTATAATTCTAGCAACAGATGCTGATGCCCCTGGACAAGCTTTAGCGGAAGAACTAGCAAGACGTCTTGGTAAAGAAAGGTCCGCTACTTTATCCATCTCTTGTGTGATTGTCTGTGAGATGTGTTCCTCAATCCTCATTTGCTAAACTAATGAACTTCTGCATTTATTTAAAACCCAAACAGATGCTGGAGGGTCACTTGGCCAACAAAAACCGGTACTGAAGTTTGCAAGGATGCAAATGAGGTATTATCATGAATTTATTTCTCCTGTTTCTTTCAAAGGTTTAAATTTGAATGATGTGTTGAAAGCGCGCTCAATCTGTGATCCTATGTTGTTCATTTTCCTGTATGATGATGCTAAGGATGGCAACTAGTCGAGCTTGGTTGGTTAAAATTGTGAACGGACTGATATATGTGTGAATTGGATTGTTTTTTATATGGGTTGGGTAATTCTACCTGAAGTCAACTGGCGCAAATATAGGTAACTGAAATTGACCTGCATATAATTGGTCTATTCTACAGTGCTGCTCCAAACTGACTAAGCCAGCTTTTATGTAGATCACGAAGTAATAATTCTTTTTTAGAAATTAACATAATCAAGCAGCTCATGAGAGGTATAAATATTAACCTTCCACACTAGCCATTCCCCGTGTGCAGCCAACTATTTTTTTTGTATTTCAGTCAGCTTCATTTCAGATAAAAATTGATGAATTTATCTAGAAAGGTAAAGTTTTACGTAGAGAAAAAACTGCATTCAGTGCCACATCTCATGCACCAACATTCACTAACCATGTTGACAAAAATGACTTGTGTATACAAAAAAAAAAAAAAAAAAGTCATAACAAAATATTGGCCTAGAACTGTGTTAATTCTGGTCGAAAGGTTCACGGCATTAGACTTGGAATGCATCTGTTTGTTAAATGGGCGGTCATCCCTCTATGACTTGGATCCTACTAAGGCCGATCGAAAACCAACTATTTCAGGTTGGGGTCGAGTGTTGGTCCAAGTTGCTGGCCTAATCATGGCTGGTGAGATTCGTTAACTTTCTGAGTGCTGGTTGATAACCTGTATAGTACTGCATTGCTGTAGATGGCTGAGATATTAAATAGACAGGACAGATAGTTTGCTTTCTTTATCTAGCTAACTTCATAATACTGGTTGCTTGTTTATAGATCCTGAGAAATGTGGTCCTTCTTGGTTGTTGGCTTTTTTTGCTTGGGAAATGTAGGTCGTAGGTCATTCCCAATAGGAAATCTCTTCACTTAGTCACTTTTGCAGTCTGACAGACACTTCCAGTAATCAAGAGGAATTGGATCTGGACGCAGCGGAAGCGCTTTTGTGTAGTTTTCACTTAAACTAACATATCGATAGACATATTTGTTGAACACTAAACTTATGATTCTTAGAGAGGTCCTAGGCTGAGATTACCAATCATTTACGTTTTTCAATATTGCACTTAGGGAAGCCAATATTAAGCATTGCTTAGTTTTAAAAGCACGTTGCTCCAGTAATTATGAGATTTCCCTGACTTACTGTGTTAATCCAACTATTCTTTCTTGTTTTTCATCTCAGGTGCTTATGTATAAAGGAGCAGGTGCGCTGAGGGAAGTTATTGAGAATGCTGAGTTGTATCCCATACGAGGCCTCTTTAACTTCAGCAGTTTCTTCCATGACATCGATGATTATTACTATTGCAGAAATGGGTATGACCGTGGTGTTTCCACTGGTTGGAGAGCTTTGAATGACTTGTACAATGTAAGGATGTCTTAGATTGAATTATTTACTGCCTTCTTTTGATGAGGAACAACAGTGGGTGCATTCTAGTTCCTTATTTTTATGGATGATGCAACATAGCTAGTTAGTAATACCCCTGCTTGTGCACCAGCCCTCTAGCTAGTTAGTGATACCCCTACTTGTGCACCAGCCTTCTAGAACTTATGGAAACTCCTTGTTTGTACATCCTTATCTAGGAGTTCAATGTATCTCTGGAGGGTATAAAACAGTTTTTTTTTTCAAATCTTTTTTGTGGAGTTCCTGTGCTCTATGGTGGAACATGTTTGATGAGAAAGGCTTAAACATTGTTCTTGATGATAATGGAGAAGAAACAATAAGATGATGCTAACTTCGAGGTCGTCATGTTTACATCTATTTTCTTCTTGGATGTCACGCAAGTTTTACCACTATTGTTCTGAATGGTTTTATTTTTTATTTTTTTATTTTATTTAAAAAAAAAATTTTTTTTGGGGTCAGCAAATTTGAGATTTTATGCAGAGTTGGTATGGTATTTTTCATGTTACATTTGATGGCTTTACCTGATCCTTTCCTTTGATCTGGTTCAACTACGTAGGTGTTAGGTCAAATTCAGTTCATTGTTTAGTTCACACCAAACAAAAATCTTGATTTGTCACGTAATTGTTTTGACCTAACTATTGTTTTGACCTAACTATGAGAATAATCTGCAATAGATCTCTCATGTCTGGGTTACTTGTAACCTAGCTTACACTCCCCAAGATTGGTATGTTGCTTACTGTCTATGTTACCTGGGTACTTCTATCATGAAGCTGTACCCGTACACGACACTTACCCGTACCCAAACTTCATGGACACTCCTTGGATATATGCATACATTTACCCAGACATTTACTCAATTATATGATATATGTTTTGATTTAAAATACTTGTTGTACACTTCTTGGACATATATCCTACACTTCATGTCCATTTCTTGAAACTCGTTAGACATGGGTCCGGTTGTTTAAGATCATATCCAAGTTAAAAACTATGCTTTAAAAGAGTGGTTTGAGTGTCTAGTTAAAAAACGAGCATTTTCCAATTTATAACAATCAACATAATAAAAGAAACTTAAAAATGTGATAGGAATTTAAATTTAAATAGCACATAATTCAAAAAATAATAATGATCTCATGTAAATTATTTATCTCGATATATAAATATAGCCTTGTCCCCGTACCCTATATTTCACAAATTTGCCATGTCCCGTACCTGCACCGGCACCCGCACCGGTACCGGTACCCGTTTTCATGCAACTTAGCTTACCGTTAACCTGCCAAAGCTTATTGTGAGCCTGTCAACTCCAGCCTTTTGGAGTGAGCTAGAAGCATTTAGTCAATCACATATAGCATTTTTTGTGCATGCATGCATGCTCCTGTGCGGACTTGCATCTTGGATTTTTAATGTTGAAACTGTCTTGAGCAGGTTGTGCCTGGAGAGTTAACTGTGATAACAGGTGTGCCAAATTCGGGCAAAAGTGAGTGGATTGATGCGTTGTTATGCAATATCAATAAAAGAGAAGGATGGTCCTTTGCCCTCTGCTCGATGGAAAACAAGGCAAGTTACTTACTGAATTGAACTTTTATCTCCTTATCTGCTGGCTTAGACTTCGGTCTACTTGTACTTTAAATTGTGTAAATAGTTTCGTTTTTACTCACCTTTAGGTTCGGGAGCATGCAAGGAAGCTTTTGGAGAAACACATTGGGAAACCATTCTTCGATGCTAGGTAAAATTTGATCTTGTGCGGTTTTGTTTTGATCATAACCATGATGTCTCATTGTACACCTAAAATGCATGCTATGCAACCAATAATAAAATCTTTCAGTGATAAGAAGTTCCTTAAGTTGCTCTTGTGTATTGCTGCGTTTTTTCCAGCTATGGAGGATCAGCTGAACGTATGACTGAAACTGAGTTAATACAAGGGAAAGAATGGCTGAACAGAACTTTTCATCTCATTCGGTGAGTTTGGATGCTAGTACATTTTTATTTTCCTCTACTGCTGACTATTGTAACATCTGAATTTCACCTGATAAAAAATCAAACTTTTCATAGATCTAAGCCCAGATTTTCAAAAGAACCACTCACGGAAATAAACTAAGTGTTTGATGAAGTTATAGCTTCGAAGAATCCGTACTTCCGGAACTATGGCTTGTATTTTAATCCATCTTTCAAAATTGCATAATAGTAATTTACATAGTCTAGCATCATTCACAGTGTTGTTAGAATGGTTGTAATGTTGCAAGATCCAGGTAGTTGTGTGGCCCAGTCAGAACTTTCTTTCTTTTATCTTTTTGCAGTCAAGCTGTAAAGAACATAAGCACTGTGTAGACTTCTATTATAGCCCATTGAGTCTGCTCCTGTTGCAAAAGCTTTTCTTTCTATATATCCACTATAAGCCCATTGGTTTCTGGAACAGGTGTGAGGATGACTGTTTGCCTTCTGTTAACTGGGTCCTTAATCTTGCCAAAGCTGCAGTTCTAAGATATGGAGTCCGTGGACTTGTGATCGATCCGTACAATGAACTGGATCACCAGCGGCCTGCAAATCAGTGAGACCTCGACTTCTGCATTTTATAAATTAGTCAACAATGCGATGATACATATTACTATAGGTTACCACAAGGATCGGCATATAGATCTTTGCATCTGTTATGAATGATTTTACTAAGATTATTTATGGTGATATCCATGGTCAGTGTCAGACTGTCAGTTACTAGTGATTTAGTATTAATTGATGAGATTAGGAATGTCATGAAGAAGTTTTAGAATCTAAAGGAATTAGAATTAACATAAAGTAAATGAAATACAAGAAAACTGTGAGGAAAAAAGAAAAGAGTGTAGAAATGCAGTACTTTGACAGCATTAGTCTTCTATCTTCTTTAGATTTCCTTGAGAGATGCACTTCTTTTGGATGGTAGTATGGTTCAATGAGTTAAAATTGCTGCAAGCTTGCTCATAATTAAGCACAAAACTATTGTTCTGATCTGCTTGCCTTCCTATTCTACAGGACAGAGACTGAGTATGTGAGTCAGATGCTAACTAAGATCAAACGTTTTGCTCAACATCATTCATGCCATGTATGGTTCGTTGCGCATCCGAGACAGGTAATCCATTTAATTGCTGTAAGTTCCGAATGTTAGTACATGCGTGTGATTCATACTCTTCTGACTAATATTTTTTCCAAAGCTTCAACAATGGGGAGGTGGTGCACCAAATCTGTATGATATTAGTGGAAGTGCACATTTTATCAATAAATGTGATAATGGTATTGTCATTCATCGGAACCGGGATGAAAAAGCTGGGCCTCTTGATCGCGTTCAGGTTTGCCTCAGTTTGTAGCATAGAGAGCTTTGCAAGTTTGCATTACCTTATATATGCTCACTAACCAATTATCTACTTATAGGTTTGTGTACGCAAGGTACGAAATAAGGTAATTGGGAATATTGGAGACGCTTTCTTATCATATGACCGGTGAGTTTTCTCCTCCCTTGTTTTATTGTTTCTTGATACGCAAAACTAATTTACATAATATTTCTGTCTTCTATAGAGCAGTGACATTTCTGTGTATGTGTCCTCAAATTGGTCTCACCTATGAATTAGGTTAGAGAACTGCATAGAAGTGTTATATTTTCTCTTGCTTAACCTGCTGATTGCTTAATCTGCTGATTATTGTTCATCAGTGATGAACTTCTAGCCCAACATATTGACAAGAGACTAGGTATCGGTTCTCCAAACGATGGAGAGATGACAAGTGAAGATGATTAAATTTGTTCTAGAAACTTTTGCATTCATCTTTCGCAGGCGTTGACTATTGACACATCTTGATTGTTGTTTCCTGGACAAAAAAATGTTTTGCATTTTCTATTTTCTTAAAGTTTCTATGGCACATTAGTACAGTACACATTTTGCTTCCCGGAACTTATCTTAATCTTGTACTTTTATATCTCACAACAACAAGAGAGACCACTACAAACTCAACAATCATTGTTTTGTGCAGGATTACTGGAAAGTTCATGGATTTAGATGATGATGCCCAAAGAAAGTAGATTTAGCACAATAGTTGAAGCCCATATCGGATATATGCGTGAGAGAGCCACCTAACAGTATACAGTACAATACGAAAAGAACAAGATCCTTAGCGATATATCTTCAGAGCTTGCTGTATACTTAAGATTGCAGCAGTTGTACATCCAGTTGTATGTATAGTGGTTGGTGTCACTAACCACTTGTATGCTCATCGATATGAATCAAATGTTAATATTATTTTTTCGAGATTCTTTTTGTTATTTCTTATAGTTAAATTCATTTTACACGAGTTTCATTGTTACCATGATCTGTCCATCCCTGCTGAATTTATGGCCAGCTGTTTATATGAAGGTGTTTCTAATTCTGAATTAATAAATAGGAGCTTGGAATTGAATATAGAGCTTAAGCTATCCTAGAAAAGCATTTGGTAAATTGAGTTTAACAAAACATAATTTATTTCAATCTAATGAGAAAATATCCATTGCATCTAGTGCATAACATTAATGGTGTACCGAAGGGATGTTTATCATTGTATTACCGGACTTCGAAGCACCATTAGTGCTGTGTATGGGATAGTTTCTCTGTCATTGTCAGTTTTACTTTGAAAGTTGTTAATTTCGTAATACTGTTGTTTGAAACTATTGCGAAAGAAACAAATATTTTTAATAATGATACTGAGTTGTGAGGAAACGAGCTGTTAAAAATAGATATATGAGGTCTATCTACTTTGATACAAGTAACAAGAAAGATTTTAACTATTTCTGAAGCTCGTCTACTAGATGAGCTATCATCTCATACTCTTTTTCTTTTATTTCATTTATCATCTTGTTTTCCACCAAACAGCCAAAACTCGCATATATGCATAGAAACATAATAACACCATACTTTTAGGAGAAAATTGTGTCAAGGCCCCAAATTTAAACTTTTGATGTCTTTTATTTCTTTTCCATGCTTTATTTACAATTTTTGAAAAAATGTGTTTCTCATTCATGTCCTCATATTTCACCTAAAAAACCGATTTTACCTCTCTCCTTCTTCTTCTTCCCCCTCCTCCTCTTCCCCTCCGGCCCTCCATCCATCGCCCCTCCTGCTCCCTTCCTCCTTGGCCTTCATCCTCGCGCCGCCCTCCATTCCCATTTATTCCATTTCCATCTCCACCACTCCATTTATTTCTCCTCTATCCTCTTCTTCCCCCTCCTCCTCTTCCCCTCCATTCTGATCCTCCTCCCCGCCTTCACCCTCAATCTCGTGATCTTCATCCCTCATCCTCTTCTCCTTCTCCTTCCTCATCCTCTCCTCTCTCTCCCGCCTCCGAGTCCTCTCTCAAACCCTAATTATAACCTTACCGACCAACTAACCCTCTCTCCTTCCTCCTCTCCTGCCTCCTTCCTCCTCCTCCACTCCCCCCACAGAAATTTTCTTGGAAATTTGCTATACTATTAAAGATTGAATTCATAAAAAAAGCTCAAATTAATGTAGATTAATTATTACGTCTTACGTAACACATGTGAACTATAGCCGCTAAACTGTCAACGTTTACCTGTTCCATGTTAACTATAATAAGGTAAGTATTAACGTTTTTATCTTAGATGTTAACTCTTGCTGATTAGCTGTTAACTTTTATAAAGTACATGTGAACTATCGTCGATTAAGTGTTAACGTTTACACGTACCATGTTAACTATAATCGTTAACATGGTATGTGTAAACGGTAACACTTAATCGGCGATTGTTCACATGTACTTTATAAAAGTTAACAGCTAATCAGTAAGAGTTAACATCTAAGATAAAAACGTTAACACTTACATTATTATAGTTAACATGGTACATGTAAACGTTGACAGTTTAGCAGCTATAGTTCACATGTGTTACGTAAGACTTAATAATTAATCTACTAAATATTTATACATTCATTACTTCAAAATAAAATAATAAAAATATCTTCATTAATTTGAGCTGCTTGTTTTGATGAATTCAAGCTTTAATAGTATAGCAAAGTTCCAAGCGACAAAATTCTTGTACGACATTTCATCATACATATTCATTACTGCTTGATGAGACCCGGTTTTGCACTCATGGAGGAGAATTAGGAGATTCCGAGGAGGAGGAGGAGGAGGAGAAGGAAGGAGAGAAGATTAGTTGGTTAGTATGGTTAGAATTAGGTTTGGGGCTGAGGGAGGAGGAGGAAGAAGAAGGAAACATTTTAATGGAGGAGAGATCATGGTAATTTTGAGTGGGTGGAGAGGGGGTAAAATAGGATTTTTAGGGTCAAATTCATAAAATAATGGGTCATTCTATGGGTCGGCGGCGAGAGGGCGCGGGCAGGGAGGGAGGGCGGGCGGCGCAGCAGGGAGGGGCTACGGTTCACGAGGGAGGAGGGCTACAAGGGAGGGTTGAAGCACATAGGGGAAAATAGGGGGGCTGCAGCACATCAAAAGTTTAAATTTGGGGCCTTGACACAATTTTCTCTACTTTTAGTCCAGTCCTCAACGGTTCATAAAACAACCAAAAGAACAAAGAAAAAAAAAGAAAAAGAAAAGAAAAAGTAAAAAAAGGAAAAGAAGACCAAAGAGAAGGAAAGTAGCCGTTGGGAGTATTCAAAAAAACATACACGCACAAAGAAATCTCGTGGGGCCCTGCGAGATTCCCGGTCCCACGCACGCCGAGCACGCTCGTTCACCAACGGCTACTGGGTCCCACTCTCAGAATATATAGCCGTTGCTCCTTCTCTCTCCCCCTTCTCCCTTATTTTCTCTCTCTTCTCTCTTCTCTCTCATTACGAAATCTCTTGTTCTTGTTCATCTAATCATGACTGTAGAGGTGAAATCGGAGAAATCAGAGAGTACCCAAATGGAGGAAGTATCAGATTCCCCCAAAGCAGAGCCCATCAAAGCCATTGAAGATCCCATCAAAGAAAAAGAAGCGGAGGAGGAGAAACCCAATTCATCAATGGAGGAGGAGGAGGAGGAATCAGAAGAGCAGCCCAATCCATCCATTGAGGAGAAGAAATCAGAGGAACCCATTTTGGATTCCGAAGTGAAAAAGCCTGAAGATGAGCCCAAACCCGAAGAATCCTCAGACTCGGCGAAGGTCATAGAGAAAAGCTCTTCTTTTAAAGAAGAAAGCAACTTCCTCTCTGACCTCAAAGAGCTTGAGAAGAAAGCTTTGATCGAGCTCAAAGCCAAGTTGGAGGAAGCCATCCACGAGAACAAGCTCTTCAAGAATGAAGAAGCAAAGCCCGAGGAGGAGACCCAAGAAGTGAATGAAGAGGAAAAGTCCAGTGAAGAGATTGATAAGGATCTCTCTCTATGGGGAGTCCCTCTATTGCCAAGCAAAAACAACGCATCCACCGACGTAATCCTCCTCAAATTCCTCCAAGCTCGTGAGTTCAAAGTAAAAGAATCCTTTGAGATGCTGCAAAACACTCTCCAATGGAGGAAAGATGAGAGCATCGATTCGATCATTGATGAAACCGAATTGGGTTCTGATTTCGAAAGGGCTTGTTATATGGACGGCTGTGATCGAGAGGGACATCCAGTGTGCTACAATATGTCAGCGGTGTTTAAAGACGAAGAGGTTTGTAAAAAGGCATTTGGGAGTGAAGAAGGGAGGAAGAAGTTCTTGAGATGGAGGGTTCAGGTAATGGAGAAGGGGATACAGAAGCTTGATTTGAGGCCTGGAGGGGTTTGTAACTTGCTTCAGGTTACTGATTTGAAGGATTCGGTTGGCGTTTCGAAGAAGGAGTTGAGGGATACCATGAAGCAGGCTCTTCAGACTCTGCAGGATAATTATCCTGAGTTTGTTTCAAGAAATGTGAGTCTTTTCCCCCTTATAATTTACCTTTCTGATTGTGGTATTCTTTCATTGAGTGTTTAGTTCTTTCATATTTGTGAAATGTAGCTATATTCATGGTTGATTTTTTGTGAAACGTGTATTCAACTCATACTTTAGACTAGCCTTGTCATTTACTATAAGAAGACACAGTTGTTATTTAAGTGCATCCTAGTATGAGAACATAAATAGAAGGAATATTGGAATAATAGTATATTCAATAATTTGATTCTTCAGCTTTATGTATTTATAATGTGGAAGTTACAATAAAAGTCGATTCATTAGCATTTTGTATTTACAATTTTCAAGCTTTGATATCTGTAAGATTGCTTCTGAACACTGCTCTTTGTAGTGCATCTAGTGGCAATTTCAACCTGTAAGCTTTGAATTGAACATGAACTTTCTTTCTATTAAAATTGAGGAATGAGATTAAGGTTCACTCTTCTTCACCCTTTATACAGCACTCACAAATACTTGGTCTAAATCTCTTTCCAGATCTTCATCAATGTTCCTTTCTGGTACTATGCATTCCATGCTCTCATCTCTCCATTCTTCACCCAAAGAACCAAGAGCAAGTTCGTCTTTGCTCGCCCTGCACACGCCACTGAAACTCTCCTCAAGTAACCTCTTCTTCTCTTCTCTTATTATGATATCCATGTTTTTCAATCATTTAGCTAACCCTGAGAGAATTTATCAGGTACATCCCTGCAGAAGCTGTTCCTATCCGCTACGGGGGTTTCAAAAGAGACAATGACACTGAGTTCTCAGTCGAAGGTGGTGCAGTCTCAGAACTGACGCTCAAGTCTAGCTCAACAGATACTATTGAATTCCCTGCACCGGAGGTATCATAATTGTTGTTATCAGTCTCCATTGACCTTTCACGTTATGATGATTATCTATTTATAGGTCTCGATGCTCATACTCACCCTTTCGCAGGTTGGGACTACTCTGATATGGGATTTGTCGGTGTTGGGCTGGGAAGTGACCTACAAAGAAGAGTTTGTGCCAACGGATGAAGGATCATACACTGTTATCATTCAAAAGGGGAAGAAGATGGGGCCTCAAGAGGAGACTATCCGAAACTCATTTACAAACAGCGAGCCTGGAAAAGTTGTGGTGACGATTGAGAACAAAACGTACAAGAAGAAGAGGGCTCTGTACCGATACAAGGCTAAGAGTTCTTGAGTGAAGTGATCATAGAGAGTAGATTGAGGGATAAGAGAGAGAGATTAGAGTCAAATTCTTTTAAGGGTGGTTTTAGTGTCCAATTCTTTTTAGGAGATTTGGGGTGTTATCTTTTGTTGTATTTTGGAGTTGTCATACAAATTTGGTTTGGATGTTATCTTTTGATGAAAATGAAGAGATCTTAGCAGTTTGTTAAACCTCTTGTATTGCTGTTGATGTTTCCTGCAAGAGGAAATATCATAACCCCCCTAATTTTGGATGATTATCAGAAAACCTCCCTTAACTTTCAAAATATTAGAAAACCCCTCCTTAAGCATAGGGATAACCACAAAACCCCCCTTTGACTTTCAAATTTTGTCAGAAAACCCCATTTACCTTTGAGATTTAGGGTGGTTTTCTGATAATCGTCCAAAGTTATTGGGGCTTTTATTTTTATTTTTTTGGGGGAAAAGGCCGTAGCCTTGTTTTATTGTGACTTATAAATTCAGAGCTCATACAAATACTAGATGCTAATGGTATAGGCCAATTACAATCTAACCAAGCTCCATATAAGGCGAGTTCTAAAAGCTTTGGAAGCTAAGTTATGAGCAGCTACATTAGCATCACGCCTGACATGGAAGCTGCAAATTGCAGGATGATTTTTTAGAATATTCCTGCATTCAGAAATTACGTGGCGAATTCTCCAATCCGTAGCATCACTAAGAGGGAATTTCACTGCATCAACTACTACTTTTGCATCTGAAAGCACATGAATCTTTTGATAGCCAAGAGTTGAAGCAATTTTTAGAGCATGCAATTTTTATGATGTTTAACCTTGGTGGTGCAGTTGTATTAGATAATTAGTTTATGTAAATGTCAAACAGGCAAGCAACATGGCTGATCGCGTGGCCTAATGGATAAGGCGCTCGCCTCCGGAGCGGGAGATTGTGGGTTCGAGTCCCATCGCGATCGTAGTATTTATTTTTTTCCTCTTCAAAAATAAATCGTAATATTTGTAAGCAACAACCGCCATCTGAATTATCTTCCTCTTCAAAAAAATTTCCCCCTATTTTTATTTCCTGTGTCAACATTCTCAATTAAATTGTGAGTTACCCCCAAAAACAGAAGAAGAAGGGGGGAAAAATAAAAAAGCGAACACAAGGACTAAAAAGGACTAGTTTTATAGTTGGGCTTCTGTAGGCCCATACTAACTAGATGTACAAAATGTGCCTACCATATTTTCCTTTGGCCTGCCCATTTTGACCAGTAGAAGATGAGAAGTCCATGGAAATAAAGTGCATGCATTCAACCTGTGGATAAAACAGTAGAAAGCGAGGGGGGGGAGTGATAGATAGATTATGACATTATGATTAGAGCATGCAATCTATTTACTCGATAATTCAATTCACAGACAAAAAAAGGGTAAACGATTGCAAGCATAAAAATCATATCTCAATGCTCTTCCTTTTAATCCTTTCTCTAGTTTTCTTTCCTTTGCCAACCATCTCAACAAGATTGTAAATTACATCCAGAGCCAAAAAGGAGGAAAAATGAGAGGGGGAAAAAGAAAGGGGGAAAAAAAGAAGAAAGACAAAGGTCTAAATTTGAGCTTAATGGGGGCCCGTATGCATTAACTTTTAAAACTGGGCCTCCCAAAGTGTACGGGTCAGGGTCAAATTGTGAATTTTCCATGGTTGGCCTGGCTCACTTTCAGTTCACACAACAGCGTGTGGATATATGTTAAGACAATGAGAGGGAGAGTGATGGTTTATGATTTATGAAGGTGACACTTTCAAAGTTTAGCTTAAATATCCGCTGTTTTTTTGTTTTTTGTTTTTTGTTTTCCTGAATACAGCTGGATTATATTATGAAAACAATGGCTTTGATTTAAAACTATATAGTGGTCCTTATACTAGTCTTCTGTTCTTGTAAATTTTTTTTAAAACACGTTAGTGATCATATTTTTATATAAGGGATATTTAGATATTTGTCCCTCAAATCTTCAATAATTCCACATCAGTCCCTCAAATCTCAATAATTGCTCATTGGTCCCTCAAATCCTACCGGGTCTTGTAATTTGGTCCTCAATGACCGAAGTACCCCTTTGTTATGACTTTTCACTCAAAACCTATAGATAGATATTAGAAATACACCTTTGATATCCTTGAGAGGATTAGAGGAAGTAGAAAACTATACCACGTTGAAGAATAGTGTGTGAAGTTGAGTAAACAAGCCTAATATGTTTCTTCACACACTTGGCTAGCGTTTCACTAATGTGTCACGCATCCAAACTTTTATAGGTCAGATGATCAATGTATCTAAATTATATATAACGGTTTGAATGTACCACATCGATGACACACCGACCAGAAAACTTAAGAGTTCTTTGTTTTCTCTCTACTTACATATATAAAATAAAAGAGTCAAGGAAAGCCTGCGGGTAATTTTATTTGAATTGTATTCAAATAGTAAGTCCAAGAATGACTTTGACAGCTAATTTTATTATAAACCACACATCCTAATTGTCCATATACACGTGCAAATATTCTTTCCTAAAGGTGCAGCTGATCACGGGAAAGAGGCTGTATATAGAAGACTTGCTAGTTTAATTAATGTGAAGGTTTCCAAATCCTAACTATCTTGAAAATACCAGCGCGTCGACTCCATCTATTAATTATTAAAATTCATTTATGAATGAACTATTAGAAATATTAATCTAAGCTTTTTAATGTAACTTTCTAAGGAAGCAACCGATAGTTTGCAACTTAGACTTCTTGAGAGCTAGATTAGATCTAAAGAACACATAAAAGACATAAGCAATTATCTCTACTAGCACTCCATTTAATGTTCCATCCAATATAAACGCAAAAATAAATAAATTTGGATAATAAAAATGCTTGTACACAAAATGGATATGTCAAGACGAAGAGCTGAAGTTAAACATTTGGTAGAAATAAATAGGATATATAATCATAGACTAAGAAACAAACAATCATAAACAAGCACGTTTCTTACTTTACCAAAATTAAAAAAGAGAAATATCTCCCGGGACTATCCACACTCCAATATAATATTGGGCCCACAATCATACGGCTACACTGGGCCAACATCAGATATGAATCCACACAAGTTGGTCTTTTTAGTCGTTTTTATTGAATAAAAAAGCTTTTTTGTGTCTCATCTGCTGTCTACAGAATATTTCCGTTCTTTAATGAACCACAAGGGTGTGTTTGGCAAGTTGTTAAAATTGAGTCAGATCTGAGCACTACCGATTTTGTGTTAATTTTGTTTGTCGATTTTTGGAAATTTGGCTCAACTTTTGTGCATAATAGTGTCCTTAAAGCGGTTTTGTTTTGAACCAAGGGGTATGGTCAAAACAAAGGTTTTGAACAGCTGGTAGGACTATTCTAGCCGGTTTTGCTCCATTTGCCAAACACACGCAAGCTTTGGAAAAAAAATTAGCTTTAACTATGCGGATTATTTAATTTTCTTGAGGTTGATGCTTTATTCTTCCAAATTGACTTAAGACATTGAGAAATAAGAAATGCTAATATAACAAGAAATCTTCATTAATGCTAATACTTGTCTAGTTAGTATCGCATTACTCATCTTATTCTTATACGTATTAAAATATTTGTATAGTACAATTGTAGAAAAAGAAGAAAATAATAGTTTCTATCGGTTACAATTAACTTTTAGGAAATCAACTTTTAGGAGATCAACGCGCGGTTAGCCTTTTCCATTCAAATTGATCATGGAGACAGGCTTTGTTTATTCAACAGATTAACACAAAATCTAACTATCAGCAAACGTTTTTCCTAGAATTTAATTTCATACAAACAAAAGATATATGCAAAAAATAAATACACACGAAGACAAAATAAGTAAAAGAATGAAAATACATGCAAGAAAAAAAAAGAAAAGAATGTGAATATGACTGCCTTGGTAGTTACACCCTTACCATAAATTAGCTTATGATGAGGGACAGATCATACTTAATCACAATAATCCAATAATATTTACTCAATTATGTTCCTTATTAAGCACATTCATTCATTTTTTTACTTAAAATAAGCACAATCACTTACAAGTTAAATAATAACCGAGATCACTTACAAGTTAAATAATATACTTAATCATACTTTAAAAAAAAACAACTTAAATTGGTTGGATCCAGTTCCTCGCAACTCGGCTACAGTAAGTCAAAGGAACAATACCCCCTCTTACCTCTATATAAACTCACAAACTAGGTGCCTACTAATTCACAACAAAAACATCAACAAAGCAAAAAAATGGCAATAACCCCCTCAAAACTCCAAGCCCACCTCTTAACATTCCTCCTCCTAACAATCTCATCATTCGCAATCACCCCCCTCCAATCTTTCACCCAATGCTTCCTTAACAAAACCAAACTCCCCTCTCAAAACTCCATTCTCTACACATCCACCTCCACCTCCTACAACTCCATCCTCCAATCCTCAGCTCAAAACTTCCGTTTCATCCTCTCAAACACCAACATAAAGCCCGTTGCCATCGTCACCGTCACCTCCGAATCCCACGTCTCCGCGTCCGTCGTCTGCGCACGAGCGAACGGGCTCGCCCTGCGCACGCGCAGCGGCGGCCATGATTATGAAGCTATGTCGTACGTGTCCGATGATGACAGACCGTCGCCACAGCCGTTTGTCGTCGTCGAACTTGCGGCCCTGCGCAGGATCGACGTTGATGTTGTGAGTCGAACCGCCTGGGTGCAAGCTGGAGCGACGCTCGGCGAAGTTTATTACCATGCTTTTTTCAGGTTCTAGTTCATTCTCGCCTCTTTATCCATTTCTAATTTAGAAAAGATATATAAGTGCTAATTTTGCTAAATGAGCCATCAAGAGATTCAGAACTTTTCTTTTAAAAAAAGAATGTCGTGTCTTTTCTGTCAGGACCAACGGCACCTCCGGATTCCCGGCAGGTGTTTGTCCGACCATCGGCGTCGGAGGACACTTCAGCGGTGGTGGGATCGGGACTATGAGTAGGAAGTTTGGGATGGCGGCCGACAAAGTCATCGACGCGAGGATTGTTGGCACCGACGGAAAGGTGTCCGATCGGAGACTGATGGGGGAGGAGCTGTTTTGGGCGATAAGGGGCGGCGGAGCAGCGAGTTTTGGGGTGGTGACGGCGTACAAGATCAAGTTGGTGGATGTTCCTCCGGTTGTGACTGGGTTCAATGTTTTCAGGAATTTGCGTCAGAATGCGACCAAACTTGTGGCAAGGTGAGTTCACGTACAAGTTTTGGCTTGGTTCTACATAGCAGTACTATTCGAACTAGGTATAGATATTTCTAACGGGAAGGAGACTATGCTATATATCCCTCACATCATTACAAAAGATAAAATGTTTTAAGCATGAATTAATGTACTTATTCAAAGGATCTTCTCTCTCTCTTTGGTCCACAAGTATGTACCAATAGTCGGATAGTAGCTAATGTTCATTTGGTCTAGCTAGCATTTCGATAATTTATGGAAAATAAAAGTTATCTATCAAAAGAATAAAATCCATTTCAACGTTATAACTCGCAGGTGGCAAGAAATTGCGCACAAGTTTGACGACAGCCTCTTCATCAGGCTAGTAATCCAAAGAACAACAGACAATGGTCAACCCAGCATCCAAGTTCTCTTCAACTCCTTCTTCCTCGGGAGCAAAAACCAACTCCTCTCCGTCGTGGCCACAGCCTTCCCTGAGCTCGGCCTCACCGCCTCCGACTGCACCGAGATGAACTGGCTCCAACAAGTCCTCTTCTTCAACTCCATGCCCCTCAACAACCCCAAAGCCCTCCTCACTAGAACTCGCTCCTCCAACAACTCCTTCAAAGCCAAGTCGGACTTTGCCACAACACCAATCAATGCACAAAACCTAGAGAACATGTGGAAGTTCATAATGGCTCCTCAAGACCAGCCTTTGGTTTTGATTTTAGAGCCTTTCGGCGGTCGAATGGATCAGATGTCTCCCTCTGCGACGCCTTTCCCTTATCGGCGAGGGTTTTTGTACAATATACAGTATTATATGAACTGGGCAGACCCATCAGAGACGCAGAAGCATTTGCAGTGGATGAGGCAGCTGTACAGTTTCATGACTCCTTATGTGACCAAGAACCCAAGGGGAGCTTATTATAACTACAAGGACTTGGATTTGGGGAGGAATGAGGATGGAGAGAAGGTGAGCTATGAAAAAGCTAGGGTTTGGGGGGAGAAGTATTTTGGAGGGAATTTTAAGAGGTTGGCTATTGTCAAGGGTAAGGTTGATCCTCAGAATTTCTTTAGGAATGAGCAGAGTATTCCACCTCTTTTTGCTTGAGGATGCATGTGTATGTACACAATGATAATATCCATGTATAGCCAAATGAATGTATCACAAGATTGTTTATTGTTTATAACTAGAGCTGGTAAAATTGAATAAAAGTTTAACTATGTTGTAATTAATAATGGATCTTTGTTTAATCCTCTTGAGGTTGATTAGTGGACAATCCCCATGCAGATGCTCTTATCTCCAATCAGAATCTGCAATCAATCAAACCTAACTGTGAAGATGACATTAGAAACCCAATTTAATCAATATAATCACCCAATAGTTTATGAACTGTTACTAAAATGGCAACATCGATCATATAATTTCCATATATCCTACTCATTTCCTTCTACTCAAAACAAATACCAAAATAATTAAACACAGGATAATATTCTTGACTACTACTACTACTACAAGTAATGAGTTTCACGATACATAAAAATCATAAAAATAAGGAAAAATTGCTTCTAGCCTCCAAAATAACAATACCTATGCTTCCCCCACCCAAGACTTTTTCAACCCTCTCAAAACCCCCAAAATCAAAGACAACAATCTCTGAGCCCCCAAAACACAAAACCCAATATTTTAAAACATGTGAAGACTATAATACCCCCCCTCTCTCATAATGTCAGATGATTACACATGGGTTTTGGGGGGAAAATTTTTTAGTTCCCTCCAAAATCCAGGAACTATCCTTGCTATCCCTCCCTCCACCCGTGGGCTTCCGCCGAGTTTACGTCCTTCCACGGCCAGAGCCAGCAAGACCACCCTCTTTGAGGTGCCTCCGCCCCAAAATAACAGCACATTCTCCACTTTCGAGTGCCCAAAAGTTTAAAAAGAGAAGGATATAGAGAAATCAAAGGGCTTAGTTGGAAAGTAAGTGTGAATTAGTTTTTAAATGAACTATATGGTCATTGAGGCAAAGTCAGCAACTTTCTGTTCTCCAATGAACCCAAAAATCCATAAGATTACCAGGGATCCCTTGAACGTGAAATCTATAGCACACAGAATTCCAAAGAGCTTGCAGATATCCTCATTTAACAAACAAATGAGAATGTGTCACTCTCCATCCCACACAGAACACAATTAGGATCAACTTGGATATTTTTCATAAATAATCGATCTTTGGTTGTTACGGTTACGAGTTGGTTGTTAAGGTTACGGGTTAGTTTTTAAGGTTACGGGTTGGTTGTTAAGGTTACGGGTTGGTTGTTAAATCATCAATTTTAAAAAAATTACAACAATATATAGAATTTAATAAAAAAACATAGCATTATGGATTTACTATAATATATAAAATAATAAAAATTACAGCAATATATAAAATAAAAAATTATGAATTAATATAATATATAAAATAATAAAAATATAGCATTATATAAAATATAACGTCATCTATTTAAAAATTACAATAATTCATCGATTTTAAAAAATTACAACAATATATAGAATAATAAAAATATAGCATTATGGATTTACTACAATATAGAAAATAATAAAAAAACATTTACAATAATATATAAAATTATAATAATATATAAAATAATAAAAATTACAATAATATATAAAATAACAATTACAATATATAAAATTATAATAATATATAAAATAATAAAAAATATAACAATATCTGGGTTGGTTGTTAAGGTTACAAGTAACCTTAACAACCAACCCGTAACCTTGACAACCAACTCGTAACTTTAACAATCAACCCGTAACCTTAACAATCAACTCGTATCCTTAACAACCAACCCATTACCTTAACAACCAACCCATATCCTTGACAACCAACGCGTAACCTTAACAATCAACTCGTATCCTTAACAACCAACCCATTACCTTAACAACCAACCCATATCCTTGACAACCAACGCGTAACCTTAACAACTAACTCGTAACCTTAACAACCAACCCGTAATCTTGACAACCAACTCGCAAACTTTTGTATATTGTTTATTGTAATTTTTTTAAATCGATGACTTGAAAATTTGATAGAATGCTATATTTTTGTTATAATATATATTATAGTAAATCCATAATTTTGTTATTTTATATATTGTTATAATTTTTATTATTTTATATATAAAATAATAAATAATTACAACAATATATAAATTTAATAATGCTATATTTTTTATTATTCTATATATTGTTGTAATTTTTAAATCGATGAATTATTGTAATTTTTAAATAGATGACGTTATATTTTATATAATGCTATATTTTTTATTATTTTATATATTATATTAATCTATAATTTTTATTTTATATATTGTTATTTTATATATTGTTGTAATTTTTTATTATTTTATATATTATAGTAAATCCATAATGCTATAATATATAAAATAATAAAAAATTACAACAATATATAAAATAACAAAAATTATGGATTTACTATAATATATAAAATAACAAAAATATTGCATTATATCAAATTTTCAAGTCTATATATATAATTTTTATTACAATAATATACAGAATTTAATAAAAATATAGCATTATGAATTTACTATAATATATAAAATAATAAAAAATATATAAAATAACAAAAATTATGGATTACTATAATATACCAAAATAATAAAAATATAGCATTATATAAAATATCACATCATCGATTTAAAAATTACAATAATTCATCGATTTAAAAATTACAACAATATATAGAATAATAAAAATATAGCATTATGGATTTACTATAATATATAAAATAATAAAAATTATAACAATATATAAAATAACAAAAATTATGGATTTACTATAATATATAAAATAACAAAAATATAGCATTATATCAAATTTTCAAGTCATCGATTTAAAAATTACAATAATATATAAAATAATAAAAAGTATAACAATATATAAAAGTTTGCAAGTTGGTTGTTAAGGTTACGGGTTGGTTGTTAAGGTTACGAGTTAGTTGTTAAGGTTACGCGTTGGTTGTTAAGGTTACGGGTTGGTTGTTAAGGATCTGAGTGGTTGTTAAGGTTACGTTGGTTGTTAAGGTTACGAGTTGATTGTCAAGGTTATGGGTTGATTGTTAAGGTTATTCGTAATCTTAATAACCAACCCAGATATTGTTATAATTTTTATTATTTTATATATTATTGTAATTTTATATATTGTAATTGTTATTTTATATATTATTGTATTTTTTGTTATTTTATATATTGTTATAATTTTTATATATTATTGTAAATTTTTTATTATTTTCTATATTGTAGTAAATCCATAATACTATATCTTTTTATTATTCTATATATTGTTATAATTTTTTAAATCGATGAATTATTGTAATTTTTAAATAGATGATGTTCTATTTTATATAATGCTATATTTTTTATTATTTTATATATTATATTAATCCATAATTTTTTATTTTATATATTGGTATTTTATATATTGTTGTAATTTTTATTATTTTATATATTATAGTAAATTCATAATGCTATGTTTTTATTAAATTCTATATATTGTTGTAATTTTTTTAAAATTGATAATTTAACAACCAACTCGTAACCTTGACAACCAACTCGTAATCTTAACAATCAAACCGTAACCTTGACAACCAACCCGTAACATTAACAACCAACCAAGAACCTTAACAACAAACCCGTAATCTTAATAACCAACTCGTAGCCTTAACAAACAAAGATCGATTATTTATGAAAAATATCCAAGTTGATCCTAATTGTGTTCTGTGTGGGATGGAGAGTGACACATTCTCATTTGTTTGTTAGATGAGGATATGTGCAAGCTCTTTGGAATTCTGTGTGCTATAGATGTCACGTTCAAGGGATCCCTGGTAATCTTATGGATTTTTGGGTTCATTGGAGAACAGAAAGTTGCTGGCTTTGCCTCAATGACCATATAGTTCATTTAAAAACTAATTCACACTTACTTTCCAACTAAGCCCTTTGATTTCTCTATATCCTTCTCTTTTTAAACTTTTGGGCACTCGAAAGTGGAGAATGTGCTATTATTTTGGGGCGGAGGCACCTCAAAGAGGGTGGTCTTGCCGTCGCGGTCGGCGTGAAGGACGTCGAAACCCTGGCGGAAGTCCGGCGGGTCGCCGCCGGTGGAGGGGAGGGGATAGCAGCGGGATAGTTCTTGGATTTTGGAGGGAACTAAAAATTTTCTCCCAAAACCCATTTGTAATCATCTGACATTATAAGAGAGAGAGAGAGAGAGAGAGAGAGGGGGTTGTAGGCATAAAAATTGCTTATCGATGCGAGCGAAACTTCGTGGCGATGGGTTGACAACCGACGATCCATTCGACAAACCGACGCCGCAAAATGCATCCGCGGCTAAAGCGGCGTGGCGGTCGGCGAGCACATGAAGTGAGTCGGCAAGACGTCGAGCCAATGAAACGGCGTGCGAGTTGATTAAACTCAAACGTCGATGAGGCGGAATCAACCGTACTTAGTCCGTCGATGCAAACGAGCCGCCCGAGCTCAAAGTTGATCGGACCGAACTCAAACAATGGCGACATCACCGAGCAAAACTAAGCGGAAGACCGAAAGAGTCGGCGGAAGTGCTGGTCGGCGGGCTTGGCTTGAGCGGCGAACCTGGCCAAATGGCCAAGGTGGCTCGACCGCACTGGCCGAACCACCAACAGCGAGTGCTGAAGAAGTGGCGAGGAGGCTCGGCCACTTTGGTCGAGCCTCCTCGACAACTTGGCGAGGCACCCGACCATGGCGAGTGCCTGCCGACAAGTGGCGAGGAGGCTCGGCCACCATGGCGAGCCACCCATTTGGCAGGTGGCTCGACAAGTGGTAGAGCCACTGGCACATACACATCCCCCTCTTTTGTATAAATAGGGGGTCTTGAAGGTGGGAGGTCTTGGATTTGGGGATTTCAAGGCTTAGGAGGCTTGGATTTTTGGTGATTTGGAAGAGCTCGGACTTGAAGAATTCTTGCGAGATCTACTAGTGTCGGTACGGTTCAGAACCGTGAGCTCAAGTCGGTCGGCGTCGGATCTATAAGCAAAGGTAACCGAATTGGTCGAACTCTGAGATACCCTCTAGATTAAGCCGTCTTAATCTCGGGGATATATTGTGATTTCTCCTAGTAGATCTCACCCGCCAGCGATCCTCTCCTTCGTGAGTGTGATCCCCTCGGTAGCCGTTTCCTTCGTGAAACGAACCCCTTCACATCTGTAGTTCGAACGGGTCTCTACGGATCGAATTGCGGTGGTCCACGGACACAAAAGTCCCGACACGGGCAAAGAACCCGCATAGCGAGGACCTCGACATAACGAGATCCTCGTGTTTGTTTAGGAAGAAGTCGCAATCTTTTTGATTTTCATTATGCGCCTTAAAATAAAGGCAATTTCTTTTTGAATTTTGTTGTAGGCAAAAGAAGCTGTAAACAAATTCAAATCAATGACAATCATCCCGACTTTTACGCGAACAATTTGGCGACCACGATGGGAGCCACCGCCTCGATCGGAGGTCGTCGTGCATAACCAGCGGATCCCTATCCGGTGGAAGAAGAGGTCGAGTTCGAGTTCGACCGGGAGAAGTTCGAGGAGTACTGTCCTCACCCTCCTCCAGATCAGTTCCCCGCCGCTCCAAGAAGGTCTCGGCGCAAGGAGAACCCGATGGGCCTCCGATGTAGAGCCCGGGGCGGCGAGTCAACCCAGCTGCCCAGCGGCGAAATCCCCGGCGCTGAAGTCGGATGGTGCGAGATGAACGCCGACGATGCGCCGGCTCTCAAGCGAGCTTCGCCAAAGGCGACGACAAAGCATGGCGCGCAAGCTTGCCAAGGCCATGCAATCCGTAGATGGGGTCCTTCTGGCGGATCTAAGATCTAGGCTTACCGAGGCTTGACCTCAAGTGATCGACGGTCCATCCAAGCCGTCAATCAACGAGTGGATCCGTGTCAAACGGAACCGCTCCACACCGAGGCGCATCCGGAAGCGCCGCGCACTCCTTGCGCGAGCCGCGAGCTTTGGTGCGGCGGGCTGCGTGCGTTGAAGAAGGAGGTGGTAAAGAAGCCACCAACGCATCGCCGTGTTTGAGGCCCAAGTCTAATGGTGCCCCAACCTCGGTTGTCCACACTCCTGTCTCGGCACCTAAACCGAAGGATACAGGCGTTGCAGCTCCAACGCCAAGGCCCAAGATAGACGACGCCTCAAAGTCAAAGCGTCTGCATCTGAATCAGTGGTGGAGCCAACTCGTCACCACTACCAAACCGACTATCAAGGATCGTCTTGGTCCTCGGAGAGAATCACGGGTCACTCCTCATGCGAGGAGGTCGCACCCGTTCCAACAAGGACAAGAAGATTCCTCTGACCTCCCCTATCGGTTGAAAATCGAAGTCAGAGAGTCGCGAACACACTCACATCGAAAGTCTAGGCGAGTCACTTCGGAAGTTTCGATGGGTTGATCCGTCCTCGGAAGAGGCGTTTTCATCATGATGAGGATGTTATACAGAGATCAAACCGACATCGGCCGGTCGCTCCGGTACACACAGATAAGGTGTACTACAGTGCAAAGTCGAGAAAATCTCGAAAGAATTCCCCCAAATTGACACAGTCATGCTTGTGCTCCAAGCTCATTAAGACGATGCTCTCGGAATGCAATTGCCATCAAGAAGCTCCAGAAAGGGTGTCAGTCTTCCAGAGACTCACCACGGAGATGCCGAGACCTAGGTCAAGGCGATTCCGTAAAAGGATGACCTTCCGAGAGGGTGAGTTGCCAGAGGTCACTAATAATATGACCAGCAAAGAATCATCGTCACGGGCTATTCCCAGCGCATCGCAACGGCTAACTCGTTTGCGGTCCGGGACTATCCGACGGTCCAGATACGATAAGCTTCTGAAGGGGTTACCCGCGGAGGATGATGCGTCAGATATTGGCTCCGCAATCGCATCTGATCATACTGTATCTAGCGAAGGGAGCCCCCAAGAAACGCTTATGATCGATCTGAGATCAAGTGGCCAAAATGCTAGACGAAGCGTTGAATAAACAACGGAAAACTTTAAATTAGAGATGGAGTTGGCCATGCGGCGATGAGAGAAATGCGACCACCAGATCCAAGCCCCGACAAAACATCAAGGTGAATCGAGTCGGTAGCGTCAGCGTCGATGAAGATGATAGCGATTCGGATCGGGAGGAAGCACCGAAGATGATAACCCCCGAACCACTCGGCCAGCTTTGCTCGGAAGGCGAGAAGATCAAAGACTTGGAGAGCAAAATCAACTCATTGATTTCCGCCAAGAAGTAAAGAAGACGGGTATTCCTTGCCCATACCCGAGGGAGTGGGAATCAATCCGTGCCGTCAAAGTTTAACTTAATAAACTTCACACCATTTGTGGGAAGGGTTCCCGACGCAGCGACACTTGATTTATTTCAAGTCACACCTCGGAGTTATTTACGGCAGCGAACCCTTGATGGTTCGGTCATTCGTTGGCACCCTTGTGGGCTGCCGAATGGTACCGCCGTCTCAAGCCGGGAGCATTCACGGTGGGGCGACATGGAGTCTAGCTTCCTTACCAATTTCTTTGATGACGATACGAGGTATCGATCGGGCGTTAACGGCGAAGCGAAAAGCGGAGCCGTGGACATCTTTGTTAAACGATTCTAACAAGGCAATGAGCTGCGGGATCAATAACGAGAGGAGTTCATCCTCCAAACGCCCGCGACAACTTATCAATAGATGTGCTTGAAGCAATGGGTACAGCACCATCGATAACGTGGAAGAACTTGAAGGTTCGTGGAAACAAGCCGAGATTCCTCAAAAGGAAAAAGCGAGAGGGTCGGTAGACAGCGGAAGCTCCGGCGTAACTTTGTCCCACGTGGCAAAGGGAAAGAGCAAGCCAAGGCGGCGGTTCGCGAACAAGCGTTCAACTCCAACCGGCAGCGGCGGCAAGGCGAGCAATGACGCCCGCAAAGGCCGATCAGCGTGGCAACTGGGCCACAAAAATAGAAGGTCTTAGATGAGATTCCAGAAGTCCTATTCCTTTAGGGACGACGAGATTCCGGTCTCTTCAAATATCTTGTGGAAAATAACAAGATCAAGCTCCCTCCGATTCGAGAATCAAGAGGAGGCGATGAACACTGAATGACCCAAGATCTTGTCGTACCATAGAGCGGTTCATCACCCCACTAAATCTGTTTGACCTTAAGGACAAAATCCGGGCTTTAATTGATGTAGGGTCATTACTATGAAGCCGCCCAAAGAAAGAAGGTCGGGCGAATCACGGTATCCATAAGTTTGGTCGGTGCCGTTGACATGGTTTGAACTGAACCGGTGGTCAAAGTTGCGATGAAGCGGTGAATGGCGACCCGCACAAACAACGCCGAGAAAGGACTTGTATCATTATCTGACCCGAATGGCGAAGTCTTGTGGGTCCACCGAACTTCTTGGAAGGCGAGCAATGGGTAGCCTCTTCTTGAAGAAAAAGCGAAGCGAAGGGAAAGGCATGTCATGCTACTTCCGCAATTCGGAGGAGGCGATGAGCAGTGGTAACATTCCGGTTGTCAGAAGAACGATGCCCATACGAGAGTGGACGAGTACAAATACAAGTATCAGGAAGTCCCGACCCTAATGCCAAGGCGGCTCGAGTGGGGGTACCAACAAATCCCCTCACTCGCCAAAGTTTAACTTAATAAACTTCACACCATTTGACGGAAGGGTTCCCCGACGCAGCACTTGATTTATTTCAAGTCACACCTCGGAGTTATTTCGCAACGAACCCTTGTTCGGTCATTCGCTGGCACCCTTCGTAATGCCGAATGGTACCGCCGCCGGGAGCATTCACATTTGGGACGACATGGAGTCTAGCTTCCTTACCAATTTCTTTGATGACGATACCGGTATCGATCGACGCGTTCGACGAGAAGCGTAAAGACGGAGAAACCGTGGACATCTTTGTTAAACGATTCTAACAAGGCAATGAACGCCGGGATCCAATAACGAGGAGTTCATCCTCCAAACCTCGCCACAACTTATCAATAGATGTTTGAAGCAATGGGTACAAAGACCATCGATAACGTGGAAGAACTTGAAGGTTCGTGGAGCAAGCCGAGATTCCTCAAAAGGAAAAAGGCGAGAGGGTCACCGACAACGGAAGCTCAGCGTAACTTTGTCCCACGCGGCAAAGGGAAAGAGCAAGCCAAGACGGCGGTTTGTAACCAAACGCTCCAACTCAACCAACCCCAAAGAAGAAGCAGCAGCCGGCCGCCAGCAACAGTATCACCAACGTGGCAACCTGGGCCACAAAAATAGAAGGTCTTAGAGCCAGATTCCCAAGTCCTATTCCTTTAGGGACGACGAGATTCCGGTCTCTTCAAATATCTTGTGGAAAATAACAAGATCAAGCTCCCTCCGATTCGAATCAAGAGGAGGCGATGAACACGAATGACCCAAGATATCGGCGCACTAGGGCGTTCATCACCCCACTAACTCGTTTCACCTTAAGGACAAAATCCGTGCTTTAATTGATGTAGGGTCATTACTATGAAGCCGCCCAAAGAAAAGAAGGTCGGAGCACGCGTATCCATAAGTCGGTCGGTGCCGCTGACATGGTTTGAACCTCGAACCGCTGGTCAAAGTTGCGTGAAGACGGTGAATGACGACCGCACAAGCAACGCCGAAAGGACTTGTATCATTACACCCCGAATGGCGAAGTCTTGTGGGTCCACCCGCACTCTACCGGAAGACGAGCAATGGGTAGCCTCTTCTTCAAGAAAAGCCGGCGTAAGGGAAAGGCATGTCATGCTACTTCCAATTCGGAGGGAGACGATGAACAGTGGTAACATTCCACCGTCAAGAACGATGCCCACGCCACCGAGGACACGAGTACAAATACAAGTATCCCAAGTCCCCGACCCTAATGCCAAGACGCCTCGAGCTGGGGTACCAACAAATCCCTCACCGCACGAGAAAGCTAACAGCAGTAGTCGCCAAAGAAGCTACAAAGAAAGACCGCATGAAGTTCAACTCCCGGCGCTCGATTCGCCGCCGATTGGAAGAGATAAACCGGAACCTCGAACTCTCCATACCGCTTTGATGTAATAGCAACACCAATAATATCCCCGCAAGGATCTCTCTATGAGTCAGCCAAGGCTTATCAAAGAGAGACGAGAAGCTCTTCAAGAAGCCCTCGCCGATTCAAGTCTTCCTCACCCCATTAGGGCCGAGTCCGTAAGAGTCTACCAACAATGCAACCTTGCGACTAAGCACTTCCCCGCATCACCTTTACAAAAGAAGATATGCACGAGGAATTCCAAGCACGATAGCCGCTATACTTCACCGGTATATTGGCTCTAGTGAAGTTAACCGGATCCAAGTCGATCCGGGTTCCCAGGAGCATCATGCCCCTCTCATGTATCACCTTGGAATCCTCGCCAAGAAGTCAAGCGTCAACAGTAATGCGAATCTACGTTTAACACCGGCGGTCTCGCCACTTGGTAAAATCCGGATAAAGTGCCAAATGGGAGACTTAAAGTCCGAAGTCACCGCTATGTGATTGATGTAGACTTCCTATAACTCTTCTGGGTCGACCTTGGATCCACGGTAATGTTATAGTCCCATCTACTCTTCATCGTCTCAAATATGTAGACACGAATAATGAGGTCAAGACGGTGGTCGCGGACAAACAACCGCTTAAGGGATGGAGAATTATTTCACCGATTCTCTCCTCTACTGTAATGAGTCCTAAATCAATCATCGCCCAAGGTACGGACGGTGAAGAAGCCGATACCGAACCCTTGGTTATAGTGGAGGTTTTGTTTTAAATGACATTGTACCCTTGTAATCAATCTTGACGATGAAGAATCGCCGATGAACATTGTAATTGGCAAATTGCCGATGAATCAATAAATGACGCATTTAGAGTATCCTTTATCTTTGAATGATGTGATAACAGATTATACAATGATCCAGAGTTGCACCTGCCAACTCGATCATCTTGCTTCACACAAAAGCAGTTCCGGGATTCCTTTGGGACAACACTTGTCATCCCACCTAAGATCAAGTAGTGAAAGAGACTTGGTTTACTAAAAGGAGATGCGCCCAACGCCAATCATTTCTTTGAAGAAGGTGAAGATGACAATGGGCCTATCCTCCACACATTCGATATAGTCCAGAAACACTGGGTATCATGAAAAGATGGGGGTATGACTTGACACGAGGGGAAGGTCTATGTTTTGGGCGAGGTCCTCGAGTCCCTCCTAAAGCGGCATATGTCCCAAGAGGAAAGCCGGATAATTACTACGCATTTAGAAGGGGATTGGGATACGAATCCTCCTCGAAGATGAATGCTCGTCGATTGATAATAATCCACCCTATGAGGGAGACGACATTCGCCCGACTCTTCTACTGGGATTCTCGACACTAGCCTCTGAGAAGCTTTCAAGGCTTTAATGTCAAATATGGCTACGCTGATCCTGCCATCGTTGAGAGTGATGAAGACGTGCCAACATGGGAAGACCCATGGATCCATCAACTCCAAGAGCAGCTTGGGGACAAGTTCAACAAAGAGAACCCCCACTAAGGATGAGGTAGTCCGTGTTAATATGGGTGAGGAGAGCATCCTAAGCTCATTAACATCAGCAATACTCTCCCTTGGAAGAAAAGGAAGAGTTGATTACCCTAATCGTGGAGTATATCGATGTATTCACCGAGTTACGAGGACATGCCAGACTCGACCCTAATGTGGAAACACATCGCCAACATCAAGGCGATGTCAAACCCCAAGCAACAAAGAAGACGGTTTCGGCCCACAAATATTGGAGGCAATTGTTGACGGAAGAAACTCATAGAATCGGATTCGCCGAGGAAATTCAACATCCGGATGGGTGGCTAATATAGTCCCGGCCATGAAGAAGAATGGTTCGATTAGGATCTGTGGTCGACTACGAGACCTAAACGCCGCTTGCCCAAAGGATGATTTCCTCGCCAATCACCGACGCCATAGTTGACAATACATGTGGATTCGAGGATGTCCTTATGGATGGCTTTTTATAATCGATCAAGATGTACCCGATGACGCCAAACACACGCTCGTAACCATCGGCATATATTGCTACACGGTCATGCCGCTCGGCCTCAAAATGCCGCAACATACCGTAGAGCAATGACGGAAATTTTCCAGACCATCTCGAAAACGGCGAATGCTACGCCGACGACTTTGGTCGGAAAAGCCGACAAAGGAGATCACATCAAAGATCTTAGAACGGTATTCGAACTCATGCGAACTCATCGCCTAAAGATGAATCCGCCAAGTCCTTCCTTGGGATGTCCAGGGCAAGTTCCTTGGCTTCGTTGCCACCAACAAAGGAATCCACGCCGATCCCGACAAAGTGAAGGCGATTCAAGAGTTGCAACCTCCGAAAATGAGAGAACTCGGGGGTTACAAGGACGACATGACATCCGACGGTTTATATCGAACCTATCCGGGAAGTGCCAACCGCTCTAAGTTGAACAAGAAGGGCGTGTCATATATTTGGGACGACGCCGGTGCATTCAAGAGATCAAGTCGATCTCGCTAAACCTCCCGTTCTTGTTGCACCGCGTCGAAAACCATTTTGATCTACGCCAAGGCAACGGATCACTCGTTGCTTTACTCGCGCAAGCGACGACGACGGCGGTCACGTAACAGCAAAGGTATTACCCGAGCCGAACATTAGGCTACCGAGTCTCGATACCCAATGGTCGGAAGCAAGGCCTTGCATTAGTGTTCGCGATTCGTAAAATGCGCACTATTTAGCCTACTGCATTTATGTTATTCTAACGAACCATCCGATATTTATGACCCACCGCCTCGATGAGTTGGCGTTAGCTTAAATGGGCCTTGCTCTTGTCTCAATATGACTTGTATTTCAAACAACGTAGTCACCAAAGGACAAGTTTATTTGATCTCGCCGCCACCGACAACGGATGCGCTTGAGCTATATGATGATCTTTCCGATGAAGTTCGTGAAGTCAACACTACGCCGCACCAACAAATATGGCGATTGTATTTTGATGGAGCTGGCCACCAATGTGGCAGTACCCCGATGTTCTAAAATCTACTGAGTCGAGTTGTCTTGATTTCCGGAATCATGTCATGCCCCGTGCTTATTCACTCACCAACCCTGCTCCAATAACGTCGAATACAACGCGCTACTTATCGGACTTAGCTTCGCAAGGAGCCGGGGTCAATATCTCAAGCATACGGCGATTCGCAATTGATAGTTAAGCAGTTCGTGGTGACTACGAAGTCGAACTGGATCTAATCCCCTACCATCGATAGCGTTGAAATAGCGCACTCATTCAAGAGTTTTTCATCGAATATATCCCGCCTCCAAACGCTTTACGCGGATGCGCCGGCATTAGCCGTGTCGTTAGCACAACCTTCCGGACCGAGCAACTAGTCACGGTCGACTCACCAACTCTTCGCATCATTATACGATGAGGCACAAGAAGATAAGGGGTAGTTACCAAAGAAGTGTATACAACCCAAACCAAGTTGGAGCCCCGAGATTGGCGCTATCATCGACACGCCTTACATGGTATTCTACCGTAAGACGAAGAGAGAGAGTCATCCGCTAAGAGCTCCAAGATTCTTTACTTACACGTAGACCCGTGACGCTATATCGCCGGGTACGATGGTCTTTACCCGATGCCTTTCAAACAAGGAGGCGTAAGAGGTCCTTCGAAGCACACGAGGGTGAATGTGGTGCACACCACCGGTCCCAAACTCTACGATCGAATCAGAGAATGGGCTACTTTGGCCAACAATGGTTAATGACGCAAAAGCACGCCGAAATGCCACGCGCGTCAAATTCACGCAATTATATGCATCGCCGAGAGCAATCGCATCCTTCGCCACATCCGCCATTCGAGACATGGGGAATGGACATTGTAGGTCCCATTTTTCCTCCGTCATAAAGGCGATCGGTTTATTCTAGCGATCACCGACTACTTCCAAGTGGGCTGAAGCAATCCCGCTAAAAGAAGTAAAGGCGAAGTACCGCCATCAAGTTTATCAAACACCATGTCATCTATCGACATGGTGTCCCAAGACGGATCGTGCATGACAACGGTCCCCGCTTCATCGCCAATTCCTTCATCGTTTTGCGAAATTCAAGATACAAGACGCCCGTCGATGTTCTATAATCCACCAGAAATGGATTAGCCGAGGCATTCAACAAGACGATTATCAAAATTTTGTCAAAGCTTGTGAAAAGTAAAAGCGAGACCGATGATAAACTCGAGAAGCACTGGGCGATCGCGACAACGACGCACGCCAATCGGAGCACTCCGCACTTCCGGCTACGTGAAGCAGCTCCCATTGGAAATTCAGATCCGCCACTTCGACGCTCTTTCAACAGAGATGACGATCAAGAACAACATCAAAACGCCTCAAGAGCTTGAGATGTTAGATGAGAAGCTCGAGGCTCAACAATGCATTGAGTTCTACAGCTAGGATGTCGGCTTTCAACAAGAAAGTTCGACAGAGAACCTTTAGAGAAGGAGATTTGGTCCGCCGACGACCGATAATCCTCACTTCCAAAAAGAAAGGTAAATTTAACCTAAATGGGAGGGCCGCGAAACGCCTACTCCAATGGTGCATACCATTACCAAATGGCAACCGCAATTAATGCCGATAAATGGGAAGTTCCCAAGAAATACTACCCATAGTATTCGGATAACCCGCTCAACGGAAGTTCCTCGATGTTTCACCCACTTTTCGCAGGATAACCCTAGATTTATCCTCCATCACACTTCCCCACCGATCAAATTCCTTGACGGTCTACAAATTTTCTCGTACATCACCATAATCCCTCTTGATTCCTTCTATGAACAAGAGGCCCACTCAAAATCCTTTACGCCGAGATAGAATATAAAATTCTTCCTCTCCAAGCGAAGACCCTTCGTGATAAACGGAGGGGTTCTTTCCATCTTCATCCTAGGTAGCCGATCAAGGTATGCGCCGATTTTCGCACTGTGTTGTCCGACTGAAGGTCACCTCGAGTCTCTTCGCTCGGAGTGGAGATCCCACTCTTAGTTCCATTATCACGATGAGGCACAAGAAGATAAGGGGTAGTTACCAAAGAAGTGTATACAACCCAAACCAAGTTGGAGCCAGATTGGCTTTCCTATCATCGATTCGTCTTACATGGTATTCTACGGAAAAGGAGAGAAAGTCGGTCGTGAAGAGCTCCAAGATTCTTTTACGACGAGACCCGGGCGTTATATGGAAGTCGATGGTCTCCGATGCCTTTCAAACAAGGAGGCGAGAAGAGGTCCCGGGGAAAGCACGCGAGGGTGAATGTGGTGCACACGGCTGGTCCCAAACTCTGATCGAATCGGGAGAATGGGCTACTTTTGGCAACATGGTTAATGCGGTCGATGCATTTCGGAAATGCCGCGTGTCAAATTCCGCGAATTATATGCATCGGCCGCGAACAGCGCATCCTTCGGCCATCACGGCCATTAGACATGGGGAATGGACATTGTAGGTCCCATTTTCCTCCGATGCGGGTTTATTCTAGCGATCATGACTACTTCTCCAAGTGGTGAAGCAATCGCTAAAGAAGTAAAAATGATACCGTCATCAAGTTTATCAAACACCATGTCATCTATCGACATGGTGTCCGGTCGTGCATGACAGCGGTCCCGGTTCATCGGCAATTCCTTCATCGGGTTTTGCGAGAAATTCAAGATACAAGGCGTCTGGTCGGCGACCTATAATCCAGTACCAAATGGATTAGCGAGGCATTCAACAAGGCGATTATCAAAATTTTGTCAAAGCTTGTGAAAAGTAACAAAGCGGGTGGGATGATAAACTTCGGAGAAGCACTGCGGTATCGCTGCTTGATGCGCCGCGCCAGGCGACCGGTACTCTACGGTCTCGGGTGTGAAGCGGTTCTCCCATTGAAATTCAGATCCGTCGCCGCCCCCTTCAGAGATGGCGGCCGAAGAACAACATCAGCGTCTCGAAGAGCTTGAGATGTTAGATGAAGCGCACAGGCTCAACAATGCATTGAGTTCTACCAAGCTAGGATGTCGAAGGCTTTCAACAAGAAAGTTCGACGAGAGAACCTTTAGAAGGAGATTTGGTCCTCATTGCTCGACCGATAATCCTCACTTCAAAAAAAGGTAAATTCGAACCTAAATGGGAGGGCCGTTTGTGATAGCGGCCTACTCAATGGTGCATATCGCCTAATTACCCAAAATGGCGGCAGGCAATTATCTTAGATAAATGGGAAGTTCTGAAGAAATACTACCCTTAGTATCTTGGGGATAACCATCTCAGCGGGAAGTTCCTCGTGGGATGTTTCACCCACTTTTCGCGAGGATAACCCTAGATTTATCCTCCATCACAATTTCCCCACCGATCAAATTGGCCGGTGGGTCTATAAAACCACGGTACATCACCATAATCCTCTCTTGATTCCGTCTATGAACAAGAGGCCCACTCAAAAATCCCTTTTACGGGAGATAGAATATAAAATTCTTCCTCTCAAGCGTAAGACCCCCGTGGAGGGTTCTTTCCATCTTCATCAGTAGGTAGGCGAGAAGGTATCTTGGGATTTTGAACCGAGGTTGTCCGGTGAAGGTCACACGAGTCTCTTGGTTCTCGGTGGAGATCCCACTCTTAGTTCCATCTTCATCTTAGGTAGCGCCGGTGAAGGTATCTTGGGGATTTTCGGACCGGGTTGTCCGGAAGGATGCTGAGTCTTTTGGTTCTCGGTGTGGAGATCCTCTTAGTTCCATCTTCATCTTAGGTAGCGCCGGTGAAGATGGGATTTTGGACAGGTTGTCCGGTGAAGGTCACTGAGTCTTTTAGGTTCTCGGTGGAGATACCACTCTTAGTTCCATCTTCATCTTAGGTAGCGCCGACTAAAGGTATCTTGTAGGGATTTTCGAGACCAGGTTGTTGAAGGTCACACGAGTCTTTTAGGTTCTCGGGTAGAGATCCCACTCTTAGTTCCCCTCTTATCTTAGGTAGCCCATTGAAGGTATCTTGTAGAGATGTTCAGTCAGGTAGTCCGTGAAGGTCACACGAGTCTTCCGATTCCTGACAAGAATCTGCTGTTAGCCTCATCAGGAAATAGAACACATTCTTCCTTTCCCACCTCAATCAAATCTTCATCCGGTTCGGTCATTCTCGGTCAAAGAAGATACCAAGATTCATCTTGGGGCATTTTATCGAAGCCTAAGAAGGGATAAAGCCAGCGCCTTATCTGGCGTTGCGGTTTAGTCTTTCTCCGATTGAAGAAGACACGAGTTGATTACGGGGCATTTTATCTGAAGCCTAAGAAGGGATAAAGCCAGCGCCTACCAGCGTTCTTGGGTAGTCAATTCCGTGACAAAGACAAAGCCTACGTATTCAACATCGTAGCATTAAGCCTAAGAGAGTTTCATTCTTTTAGCACAGCGTTGTGTGTAGAGCGGTTTAGATAATCTACATGCTAGCCCAACTGAAGCGGTAGTTGGTAAAGGCTCATCAAACCCGTTGAAGGTGGGGGTTGGCCAATAACCCTAAAGTCAGCGCCTCACCGCAGCGTTGCGGTTTAGTCTTTCTCGATTGAAGAAGACACGAGTTGATTCAGGGCATTTTATCCGAAGCCTAAGAAGGGATAAAGCCAGCGCCTCACCGCAGCGTTGCGGTTTAGTCTTTTAGATTGAAGAAGACACGAGTTCGATTACGGGTATTTAGTCCGAAGCCTAAGGAGGGGCGAGTCACGATGTAACAGCGTTCTTAGGGTGGTCTCTTGCGTAAAAGTCTGAAGCCTATGTATTCGATATCATAGCAACAAGTCTAGAAGAGTTTCATTCTTTTAGCATAGCGTCCGCGTCTTGAGCGGATCGGATAATCCACGCCGCTGTGACTCAAGCGGTGGTTGGTAAAGGCTAATCAAACCCGTTGATGGTGAGGTTTGCCAAAAATCCTAAAAGTATTATGGTTAATTATTTACGAGGAAGTAAAAGAATCATAATAAACAATGAAAGGAATGGATCTTATTCATTTGAAGCAAATATAAAAGGAGCTACAAGCTGTTTAAATATCAAGTCTATGACAAAGGATTTGTTGTTCGGTGAGACACTTCACCATTGTAAGCTGGTGAATTCTTCACACCTTCGGCTCGAAGGACTCCTCATCGGTGTTCGGTGTCTTCATGGTTGCCTCCTCGAGCTCGGCCGGTTTACGCCCGACGGTCGAGTTCCCTAGGCATAGCGGTGAGGTCTTCTTCCTTGTTGGCCTTGGCGGCTCAAAGCTGCTCATCCTATCTTCCTCGGCATGGAGCTCTCCCACGGCGATATTATCCTCTCCGCTTTTCGCCCGCGATATCGGTCACGGATATGGCTTAGGGAAGAATATGTCGGCAACAACGGCTCAAAGGCGATGTATGATCTCTGCATCACGGACTTGAGCCGGTAAAAACGAGCATCGGCGCCATGCCTCTAGCGAGCCGTATGGCGGCTACATATGAGGAAGCTCGGTAGCCGCGGCTCTTGCGATCTGGGCTGTCCCTCGGATGGGCGAGATCATCAACAATGGCTGAGCGGCTTTCGGGGTAACCCATATCCGTATCAAAGCCATCAGGGGGTCAGCGGTGTGCAGGCGATGAAGAAAGCCCACCATGAAGGACCTTTTCGATCCGCGGTGTTCACCAAAGAAAGAATGGCGTATTTCCAAGCGGATAATAAGATGGGATGGATCTTCATCCACCATCAGCGCTCGCCGAGTCATGGAGTCGAGATGTAGGCTCTGCCTGAGAAGAAAAGAGGACTTTAGAATTTTCGACAAGAAATGGGCGAAAATTTATTGGGCTAAAGACCCTCACCCGTCTCCTTGATTGTAGCCGGAGGCTAGCGAGTCTACGGTATCTATCATTTGGGATCTTTGTCAACCGCGGTGAGCCCTCGGTGTGCTCATCTATCTCAGCGGTCGCCGTGGTAGGCGGTTACGGCGGCGGAAGAGGGGTACCTACCGTACCGCGAATGGAATGTCTCGGCTTCTTTTAATTATAGTAGTATTGGCCAAGCGGTGGTCCTATAATGTCGAAGGAAAGTTCATACCTTCGGGGATAGTAGCCGGGTAAATCCTCACCAAGGTATCTCCATCTTGTGACCAAGTGCGTAACAAGTCATCCATGGAGGTACTCCAGTATAAACCGTACCGCCGCGAGATCTTCCATTGAGAAGTCACGAAAAAGGCATTAGGAAAGTGAATGCAATTAAGGCGAACAATAGGTAGAGTTACTTACCTCCTACGGTGTGATTATTAGGCCTAGTCTCGGTTTGTGCATTTGTCTCTGCGATCTCTCTAAAGAACAAAAACAAAGAAGCGAGTTAGTGGGGGTACAAATCGAGTCATTCCATTCTGCATTTGCCACCCGAGAGAGGAATTATCGATGTTAGATGTACACGGGTCCGGGATCAGGTCCTACATCGGCCTCTTCGCCATAGCTCCATACATTTGTTGAGTAAAGCTGGGCTCGGCATGGCGAGGCCAGGCTCAGCGAGGGTGGTGATCAAAATCAAAGCGGGATCATAATCCCTATAACCCCACGCATGCGAGCGGAGAAATGTCGACCTTCAAAGTCAAAATTTCAAATTTTGTCACGGTGAATATTACCTCCGTCACCGGTGGATCATTACGGTCAAGTCTATATCAAGGGACCGAGGATTCCGCGATTCTTATGGGCTAACCTCTTTCGTTTAACCCCTTGAGAGGGTTGAAATTCTTCTTCTTCAGGTTTTTCACGAAAATTGGTTGAATGAGAAATCAATAGAGAGGATAAGAAAGCGAAGGGGAAAAAGAAGTACAGAGGTTCGCGGCAGCGCTTGGTCCTCTTCTAAAGTCCGGCACAGTGGTGGAATTCCCCTCGGCCTCAATGGGTGGATGAGATTGCGGCGCTTCCCTCGAACTTAGGCATCTTGGAGTCTGGCGCCGGCTGCTGCGATGCCGGCTACGGATCGAGAGATGGCCCTCCACGGGGGCCGACTCATTAGCTACTAATAGCCAACTACAATAGAGGAATGGACTCCGTGGTGATGCGAGCTCGGAGGCCCGAACCTAGACCGGTACACCCGTGGCGGCTCCATAACCATGCTCGAAGGCCATCCACAAGTCCACCTGAGTGCGGAGGTCGTCGGTTCGGGTTCCCAACATAAAGTTGGTGCGTAACGGTGGCGAGCAAAGCGGCGAGGAAAATAAGGCTCAAGGAAGCATTCCTCATTTACTCGGAAGGTGAGATACCACGGCACGATTCACTAGCCAATTGAAATAGCCAATGTTAAGTGAAGTCTGGCGTGTCTTGGCACCTCCTCGTCGACCAAGGACTCACCATATTGACCCGAGTCGAGGAAAACATCGGAAAAGATCCACCCTTTGTGAATGCATCGTTTCTTGATCTCTGCAAAACCACGCCCTTCCATCTGCAATCCTCTACCAAGCTGTAAGAAAGGAGTAGACAAATCTGTGGAACCGGTGCGACATCATGTCGGGCGATGAAGAACCAACGGGTCATCAAATAGGTATATGGGAGCTCTACTGGGGCGGAAGGGATGCGTGATGATGGCTCGTCCTTTCTCGGAGTGCTTCGAACTATATGCAGCAATCCACGGTGAATCGGCCACCATCAGGAAGGAGAGAGTTCCTTCTTGTGGGCGAGTTGAGCTGCGGGATAAAGGACCTCCAAAGGTAAAGCATCATCAGTTGATATGGAACCACACACTTCTTGAGCAGTTGCAGATAGCTGCTAGAAGAGTTCTGGTGGATAGGCTTCCGCATGCCGAGAAAGATCGCAAACTTGGTCTGAAGGAAAGCCTTCTTTGGCGTGGCTGAGTGTATCTGAGTTAGCCTCGGACTTCTTGATCAGTTCATTAACCTTGAAGGGGTGGCGGTGATAGTTCACATATTTCCTCGCCGATTTGTCCTCAAATCTTTGGAACAAGTAGTGTGACTGCCCCGACTCACTGCGATTTCCTCTTAGCGCAAAGGTTGATTGGGCGAGCTATATGGTAATGACAAGTGAGATCCCATAAAGTCTTATAACGCGATGGTGCGTTCCTTGATCGGCTCGGTTCGATTGGAGGAAAGTACTCGATATAGCATCTTCCCATGGGTAGACACGAAATCGGTACATCTCATGCAAAGCCAACTGACTTCGCCATGTTTGGTGAAAAGCGTATTGTGCGGATTATAAAGCTCGAATAAGGTAAAGAAATGGTTGACACTGATTGGAAGGCCATACATAGTGTGCGAATCGTGAATCTGAGACCGCAAACGAAGTTCTCCATCCCATCGGTGAGGGCGTGGCGGTCGGCGACCACCGGTGCTTACTTGGCGAGTGTACCCGTAGAATCTATGGCTGGCGGCGGCATCTCGCCCTAATTTAGCAATTCTTCAAAGTCGGCGAGCGAAAAGCTCATCGCGGTGGTGTGTCCAGCCTACAACCCGGGTGAAGGCCGATGGCGATTCTGTTCGAACGGGCATTTCTTTGGGTAATAAACCCACAATGAATATGATCATGCTCCTCGGTCAAGCGCCATGACATCACAGTGTCACGGCATGGTGTCTAAGGTCGGTCAGCGAGGCGGAAGGTCAGGGGAATATACAAAGGGCCTCGTCGTCTTTGTTCAACCACCTCTCACTCGATAAGAGGCGTATCAGGATCCTTAAGCGAGTCGCCGAATAGATAATCTGTCTTTCGCAAAGGTTGATAAATTTGGCGTCCCTTCTGGCGGCGCTCGGTGACCAATCGTCGGAGAAGCGGGAACTCCCCTCAAACGACTGGATCGTCTCGCTGATGTCGAGGCGCAAATCGGCGAGATAGAAATCGCGGGATCATCACACATGGAATAATAGTCACTATGGCGTCCATCGACCGTGTTTGGAAAAGCTCGAGGAATAATCAACTGAAATCGAGAAAATACTCGGTTAATAAATGGCGTTGAATTCATCTTACATAGATTGAGTCCGACCTTGCGAGTATAGCGATTTCATCCGTGTTAAACACCGGGAGCGATAAATATAAGCATGATCAAAGCGGCAATATATTCCGTTCTCGGTGATGTGAAATCGCTCCGTTAAAACATCGAGGCGGGTGATTTTTGAAGCCTCAATCCTCCACGAAGGAGAATCTCGGCTCTTCCCATCGCCTCACAAAGGAGAGCGAAGCGGGGTCATAGCGAGCGTGCACAATCGGCGTCGATCCCCACAAGGAGGATTCGGCTCTTCCATCGCCTCACAAAGGAGGGGAAGCGGGGATACAAGCATATATGTATGAGAATATGATGGCGGCGGCGCACCGCAGAAAGAAGGCGTGCATTCCGCAGCGGCGTCGCAGTCGGCGACTCCTCGGGCGTGATCTTCTGTGAACATCGGAACAAAATCTGACGAAAAGTCAAATACGGTGAAAATCGACAAATAAAGTGTCAATAAAGCTACGACCAGCGATCGCCCGCGATAAACCCGAGAACAAAGCGGAACCAAAGCGCCGTATATGTGGAGCCAATGGCCAAACCATGAACTGTAGCCATGGTATTGGCATCAGTATTGGCGACCTGTATATGCATATTATAGCGCCGGTAGCGACAGTAGCCCATATGTATTGTGGCCGTAGCCTTCGTAGTATTGCCATGTAAGCGCCATGTGTGGCGCCATTGTTGGCCAGCGCCCTAAGCTGGCATGTGAGTCTTAGCGCTGGGGTCGGGCCAGCGATCATCAGCAATAGCCGTCCAGTTGATCGTGCCCTCGGTCACAGTCCGTCACTGCTAAAAAAAAAGAAAGAAAAAGAATTTACAAAACCCTCGTATACATACCTTGTTGATCGAAGATGAAAAGGCGAAGCAAGATGAAAACAAGAGCAAACCACGAGAGAGAGGGCGGCCTAGGTCATCAAGGAGGAGGAGTATGGGTATTTATAACAATCCCATATGACCCATCCTCTTTGAACAAGGACTCTTATTTGGCAAGAAGTAGGAATTCTAGTGGGGCCCAAATCAATTCCAGTTAGGACTCTAATCAGCCCTAATTAGGAGTCTAATTAGAACCTAATTGGATGCCAAAATAATGCCAAATCAGTCCGTTGATTGACCCTACTCCCTCAGCTATATTTGGAAAAATTACGAAGATTTATTGGCGGATAACACCCATGGATTGCATCGATCTTGATCAGCAGCGTCGCTAATCCTACTCAACTAGGATTACAGTATAAAGCTGTTTCCCTATCCGAAGTTCAGGAAGAATATTTTCACAAAAATATTCTTAGGGATAACTTCGATCGGCGGATGCATCGGCCCGAGATCAGCGTCGCCTAATCCTACTCCAACTAGGATTACAGTATAAAGCTGTTTCCTAATTTATCGAAGTTCGGAAGAATATTTTCACAAAAATATTCTTAGGGATAACTTCGATCGGTAGGATGCATCGGCGCCGATCAGCGTCGCCTAATCCTACTCAACTAGGATTACAGTATAAAGCTGTTTCCTAATTTATCGAAGTTCAGGAAGAATATTTTCACAAAAATATTCTTAGGGATAACTTCGATCGGCGGATGCATCGGCCCGATCAGCAGCGTCGCCTAATCCTACTCAACTAGGATTACGAGTATAAAGCTGTTTCCTAATTTATCGAGAAGTTCGGAAGAATATTTTCACAAAAATATTCTTAGGGATATTTCGATCAGGCGGATGCATCGGCCCAATCAGCGTCGCCTAATCCTACTCCAACTAGGATTACAGTATAAAGCTGTTTCCTAACTTATCGAGAAGTTCAGGAAGAATATTTTCACAAAAATATTCTTAGGGATAACTTCGATCGTCGCGGATGCATCGGCCCGATCAGCGGCGTGCCAATCCTACTCAACTAGGATTACAGTATAAACTATTTCCAAAATTTCAGCGAGGAGTTCTGGAGAATAAATCCATATTCTTAAGGATAACTTCGGCAACCCTTAATGTCCTCCACCATAATCTCCAAGAGGATAATCGATGAAGAGTGAAAGTCATGTTGACATCGGATAATCATATCCTCCCGTGTAGTTAAACCAACAACACCGCGTCATGATGGAGGAATTAGCGAGTGATGGTTATGAAGTTCCATGTATTCGACCACGACCAGCGCGTTGCCAACAAGGAGTTGCCGACATCGAGGAGAAGTCAAAAATCGATGGTTAGTCAAACAGCGACCAGCGACCGCGAGTTACAAACAAAACTCACCCACCGGCAGTCAAGATAACAAGCGGTCGGACAATAAATGCGGCACCGTGATCTTATCGAGGAATCCTACAAAGAAGCTGGATGATCGAAAGAATCGAAGATTTGAAGCTATCTTTTGGGATCCTCGGCGGTGAAGGCACGGAACCATCATGTCAAAGCATCGGACTCATCAGAATGCGAGGCGAGGCGGCTTTGGAGGGTATCTGTAGGCATAAAAATTGCTTATCGATGCCGATCAAAACTTCGTGGCGGTGGGTTGACAACCGGCGATCCATTCAACAAGCCGGCGTCGCCAAAACGCATCACGCCGCAAAACGCCGTGAGAGCGAAGTCGACGAGCACATGAAGTAAGTCGGCAAGGCGTGCGAGCCAATGAAGCGGCGTCGCGAGTTGGCTAAACTCAAGCATTGGCGAGGCGGAATCAACCGTACTTAGTCCGTCGATGCAAACGAGCCGCTTGAGCTCGAAGTTGATCGACACGGACTCAAACCCAACGGCGACATCACCGAGCAAAACTAAGCCCTGAAGACCGAAAGAATCGACGGAGAAACGGCAAACAAATGAAAAAGCGACGCTGAAGCACACTCCTACCAAATGGCTAGGCTGCACACGGTTTGAGCCGCCTAACCGAGTGCTCTACCAAGTGGCCCAGGAGGCTCGGCCACTTTGGTAGAGCCTCCTGACAGTGGCAGAGGTGGCCCCGGCATGTGGTCGAGCCACCGACCAGCTTGGAGGTGGCTGAAACGAGAATGGTAGAGCCAGCTTGTACACACATCCCCCTCTTTTTGTATAAATAGGGGGTCTTGAAGGTGGGGAGGTCCGGGATTTGGGGATTTCAAGGCTTAGGAGGCTTGGATTTTTGGTGATTTGGAAGAGCTCGGACTTGAAGAATTCTTGCGAGATCTCACGAGTAATGGTATGCGATTCAGAGCAGCCGTGAGCTCAAGTCGATCGGCGTCGGATCTATAAGCAAAGGTAACCGAATTGGTCGAACTCTGGATACCCTCTAGATTAAGCTTCGCCTTAATCTCGTGGATAGCTGTGATTTCTCCTAGTAGATCTCACCGCTCGGTGATCCTCTCCTTCGTGAGTGTGATCCCCTCGGTAACCGTTTCCTTAGTGAAGCGAGCCCTTCACATCTGTAGTTCGAACCGGGTCTCTACGGATCGAATTGCGCGGTGGTCCACGGACACAAAAAGTCCCGACACGGGCAAAGAACCCATAGCGAGGACCTCGACATAACGAGATCCTCGTGTTTGTTTAGGAAGAAGTCGCAATCTTTTGATTTTCATTATGCGCCTTAAAATAAAAGGCAATTTCTTTTTGAATTTTGTTGTAGGCAAAAGAAGCTGTAAACAAATTCAAATCAATGACAATCATCCGACTTTTACATGAGCAGGGGGTATTATAGTCTTCACATATTTTATAATATTGGGTTTTGTGTTTTGGGGGCTCAGAGATTGTTGTCTTTGATTTTGGGGGTTTTGAGAGGGTTGAAAAAGTCTTGGGTGGGGGAAGCATAGGTATGGTTATTTTGGGGGCTAGAAGCAATTTTCCCTAAAAATAATTAATGATATGCATTCTACTGAAAGAATTCCGCCATGGATAAACCTGAGGTTTCGAGCAGGGAGATAGGAAAGAACAGAGAGAAGAGCAACAGAAGCAGGTTCCAGACGTATACACCAAATTCCGTCCCTGGATACTCCATCCCCGTCGCCTCTCTGATATATTTAAGACCGAAGTAACACATATATACCTCCATGACAGATATATGCTTCCCTAAAGTAACCATGTTTACGCCTTTTATCTGCAGGACTCTGTCTTCTTTCATCTTCATCCATCTCCTCCTAAATTAATATTATTGATCAATGACATCAAAATAAGAGTGTACATTAATGCTTCAGTGCAGAAAATAAATACAATAAATACATGTTCAGTTTCATGATTCTAAATCAAGAGGAAGAAGCTATTATAAATTGTTGTAGGATGTTTCTGTTGGGACAAACCCGGCCCGATAGAGGAGGTGTGACTAAAGTAGTATGGAAATAGTAAAGTTGAACCACAGTTTACGACGGAATCAACCGTGCCAGTCCGTCGATGCAAGCGAGCCGTTTGAGCTCACGAAAGTTGATCGGACACGGACTCAAACCCAACGGCGACATCACCGAGCAAAACTAAGCCCTAAGACCGAAAGAATCGACGGAGAAACGCAAACAAATGAAAAAGCGACGCGAGGCTTACACCTCGGCCAAATGGCCAAGGTGGCTCGGCCACTTTGCCGAGCCGCCGCCAACTTGGTAGGTGCTCTCACCAAGTGGCGAGGAGGCTCGGCCACTTTGGCCGAGCCTCCCGCCAAGTGGTCGAGGTGGCTCGGCCACCATGGTCGAGCCACCTCGCCAACTCCCGGGTGGGGCTGCCAAGGCCAGCCACTTGGGGGCAAGATGACATCCCCCTTGTATAAATAGGGGGTCTTGAAGGTGGGGAGGTCCGGGATTTGGGGGATTTCAAGGCTTAGGAGGCTTGGATTTTGGTGATTTGGAAGAGCTCGGACTTGAAGAATTCTTGCGAGATCTACGAGTAATCGGGCGACTGCCCGAAGCACCGGCGAGCTCAAGTCCAATGACGCCGATCTATAAGCAAAAGGTAACCGAATTCGGGTCGAACTACAGATACCCTCTAGATTAAGCTTCGTCTTAATCTCAGGGATAGCGCTGTGATTTCTCCTAGTAGATCTCACCCGCTCAGGCGATCCTCTCCTTCGTGAGTGTGATCCTCAGCGCTTGCTTCTTCGCGGAAACGAGCCCCTTCACATCTGTAGTTCGAACCGGGTCTCTACGGATCGAATTGCGGTGGTCCACGGACACAAAAGTCCCATCGCAAAGAACCCACGCAAGCGAGGACCTCGACATAACAGAGATCCTCGTGTTTGTTTAGGAAGAAGTCGCAATCTTTTTTGATTTTCATTGTACGCCTTAAAATAAAAGGCAATTTCTTTTTGAATTTTGTTGTAGGCAAAAGAAGCTGTAAACAAATTCAAATCAATGACAATCATCCCGACTTTTACCGCGAACAGGGGTATTATAGTCTTCACATATTTTATAATATTGGGTTTTGTGTTTTGGGGGCTCAGAGATTGTTGTCTTTGATTTTGGGGGTTTTGAGAGGGTTGAAAAAGTCTTGGGTGGGGGAAGCATAGGTATGGTTATTTTGGGGGCTAGAAGCAATTTTCCCTAAAAATAATTAATGATATGCATTCTACTGAAAGAATTCCGCCATGGATAAACCTGAGGTTTCGAGCAGGGAGATAGGAAAGAACAGAGAGAAGAGCAATGTGGTGTTCCGTGACGATACACCAAATTCGTCCTGGATACTCCATCCCGTCGCCTCTCTGATATATTTAAGACCGAAGTAACACATATATACCTCCATGACAGATATATGCTTCCCTAAAGTAACCATGTTTACGCCTTTTATCTGCAGGACTCTGTCTTCTTTCATCTTCATCCATCTCCTCCTAAATTAATATTATTGATCAATGACATCAAAATAAGAGTGTACATTAATGCTTCAGTGCAGAAAATAAATACAATAAATACATGTTCAGTTTCATGATTCTAAATCAAGAGGAAGAAGCTATTATAAATTGTTGTAGGATGTTTCTGTTGGGACAAACCCGGGCCCGATAGAGGAGGGTCGCAGCTAAAGTAGTATGGAAATAGTAAAGTTGAACACAGATTTACGTGGAAAACCCCCTAAATAATTTTGGGGTAAAAACCACAGGCAAGGATAGAAGAATTCACTATGAGGAAATAGGAGTTTACAATCTCTCTCTTTACAAGAAGAAACTTTCTCTATTTTTCTCTCACTCTTTCTATACGAAGAGAAGTTGTTTCTGGGATGGGATGATTTTTCCTGAAGGATTTGAGGCCTATTTATAGGGGCTTGAGAATATTATTCATCCATTATTTTATCCTTCACACGAGCAGCATGAGCTTGTTTTTAATTTCAATGCACTTTCGGTGCAAAGTGTGGGGGAGGCTTTCGGTGCCTGATAAAACAAATAGGGGGCCCCACAATCTTTGACAATCTCCCACTTGAAGATTTGATTGAGTATCAATCATATCTTCACACCATTCTTTCTATCTTGCCATCTTCATGTTGCTTACGTCTCCATCAAGCCGCAAGAGGATCGACACCAAACAAACTTGTCAGTATTGACTGCCTTTGTCAGAAAATCTGCTAGGTTATCTTTGGTGTGAATTTTCTGCATATCCACCGTTCATTCTTCCACTTTCTTACGAATGAAGTGGTACTGAACTCGAATGTGTTTGGTCTTTGAATGAAAGGCTGGATTTCTTGCCAAATGCAAAGCACTCTGATTGTCACAAAAGAGATAAATCTTTTTTTGTTTATGACCGAGTTCTTCCAGCACCATCTTCAATCATATCGCCTCTTTACTAGCTTGTGTAGCTGCTACATATTCTGCTTCTGTTGTTGAAGTAGTCACAACTGACTGCAGTTTTGAGACTCAGCTTACAGCTCCGCCAGCAAGTGCAAACACATAGTTTGTGATGGATTTGCTATTATCACGATCACCTGCATAATCAGAATTAACATATCCACTGACAATAAAATTTGATCCCCCATAACATAATGCAACATCTAAGGTAAAATAGAAAGAATGGTGTGAAGATATGACTGATAAAATAGAAAGAATGGTGTGAAGATATGACTGATACTCAATCAAATCTTTAAGTGAGAGATTGTCAAAGATTGCGGGGCCCCCCATTTATTTTATAAGGCACTGAAAGCCTCCCCCACATTTTGCACCGAAAGTGTAATGAAATTAAAAACGAGTTCATGTTGCTCGTGTGAAGGATAAAATAATGGGTGAATAGTATTCTCAAGCCCCTATAAATAGGCCTCAAATCCTTCAGGAAAAATCATCCCATCCCAGAAATAACTTCTCTTCTATGTTGACAGCACCACATCTGCTAATGCCAGATGAAGATTTACAATAGCATTCTCATCCATCTCGTTCCACTTCTTGTCGTCTATGATGTCCTCCGGCGTTGCACCGATGGCCGCTAGACAATTATCTTTTCTCAAAATAGCCTTTATCTTTAACTTTCACAGTGAGGAATTACTCCCGTTGAATTTCTCGATCTTGAAATTCTTGAACTTTATCGCCATTGCTTCTACCACGAACGGTAACTCCTTACTATCTCACGTAAACGGTAACTGTGTTTATAAACAGTAACCGTATTCATAAATAGTATCATATTTATGAATAGTACCGTATTTGTGAACAGTGCCGTACTTATGAATAGTGCTCAGTGCCTTTTATAGGGTAAATGATAATCTAGCTTATTTTCTAATGTGAAGGATCCACCTTTGGTGGCAGCCACAGAGCATACGATAAGCAGATACACGCACCCTAAGCCAGGCTCTGATACCACTTGTTGGGATAAATCCGGGCCCGATAGAGCAGGGTCGCAGCTAAAGTAGTACGAAAATAGTAAAGTTGAACACACAGATTTACGTGGAAAACCCCATAAATAATTTTGGGGTAAAAATCACGGGTAATGATAGAAGAATTCACTATGAGGAAATAGGAGTTTACAATCTCTCTCTTTACAAGAAGAAACTCTTTCTATTTTTCTCACTCTTCTATACGAAGAGAAGTTGTTTCTGGGATAGGATGATTTTTCCTGAAGGATTTGAGGCCTATTTATAGAGTCTTGAGAATACTATTCACCCATTATTTTATCGTTCACACGAGCAGCATGAGCTCATTTTTAATTTCATTACACTTTCGGTGCAAAGTGTGGGGGAGGCTTTTGGTGCCTGATAAAATAAATGGGGGGCCCCGCAATCTTTGACAGTTTCCGCAAATAATAATCATGTTTAAATACAATTTAAATATGTGCAGAAATAATTAATAAATAAATTAAAAAAGAAAAAAAGAAAGAGGACGAAAAGAGTAGTACCCTTAACCGCATGAAGGGTGTAGAGATGGTATTCTTGGCAGAGGTCCAGACGGAGCTAATATTAGCGGAGAGGGTTCAATCTAGCTACCACTATTGCTTCATCATCATTGTTATTATTATTATTATTATTATTATCCAACAACAAAGATGAGGATGATGATGAGGGTGCATTCTCAATATCGACCTCGTCCAAACCGACTTTTCTCGAATAATAGAAAGAGAACAAGGATTTCATGGATTCGTCACCCTCCAAAATTGTACCTATGCAAGTAGTTATCAGGTCAGCAGCATAATTGATCAGATTCAACAACATAAGTAGTTCCTGATGAGTACCTTAAAGCTTTTCTATTTTTATATCCACACCATTATCAACATAGCAAAATTGAACAAGTTATAATAATAATAACTCAGATGCAAATAACCTAATTAGGCAAGAAAGGTCTAGATCAAAAGAAAGACCGAGAGAGACCAAAAACACAGACCTGCTAGAGGATCATCATCACCATCCAACAACGGTGAAGATGACCCCTTCTTAATTCCGACGTCCTCCAAACCGACTTTTTTCGCATAATAGAAAGAGAACAAGGATTTCATGTATTTGTCACCCTCCAAAATTGTACCTGTGCAAATTAATTAATAATTGGGTCAGCACCATGCATGCATAATTCAGATTCAACACCATAAGTACGTTGTTCCGAAATCCTCAAAGATCATCTAGTTTCATTTTTTTATTTGGAAAATTCGTCTTTGGCGCACATAATAATACTATCAAATAACCATAACTATTACGCATTAGGCGCACATGGGAATCGAACCCGTGCTTCCACATCGGGAGCAACACGGCTTTGCCATGTGACCTACTGAGCTACCAAATCATCTAGTTTCATATCCATACCCTTATTAACGTAGAGAAATTTAATGAACAAGTTATAATAATAATTCATCAGATTCAATTAATCTTATAATTAGGCGAGAGAGAGAATATTCACCCCAAAAAACTGACCTGCTAGAGGATCACCCATGGATTTATAATATTGCTGTGAACCTATATTTCAAAGATGACGATGACGGCAACAAAAGAAACCCAAAAATATTTCGAGTAGGGTTTCTTGATCTCTCTGTATATTTTGGTTAGGGTTTATTAGGGTTCCTCCAGATTTAATTGTTGGGCCCCACTGGCCAAGTAAGCCTATTAATTTTTGACTTGTGGTGCATACGCACTAATGAAAACTGTCATGGGTATTTTAATTTGTTTGACAGGAAAAAAAACTGTCCGACAATCTATACAAATACTAGAGTTATTTGCACGAAAAAATTAATACACTTGTAATTCTTATCATGATTGTATACTTGAATACAAACGATCTTTGTAATTCATATCAAGGGGGTGTTTGGCAAATTCATAGTGAATTGAAAGTGTGAAAGCCTTTTTTTTCTTTTTTCTTTTTACAAGTGAGAAAATGTATCTACATCAGCATGTAAGTGAAATTCAGTATTTATTTACAAAAGAAAATCATTATTAAAAGGAAAAATAAAGATGATGTGGCAATTTATTTTATTTATCAATTTAATTAAAATTGTATCATATTTTGGAGATGTTTTGGTAGCTACAATTAAAAGTATTCACGAATCATGTTTAAAATACACAATAGCAAAATTAGAAGCAAAGTACAAAATTTAGTATATAGCATAACAGTTTAGGAAAAATTTCGTGCAAAGTTCCCTTATACGAAATTAAATATATAACTAGAGATTACGATAAAAGTAAGGTTCTTTTACAATAGTCCCTCGCATGTTTATTATTTTGTTACTAGTCCCCTAATAATTGAAATTACTATTAGCTTCCTTAATTCTTGTATCTTGATATTACTATCCTTCACTAAAGGGATTAAATTGAAGCAACCTAAAAGTAATCAAGGACATAATAGCACTTTCAATGATTAAGGGAAAGTTTTGCTACAACTTGTAAGTATTTAGAGGCTTGATAGAAATTTTAGCAATTTGAGGAACTAATCTAAGAAAATAAAGATTTATAGGACTAATATAGAAAACTCCAAAAATATCGTATTCCAAACGTAAGATTTTATCAACAGTGTCGGACATAAAAATTCTTAACCATCAGCGAAAAAATTAAAGAATTAATAAAAATATTTTTAGTTAAAAGTGATCCCCACTTCTTCATTTTCATGTGACATCCATACTTTTTAGGGAAGTTAAATTTGCATTAAATCTTACGTGGTAATTTTCATATACACTTTCAATAAAATAAACACCGAAAGTGATAAAAATGAACTACTTTTACACTTTCAGTTTTCATTTTCGGTAAACAAACGCCCCCTCAATTCAACAAAGTTCCACGATATCATTGTAGCATGTTCTTTGTAGATGAAGAATAGCTAGATGAGGGTGTTTTTGTTAAATCTATATAGATGGAAGGTTTTTGTTGAACTCAATACATGGAGGGATTTAAAAAAAAAGGGTATAGACGAGGGATTTTTTCTCTTCTCAAATTAAGAGGTTTCATGAAAAACTGGATATAGATGAGAGTTTCTTGTAATTTGACTATTTTAATTTCACAAAACAACCATGTATATTGTGGGTTTTACAAAACCAATGATTTTATTTATTATTATTGTTATTGGAGAAGCTATCACCTTTCGATACTGTAGTAAAAATATATGAACTATTGAAAATTATTGTTTTTGATAAAATGTCTAAGATATATATCGTCATCTATACACTATAACAAATGTTGTAAATTATGATACATTTTGTCTCTATATGACGATTTTTGTGTCGCACAAATAGAGCGACACATAACAAAAGTGTGATTAGAGTATGTGTGGAGAGTTCTTTCTACACATGTCTTGAATGTGTCACAAAGTCATATAATATATATATATATATATATATATATATATATATATATATATATATATATATATATATATATATATATGTCGAGCATGGTGACACATACAAGCGTCATAAAACTCGTGACACATATATGTGTTAAAAGTGGCGACACATATTTATGTCTATACCATTTAAAATATAAAGAGTATCATCATCGACACTATAACTTTCCAGAAGGTCACCCATCCTAGGATTACTCTCAACAAAGCACAATTAACCATGGAGCTTTTTAGCTTATACACTATCATAAATGTTTAATAATCATTATAATTAAAATCTAAGATTTATTATTTAAACCTATTAATAGATCTTCTCACAATCCATGTTCGACTATTAAACTTTTTCAATTATATTTAATTGTATATCTAATGACACAAATATGTGTCGTGATTTGTTACACTTTTATTTGTGTCACTATTGTTTAATCTTTTACAAATAAAATGACACTTTTATATGTGTCATAAAATAACTGTGGATAAATACACCTTTTATTGTAGTGATACCTATCAACTTGAAAAATTAATTCATCATAGATCATGCTTAAGATATAGAGCCTATTTAGACAAGGACAAAATTATCCAACATATATCACGAACCAAGCAAATAATGTCCTGCAGAACTAGAAGAGAGTAGAGATGCAGACAAACGCAAACTATATATCTTCTTTCTCCTTTTCCTTCCTTCCTATCTCCCTCTCTCGTATCTGCTCTTTGTTCATCCTTTCTCTCTCTCCCCCCAACTTTTTTTTTTTCCATGGAAATTACAAAACAAGTAATTTACGATTTTATTGAAGAAACCAAAGCTTTAGAATTCACACTAAAAAAAAAAGACAGTACTCCTGTGATTCACATCATGATAAGTCATAAAACTATGATATAGCACACAGTAGGGAGAATCTAAATACATAGACAATATGGATCCTAAGTTAGTAAATATCTTTAAACCCCAGATTAAAAATAAATAAATATCATAAGAGTTTACAGTACATTCTTATATAATGTTGTGAGTCTGATCACGATATGATTTCCGCAGACACGACACCAATCTTGGTAGACTTGATGATGGTGGAAGGAAGGCATCCGAAAAGGGTAACCACTAACCATACAAATCAGCAACAGAAGTGGGATACTCTCTTCTCGTCGCTGCCAGCAGCCATATCGTAAGAGCACAAAACAAGAACCTGCAAAAGCAAAATATGTCCTTGCCAGGATGCAAGATCATCTCATAAGGCTTTCTGTGCTTTCTTCATCTTCATCCATCCACTCCTAATTAACAACCAATCAATATATCAACGCACAGTCAGTTCAATTAATTTCCATAAAATCTTATTAGTTATAATTACTTCTTTTGAAACAACTAAGAATAGAGAACAAAAGGATTTATTATGGATTAAATGGATCCATAACACTTATTTGAAAAGGCGTACGTGATGCTTGGAGTGTGCAAACTAAAGTTGATGATTCTTGGAACTGGAAACAAAATTCCTGAAATCAGAGATGATGGCAATATGCAGTTGGGGTCCTAGTCTTATACAAGCATTTGTGAATAAATGCAAAAGTTGGTGTAATTAGGGGGAATTTGAGAACTTCTGTGGCATACCATGAGCTCAGTGATAATGATAATAGTCCTGTGAATTGGTAGCATATTGTTTTGGGGAAGTTATATTTTCCAAAACATTCTTACATCCTATGGTTAGCAACGCAAAGGAGGATTTTGACTGTAGATTGATAGGTCTTAAATTTTCAAGGGACTGCTTGTAATCCTAGATTTTCAATTTACTGTTTGTAGGTTAAAAAATTTCAAGGAGTTTCTAGAAAATTTTGCATTTTAGGGTGATTTTTGCAACTTTTGAAAGTTTTAGGGTGTTTTTTCAAATCAAAAAATTGCAGGGGAACTATTTGAAATTCTTAGATTTTTTCAGTGCACTGTTCTTGGTTTGATGTTTTCAGACTCTTTTCAAAAAATTTGAATTTTTGAGGGTGTTTTTGCAAGTTTTAAAAGTTTTAGGGTTTTTATGCAAATCCCAAATTTTTTGGGGCTAATTTTAATTCCAAGATTTTCAACGTACTATTTGTAGATTTCATATATTCACAGATTTTTTGTAAATTTTAAACTTTTGAGGGTGTTTATTGCAACTTTTGAAAGTTTAGGACGTTCTGCAAATTCTAAAATTTTAGGGGTTGTTTGCAATTCTTATATTTTCAATGTTCTGTTTTAGATTTGAAATTTTAAAGCTTTTTCTGTAAGTTTTAAATTTGAGGGTGTTTTTGCCAAATTTTAAAAGTGTTAGGGTGTTTTTAAAATTTAAAACTTTGTAGGGGCTCTTTGTAAGTCTTAGATTTTCAGTTTATTATTTTATGTTTGAAATTTTCATTTTTTGTAAATTTATAATTTTATGGTGTTTTTGCAAGTTTTTAAAGTTATGGGTTTTTTATATAAATTTCACAACTTTTGGGCTGTTTGTATTTCCGTGATTTTTGTATTTCCGTGATTTTCATTGTAATGTTTTAGATTTCAAATTTTTAGTTTATTTTTTAATTTAGTTTTTAGGGTGTTTTTATAATTTTCAAAATTTAGGGTGTTTTCTGTAAATTAATTTTTTTAGTGGGCTTCTTGAGAGGTTTGAAATTTTCAGTTTTATTTGTATGTTTTGAATTTTTAGGATGCTTTTATAATTTTTGAAAATTTTGAGGATTGTTTTTACAGTTTTGATATTGTTGGGGTTATTTGTAGTTTTCTATTTTACGAGGGAATATCTATAATTTTTGTCATTTTTGGGGCTCTTTGTAAGTTTTAAATTTTTTGAGGTCATATGTATAATTGCGAATGGTTAAAGCATAAACTTTCCCCTTCTTTTATCCTACCCTTCACTTGGTTAAAGTTTATCCTCACATGTATTATACAACGCAACAAAGCTTCTAAACAAAGTCTGTAATTGCCATAGTATTGATGCCGATGATGATGAATATTATGACTTTTCAAATTTATGGTACTTGTTCATAGTTACCCCCTTTTTTTCTACTTGAATGAATATAATTTGATGGATTTCTATTATGAATGTTTCAAAAGCATTTTATGATCTTTTTATTTGATATGTAGTTTAGGTGGAGGGGATTTTGTTGTAATCTAACATAATTTGTTCAATTTCGGTGGCGGTAACCTTAAGAACATTTTCGGTAGATAATTAATTAATCTTCGAAAGTTACGATTGGTACCAGACAATACACCGATGTATTAAAAAGTATTTCACAAGAAAATAATAATTACGAATAGTAGATCAGTCGGGCTGAACATATATGATATCGTGGCATGTAACATACAAAGAGTTCAAAAATTGGGTATTGGATATGCGGGTCGGGTTTCGAATATTGGGTCGGGTCTGGGTTTAAATATATTTTGTTATTTATTACGGTAGATATGGGCTGGGCCAGCTGCGTTTTGCGGGGGAGAAAACGAGAGAATTTCTATTTTCTATTTTAGGCCTCTATTTACATTAAGCTTTCCTGAGGCCCAGACATTTCTTTTTCCTTATTTCGTTTTCGCGGTTTATGATGATTGACCATGATCAAGGAGTCGGGGACCATTTTTGCAACTTGCAAATAGGGCTGACCAAACTATGGTCTACACCGATCTAACCGACCGAACCGTTCGATTTTAGTCACTTCGGTTCGGTTTTTTGGTGAACTCGGGTCGGGTCGGTTATAGTTTTTCAAATCGGTAGATACCCGAACCGACCGCCTACCCTTTAAATTCAAGCACGCCTCTTCAATCTAGCAGCGAAAGAAATATCTTTTCATACTCTATGTGGGCCCACCATGAACCCACGTGATTTGTTGTTGATTACAACAATAGCAGGCCCACCAACTTGATTATTTTATGAAGAATAATGAGAAGAGATTCACCTTCTTCTCCCAAATGCCCAAAGAAATCCATTACTAACCCTCGACTTCTTCTAATCACATATTTCACTTATGTTCTTCTTCAATTATTAATCTCCTTCTTATCTTAGCTTCGTATCCTTGCAACAATGGGAGAGTGTTTTCCACTTTTCAGCCTTCATTCTTGCTGTTTTTCCTTTGTGCGGAGACTTGTAACAACGATAAGAACCGACCGAACCGAACCAACCAATTTCAGTTCGGGTCGAGTCGGTTCAATAAATAGTCCGGTTCGGTTTCGGTTTACTTAAACTTGATGAAAACCTACCGAACCGGCTGTTTGCTCACCCCTACTTGCAAATGGTCCATCATCTATGTTTTGTTTGTCTTAGAAGCAAAAAGACTATTGAAATAGTGCTCTTCTGCTCAAAAGTCACTCTTCTTTTCCAAGTTAAGAAATAACAAATAGTTGTGATGGGATTGGTCCATTCAAGATTGTCTCCTGTTTTTCCACTGGGGTTAAAAAAAAAAAAAATTAATAATAATTCTTTTCTGAGAATACAGATATTATTACTTTTCATATCACAACCATCCATTTACGTTCAATCGAAATATTGGTATTTTCATACTTGACACGAATTTCCCTCTTTTCCTTCTTTTTTTTTATACTTTTTTTTTTAATGACATTTACATAACTAAAGTATAATGGAGTGCAACTCACACGGGGTCCCATGCATTCACAAACCATCCTTTTCATACCCTACCTCAACACGCTAACCCTACACCTCATACCCTATATAAACCCACATAATTAAACTTCATGAAACCATTCAAGAATCAAACTTTCAATATTATTAATAAGAGGGGGTGGAAATGGCAGCAACACTCCCCTCATTGTTAACTCTCCTCCTCTTCATCCTCTTCACAACTAAATCCCACGCATTAGTATCCACAAACATCAGCAACTCCCTTGACAACTTCGTCCAATGCTACCAAGCCCTCACCCACTTCTCCGCATCCCACACCATCCACACGAACACCTCCTCCCTCTACAACTCCATCCTCTTCTCCTCCGCCCAAAACCTCCGCTTCATCGTCGCCTCCACCCCCGTCCGCAAGCCGGCCATCATCATCACCCCCGACGAGGAGGCCCAGGTGGCCGTGACCGTCCAGTGCGCCTACACCTACGACGTCCAGCTCCGCGTGCGCAGCGGCGGCCACGACGCCGAGGGCACGTCGTATGTCGTCCCGCCCGAAGACACCACCGCGTCGGCGTTCGTGCCGTTCGTCGACGTCGACCTCGGACGGCTCCGCCGGATCGAAGTCGACGCTGGTAACCGGACGGCGTGGGTGCAGGCGGGGGCGACGATTGGGGAGGTGTACTACAGGGTGTTTACTGGCACGGGAGGGGCGGCGGGGTTCCCCGGAGGGACGGGGCCGACGGTGGGGGTGGGAGGGCATATCGGGGCGGGCGGGGGGATGGGGCCGATGATGAGGAGGTACGGGCTGGCGGCGGACAATGTGGTGGATGCGAGGGTGGTGGGGACCTGTGGGAGGGTTTTGGACAGGGAGGGGATGGGGGAGGAGATGTTTTGGGCTATCAGGGGAGGAGGAGCCGCCAGCTTCGGGATCGTGGTGGCTTACAAGCTCAAGCTTGTTGATGTTCCCAGACGGAATCAGGTCGCTACGTTCAGCACCTCCAGGACCGTTTTGGCGGGAAGGAATTTGAACACGGCTACGGTCAACCTCCTCACTGAGTGAGTGTATATATATATATATATATGGCTTCATTATTATTTTTAATTCTATAAATCTTAATTAAGTAACACACAGCAAATTAATAATTTTGTACTCATTTAAGTAATTAATTAAACTGATCTCCTCTAGGTGGCAAGACGTAGCTCCCAATCTCGACGACACCTTGAACCTCCAAGTCACCGCAACCGCCTCAGTCAACAGCCTAGGCACCACCGCCATCAGCCTCCAGTTCACCGCCCTCTTCCTCGGCAACTGCAGCACCCTCACTACCATCATGGACAACAGCTTCCCCGAGCTCCGCATCGCCCCCAGGCAGTGCAAGCAGAACGACTGGCTGGACGCCCTCGTCATCCTCAACGGCCTGAACCAAACCGAAGACTTCCTCGACCGCACCCAGGACTTCACCCGCGGCATCTCCTTTAAAGCAAAGTCTGACTTCGTCACCTCCTCCATCGCTGAAGGCGACTGGGAGAATATATTCACCTTCATCAACAGCTCCCTCAGTTCTCGGACCCTCGCCGATCAGCGAGGAGTCTCGTTTACCATGACATTGCTACCAATGGGTGGGAAATTGGAGGATATATCAGAAGGAGCGATACCGTTCCCTCATCGACAAGGAAACCTATACAGTATCCAATACTTCACGGGATGGTTTAGGACCGATGACCAGTCGACTCAGAAGCATTTGGATCTGATGAACAGGATATCGGGATTTATGGGCAATTTCATTACGAGCAACCCGAGGCCTGCTTATTACGGATACAAGGACATCGATTTGGGGAGGAACAAGGGGGTTCTTCCCAGCTATAATGACTCCAGGGTCTGGGGGGAGAGGTATTTCAAGGGGAACTTCGAGAGGCTGGCGAGGATCAAGAGGGAAGTTGATGCAGGGAATTATTTCAGGAGTGAGCAGAGTATTCCGCCTTATAATTCATGGGAGGGCGTTTCAGCGTCGTCGTCGACCTCGAATCCTTTGAGGGTGACTCTTCAGTGCTCTACCGATACTTGTATTTGCTTGAACAAACAAGGTCTTTGACGTCTATTGCATCAACGCATGCACGCTGCAGGTATTGATGATTTAAATAAAAAAAAGTTTGCTTTTGTATTGTTGTTGTGTTCTCCGATCGATGATCCTGATGCTGTTCCAGGATAAGTTGAAAGTGTTGTGAGTGATTTCTAGTTTGACAAGTTTGGAAAGTTGTACTAAGAAAATGTAATGAAATAAAAGTTCGTGTTTTTTTTGCAAATTAATGATTGTTTGTGATGTGGATTAGATCCGTTCACCCTAGTATGCATGACTACTCTTTTTAACTTACATTTGTTTGCACAAACTGAACCCAGTGCATTCTCCTGATAACTTAAAAGAATGGAAAGATTTGTTACATGAAAAGAAGGAAATCATGAGGTTGGGTATGGGAATTGAATATTGTTCACTAAAGATACACAATAAGGCCCAAATAACAACAATTAGTTCACACTTTTTTCAGTTGCTGTACAATAGATAATTATCCATATAATCTCTATGTATCTTTATCAACAGGAATTGGCCATATAATCCTATAATCTCGTAAATCAATGAGATTGTGCAGTCATTTCATGCTAAGTCAACACTAGACCAAACCGAATGAGAAAATGTTTTGAAATAAACAATATCGACCATCATCTTTCTTTTTTTACGACAACATCGATCACCTTATATTGTAGTAGACGACCGCTTTGGAACAGCGTGGCACCTTAATTCAGAGATCCATAACAGTCTGCTTCCATCTCCTAATACTTCCACATTTCCACTCTCTGCTACTATTTTGTTGAATAAGTAATTGTTTGGGCATCTTGACCCGGTAAGAAAAGCCCACAAGACTTTGTTAGGACTGGGCCAAGCCAGAATGGATTCGCCTAGGCCCAAATCGATTGCAGTTGGGCTCGTGCCTAGAATTTATATGACCATTTATGTGTCCATACTAATCCCAGCACCAACCCCTAAATAAAAAAAAAAAATTTAAAAAATGGAAACTAGCCTAATAACCTTGAACTTATGAAATTCATTTTCTACAATTATCTTACGAGATTAGGCCTAAATGCCTCAGTGCACTAGTTGGAGTGTCTTGCCTGTAGCACGCAATACCGCAATCTATGCATTGATCTGGTTCTAAAATAATTTGGATCAATTTAAAAAATTGCCAGCTGACAATGTCCCCGATACGAAGTTACCTAAACCAAGTAGGAGAAGCGATAACCACTTGACAATTTCTAAACTTTCTTGCCTAACATGTGCTTGGCTATACTAATTAACAAGTACATTTCGTTTAGCTGCTTTTCAGAAAATCATCCAAATTCAATTAGTTGTTGAACTGTTGTGACAAGAACAAGAGTGACAGTGAATATTAATTTATTAAATAGTTGTTGAATTAAATTAAATTGTTGAACTCTCATCATCTCTATATAAACCCAAAGCACAATCTCCATAACACAATCAAACAATCCCTTATAAAGCAAAATGGCAATATCAACCTCAACAATCCTCACCATCCTCTCCTTTCTCTTCTTATCATCTTCATCTTTTGCACAATCCTCTTACACTGATCCCTTCAAATCCTTCATCGGTTGCTTTCTACAACACGTCTCCCCAGACCTCATCTACACTTCAAACTCCACCTCCTATGAATCCGTACTCCAATCCTCTGCTCAAAACTTGCGTTTCTTAGTCTCCAAAACCAATCAAAAGCCCTCAGCCATTGTCACAGCAAACTCTACATCCGACATAAAAATAACAATCAGATGTGCATACATGTATGGCCTACAGCTCCGCACAAGGAGCGGTGGTCATGACTATGAGGGCATGTCATATGTATCCGACGACAAAGAACGGCCGTTTGTGGTCGTTGATCTTGCACACTACAGAAGCATCGATGTCGATGCCAAGACTCGAACAGCTTGGGTTCAATCTGGAGCAACTCTTGGTGAGGTCTACTATAACGTATTCACCAAGAGCAATGGTACTCTAGGTTTTCCAGCAGGAGTATGTCCAACTATTGGGCTTGGTGGGCATTTAAGTGGTGGTGGACTTGGCGCAATGACGAGAAAATTTGGTACTTCTGCTGATAATGTTATTGATGCCAAGATTTTGGGCACCAGTGGAGTGGTTTTGGACAGGCGGATGATGGGGGAGGATCTGTTTTGGGCCATAAGGGGCGGAGGAGCAGCCAGTTTCGGTATTGTTTTGGCTTACAAACTTCAACTGGTTGAAGTTCCTCCTGTTGTTACTACATTCGATGTTTACAGGAATTTACGGCAGAATGTGACTAATCTTGTTACGAGGTAAGTTCAAATTTGATCCCTCATAAATTAATTATGTTTAGGCTAAATTGATACAAGCAATTGTCAACGTGAGCAGGTGGCAAGACATTGCTCCTAAATTGGATGAGAATATCTTTCTCCGAGCCATTGTGCAACCCATAATCGATAGTGAGTCCATATGGAATGTGAACATTCAAGTTGAGTTCCTCTCCCTCTTCCTTGGAAACAAAAGCCAGCTCGTCTCTGCAATAGACACGAGCTTCCCTGAGCTTGGCCTTCAGGCTGAGGACTGCACAGAGATGAACTGGTTAGAATCTGCCCTCTTCATGAACGGTATGTCAGGTAAAGGGATCGAAGCCTTACTGGACAGGACACCGTTGTTCAACACCTCATTCAAGGCAAAATCAGACTTTGTGACAAACCCGATCACTGAGAAACAATGGGGAGAGATATGGAGGGCTCTTAGAAACCTCAAAGACAGCGACATCACTATATCGCGATAACGGAACCATTCGGAGGAATAATGGACACGATCCCGAATCGACAATCCGTTCCCTCATAGGAAAGGAAACTTATACAAAGATTCAAGATACACGAGATGGTCCCGACGATGAACAGGAGAGCAAGAGACATTTGGATTCAATGAGGAAGCGTATGATTTTATGACTCCATATGTTTCAAGCAATCCATGGCGGCGTACTACAACTACAAAGATATCGATTTGGGGAGGACCGAAGATGATGCCGAGCTATTTTGAAGCTTCGGCGGTGGAGAGGTATTTCAAGGGTAATTTTGAGAAGCTAGCTATTGTGAAGGGGAGAGTTGATCCTATGAACTTTTTCAGGAATGAGCAGAGCATTCCACCGTTGTATTATATGAGGAAGGAAGCCTTCTCTTCCTCATAGAACAACACGATTATGTGTGTACTAGTGAAAATTTATGAGGAAGGAAGCCTTCTCTTCCTCATAGAACAACACGATTATGTGTGTACTAGTGAAAATTTCTGTATTTGGTCATCAAATTAAACCTATCCTTATTTAAAGCGCTATTTAGCCTTTTTTATATAAAAAAAAACTCTTCGTGACACAAAGGTAAATTCCAATTACCCGAGCTCAAAATTGATCGAGGTACAGGCAAAATCTTGAAAAGGGGGAAAAGAAATAAAAATTAGAGCTTTTTGTGGTTCTGGCGCCTCTGCCCCCTCAATTTGGTTGTCAAAGAAAGAAAGAGCTTAATTTTGGGATTTTTCTCAGGAAATTAGGAGAATTTCTTTCGATAATAAATACAAAGTTTAACACCAACCTATACAAAAGTTTTTTTAAAAAAAATCTTGTAAAAAAGGGAAATTTCAATTACCCTAGGTCTAAATTGGTTGAATGGCAGGTAGAATTTTGAACAAAAGGGGAAAAGCAATAGAAATTACCTATTTTGGGATGGTAATTCACGCTTCCCTGCTCCTTGATTCCATCAATTTACGGTAGAAATTGAGGGAAATGCTAAAATTAGGGCTAGGGTTTATTACAGTGATGACCCTTCGAACCTTGCCTTTGGCGCGTCAACTAATAATGTAATTTTGTACATTAGCACCCAATATTTTCTTTTTACATTATTTTCAAATTTCCCATTTCTGTTTCTAATAAATGGACTATCTTTTATCACTTATATCCTAAATTTTCTTCCCAAAATGTAAACGATTGTTTGCGATGTGCATTCTCCTGATAGCTTAAAAGAATGGAAAGATTGGTTACATGAAAAGAAGGAAATCATGAGGTTGGGTATGGGAATTGAATATTGTTCACTAAAGATATACAATAAGGCCAAATAACAACATAAAGTTCACACTTTTTCAGTTGCTGTACAACCGATAATTATCTATATAATCTCTATGTAACTGTAAAACCCGAAAATTTGAATATTTTATGATAAATAATAAAAATGAGTTATATGGTGATAAATACATTTTATTAATGTTTGAGTATGCTAGGTTTAAAATTTTAAAATTTACCCCAACACCCTAAAACTAAGTTTAAAAATAAACTGAAGATTTCAAATCTCAAACATTACAATGAAATTCAAGAAGATACAAACAACCCCAAAGATTTAGAATTTACAGAAAACATCCTAAAAGCTGTAAATACTTGTAAAAACACCATAAAAATTATAAATTTATAAAAAATAAGAGTTTCAAACAGAAACCAATAAACTGAAAACCAACATCCCAATGAAAAGTTTTAATTTTGAAAAAGCACTACAAAAATTTTCAAATTTAGCAAAACAAGCTCAAAATTTAAAACTTACAGAAAATGCTTGAAAATTTCAAACCTACACTGAAAATCTATAAATTACAAGCATCAAACCTACACTAAAATTTATAAATTACAAGCAGCCCCTAAAATTTTATATTCGCAAAAATACCCAAAACTTTTAAATTTGCAACAAACACCCTCAAAACTTAAAATTTATCCCAACACCCTCAAAACTAAGTTTAAAAGTAAACTGAATATTTCATATCCGAAACTTTACAATGAAATTCAAGAAGATACAAACAACCCCAAAGATTTAGAATTTACAGAAAACATCCTAAAAGCTGTAAATACTTGTAAAAACATAAAAATTATAAATTTACAAAAAATAACAGTTTCAAGCGGAAGCCAATAAAAGTTTTAACTTCGAAAAACACACCACAAAACTTTCAAATTTAGCAAAACAAGCTCAAAATTTTAAACTTATAGAAAAATCATTAAAATTTCAAACCTACAATGAAAATATATAAATTGCAAGAAGCCCTTTAAAATTTAAAGCTTCAAAATTTCAAACTTACACTGATAATCTATAAATTCCAAGTAACCCCTAAAATTTTAGATTTTATAAAAACACCAAAAACTTTTAAATTGTAATAAACACCCTCAAAAATTTAAAAGTACATTCAAAATCTTAGAATTACAAATAGCCCACTAAAAATCAGTAGAAACTTTCAAATTTGCAATAAACACCCTAAAAATTCAAAATTAATAAGAAAATGTCAATATTTACAAATAGTCCCCTAAAAATCAATAGTTACTACAACTTCTGTGTTTTTTGCGTAACTTTACTTGGACAACTTTGCCCTTGAGTTTCCACTCACATATGAAGCAAACACATGCAATGCACGTGCCTACTTACTATATATATCTCTATATCTCTATCTCTATATATCAGATTTATAGAAAACGCCTTTACCTTTTTAAAACTACAACCAACACCCTCAACCAAAACATTTAGATTTTATAAAAAACATCCCCAAAATAAGCTCAATAATTTTATACTTACAGAAAAAGCTTGAAAATTTCAAACCTACACTGAAAATCTACAAATTACAAGCAGCCCCCTAAAAATTTAGAATCTGTAAAAAACACCCGAAACTTTTAAATTTGCAACAAACACCCTCAAAATTTTAAAATTTACTCCAACACCCTCAAAAACTAAGTTTAAAAAAATAAATTGAAGATTTCATATCTGAAACATTACAATGAAATTCAAAGAGAAACAAACAACCCCCAAAGATTTAGAATTTACAGAAAACACCCTAAAACTATAAATACTTAAAAAACCATAAAAATTATAAATTTTCAAAAAAAATTAGAGTTTCAAACGGAAACCAATAAAAGTTTTAACTTTGAAAAGCACACCACAAAACTGTTCAAAAATTTAATACTTACAGAAAAAGCTTGAAAATTTCAAACCTAAAATAAAAATCTATAAATTGCTAGAGGCCCTCTAAAATTTAAAGCTTGAAAATTTCAAACCTACACTGAAAATCTACAAATTACAAGCAGCCCCTAAAATTTTAGATTTTGTAAAAAAAAACACCCGAAACTTTCACATTTGTAATAAACACCCTCAAAAATTTAAAAGTTATAAAAAATATGTGAATATTTCAAATCTACAAATAGTAGATTCAAAATCTTAGAATTACAAATAGCCCTCTAAAAATTAGTAGTTATAATAAAAAGCACGTGCAACGCATGTGCCTACGTACTAGTAATCCTATAATCTCGTAAATCAATGAGATTGTGCAGTCATTTCATGCTAAGTCAACACTAGACCAAACCGAATGAGAAAATGTTTTGAAATAAACAATATCGACCATCATCTTTCTTTTTTTACGACAACATCGATCACCTTATATTGTAGTATACGACCGCTTTGGAACAGCGTGACACCTTAATTCAGAGATCCATAACAGTCTGCTTCCATCTCCTGATACTTCCACATTTCCACTCTCTGCTACTATTTTGTTGAATGAGTAATTGTTTGGGCATCTTGACCCGGTAAGAAAAGCCCACAAGACTTTGTTAGGAGCGGGCCAAGCCAGAATGGATTCGCCTAGGCCCAAATCGATTGCAGTTGGGCTCGTGCCTAGAATTTATATGACCATTTATGTGTCCATACTAATCCCAGCACCAACCCCTAAATAAAAAAAAAAAATTTAAAAAATGGAAACTAGCCTAATAACCTTGAACTTATGAAATTCATTTTCTACAATTATCTTACGAGATTAGGCCTAAATGCCTCAGTGCACTAGTTGGAGTGTCTTGCCTGTAGCACGCAATACCGCAATCTATGCATTGATCTGGTTCTAAAATAATTTGGATCAATTTAAAAAATTGCCAGCTGACAATGTCCCCGATACGAAGTTACCTAAACCAAGTAGGAGAAGCGATAACCACTTGACAATTTCTAAACTTTCTTGCCTAACATGTGCTTGGCAATACTAATTAACTAGTACATTTTGTTTACCTACTTTTCAGAAAATCATCCAAAGTCAATTAGTTGTTGAACTGTTGTGACAAGAACAAGAGTGACAGTGAATATTAATTTATTAAGTAGTTGTTGAATTAAATTAAATTGTTGAACTCTCATCATCTCGATATAAACCCAAAGCACAATCTCCATAACACAATCAAACAATCCCTTATAAAGCAAAATGGCAATATCAACCTCAACAATCCTCACCATCCTCTCCTTTCTCTTCTTATCATCTTCATCTTTTGCACAATCCTCTTACACTGATCCCTTCAAATCCTTCATCGATTGCTTTCTACAACACGCCTCCCCGCACCTCATCTACACTTCAAACTCCACCTCCTATGAATCCGTACTCAATCCTCTGCTCAAAACTTGCGTTTCTTAATCTCCAAAACCAATCAAAGCCCTCACCATTGTCACGACAAACTCTACATCCGACATAAAAATAACAATCGATGTGCATACATGTATGGCCTCTGACTCCGCACAAGGAGCGGTGGTCATGACTATGAGGGCATGTCATATGTATCCGACGACAAAGAACGGCCGTTTGTGGTCGTTGATCTTGCACACTACGAAGCATCGATGTCGATGCCAAGACTCGAACGACTTGGGTTCAATCTGGAGCAGCTGGCGGTGAGGTCTACTATAACGTATTCACCAAGAGCAATGGTACTCTAGGTTTTCAGCGGGACTATGTCCAACTATTGGGTTTGGTGGGCATTTAAGTGGTGGTGGACTTGGCACAATGACGAAAATTTGGTACTTCACGATAATGTTATTGATGCCAAGATTTTGGGTACCAGTGGAATGGTTTTGGACAAAGTGATGATGGGGAGGATCTGTTTGGGCCATTAGGGGCGGAGGAGCAGCCAGTTTCGGTATTGTTTTGGCTTACAAACTTCAACTGGTTGAAGTTCCTCCTGTTGTTACTACATTCAATGTTTACAGGAATTTAAGGCATAATGTAACTAATCTTGTTACGAGGTAAGTTCAAATTTGATCCCTCATAAATTAATTATGTTTAGGCTAAATTGATACAAGCAATTGTCAACGTGAGCAGGTGGCAAGACATTGCTCCTAAATTGGATGAGAATATCTTTCTCCGAGCCATTGTGCAACCCATAATCGATAGTGAGTCCATATGGAATGTGAACATTCAAGTTGAGTTCCTCTCCCTCTTCCTTGAAACAAAAGCCATTTCGTCTACGCAATAGACACGAGCTTCCCTGAGCTTGGCCTTCAGGCTGAGGACTGCACAGAGATGAACTGGTTAGAATCTGCCCTCTTCATGTACGGTATGTCAGGTAAAGGGATCGAAGCCTTACTGGACAGGACACCAGCGTTCAACAGCTCATTCAAGGGAAAATCAGACTTTGTGACAAACCCGATCACTGAGAAACAATGGGGAGAGATATGGAGGGCTCTTAGAAACCTCAAAGACGACGACATCACTATATCGCTGATAACGGAACCATTCGGAGGAATAATGGACACGATCCCAGAATCGACAATCCCGTTCCCTCATAGGAAAGGAAACTTATACAACATTCAGTATTACACGAGATGGTCCGGGACAGATGAACAGGAGAGCAAGAGACATTTGGATTCAATGAGGAAACTGTATGATTTTATGACTCCATATGTTTCAAGCAATCCGCGAACAGCGTACTACAACTACAAAGATATCGATTTGGGGAGGACCGAAGGGCTGATGCCGAGCTATTTTGAAGCTCGGCAGTGGGGGGAGAGGTATTTCAAGGGTAATTTTGAGAAGCTAGCTATTGTGAAGGGGAGAGTTGATCCTATGAACTTTTTCAGGAATGAGCAGAGCATTCCACCGTTGTATTATATGAGGAAGGAAGCCTTCTCTTCCTCATAGAACAACACGATTATGTGTGTACTAGTGAAAATTTATGAGGAAGGAAGCCTTCTCTTCCTCATAGAACAACACGATTATGTGTGTACTAGTGAAAATTTCTGTATTTGGTCATCAAATTAAACCTATCCTTATTTAAAGCGCTATTTAGCCTTTTTTATATATAAAAAAAAACTCTTCGTGACACAAAGGGAAATTCCAATTACTCGAGCTCAAAATTGATCGAGTTACAGGAAAAATCTTGAAAAGGGGGAAAAGAAATAAAAATTAGAGCTTTTTGTGGTTCTGGCGCCTCTGCTCCCTCAATTTGGTTGTCAAAGAAAGAAAGAGCTTAAATTTGGGATTTTTCTTAGGAAATTAGGAGAATTTCTTTCGATAATAAATACAAAGTTTAACACCAACCTATACAAAAGTTTTTTTTAAAAAAATCTTGTAAAAAAGGGAAATTTCAATTACCCTAGGTCTAAATTGGTTGAATGGCAGGTAGAATTTTGAACAAAAGGGGAAAAGCAATAGAAATTACCTATTTTGGGATGGTAATTCACGCTTCCCTGCTCCTTGATTCCATCAATTTACGGTAGAAATTGAGGGAAATGCTAAAATTAGGGCTAGGGTTTATTACAGTGATGACCCTTTGAACCTTGCCTTTGGCGCGTCAACTAATAATGTAATTTTGTACATTAGCACCCAATATTTTCTTTTTTTACATTATTTTCAAATTTCCCATTTCTGTTTCTAATAAATGGACTATCTTTTATCACTTATATCCTAAATTTTCTTCCCAAAAATGTAAACGATTGTTTGCGATGTGCATTCTCCTGATAGCTTAAAAGAATGGAAAGATTGGTTACATGAAAAGAAGGAAATCATGAGGTTGGGTATGGGAATTGAATATTGTTCACTAAAGATATACAATAAGGCCGAATAACAACATGAAGTTCACACTTTTTTCAGTTGCTGTACAACCGATAATTATCTATATAATCTCTATGTAACTTTATCAACAGGAATTGGCCATATAATCCTATAATCTCGTAAAATCAATGAGATTGTGCAGTCATTTCATGCTAAGTCTACACTAGACCAAACCGAACGAGAATGTTTTGAAATAAACATACAGATGCAGACAATATCGACCATCATATTTCTTTTTTTACGACGACGTCACCTTATACTGTAGTATACGACCACTTTGGAACAACGTGACACTTTAATTCAGAAATTCATAACAGTCTGCTTCCATCTCCTAATACTAACCCCTAAAAAAGAAGGGGAAAAAAAAAACGCACTAGCCAGCTAACATCTGACTTACTTAACCAAAGACTTTACCATGAGGTCCATTGTGTTTGCATTAGTTAAGATATCTCTTTCTTTCAAGACAAGAGGATCCAATATCGCACCAAACCCTGCTGAGATTCTTCGCTTTGTTTCATGCCTATTCAACTCCATGGCCTAAGCTTTACCTAATAACCTTGAACTTATGAAATTTATTTTCTGCAATTATCTTACGAGATTAGGCCTAAATGCCTCAGTGCACTAGTTGGAGTGTCCTGCCTGTGCCACACAATACCGCAATCTGTGCATTGATCTGGTTCTAAAGTAATTTGGATCAATTTAAAAAATTGCCAGCTGACACTATCCCCGATACAAAGTTGCCTATTCCAAGTAGGAGAAGTGATAATCACTGGACAATTTCTAAATTTTTTTTTGCTGAACGTGACAATACTAATTAACTAGTACATTTTGTTTAGCTACCTTTGAAGAAACGTAAAATACCGTGTCTACTTAAACAACCGGTACCCTCACTATTAAAAAAATATCCTTCGTGATATATTAGAAGTTCAGCATGCGTAGTACAGGAAGCAATAGATATCAAGAAAATTATAAATATCTCTAATTGGCAAGTAGGGATGGCAAATTTTGCTCATGCCCAATTGCCCATTATGACATCCCATTAATTGGCCGCCCAAACCCACCCTTTTAGTTAAATGAGCTTTAAATGAGCGGGTTCCATTACCATAAGCAATAAATGGCAGAGGATCGCCCATTTGCCTACCCATAAATTCATGCACATTTGGTCATACAACTTCAAAATTTCAAAACTATAAATACTCCATTAAAAATTCAAAATTTACAAATAGTATATAGTCTATAAATTATACACATCACCAAAAGTTTTGAAATACGCAAAAAAGATCCTACAACTTTTAGAAATTGCGAAAAACACCTTAAAATTATAAATGTTCAATAAAAAATCAAAACTTACACACTATACAAAATCTGTTATTGCACATATCATCTCAAAGTTTCAAATTTTGCGAAAACACTCTAAAAGTTTAAAAATTACAAAACACCCTTAAATTAAAATCTTTGAAAAAAATGCCCTCAATGTATCAAATCTCACAAACGGTATAAAAATATGTAAATTGCGCAGCACTTGAAGGTTTTCAATTTTGCAAAAACACCCTAAAAGTTTAAAAATTATAAAAATACCCTTAAAATTCTCAAAACACATACATAAAATATCAAAACCGACAAATAGTGCAAGATCTGTAAATTACGTGAAGCCCAAGAAAATTTTAAAATTTGCAGAAAACACCCTAAAAGTTTTAAAATTGCAAAACCTCCTTAAAATTCAAAATTTGTAAAATAATCCTAAAAGTTCAAAATAAACACAATTACACAGAAAATCTAAGAATTACAAATAACTTCCTAAAATTTTCAAATTTGCAAAAACACCCTAAAACTTTTAGAACTTACAGAAAAGTCTTCAAACCTACATATAACAAATTAAAAATAGGATTACAAACAGCCCCTTGAAAATTTTGTAATTTCAAAAACACCCTAAAACTTTAAAAGTTACAAAAATACCTTCTTAATTTTAAAATTTACAAAAAACACCATGAGAATTTCAAACATACAACAAATATGCTGAAAATCTAGGAACAATAATCAGCCCCTAAAAATATTGACGTTGAGAAAACACCCTAAAAGTTTTAAAATTGCTAAAACTCCCTCAAAGATTGAAATTATAAGAAAACAACCCTCTATAATTTTTACCTTTCCAGGTTGTTTTTGCAAATGTCAAAAATTTTAGGGTATTTATTGCAATTTTGAAAATTTTCGGGTGATTTTATGCAAATTCTAAAATTTTAAGGGCGCTTTGTAATCCTAGATTTACAATTCTTGCTTGAAGTTTAAGCATTTTAGGGTGGTTTTTCAAACTTTGAAAGTTTTAGGGTTTTGTAGGGAAGTTTGTAATTTTAAAATTTTCAGTGTACTTTTCTTGGTTTGATGTTGCCGGGCTCTTTTGCAAATTTTAAAATTTTTAGGGTGTTTTTTTGTAAGTTTTACGGTTTTAATGCAAATCCCAAAATTTTTAGAGGGCTATTTGTAATTCTAAGATTTTCAATATACTATTTGTAGATTTGAAATATTCACAGATTTTTTATAATGTTTTAATATTTGAGGGTATTTATTGAAACTTTGAAAGTTTAGGGTGTTTTTACAAATTCTAAAAATTTAGGGGCTGTTTGCAGTTCATAGATTTCAGTTTTCTATTTTAGCTTTGAAATTTTCAAGTTTTTCGCAAGTTTTAAATTTTTAAGGTGCTTTTATCAAAATTTAAAAGTTTTGGGGTGTTTTTGCAAATTATAAAATTTTTGGGGTTGTTTGTATTTCCTGATTTTCATTGAAATATTTTAGATTTGAAATTTTAGTTTATTTTTTAATTTGGTTTTGAGGGTATTTTTTGTAATTTTAAAATTTTAGGGTGTTTTTACAAATTCTAAAATTTTTAAGGCTTTTCTTGTAAGGTTTTAAACTTTCAGTGTTTTTGTTTGTTTTGAATTTATAGGGTATTTTACAATTTTGAAAATTTTGAGGCTTTTTTTTTGTAGTTTTGGAATTGTTGGGTGTTGTTTGTAATTTTCTATTTTACAAGGGGATGTTTGTAATATTTTTATTGTTGGGGCTTTTTGGTAAGTTTGATACTTTTTTGGTCAGTTTGCAGAGAGCCCCCTAAATGTTTGCAAGAAGATCCTTGAAAGTTTATATATACAATACTATTATAGTTAAATGAGCAAATGGGCAGGCAAAAACCCGCCCATTTAGTAAATTACTGAATGAGTCATGAATGGGCCATAAATGAGCAAATGTGCAAAATCTGCCAGTCCCAAGTATACCTTACATGCCTCTGCATTTCGCTGATGCTGTCTTTTTCCAGAAGATCATCCGAAGTCAATTTTGCGTTAAGAAGAAGAGTGAATATTAATTTATTAATTAGTTGTTGAACTGTTCTGACAAGAACAAGAGTGACAGTGAATATTAATTTATTAAATAGTTGTTGAACTGAGAGGGGATGGAAGGATAAACAAGTAATCAGAGCAATGTGACTTGTATGAATTAAATTAAATTGTTGAACTCTCATCATCTCTATATAAACCCAAAGCACAATCTCCATAACACAATCAAACAACCCCGTATCAAGCAAAATGGCAATATCAACCTCAACAATCCTCACCATCCTCTCCTTTCTCTTCTTATCATCTTCATCTTTTGCACAATCCTCTTACACTGCTCCCTTCAAATCCTTCATCGATTGCTTTCTACAACACGTCTCCCCAGACCTCATCTACACTTCAAACTCCACCTCCTATGAATCCGTACTCCAATCCTCTGCTCAAAACTTGCGTTTCTTAGTCTCCAAAACCAATCAAAACCCTCACCATTGTCACAAAAACTCTACATCCGACATAAAATAACAATCAGATGTGCATATATGTATGGCCTACAGCTCCGCACAAGGAGTGGTGGTCATGACTATGAGGGCATGTCATATGTATCCGACGACAAAGAACGGCCGTTTGTGGTCGTTGATCTTGCACACTACAGAAGCATCGATGTCGATGCCAAGACTCGAACAGCTTGGGTTCAATCTGGAGCAACTGCTGGTGAGGTCTACTATAACGTATTCACCAAGAGCAATGGTACTCTAGGTTTTCCAGCAGGACTATGTCCAACTATTGGGTTTGGTGGGCATTTAAGTGGTGGTGGACTTGGCACAATGACGAGAAAATTTGGTACTTCTGCTGATAATGTTATTGATGCCAAGATTTTGGGTACCAGTGGAGTGGTTTTGGACAGGCAGATGATGGGGGAGGATCTGTTTTGGGCCATTAGGGGCGGAGGAGCAGCCAGTTTCGGTATTGTTTTGGCTTACAAACTTCAACTGGTTGAAGTTCCTCCTGTTGTTACTACATTCAATGTTTACAGGAATTTAAGGCATAATGTGACTAATCTTGTTACGAGGTAAGTTCAAATTTGATCCCTCATTAATTAATCATGTTTAGGCTAAATTTGATACAAGCAATTGTCAACGTGAGCAGGTGGCAAGACATTGCTCCTAAATTGGATGAGAATATCTTTCTCCGAGCCATTGTGCAACCCATAATCGATAGTGAGTCCATATGGAATGTGAACATTCAAGTTGAGTTCCTCTCCCTCTTCCTTGGAAACAAAAGCCAGCTCGTCTCTGCAATAGACACGAGCTTCCCTGAGCTTGGCCTTCAGGCTGAGGACTGCACAGAGATGAACTGGTTAGAATCTGCCCTCTTCATGTACGGTATGTCAGGTAAAGGGATCGAAGCCTTACTGGACAGGACACCAGCGTTCAACAGCTCATTCAAGGGAAAATCAGACTTTGTGACAAACCCGATCACTGAGAAACAATGGGGAGAGATATGGAGGGCTCTTAGAAACCTCAAAGACGACGACATCACTATATCGCTGATAACGGAACCATTCGGAGGAATAATGGACACGATCCCAGAATCGACAATCCCGTTCCCTCATAGGAAAGGAAACTTATACAACATTCAGTATTACACGAGATGGTCCGGGACAGATGAACAGGAGAGCAAGAGACATTTGGATTCAATGAGGAAACTGTATGATTTTATGACTCCATATGTTTCAAGCAATCCGCGAGCAGCGTACTACAACTACAAAGATATCGATTTGGGGAGGACCGAAGGGCTGATGCCGAGCTATTTTGAAGCTCGGCAGTGGGGGGAGAGGTATTTCAAGGGTAATTTTGAGAAGCTAGCTATTGTGAAGGGGAGAGTTGATCCTATGAACTTTTTCAGGAATGAGCAGAGCATTCCACCGTTGTATTATATGAGGAAGGAAGCCTTCTCTTCCTCATAGAACAACACGATTATGTGTGTACTAGTGAAAATTTATGAGGAAGGAAGCCTCTCTTCCTCATAGAACAACACGATTATGTGTACTAGTGAAAATTTATGAGGAAGGAAGCCTTCTCTTCCTCATAGAACAACACGATTATGTGTGTACTAGTGAAAATTTCTGTATTTGGTCATCAAATTAAACCTATCCTTATTTAAAGCGCTATTTAGCCTTTTTTATATAAAAAAAACTCTTCGTGACACAAAGGGAAATTCCAATTACCCGAGCTCAAAATTGATCGAGTTACAGGAAAAATCTTGAAAAGGGGGAAAAGAAATAAAAATTAGAGCTTTTTGTGGTTCTGGCGCCTCTGCTCCCTCAATTTGGTTGTCAAAGAAAGAAAGAGCTTAAATTTGGGATTTTTCTTAGGAAATTAGGAGAATTTCTTTCGATAATAAATACAAAGTTTAACACCAACCTATACAAAAGTTTTTTTTAAAAAAATCTTGTAAAAAAGGGAAATTTCAATTACCCTAGGTCTAAATTGGTTGAATGGCAGGTAGAATTTTGAACAAAAGGGGAAAAGCAATAGAAATTACCTATTTTGGGATGGTAATTCACGCTTCCCTGCTCCTTGATTCCATCAATTTACGGTAGAAATTGAGGGAAATGCTAAAATTAGGGCTAGGGTTTATTACAGTGATGACCCTTCGAACCTTGCCTTTGGCGCGTCAACTAATAATGTAATTTTGTACATTAGCACCCAATATTTTCTTTTTACATTATTTTCAAATTTCCCATTTCTGTTTCTAATAAATGGACTATCTTTTATCACTTATATCCTAAATTTTCTTCCCAAAATGTAAACGATTGTTTGCGATGTGCATTCTCCTGATAGCTTAAAAGAATGGAAAGATTGGTTACATGAAAAGAAGGAAATCATGAGGTTGGGTATGGGAATTGAATATTGTTCACTAAAGATATACAATAAGGCCGAATAACAACATGAAGTTCACACTTTTTTCAGTTGCTGTACAACCGATAATTATCTATATAATCTCTATGTAACTTTATCAACAGGAATTGGCCATATAATCCTATAATCTCGTAAAATCAATGAGATTGTGCAGTCATTTCATGCTAAGTCTACACTAGACCAAACCGAACGAGAATGTTTTGAAATAAACATACAGATGCAGACAATATCGACCATCATATTTCTTTTTTTACGACGACGTCACCTTATACTGTAGTATACGACCACTTTGGAACAACGTGACACTTTAATTCAGAAATTCATAACAGTCTGCTTCCATCTCCTAATACTAACCCCTAAAAAAGAAGGGGAAAACGACTAGCCAGCCTAACATCCGACTTACTTAACCAAAGACTTTACCATGAGGTCCATTGTGTTTGCATTAGTTAAGGTATCTCTTTCTTTCAAGACAAGAGGATCCAATATCGCACCAAACCCTGCTGAGATTCTTCGCTTTGTTTCATGCCTATTCAACTCCATGGCCTAAGCTTTACCTAATAACCTTGAACTTATGAAATTTATTTTCTGCAATTATCTTACGAGATTAGGCCTAAATGCCTCAGTGCACTAGTTGGAGTGTCCTGCCTGTGCCACACAATACCGCAATCTGTGCATTGATCTGGTTCTAAAGTAATTTGGATCAATTTAAAAAATTGCCAGCTGACACTATCCCCGATACAAAGTTGCCTATTCCAAGTAGGAGAAGTGATAATCACTGGACAATTTCTAAATTTTTTTTTGCTGAACGTGACAATACTAATTAACTAGTACATTTTGTTTAGCTACCTTTGAAGAAACGTAAAATACCGTGTCTACTTAAACAACCGGTACCCTCACTATTAAAAAAATATCCTTCGTGATATATTAGAAGTTCAGCATGCGTAGTACAGGAAGCAATAGATATCAAGAAAATTATAAATATCTCTAATTGGCAAGTAGGGATGGCAAATTTTGCTCATGCCCAATTGCCCATTATGACATCCCATTAATTGGCCTGCCCAAACCCACCCTTTTAGTTAAATGAGCTTTAAATGAACGGGTTCCATTACCATAAGCAATAAATGGTAGGCGGAGGATCGCCCATTTGCCTACCCATAAATTCATGCACATTTGGTCATACAACTTCAAAATTTCAAAACTATAAATACTCCATTAAAAATTCAAAATTTACAAATAGTATATAGTCTATAAATTATACACATCACCAAAAGTTTTGAAATACGCAAAAAAGATCCTACAACTTTTAGAAATTGCGAAAAACACCTTAAAATTATAAATGTTCAATAAAAAATCAAAACTTACACACTATACAAAATCTGTTATTGCACATATCATCTCAAAGTTTCAAATTTTGCGAGAAAACACTCTAAAAGTTTTAAAAATTACAAAAACACCCTTAAATTAAAATCTTTGAAAAAAATGCCCTCAATGTATCAAATCTCACAAACGGTATAAAAATATGTAAATTAGCAGCACTTGAAGGTTTTCAATTTTGCAAAAACACCCTAAAAGTTTTAAAAATTATAAAAATACCCTTAAAATTTCAAAACACATACATAAAATATCAAAACCGACAAATAGTGCAAGATCTGTAAATTACGTGTAGCCCAAGAAAATTTTAAAATTTTCAGAAAACACCCTAAAAGTTTTAAAAATTGCAAAACCTCCCTTAAAATTCAAAATTTGTAAAATAATCCTAAAAGTTCAAAATGAACACAATACACAGAAAATCTAAGAATTACAAATAACTTCCTAAAAATTTTAAATTTGCAAAAACACCCTAAACTTTTAGAACTTACAGAAAAGTCTTCAAACCTACATATAACAAATTAAAATAGGATTACAAACAGCCCCTTGAAAATTTTGTAATTTTCAAAAACACCCTAAAACTTTAAAAGTTACAAAAATACCTTCTTAATTTTAAAACTTACAAAAAATACCATGAGAATTTCAAACCTACAACAAATATGCTGAGAATCTAGGAACAATAATCAGCCCCTAAAAAATATCGACGTTACAGAAAACACCCTAAAAGTTTTAAAAATTGCTAAAAACTCCCTCCAAGATTGAAATTATAAGAAAACAACCCTCTATAATTTTTTTACCTTTCCAGGTTGTTTTTTGCAAATGTCAAAAAAATTTAGGGTATTTATTGCAATTTTTGAAATTTTCGGGTGATTTTATGCAAATTCTAAAATTTTCAAGGGGCAGTTTGTAATCCTAGATTTACAATTTACTGCTTGAAGTTTAAGCATTTTAGGGTGGTTTTTCAAACTTTTGAAAGTTTTAGGGTTTTGTAGGGGCAGTTTGTAATTTTTAAAATTTTCAGTGTACTTTTCTTGGTTTGATGTTGCCAGACTCTTTTTGCAAATTAAATTTTTGAGGGTGTTTTTTATAAGTTTTACGGTTTTTAATGCAAATCCCAAAATTTTTAGAGGGCTATTTGTAATTCTAAGATTTTCAATATACTATTTGTAGATTTGAAATATTCACAGATTTTTTATAATGTTTTAATAATTGAGGGTATTTATTTTAACTTTGAAAGTTTTAGGGTGTTTTTCCAAATTCTAAAAATTTAGGGGCTGTTTGCAGTTCATAGATTTCAGTTTTCTATTTTAGGTTTGAAATTTTCAAGTTTTTTCAAGTTTTAAATTTTTTAAGGTGCTTTTATCAAAATATAAAAGTTTTGGGGTGTTTTTGCAAATTATAAAATTTTGGGGTTGTTTGTATTTCCCTGGTTTTCATTGAAATATTTTAGATTTGAAATTTTTAGTTTATTTTTAAATTTGGTTTTGAGGGTATTTTTTTGTAATTTTCAAAATTTTAGGGTGTTTTCTCAGAATATGACATTTTTAAGGCGTTTCTTGTAAGGTTTTAAACTTTCAGTGTTTTTGTTTGTTTTGAATTTATAGGGTATTTTTACAAATTTTGAAAATTTTGAGGCTTTTTTATAGTTTTGAAATTGTTGGGTGTTGTTTGTAATTTTCTATTTTACAAGGGATGTTTGTAATATTTTTATTGTTGGGGCTTTTGGTAAGTTTGATACTTCTTTTGGTCAGTTTGCAGAGAGCCCCTAAATGTTTGCAAGAAGATCCTTAAAAGTTTATATATACAATACTATTATATTTAAATGAGCAAATGTGCAAAATCTGCCAGTCCCAAGTATACCTTACATGCCTCTGCATTTCGCTGATGCTGTCTTTTTCAGAAGATCATCCGAAGTCAATTTTGCGTTAAGAAGAAGAGTGAATATTAATTTATTAAATAGTTGTTGAACTGTTCTGACAAGAACAAGAGTGACAGTGAATATTAATTTATTAAATAGTTGTTGAACTGTTCTGACAAGAACAAGAGTGACAGTGAATATTAATTTATTAATTAGTTGTTGAACTGTTCTGACAAGAACAAGAGTGACAGTGAATATTAATTTATTAATTAGTTGTTGAACTGTTCTGACAAGAACAAGAGTGACAGTGAATATTAATTTATTAAATAGTTGTTGAACTGAGAGGGGATGGAAGGATAAACAAGTAATTAGAGCAATGTGACTTGTATGAATTAAATTAAATTGTTGAACTCTCAATCATCTCTATATAAACCCAAAGCACAATCTCCATAACACAATCAAACAACCCCGTATCAAGCAAAATGGCAATATCAACCTCAACAATCCTCACCATCCTCTCCTTTCTCTTCTTATCATCTTCATCTTTCGCACAATCCTCTTACACTGCTCCCTTCAAATCCTTCATCGATTGCTTTCTACAACACATCTCTCGGACCTCATCTACACTTCAAACTCCACCTCCTATGAATCCGTACTCAATCCTCTGCTCAAAACTTGCGTTTCTTAGTCTCCAAAACCAATCAAAGCCCTCACCATTGTCACAAAAACTCTACATCCGACATAAAAATAACAATCAGATGTGCATACATGTATGGCCTACAGCTCCGCACAAGGAGCGGTGGTCATGACTATGAGGGCATGTCATATGTATCCGATGACAAAGAACGGCCATTTGTGGTCGTTGATCTTGCACACTACAGAAGCATCGATGTCGATGCCAAGACTCGAACAGCTTGGGTTCAATCTGGAGCAACTGCTGGTGAGGTCTACTATAACGTATTCACCAAGAGTAATGGTACTCTAGGTTTTCCAGCAGGAGAATGTCCAACTATTGGGGTTGGTGGGCATTTAAGTGGTGGTGGATTTGGCGCAATGATCAGAAAATTTGGTACTGCTGCTGATAATGTTATTGATGCCAAGATTTTGGGGACAAGTGGAGTGGTTTTGGACAAAGTGATGATGGGGAGGATCTGTTTGGGCCATAAGGGCGGAGGAGCGCCCAGTTTCGGTATTGTTTTGGCTTACAAACTTCAACTGGTTGAAGTTCCTCCTGTTGTTACTACATTCAATGTTTACAGGAATTTTAGGCAGAATGTGACTAATCTTGTTACAAGGTAAGTTCAAATTTGATCCCCCAGAAATTAATTATGTTTAGGCTAAATTGATACAAGCAATTGTCAACGTGAGCAGGTGGCAAGACATTGCTCCTAAATTGGATGAGAATATCTTTCTCCGAGCCGTTGTGCAACCTATAATCGACAGTGAGTCCATATGGAATGTGAACATTGAAGTTCAGTTCACCTCCCTCTTCCTTGGAAACAAAAGCCAGCTCCTCTCTACAATAGACACGAGCTTCCCTGAGCTTGGCCTTCAGGCTGAGGATTGCATAGAGATGAACTGGTTAGAATCTGCCCTCGTCATCATGTACGGTATGTCAGGTAAAGGGATCGAAGCGTTACTGAACAGGACACCGGAGTTCAACAGCTCATTCAAGGGAAAATCAGACTTTGTGACAAACCCGATCACTGAGAAACAATGGGGAGAAATATGGAGGGCTCTTAGAAACCTCAAAGACGACAACATCAATATATTTCTGATAATGGAACCATTCGGAGGAATAATGGACATGATCCCAGAATCAACAATCCCGTTCCCTCATAGGAAAGGAAACTTATACATTATTCAGTATATCATGAGATGGTCCCAGACGGATGAACAGGAGACCAAGCGACAGTTGGATTCAATGAGGAAACTGTATGATTTTATGACTCCATATGTTTCAAGCAATCCGCGAACAGCATACTACAACTTCAAAGATATCGATTTGGGGAGGACCGAAGGGCTAATGCCGAGCTATTTTGAAGCTCGACAGTGGGGGGAGAGGTATTTCAAGGGTAATTTTGAGAAGCTAGCTATTGTGAAGGGGAGGGTTGATCCTATGAACTTTTTCAGGAATGAGCAGAGCATCCCACCATTGTATTATACGAGGAAGGAAGCCTTCCCTTTCTCATAGAACAACACGATTATGTGATTGTTGAATAAAGAAATAAGAACATATTATGTGTGTACTAGTGAAAATTTCTATATTTGGTCATCAAATAAAACCTGTCCTTATTTAAAGCGCTATTTAGCCTTTTTTTTAAAAAATTCTTGGTGACACAAAGGGAAATCCCAGTTACCCGAGCTCAAAATTGATCGAGTTACAGGGGAAAAATCTTGAAAAGGGGGAAAGAAATAAAAATTAAGCTTTTGGGATTGTGATTCTGGCGCCTCTGCCCCATCAATTTGGTAGTCAAAGAATGAAAGAGCTTAAATTTGGGATTTTTCTTAGGAAATTAGGAGAATTTCTTTCGATAATAAAAATTAAAGGGTATATAAGTGCCAAATGATTGTTTGTGATGTGGATTAGATCCGCTCAACCTAGTATGCATAACTCTTTTAACATATATTTGTTTACACAAACTGAGCACAGTGAATTCTCCTGATAACTTAAAAGAATGGAAAGATTGGTTACATGAAAAGAAGGAAATCATGAGGTTGGGTATGGGAATTGAATATTGCTCACTAAAGATACACAATAAGGCCAAATAACAACATGAAATTCACACTTTTTTCAGTTGCTGTACAACCGATAATTATCCATATAACCTCTATGTAACTTTATCAACAGGAATTGGCCATATAATCCTATAATCTGGTAAATCAATGAGATTGTGTAGTCATTTCATGCTAAGTCCACACTAGACCAAACCGAATGAGAAAATGTTTTGAAATAAACATATAGATACAGACAATATCGGCCATCATCTTTCTTTTTTTACGACAACATCACCTTATACTGTAGTATACGACCGCTTTGAAACAACGTGACACCTTAATTCAGAGATCCATAACAGTCTGCTTCCATCTCCTAATACTTCCACAGTTCCACTATCTGCTTCTATTTTGTTGAATAAGTAATTGTTTGGGCATCTTGACCCGGTAAGAAAAGCCCACAAGACTTTGTTAGAAGTGGGCCAGGCGGAATGGATTCGACTCGGCCCAAATCGATTGCAGTTGGGCTTGTGCCTAGAATTCAGGTTAAATAGCACTTACACACCCTATTGTTTCATCTACTTTTCACTTACATACCCCTACTTGTATTTGGCAGCAAAAAAGTACCCTAAAGTTTTTTAAATTTGCACTTATATACCCTTATTTTTTTGGTAGCACTTGTATCGTTAAAGTTTTTAAATCGGCACTAACGTCTTTAAATCGGCACTTAAATCGCTAAATTTTTAAAATTTGTACTTAAATACCCTCAAGTTTGCATAATTGAGGGTATTTATGTGCAAGTTTTAAAAACTTTAGGGTATTTAAGTGCTAGTTGTAAAAACTTTAGGGTATTTAAGTGTCGCCAAAAAAAGTAAGGATACATAAGTGCAAGTCTAGAAAACTTTAGAATATTTTTTTGCTACCAAATACAAGTTGGGGTATATAACTGAAAAGTAGGTGAAACAATAAGGTATATAAGTGCTATTTAGCCTAGAATGGCTGATCATTTCTGTGTCCAGACCAATCCCAGCGCTACCCCTTTTTTTTTTTTTAAAGGAAACTCGCCAGCTAACATCTGACTTACTTAACCAAAGACTTTACCATGAGGTCCATTGTGTTTGCATTAGTTAAGGTATCCCTTTCTTTCAAGACAAGAGGATCCAATATCGCACCAAACCCTGCTGAGGCTCTTCGCTTTGTTTCATGCCTATTCAAATCCATGGCCTAAGCTTTACCTAATAACCTTGAACTTATGAAATTTATTTTCTACAATAATGTTACGAAATTAGGCCTAAATGCCTCAGTGCACTAGTTGGAGTGTCCTGCCTGTGCCACACAATACCGCAATCTATGCATTGATCTGGTTCTAAAATAATTTGGATCATCAATTTAAAAAAATTGCCAGCTCTGACACTGTCCCCGGTACAAAGTTACCTAATCCAAGTAGGAGAAGTGATAATCACTTGACAATTTCTAAAAAAAATTTTGCCGAGCATGTGCTTCGCAATACTAATTAACTAGTACATTTTGTTTAGCTACTTTTGAAGAAATGTAAAATACCATGTCTACTTAAAAAATCAGTAGCCTTACTAAAAAAAATATCCTTTGTGATATATAAGAAATTCAGCATGCGTAATATAGGAAGCAATAGATATCAAGAAAATAATCGATATTTCTGACTGGCAAGTACTATAACTAACCTGCCTCTGCATTTCGCTAGTGCTGTCTTTTTTCAGAAGATCATCCAACGTCAATTCCATGGTAGGCAGATGACCTGCTCCTGGGGTTTATCTGGCAAGATACATAAAGTTCAAAATCTCATAGAGACAAGGTACCAAAAGCAATCAACCACATATATATATATATATATATATATATATATATATATATATATATATATATATATATATATATATATATATATATAGAGAGAGAGAGACCGAGCAATCAGCATCAGACAGATATCAGTTCCAATCAGAAGTGCCAGATACATAGGCTCAAGCCCAACCTTATAACACCGTAAACCACGTCACATGATTTTGTATCAGCTGGAGAAACTGCCAGATATCAAGGATCTGAAGTGAACTTATTGCATCAACATGTGACAAGAGCAAGAGTGACAGTGAATATTAATTTATTAATTAGTCGTTGAACTGTTCTGACAAGAACAAGAGTGACAGTGAATATTAATTTATTAAATAGTTGTTGAACTGAGAGGGGATGGAAGGATAAACAAGTAATCAGAGCAATGTGACTTGTATGAATTAAATTAAATTGTTGAACTCTCATCATCTCTATATAAACCCAAAGCACAATCTCCATAACACAATCAAACAACCCCGTATCAAGCAAAATGGCAATATCAACCTCAACAATCCTCACCATCCTCTCCTTTCTCTTCTTATCATCTTCATCTTTCGCACAATCCTCTTACACTGCTCCCTTCAAATCCTTCATCGATTGCTTTCTACAACACATCTCTCCAGACCTCATCTACACTTCAAACTCCACCTCCTATGAATCCGTACTCCAATCCTCTGCTCAAAACTTGCGTTTCTTAGTCTCCAAAACCAATCAAAAGCCCTCAGCCATTGTCACAGCAAACTCTACATCCGACATAAAAATAACAATCAGATGTGCATACATGTATGGCCTACAGCACCGCACAAGGAGCGGTGGTCATGACTATGAGGGCATGTCATATGTATCCGACGACAAAGAACGGCCATTTGTGGTCGTTGATCTTGCACACTACAGAAGCATCGATGTCGATGCCAAGACTCAACGACTTGGGTTCAATCTGAGCAACTCTTGGTGAGGTCTACTATAACGTATTCACCAAGAGTAACGGTACTCTTGGTTTTCCAGCAGGACTATGTCCAACTGTTGGGGTTGGTGGGCATTTAAGTAGTGGTGGATTTGGCGCAATGATAAGAAAATTTGGTACTGCTGCTGATAATGTTATTGATGCCAAGATTTTGGGCACCAGTGGAGTGGTTTTGGACAGGCAGATGATGGGGGAGGATCTGTTTTGGGCCATAAGGGCGGAGGAGCGCCGGTATTGTTTTGGCTTACAAACTTCAACTGGTTGAAGTTCCTCCTGTTACTACATTCAATGTTTACAGGAATTTAAGGCGAATGTGACTAATCTTGTTACAAGGTAAGTTCAAATTTGATCCCCGAAATTAATTATGTTTAGGCTAAATTGATACAAGCAATTTACAGACACTAGAAATCAGTGCTTCATTAGTTTTCTCTTACAGTTACTACTTTACTGTTTAATGTTTTAAAAAATTAATACAGACACCCTTAGAAATTTCTACTTCCATATTACAACTCTTTCGAGTTTCTGTTTTTACCATTTAAGTAAACCAATGTTTGCGAACCACGCAACAATTAGAAGGCAGAAAAATTTTCCCTCACTTTCTCAAGTGACCTGTGTTTGAACAAATGCGACCTCAGTAATGATGGAGTCTATATGGCCTTTTGTCAAGTTTTTTCTTACTTAAACCAAGTTTAAAGTTATACTAGCAGTGGTCTTCAACTCTTACTGATGATTGTTCAATAGTTTAATCAAGAAAAATAGGCAACACATACGAAAACATTTTTCTCAAATTTAATAGAATATACAATGGAAAAGAAAAATCAGTATCAGAATAAAACTTAGGCATTAAAGACAAAAACAAAACCCAAAAGTATCTATAGGACCACACAGTTTGGTTGCTTTCATGACATTAAAAATATGTACCATGATGTTGGATCCAATATAAGTGATAATTGAGAGGATCAATAGTGAAAACTATGATGCTGAAGTCAGTCTAAGGTGCTGATTTAATCCAAAGATGAGCATCTAAGGTGCTGATTTAATCCAAAGATGAGTAAAAAGTGTCAAATAGATCTGGCAACATTTTATCAAGAAATAATGAGCATCACATTGTGACGTTTTACTATGGACCCCAGATAACAGTACGAATTAAGTTAAAATGTTGAACTCTTATCATGCCTATATAAACCCACAGTACAATCTCCAAAACACAATCAAACAACCCCGTATCAAGCAAAATGGCAATATCAACCTCAACAATCCTCACCATCCTCTCCTTTCTCTTCTTATCATCTTCATCTTTTGCACAATCCTCTTACACTGCTCCCTTCAAATCCTTCATCGATTGCTTTCTACAACACATCTCTCCAGACCTCATCTACACTTCAAACTCCACCTCCTATGAATCCGTACTCCAATCCTCTGCTCAAAACTTGCGTTTCTTAGTCTCCAAAACCAATCAAAGCCCTCAGCCATTGTCACAGCAAACTCTACATCCGACATAAAATAACAATCAGATGTGCATACATGTATGGCCTACAGCTCCGCACAAGGAGCGGTGGTCATGACTATGAGGGCATGTCATATGTATCCGACGACAAAGAACGGCCATTTGTGGTCGTTGATCTTGCACACTACAGAAGCATCGATGTCGATGCCAAGACTCGAACGACTTGGGTTCAATCTGGAGCAACTCTTGGTGAGGTCTACTATAGCGTATTCACCAAGAGTAACGGTACTCTTGGTTTTCCAGCAGGACTATGTCCAACTGTTGGGGTTGGTGGGCATTTAAGTAGTGGTGGATTTGGCGCAATGATAAGAAAATTTGGTACTGCTGCTGATAATGTTATTGATGCCAAGATTTTGGGCACCAGTGGAGTGGTTTTGGACAGGCAGATGATGGGGGAGGATCTGTTTTGGGCCATAAGGGGCGGAGGAGCAGCCAGTTTCGGTATTGTTTTGGCTTACAAACTTCAACTGGTTGAAGTTCCTCCTGTTGTTACTACATTCAATGTTTACAGGAATTTAAGGCAGAATGTGACTAATCTTGTTACAAGGTAAGTTCGAATTTGATCCCTCAGAAATTAATTATGTTTAGGCTAAATTGATACAAGCAATTGTCAACGTGAGCAGGTGGCAAGACATTGCTCCTAAATTGGATGAGAATATCTTTCTCCGAGCCGTTGTGCAACCCATAATCGACAATGAGGCCATATGGAATGTGAACATTGAAGTTCAGTTCATCTCCCTCTTCCTTGGAAACAAAAGCCAGCTCGTCTCTGCAATAGACACGAGCTTCCCGAACAGCCTTGGTGAGGACCGCTGAGATGGCTGGTTAGAATCGCCCTCTTCATATGCGGTATGTCGGGTAAAGGGATCGAAGCCTTCTTGGGCAGGACACCGCGTTCAACGGCTCATTCAAGGGAAAATCAGACTTTGTGACAAACCCGATCACGAGAAACAATGGGGAGAGATATTGAGGGCTCTTAGAAACCTCAAAGGCAGCGACATCACTATATTGCTGATAATGGAACCATTCGGAGGAAAAATGGACATGATCCCAGAATCGACAATCCCGTTCCCTCATAGGAAAGGAAACTTATACAACATTCAGTATTTCATGAGATGGTTGAAACAGATGAGCAGGAGAGTAAGAGACAGTTGGATTCAATGAGGAAGCTGTATGATTTTATGACTCCATATGTTTCAAGCAATCCATGAACAGCGTACTACAGCTACAAAGATATTGATTTGGGGAGGATCGAAGGGCTGATGCCGAGCTATTTTGAAGCTCGGCAGTGGGGGGAAAGGTATTTCAAGGGTAATTTTGAGAAGCTAGCTATTGTGAAGGGGAGAGTTGATCCTATGAACTTTTTCAGGAATGAGCAGAGCATTCCACCGTTGTATTATATGAGGAAGGAAGCCTTCTCTTCCTCATAGAACAACACGATTATGTGTGTACTAGTGAAAATTTATGAGGAAGGAAGCCTTCTCTTCCTCATAGAACAACACGATTATGTGTGTACTAGTGAAAATTTCTGTATTTGGTCATCAAATTAAACCTATCCTTATTTAAAGCTATTTAGCCTTTTTATATAAAAAACTCTTAAGTGACACAAAGGGAAATTCCAATTACCCGAGCTCAAAATTGATCGAGTTACAGGAAAAATCTTGAAAAGGGGGAAAAGAAATAAAAATTAGAGCTTTTTGTGGTTCTGGCGCCTCTGCTCCCTCAATTTGGTTGTCAAAGAAAGAAAGAGCTTAAATTTGGGATTTTTCTTAGGAAATTAGGAGAATTTCTTTCGATAATAAATACAAAGTTTAACACCAACCTATACAAAAGTTTTTTAAAAATCTTGTAAAAAAGGGAAATTTCAATTACCCTAGGTCTAAATTGGTTGAATGGCAGGTAGAATTTTGAACAAAAGGGGAAAAGCAATAGAAATTACCTATTTTGGGATGGTAATTCACGCTTCCCTGCTCCTTGATTCCATCAATTTACGGTAGAAATTGAGGGAAATGCTAAAATTAGGGCTAGGGTTTATTACAGTGATGACCCTTCGAACCTTGCCTTTGGCGCGTCAACTAATAATGTAATTTTGTACATTAGCACCCAATATTTTCTTTTTTTACATTATTTTCAAATTTCCCATTTCTGTTTCTAATAAATGGACTATCTTTTATCACTTATATCCTAAATTTTCTTCCCAAAAATGTAAACGATTGTTTGCGATGTGCATTCTCCTGATAGCTTAAAAGAATGGAAAGATTGGTTACATGAAAAGAAGGAAATCATGAGGTTGGGTATGGGAATTGAATATTGTTCACTAAAGATATACAATAAGGCCGAATAACAACATGAAGTTCACACTTTTTCAGTTGCTGTACAACCGATAATTATCTATATAATCTCTATGTAACTTTATCAACAGGAATTGGCCATATAATCCTATAATCTCGTAAAATCAATGAGATTGTGCAGTCATTTCATGCTAAGTCTACACTAGACCAAACCGAGCGAGAATGTTTTGAAATAAACATACGGATCTGGAACAATATCGACCATCATATTTCTTTTTCACGGCGGCGTCACCTTATCTTGTAGTATCGACCACTTTGGAACAACGTGACACTTTAATCGAAATTCATAACGTCGCTTCCATCTCCTAATACTAACCCCTAAAAGAAGGGGAAAAAAGCACTAGCCGACTAACATCGACTTACTTAACCAAAGACTTTACCATGAGGTCCATTGTGTTTGCATTAGTTAAGGTATCTCTTTCTTTCAAGACAAGAGGATCAATATCGCACCAAACCCTGCTGAGATTCTTCGCTTTGTTTCATGCCTATTCAACTCCATGGCCTAAGCTTTACCTAATAACCTTGAACTTATGAAATTTATTTTCTGCAATTATCTTACGAGATTAGGCCTAAATGCCTCAGTGCACTAGTTGGAGTGTCCTGCCTGTGCCACACAATACCGCAATCTGTGCATTGATCTGGTTCTAAAGTAATTTGGATCAATTTAAAAAATTGCCAGCTGACACTATCCCCGATACAAAGTTGCCTATTCCAAGTAGGAGAAGTGATAATCACTGGACAATTTCTAAATTTTTTTTTGCTGAACGTGACAATACTAATTAACTAGTACATTTTGTTTAGCTACCTTTGAAGAAACGTAAAATACCGTGTCTACTTAAACAACCGGTACCCTCACTATTAAAAAAATATCCTTCGTGATATATTAGAAGTTCAGCATGCGTAGTACAGGAAGCAATAGATATCAAGAAAATTATAAATATCTCTAATTGGCAAGTAGGGATGGCAAATTTTGCTCATGCCCAATTGCCCATTATGACATCCCATTAATTGGCCTGCCCAAACCCACCCTTTTAGTTAAATGAGCTTTAAATGAACGGGTTCCATTACCATAAGCAATAAATGGGCGGGCAGAGGATCGCCCATTTGCCTACCCATAAATTCATGCACATTTGGTCATACAACTTCAAAATTTCAAAACTATAAATACTCCATTAAAAATTCAAAATTTACAAATAGTATATAGTCTATAAATTATACACATCACCAAAAGTTTTGAAATCATAAAAAGATCCTACAACTTTTAGAAATTGCGAAAAACACCTTAAAATTATAAATGTTCAATAAAAAATCAAAACTTACACACTATACAAAATCTGTTATTGCACATATCATCTCAAAGTTTCAAATTTTGCAGAAAACACTCTAAAAGTTTAAAAATTACAAAAACACCCTTAAATTAAAATCTTTGAAAAAAATGCCCTCAATGTATCAAATCTCACAAACGGTATAAAAATATGTAAATGCGCAGCACTTGAAGGTTTTCAATTTTGCAAAAACACCCTAAAAGTTTAAAAATTATAAAAATACCCTTAAAATTTTCAAAACACATACATAAAATATCAAAACCGACAAATAGTGCAAGATCTGTAAATTACGTGTAGCCCAAGAAAATTTTAAAATTTTCAGAAAACACCCTAAAAGTTTTAAAATTGCAAAACCTCCTTAAAATTCAAAATTTGTAAAATAATCCTAAAAGTTCAAAATGAACACAATACACAGAAAATCTAAGAATTACAAATAACTTCCTAAAAATTTTAAATTTGCAAAAACACCCTAAAACTTTTAGAACTTACAGAAAAGTCTTCAAACCTACATATAACAAATTAAAAATAGGATTACAAACAGCCCCTTGAAAATTTTGTAATTTCAAAAACACCCTAAAACTTTAAAAGTTACAAAAATACCTTCTTAATTTTAAAACTTACAAAAAATACCATGAGAATTTCAAACCTACAACAAATATGCTGAGAATCTAGGAACAATAATCAGCCCTAAAAATATCGACGTTCTGAGAAAACACCCTAAAAGTTTTAAAATTGCTAAAACTCCCTCCAAGATTGAAATTATAAGAAAACAACCCTCTATAATTTTTTACCTTTCCAGGTTGTTTTTGCAAATGTCAAAAAATTTAGGGTATTTATTGCAATTTTGAAAATTTTTAGTTGATTTTATGCAAATTCTAAAATTTTCAAAGGCGGTTGTAATCCTAGATTTACAATTCTTGCTTGAAGTTTAAGCATTTTAGGGTGGTTTTCAAACTTTTGAAAGTTTTAGGGTTTTGTAGAGGCGGTTGTAATTTTAAAATTTTCATGTACTTTTCTTGGTTTGATGTTGCGGACTCTTTTGCAAATTAAATTTTTGAGGGTGTTTTTATAAGTTTTACGGTTTTAATGCAAATCCCAAAATTTTTAGAGGGCTATTTGTAATTCTAAGATTTTCAATATACTATTTGTAGATTTGAAATATTCACAGATTTTTTATAATGTTTTAATAATTGAGGGTATTTATTTTAACTTTGAAAGTTTAGGGTGTTTTTCCAAATTCTAAAATTTAGGGGCTGTTTGCAGTTCATAGATTTCAGTTTTCTATTTTAGGTTTGAAATTTTCAAGTTTTTTCGCAAGTTTTAAATTTTTTAAGGTGCTTTTATCAAAATATAAAAGTTTTGGGGTGTTTTGCAAATTATAAAATTTTTGGGGTTGTTTGTATTTCCCTGGTTTTCATTGAAATATTTTAGATTTGAAATTTTTAGTTTATTTTTAAATTTGGTTTTGAGGGTATTTTTTTGTAATTTTCAAAATTTTAGGGTGTTTTGTAAATATGACATTTTTAAGGCGTTTCTTGTAAGGTTTTAAACTTTCAGTGTTTTTGTTTGTTTTGAATTTATAGGGTATTTTTACAAATTTTGAAAATTTTGAGGCTTTTTATAGTTTTGAAATTGTTGGGTGTTGTTTGTAATTTTCTATTTTACAAGGGATGTTTGTAATATTTTTATTGTTGGGGCTTTTGGTAAGTTTGATACTTCTTTTGGTCAGTTTGCAGAGAGCCCCTAAATGTTTGCAAGAAGATCCTTAAAAGTTTATATATACAATACTATTATATTTAAATGAGCAAATGTGCAAAATCTGCCAGTCCCAAGTATACCTTACATGCCTCTGCATTTCGCTGATGCTGTCTTTTTCCAGAAGATCATCCGAAGTCAATTTTGCGTTAAGAAGAAGAGTGAATATTAATTTATTAATTAGTTGTTGAACTGAGAGGGATGGAAGGATAAACAAGTAATTAGAGCAATGTGACTTGTATGAATTAAATTAAATTGTTGAACTCTCAATCATCTCTATATAAACCCAAAGCACAATCTCCATAACACAATCAAACAACCCGTATCAAGCAAAATGGCAATATCAACCTCAACAATCCTCACCATCCTCTCCTTTCTCTTCTTATCATCTTCATCTTTCGCACAATCCTCTTACCTTGCTCCTTCAAATCCTTCATCGATTGCTTTCTACAACACATCTCTCGGACCTCATCTACACTTCAAACTCCACCTCCTATGAATCCATTACTCCAATCCTCTGCTCAAAACTTGCGTTTCTTAGTCTCCAAAACCAATCAAAAGCCCTCGGCCATTGTCACGACAAACTCTACATCCGACATAAAAATAACAATCGATGTGCATACATGTATGGCCTCTGACTCCGCACAAGGGCGGTGGTCATGACTATGAGGGCATGTCATATGTATCCGATGACAAAGAACGGCCATTTGTGGTCGTTGATCTTGCACCTCTGAAGCATCGATGTCGATGCCAAGACTCGAAACGACTTGGGTTCAATGCAGACAGCTGGTGAGGTCTACTATAACGTATTCACCAAGAGTAATGGTACTCTAGGTTTTCAATGAGGAGAATGTCCAACTATTGGGGTTGGTGGGCATTTAAGTGGTGGTGGATTTGGCGCAATGATCGAAAATTTGATGCTAGCTGGCGATAATGTTATTGATGCCAAGATTTTGGGGACAAGTGGAGTGGTTTTGGACGGTGAGATGATGGGGAGGATCTGTTTTGGGCCATAAGGGCGGAGGGCGACCGGTTTGGTATTGTTTTGGCTTACAAACTTCAAGCTGGTTGAAGTTCCTCTATTGTTACTACATTCAATGTTTACAGGAATTTTAGGCGAATGTGACTAATCTTGTTACAAGGTAAGTTCAAATTTGATCCCCGAAATTAATTATGTTTAGGCTAAATTGATACAAGCAATTGTCAGCGTGGCGGTGGCAAGACATTGCTCCTAAATTGGATGAGAATATCTTTCTCCGAGCCGTTGTGCAACCTATAATCGACAGTGAGTCCATATGGAATGTGAACATTGAAGTTCAGTTCACCTCCCTCTTCCTTGAAACAAAAGCGGCTCCTCTCTACAATAGACACGAGCTTCCGAGCTTGGCCTTGGTGAGGATTGCATAGAGATGAAGCTGGTTAGAATCTGCCCTCGTCATCATATGCGGTATGTCGGGTAAAGGGATCGGCGTTCTTGAGCGGGACAGGAGTTCAACGGCTCATTCAAGGAAAATCGGACTTTGTGACAAACCCGATCGAGAAACAATGGGGAGAAATATGGAGGGCTCTTAGAAACCTCAAAGGCGACAACATCAATATATTTACGATAATGGAACCATTGGAGGAATAATGGACATGATCCCGAATCAACAATCCGTTCCCTCATAGGAAAGGAAACTTATACATTATTCATTATATCATGAGATGGTCCCAGACGGATGAGCAGGGAGACCAGCGGCAGTTGGATTCAATGAGAAGCTGTATGATTTTATGACTCCATATGTTTCAAGCAATCCATGAAACGACATACTACAACTTCAAAGATATCGATTTGGGAGGACCGAAGGGCTAATGCCGAAACTATTTTGAAGCTTCGGCGGTGGGGAGAGGTATTTCAAGGGTAATTTTGAGAAGCTAGCTATTGTGAAGGGAGGGTTGATCCTATGAACTTTTAGGGAATGAGCAGAGCATCCCACCATTGTATTATCACGAGGAAGGAAGCCTTCCCTTTCTCATAGAACAACACGATTATGTGATTGTTGAATAAAGAAATAAGAACATATTATGTGTGTACTAGTGAAAATTTCTATATTTGGTCATCAAATAAAACCTGTCCTTATTTAAAGCTATTTAGCCTTTTTTAAAAATTCTTGGTGACACAAAGGAAATCCCAGTTACCCGAGCTCAAAATTGATCGAGTTACAGGGAAAAATCTTGAAAAGGGGAAAGAAATAAAAATTAAGCTTTTGGGATTGTGATTCTGGCGCCTCTGCCCCATCAATTTGGTAGTCAAAGAATGAAAGAGCTTAAATTTGGGATTTTCTTAGGAAATTAGGAGAATTTCTTTCGATAATAAAAATTAAAGGGTATATAAGTGCCAAATGATTGTTTGTGATGTGGATTAGATCCGCTCAACCTAGTATGCATAACTCTTTTAACATATATTTGTTTACACAAACTGAGCACAGTGAATTCTCCTGATAACTTAAAAGAATGGAAAGATTGGTTACATGAAAAGAAGGAAATCATGAGGTTGGGTATGGGAATTGAATATTGCTCACTAAAGATACACAATAAGGCCAAATAACAACATGAAATTCACACTTTTTTCAGTTGCTGTACAACCGATAATTATCCATATAACCTCTATGTAACTTTATCAACAGGAATTGGCCATATAATCCTATAATCTGGTAAATCAATGAGATTGTGTAGTCATTTCATGCTAAGTCCACACTAGACCAAACCGAATGAGAAAATGTTTTGAAATAAACATATAGATACAGACAATATCGGCCATCATCTTTCTTTTTTTACGACAACATCACCTTATACTGTAGTATACGACCGCTTTGAAACAACGTGACACCTTAATTCAGAGATCCATAACAGTCTGCTTCCATCTCCTAATACTTCCACAGTTCCACTATCTGCTTCTATTTTGTTGAATAAGTAATTGTTTGGGCATCTTGACCCGGTAAGAAAAGCCCACAAGACTTTGTTAGAAGTGGGCCAGGCCGGAATGGATTCGACTCGGCCCAAATCGATTGCAGTTGGGCTTGTGCCTAGAATTCAGGTTAAATAGCACTTACACACCCTATTGTTTCATCTACTTTTCACTTACATACCCCTACTTGTATTTGGCAGCAAAAAAGTACCCTAAAGTTTTTTAAATTTGCACTTATATACCCTTATTTTTTTTTTTGGTAGCACTTGTATACGTTAAAGTTTTTAAATCTGGCACTTAACGTCTTTAAATCTGGCACTTAAATACGCTAAATTTTTTAAAATTTGTACTTAAATACCCTCAAGTTTGCATAATTGAGGGTATTTATGTGCAAGTTTTAAAAACTTTAGGGTATTTAAGTGCTAGTTAAAACTTTAGGGTATTTAAGTGTCGCCAAAAAGTAAGGATACATAAGTGCAAGTCTAGAAAACTTTAGAATATTTTTTTGCTACCAAATACAAGTTGGGGTATATAACTGAAAAGTAGGTGAAACAATAAGGTATATAAGTGCTATTTAGCCTAGAATGGCTGATCATTTCTGTGTCCAGACCAATCCCAGCGCTACCCCTTTTTTTTTTTTTAAAGGAAACTCGCCAGCTAACATCTGACTTACTTAACCAAAGACTTTACCATGAGGTCCATTGTGTTTGCATTAGTTAAGGTATCCCTTTCTTTCAAGACAAGAGGATCCAATATCGCACCAAACCCTGCTGAGGCTCTTCGCTTTGTTTCATGCCTATTCAAATCCATGGCCTAAGCTTTACCTAATAACCTTGAACTTATGAAATTTATTTTCTACAATAATGTTACGAAATTAGGCCTAAATGCCTCAGTGCACTAGTTGGAGTGTCCTGCCTGTGCCACACAATACCGCAATCTATGCATTGATCTGGTTCTAAAATAATTTGGATCATCAATTTAAAAATTGCCAGCTCTGACACTGTCCCCGGTACAAAGTTACCTAATCCAAGTAGGAGAAGTGATAATCACTTGACAATTTCTAAAAATTTTGCCGAGCATGTGCTTCGCAATACTAATTAACTAGTACATTTTGTTTAGCTACTTTTGAAGAAATGTAAAATACCATGTCTACTTAAAAATCAGTAGCCTTACTAAAAAATATCCTTTGTGATATATAAGAAATTCAGCATGCGTAATATAGGAAGCAATAGATATCAAGAAAATAATCGATATTTCTGACTGGCAAGTACTATAACTAACCTGCCTCTGCATTTCGCTAGTGCTGTCTTTTTCAGAAGATCATCCAACGTCAATTCCATGGTAGGCAGATGACCTGCTCCTGGGGTTTATCTGGCAAGATACATAAAGTTCAAAATCTCATAGAGACAAGGTACCAAAAGCAATCAACCACATATATATATATATATATATATATATATATATATATATATATATATATATATATATATATATATATATATAGAGAGAGAGAGACCGAGCAATCAGCATCAGACAGATATCAGTTCCAATCAGAAGTGCCAGATACATAGGCTCAAGCCCAACCTTATAACACCGTAAACCACGTCACATGATTTTGTATCAGCTGGAGAAACTGCCAGATATCAAGGATCTGAAGTGAACTTATTGCATCAACATGTGACAAGAGCAAGAGTGACAGTGAATATTAATTTATTAATTAGTCGTTGAACTGAGAGGGGATGGAAGGATAAACAAGCAATTAGAGCCATGTGACTTGTCAAAGTATCTTGTGAAGAAACGTGATACATGGTTTTGAATAATATAGATTTGGTTTTTGGTGATTAATTCAATGAAAGTGGACCTACAGCTATGAAGCCGATGGGTTTGCATGTCTACAAAATTTAAGAAGATGACATCTTGCTCAACAACCATGCACCTAATATTATTATGTAACGAACACATTATTCTGTGTCAAAAGGAAATTTATCGATAATAGGCAAAGAGATAATTGAAGAAGGAAAACATTTCTGAGGATTGATTTTTATCAATATCAAGACATGTAAATGAGAACTTAGTTAGGAGATACAGTATTAGCTCCACGATAAAAAAAAAATAATTTGAGAAGCCAAAGGCTCATAGAAGGGATTTACAGACACTAGAAATCAGTGCTTCATTAGTTTTTCTCTTACAGTTACTACTTTACTGTTTAATGTTTTAAAAAAATTAATACAGACACCCTTAGAAATTTCTACTTCCATATTACAACTCTTTCGAGTTTCTGTTTTTTACCATTTAAGTAAACCAATGTTTGCGAACCACGCAACAATTAGAAGGCAGAAAAATTTTCCCTCACTTTCTCAAGTGACCTGTGTTTGAACAAATGCGACCTCAGTAATGATGGAGTCTATATGGCCTTTTGTCAAGTTTTTTCTTACTTAAACCAAGTTTAAAGTTATACTAGCAGTGGTCTTCAACTCTTACTGATGATTGTTCAATAGTTTAATCAAGAAAAATAGGCAACACATACGAAAACATTTTTCTCAAATTTAATAGAATATACAATGGAAAAGAAAAATCAGTATCAGAATAAAACTTAGGCATTAAAGACAAAAACAAAACCCAAAAGTATCTATAGGACCACACAGTTTGGTTGCTTTCATGACATTAAAAATATGTACCATGATGTTGGATCCAATATAAGTGATAATTGAGAGGATCAATAGTGAAAACTATGATGCTGAAGTCAGTCTAAGGTGCTGATTTAATCCAAAGATGAGCATCTAAGGTGCTGATTTAATCCAAAGATGAGCATCTAAGGTGCTGATTTAATCCAAAGATGAGCATCTAAGGTGCTGATTTAATCCAAAGATGAGCATCTAAGGTGCTGATTTAATCCAAAGATGAGCATCTAAGGTGCTGATTTAATCCAAAGATGAGCATCTAAGGTGCTGATTTAATCCAAAGATGAGCATCTAAGGTGCTGATTTAATCCAAAGATGAGCATCTAAGGTGCTGATTTAATCCAAAGATGAGTAAAAAGTGTCAAATAGATCTGGCAACATTTTATCAAGAAATAATGAGCATCACATTGTGACGTTTTACTATGGACCCCAGATAACAGTACGAATTAAGTTAAAATGTTGAACTCTTATCATGCCTATATAAACCCACAGTACAATCTCCAAAACACAATCAAACAACCCCGTATCAAGCAAAATGGCAATATCAACCTCAACAATCCTCACCATCCTCTCCTTTCTCTTCTTATCATCTTCATCTTTTGCACAATCCTCTTACACTGCTCCCTTCAAATCCTTCATCGATTGCTTTCTACAACACATCTCTCCAGACCTCATCTACACTTCAAACTCCACCTCCTATGAATCCGTACTCCAATCCTCTGCTCAAAACTTGCGTTTCTTAGTCTCCAAAACCAATCAAAAGCCCTCAGCCATTGTCACAGCAAACTCTACATCCGACATAAAAATAACAATCAGATGTGCATACATGTATGGCCTACAGCTCCGCACAAGGAGCGGTGGTCATGACTATGAGGGCATGTCATATGTATCCGACGACAAAGAACGGCCATTTGTGGTCGTTGATCTTGCACACTACAGAAGCATCGATGTCGATGCCAAGACTCGAACAGCTTGGGTTCAATCTGGAGCAACTCTTGGTGAGGTCTACTATAACGTATTCACCAAGAGTAACGGTACTCTTGGTTTTCCAGCAGGACTATGTCCAACTGTTGGGGTTGGTGGGCATTTAAGTAGTGGTGGATTTGGCGCAATGATAAGAAAATTTGGTACTGCTGCTGATAATGTTATTGATGCCAAGATTTTGGGCACCAGTGGAGTGGTTTTGGACAGGCAGATGATGGGGGAGGATCTGTTTTGGGCCATAAGGGGCGGAGGAGCAGCCAGTTTCGGTATTGTTTTGGCTTACAAACTTCAACTGGTTGAAGTTCCTCCTGTTGTTACTACATTCAATGTTTACAGGAATTTAAGGCAGAATGTGACTAATCTTGTTACAAGGTAAGTTCGAATTTGATCCCTCAGAAATTAATTATGTTTAGGCTAAATTGATACAAGCAATTGGGAACGTGAGCAGGTGGCAAGACATTGCTCCTAAATTGGATGAGAATATCTTTCTCCGAGCCGTTGTGCAACCCATAATCGACAATGAGGCCATATGGAATGTGAACATTGAAGTTCAGTTCATCTCCCTCTTCCTTGGAAACAAAAGCCAGCTCGTCTCTGCAATAGACGAAAGCTTCCCGACAGCGAGGTACCACCGAGATAGGCGGTTAGAAATGCCCTCTTCATGTACGGTATGTCAGGTAAAGGGATCGAAGCGTTATTGAACAGGACACCGGAGTTCAACAGCTCATTCAAGGGAAAATCAGACTTTGTGACAAACCCGATCACTGAGAAACAATGGGGAGAGATATTGAGGGCTCTTAGAAACCTCAAAGACGACGACATCACTATATTGCTGATAATGGAACCATTCGGAGGAAAAATGGACATGATCCCAGAATCGACAATCCCGTTCCCTCATAGGAAAGGAAACTTATACAACATTCAGTATTTCATGAGATGGTTCGAAACAGATGAGCAGGAGAGTAAGAGACAGTTGGATTCAATGAGAAAATTGTATGGTTTTATGGCTCCATATGTTTCAAGCAATCCGCGAACAGCGTACTACAGCTACAAAGATATTGATTTGGGGAGGATCGAAGGGCTGATGCCGAGCTATTTTGAAGCTCGGCAGTGGGGGGAAAGGTATTTCAAGGGTAATTTTGAGAAGCTAGCTATTGTGAAGGGGAGGGTTGATCCTATGAACTTTTTCAGGAATGAGCAGAGCATCCCACCATTGTATTATATGACGAAGGAAGCATTCTCTTCCTCATAGAACAACAAGATTATGTGACTGGTGAATAAAGAAGTAAGAACACATTATGTGTGTACAAGTAAAAATTTCTGTATTTGGTCATCAAATAAAATTTGTCCTTATTTAAAGCGCTACTTAGCCTAAAAAGAAAACTCTCGGTAACACAAATTCCAGTTACCCGAGGTCAAAATTTGATCAAGTTACAGGAAAAATCTTGAAAAGGTTGGAAAAGAAATAAAAATTACAGCTTTTGGGATTGTGATTCTGGCGCCTCTGCTCCATCAATTTGGTAGTCAAAGAAAGAAAGAGCTTAAATTTGGGATTTTTCTGATGAAATTAGGGGAATTTTCTTTCCATAATTAATACAAAGTTTAACAAAAAAATCTTGTAAAAAAGGGAAATTGCAATTACCCTAGGTCAAAATTGGTTGAATGGCAGGTAGAATTATGAACAAAAGGGGAAAAGCGATAGAAATTACCAAGTTGGGCATGGTTAATTCTCGCTTCTCTGCTCTGTGATTCCATCAATTTAGCGTAGAAATTGAGGGAAATGCTAAAATTAGGGATAGGGTTTATTACAGTGATGAGTCCCCTTCGAACCTCGCCTTTGGCGCCTCAACTAATGATGTATTTTTGTACATTAGCAGTTTAGCACCCAAGATTTCCTTTTGTACATTATTTTTTTCTTTTTTCATTTTTGTTCCTAATAAATGGATTATCTTTTATTGCTTATATATATCCTAAATTTCATTCCCGAAAATGTAAATGTACCCAAATTAATATAGTTTGAAAATTTTTAGGGTTATTTGCATAATACCCTTAAATCATGGATATTTGCAAAAAATACTCCAAATCTTAGTATTTGCAAAACTACCCCTCAAATTATCAACTTTGTGAAAAAATACCTAAAATCAACAAATCGACTTGGTGCTAAAACTTTGAATATTTTGTTAATAGTTTTTATATTATGATTATAGATTAGCTTATCAAAGTTTATGATTAATTGTTTTGAGGATAATTTTTCAAAATTGATGATTTGAGGGGTAGTTTTGCAAACACTGAGATTTGGAGAGTATTTTTATAAGTACCCATGATCTAAGGTGCAAATTACCCAAGTTTTTTTTTAACTATCCAGTGAGTAGTCATAGCCAAGAATAGCAAAAAAGTTTTAACTCATTTACCAGAATGAAAGAGAGGAGGTACACTTTGCTCATTCCTAAAGAAATTATCAGGATCAACTTCAGACTTCACCTGAGCCAACCTCCTAAAATTATCCTTAAAATATCTCCTCCCCCAAACATTTGCCATCAAATAACTATTTCCCCCCTCTTCGGTCCTCCCCAAATCCAAGTCTCTATAGTTATAATAAGCAGCTCTAGGATTTTTCGAAACGTAAGGAGTCATGAACTCATAAAATCTCTTCATCCAATTCAAATGCTTCTCTGTGAGTTCACTTCCTTCAGCAATATCCCACTTCAACATATACTGCAAATTGTACAAATTCCCTTTTCTATGCGGAAAAGGAGTTTCGGATTCCGATATCTCATCCATCCGACCTCCGAAAGGGTCAAGTATCACGATCAAGAACTCATTTTCCTCGAAAAACCACTTCCATATCTTTCCCCACCCTTGTTCGGAGACCGGTTCCCTGACGAAATCCGACTTCGCCTTGAACGGCGCGAAGTAAGGATCGACAACTCCCCTCTCCGTAAGTGCACTTTCATTCTTTCCCGTTGACAAGTAGCCTGAAAAGTACAGTATGCTCTTGATCCAACTCATCTCGGCACAGTCATTTTCCTGCAACCCAAGTTCCGGGAAACTGACTTCCATCAGGGGAAGTAACTCCGCTTTCGAACCGAGGAACAAGGAATTGAAGGTGGCTTTCACTGTTTTGTTTCCCTCCTCGTCTTTATCGGGCACAAGTACAACTCTGATGAAGAGTCTTTTATCAAGCTTACAAGCCACATTTTGCCACTTCGCAACTAGCTTGGTTACACCCTGATTCAGTATTCTGCTTGCACTAAAAACCGTAACATTCGAAGGAACCTGCACCAATGTGACCTTAAACGATAAAATGATACCGAAACAACAACCACCTCCTCTAATAGCCCAAAATAGATCCTCGCCCATCGACTTCCTATTTTGAATCTCACCGTTAGCGTTCACAAGTCGAGCATCCATAACTTGATCGGCTGCCAGCCCGAACGCCCTGACTAGGGTTCCGAGGCCCCCACCACTCAGATGACCGCCGATTCCCACCGTTGGGCACACTCCTGCAGGGAATGCAACATTAGGCCCTGCCTTTTCAGATATTGCATAGTACAATTCACCTAGTGTCGCACCTGACTGGACCCATGCCGTGTTGCTAGACACATCGATACTAATTGATCGAAGATCGAAGAGATCGAGAAGGACAAAAGGGCCCATAGTAGATGTATAGGATAGGCCCTCGTAATCGTGGCCACCGCTACGAACTCTTATGTGGATACTATGCCTTTTCGCGCATATAATAGTATGTTGAACATGCGATTCGCTAGTTGGTGATACGATAAAGGTTGGATAAGTATTTCCGTAGATTCTTGGATTTTGGATGGAAAAATTCAGGAGGGAAATAAAGCTGTTCGAGTCTCGAGTGGTGATTATAGTAGGTGGAATATGGTGATCATCGAGGAGGCAGCGAAGAAAGGATTGGGGAGAAGTGGTCGATTTTGAAGAGGACGAAAAGAGAAAAATGGCGATGGCAATGAGGAAGAGGAGAACGAGGTAAATGGAAACAAGTCCGCATTGATCCATTTCTTCATTCTTTTGTTTCATTGTCTCCTCTCTTTAATGAAATAGATGAATATATTCTTAGGTCTCGGTGTAAGCTTAAGTATATTGATGAAGGAATCATGGCATTTGCGGCAAATTTGAAACTCTTCGTTTTGTGTGGATTGATAATGTTGAGGGATTGAGGAATCTGTATAGCATAGAACTTGTAGTTGAATATTGATGCTCAGCCGGCTTTAGAATCTAGTGACATTTGTAATCTACAAAAACTATTTGCTTGTAACAAGAGACAATTTGTCAAAATCAAAGTTCTAATTGCTACAAAATTAGACTTAAAGTGTGATGAAATAACAAACAGAAGATGCTGCAAGGAGAGACTGTTGCCCTCATAACAAATTTTAGGGAATTGATTCCAAGTAGTACGCTCAAATAATTTATGGTTTTTACTTGTACAAGGAAAAGATTAAAAAACGCCATTTATTTCCAATTAACCCATGGGCCGCAGCAGCCATATATATGTTTGACTTTTGCGTGACATATTTGGGCCGGACCTAAGCCCGTAGTTCCTTGATTGGTCAATTGATGTTAGATTCTTCTAAGAAATCGGGTTCGATATTAAGAGAGAAATATCGGCTTGTGATGAGTCATGGAGTAGTAATACTATTACGTCATCCCTAACTCTCTGGTCATTGATCTCACGTATGTTATTATGTTGCCAAAATTAAAAACGTACGTACACAGTCATCTGTTTCCTTATCCATAAATTGAGCTTACATTATCCTTTACATGAAAATTTCACTCCTAATTCAATCCATGAGCATATGTACATTTTATATGGCATCCTATGTGGTCACGTAATGCAAATTACACAATGCTGAGCTTATGTAAGCCAGCTGATTACGTGATCAAAATAGAATTATAATCCAAGTTCTGCATGCATAATCTCTCATCTTATATAAAGGCCATCAGCCCCTGTGTTTTCTCACATCAATCAATCGATCGCTTACATTACAAACAAACAATTGATCCTCATAATTCTCTTGCAATTAATTAGCTCTTTTAGTTACTACTCTTTCAAACTCATGGCTGATTCGTTTCTCTTCATCGTCATCACCACCGTTCTCCTATTCTTGAGTTCCTGTGATGCTGATAACAGCCCACCGCCCGCTTCTCTCGGCAACATCGGCGTGTATACCACGATTGTGTCGCTAGGCACCCCCGCAACTCAATTCAAAGCCATGGTGGATGTCGCCGGAGACTTCATCTGGGTCCAATGCGGCTCCAATAGCCTCGATGGTCCAGTTTTCATCCCCGACAAATCTTCAACCTTTCAACCCATCCCTTGCGATGATCAGGCGTGCCAAAATCTGGATAGGCCAGATTGCGGCAAGGACAATAAATGCCTTTACGCCATCCCTCTGCCAGACGGTCTACTCGCCACAGGCGTTTACTCCAGGGACGCCCTCACCATCCCGACCCCGTCCAAGGGCGACGTCACCGTCCCCCTCGCCAGGATCGCTTGCGGCTTTGACGACGAAAACAAAAGCTTCATGGGAGGGAAGGTGGTGAGAGTAGGCGTTCCCGACCTGCTCGAGCAGACAATCCAGCCCTTCAACTGGACCTTCTCCTACTGCTTCCAGCGGAAACAGTCCATCAACGACGACGGCGACAGCCACCTGCGCTTGGGAGACGACGCGGTTATGCTAGGAAATCATACAACCCCGGCGAGTTGGTGCTCCCTGGGGGGTAAGTACCTGTCGCGTCAGACACTCGGTCTGGAAGACATAACCGTCGGGACTAATTCGAGGATGCAATTTCCTCCGGGGACGTTCGTCAGCAAGAAGAAGTGCGGGGTCGTTCTCGACTCAGGCACCGCCGTCACCTACCTGCCCAGGGACGCTCTTAAAAGTTTGGTTGATCAAATCTTCTTGGATACAGATAAGTCGAGCATCATACCCGGGGACAATTTCTGGCACCTGTGCTACAATGGCACCAGAGACGATCTGGCGAAACAGAACTCGGGGTTCTTGTCGCTGACTCTGCACTTTGAAGGAGGGATGGACGTGGTCCTGAACCCCTTGGATCTCTACGTCCCAATTGACGCCAACACTGTGTGTCTGCTCATGTCGGAGACCGATGATATCACCGTGCTCGGAAGCTATGCTCTGCAGGACAAGAACGTGTGGTATGGTTTTTCCACCGGAGACAACAAGGCCTTCAGCATCGCTGCTACTACTTGCTGATTGATTAATTAATTATTTAGTACTTATAATTAATTAAGTGTGGTTACATATATATATATATATGTACAGAGACTTGTTGGTTGCTGCCCATTATATTGTTTATTATATATGTTTTAATTAGTATATGAATTTCAGATTAATTGTATCTATAGTTGCTGATGATGAATAAAAGATACAATTAATCCTGTTGCCTCATATGAATTTCAGATTAATTGTATCTATAGTCGCTGATAACGGAACCTTTCGGCGAGAGTGGCAAAAAAAAAAAAAAAACGGTTTCAGAATTAACAATCCTGTTGCCTCATATGAAAGGAAATTTATACAACTTTATCCTAAGGTCAATTTGCATCTCCTTTTCGAAGATAGATCAAGAAGGAGCTATATATAGATGTCTGATTAGTTATATGTGTGCAAATAACAGGATTAATTATACCCCCAAAAACTAGAATCTCGATAACAAGGGGAAACAACAAACCACCCTTTCAGTATGGACTTTCTTCAAAATGAAGTTAAATCTCACATAT